>SJYO01018169.1:20621542-21221542 GCA_006410555.1 Capra ibex | reverse complement strand
ACGTCGGTGGTGGTGGACCGAGAAGGGTTGAGGGTTCCGGGGCAGGGGACCTAGAGGACGACACACAGAGGGGGACGTACCCGGTACCCGAGAGTCCCGAGTCCTAGGAAATGGAGACTATTTTAAAGTTCGTGAAAGAAGGACAAGATTGAAGAGAAACCAAACCCCAGTGAGTTCAACATGTTTAAAAAGTCAAACCAGCATAGTTCAACATACAGAAGACAAAAGACAAGGGCAAATTTTTGACGAACGAACACGGTCGAGACGAGTAAGATAGTTAAAGTCGAGTTTATGAGAAACAAGTCACTCATTTGCCAGTGATGATTGATAACAGTAGATGAACTGATACCACACATACACTCATATGTACGTACACATGGACATGTACGTCCACAGGTCTGAGTATGTGTATACTGTTGTTCGTGTAAATATGTATGTACAGGTTGTGTGTATTTGTACACACGGGTGTGTATGTGCTATGTACACCTTTGCGTGCACATGTATATATCGTGCACACACGTGTGTACTACACACTTGCACACGTATATTTGTGTATACACGAGTATAGGGAAGTATATATGTGTGTATATACATTTTATATAAAATGTCTCTTCTTTCACTAATATATACTTCACGTACGTACGTGCACACGATTCAACGAAGTCGCACAGGCTGAGACACACTACGATACCTGACATCGAGTGGTCCGAGGAGACAGGTACCTTAAGAGGTCCGTTCTCATGACCTCACCCAACGGTACAGTAGGAGGTCTCCTAGAAGGACCGGATCCTTGGCTTGGGTGTAGAGAATGTAGATTAACGTAACTGTTCACCTAAGAAATGACGATCGCGGTAGACCCTTCGGGGATATATAATTTATATAGTATATTTTAGTATATGTGGATTATATAGATTATATATCAGTCAAAGGAGGGGACATTTTATTTCTCTTTTACTCTTCTATGAATCTGAGATGAGAGGAGTATCTCACCATTACTCTTTGTGTCACGAGACATATTCTTAAGAAGACGTACATATTTATCGTTATAATATGTTTCCGACCAATCATAAAGAAAGAAGGATGGTCTGAAAAGGTCCGGTTGGTGTTGTTAAAGAAACTTTCGGTTCTTCAATTAATTCAGGGATGTCCTTTACGTTCAACTCGAGACAGATTTGTAGGAACGAGTATTATCATTATTGATTGTAAATTATTAGAGGATGATACACGGTCTTTGAAATGTCAGAAAAAAGAAAGGTAATAAAACAAAATAACTTCAAGTATGTTAGAGAAATTTTAGTAACAAAAACAAAATGTCTGTTCTTTGGACTCCGAACTCCGTCGGTCGTAAAACAGTCCTACTTCTCGATTCACATCCCGTAGTTACTTGAACTTGGGTCCTCCGGGACAAAGGTCACTACTCGAAGAGGGCCCGACAGTAAACGATGGTCGCGTTAGTAATTTTAACTTCAGTCAAAAAGAAAATTCGACAAAAAATTTCTTCTAAGAAAATTTATATTTAGACTAAAAAAAATCGGGGAACCCACAAGATTAAAAATTTTTCTTCCTTTCTTTTGCGTTTGTGAACTAAGATTTACTGCAATAACCGTTTTAGAGTATGGCGTTGAATACATTGAAGGTTTAACGACAAAGTCTTCGAGGGAACTTAAGCACAATGTGTTGTGTGAGTGGGAAACCCGTGGAATATATGTGTATAAGGGTGAAGACTATTACGACCAGGTACCCCCCTGAGTAAGGGGAGGGGCAGAAACCAGTAAGGAATGACTACTCGTCTCAGTTCCCACTTATCTGACTTTTTCTTACTCCTTTTGAAGTCTCTTCCTCCCATCCTAAAACCCAGTAGAAACATTATGTCAAAGGTCAGGAGGCGGGTGGGGGTAGGGACATCATAGACCCCCCTAACACAGAAACCGTCGCTTCTAATTCACCTGACGGACGGGGGGTGCCTCCAAAATTAACCGTTGTCTCAGTCTTGGGTGACTACACACGTTTTAAGTAATAACACAAATCCGAACCTTACGAACGTGCCCGGTCGGCAAAGAGAGAGACTAAAAGGGTGTTCGCAAGTCTTTTCTAGAACACCGAGACACAGTCTCACAGTCCGGGGGTCACCCCGGTCCAAAGACTCAATACAAAAAGTCATTGGAGTTCCCGTTCCGTCTTCCACCCCCTTTAGGAGATCGAACGACAATAGCGTCCTAATCCACCTTCTTGTGCGGTCCTCTCCTCTCTTTTCAGTCTTACGAATCGTCCCTCTGGTCGGGACGATTAGTCCCAAATACTCTTAAGCATCTGGTCGACCCCACCGCCCCGTCCTCTCCTGGGTACTAGAGACATAGACCGAGGGACCTCCCAGAGACTCCTCACACACTCAATGTACGCTGGACCATGTCTACCAGGAACTCTTCGGTCCGATGAGATTAAGGGTCTTAAGAAGGATTGTACAACTTTTTTCCTCTCAACCATGAAAGTACCGTCCGTACATTCAAAGGACATAAGGAAGAGACACTTGTGTCGTCTCCGAAGAACAAAAAACTGGTGGTTTGTTGGTGAATAGGAATAAACACATTATCGTAAATATCCAACTTTTTTCACTTTCAGCGATTCAACACAGACCGATAAACGCTGGAGTACCTGACATCCGAGGAGACAGGTACCCTCAAGAGTCCATTCTTATGACCTCACCTATTGGTCAGGGAAGAGGTCCCCTAGAAGGACTGGGTCCCCAACTTGGGTCAAAGGGTGTAACGTCCGTCTAAGAAATGACAGACTCAGTGGTCTCTATTCCATTCGGTTTGACGTCATCGTTTGTCTGTTGTCCGTAGTGAGTCGGGGTAGTTTAAGTACCGAAAAAGTTGATGTTCCGTCACTTCTCACCCCGCGAGACGAGGTATACCGGTAAGTCCCTGGGTCTGGTTCGTACCGAGGTGGTGGAAATTGTGTGTCGAAGCTTCTGGTGGATAGCGCAGGTGGTAAGACCGCTCGACTAACCATCCCTCTTGGACCACTGCTCCACAAAGTACTCGACCCACTATAGTGGAAACGAGTGTAAAATGACTGGTCCTGACTCCTTGTGCCAATGTAGATCAACGTTTTCCCCGACCCTTCACGTCTTCACCGAGAGACGGTCTTTCCTCTTCCCCCCTTACCTAAAGTTTTTCGTCGGAGAACCCTGGGGACCCGACGGATCACCAGATCTGTAGAGGCAGATTACGTCACCCACGCCCAAACTAAGGACCAGACCCTCGGTTCTCCGGAGTGTGTCGGTATAAGAGTACACCGGTACTCGGTGTGCGGAGTACCGGTTTTTTTGACTTGTATTTTGTCTTCGTCATAACGTTATTTAAGTTGTTTCTGAATTTTTCTTTTTTTTTTTTCGTCCGAGAATCCCTAAGACGGGGGTTTCACGACAGAAACATCCAGATATGTAGTTCAGTAAGACAGAAGAGTTTGGTTCCATGACCCCGTACACTAGGTTTGAACTGGTTGACCTGAAAAGAAAAAAAAAACGGGATAGTCTAGGAAATACATCGAGTCGTATCTTCCATTGTGGTTTACTTCTGTTCGTTTCAAGTATATAATCCGACAAATAATTATTGATATGTTAAAAATATAATTTTTAGTATCTTATTAAAAAATTTTTTCCTGTTCACTTCAAGGTTACGTCAACGAAGGTAGAGAGAGCGAACATAGGACTAGGTCACCGACGGTTTCGGTCCTCCCAGAATCTCGTCTCGTAAACTAGTACCCCTTTCGAGGATATCAACCGGGTCGTCTACCCTTCCCCCCACGCAGTGAACAAGTGTCAGACTTACTGTAAGAGAGGGTATACCAGACATGGGTGACAAACTTCTAATACAAAGTGTCTCTCTAGGGTGGGGTCTCCCATAATTTTATAAATTTAATAAACTATTTAAAAACACTTAGAAGTACGTCTTTACGAGGTGGCACCGGGACCTCCTTCCGTAGGTGGTGACCCCTACACACTGGACCGTTGACCAGAAACCAAACCACCTTTCGAAGTGATCAGGGTCTGTCAGGGTCTAGAAAAGGTTGTCCAGTAGTTTTAAGGTCGTGACTACCCGTCGTCTAAAAAAAGGGTACCGAAAATTTAGACTCACTGTAAACGGTCCTGTCTTTTTATTTTCACAAAATAAAAATAATAATAATAAAAAATTACTTAAATTCGTCTAATTAGGGTCACCGCCGGTTACTCTGGAGGTTCGAGAAGGACGATGCCTCCAGGGACCTCTGTGAAAGAAAAAGGTTCAGGTCAGGACATCCGGAAGGGTACGCACTACCCTCGAGGGAACATCTCAAGGTCATTTGCTAGGAAACGAAATTAATCTGTTTCTACAACGCTGTTCGTTGTTTGTTTCTTACGAGTGACCGTACCCCTCGACTTGAGACTCCTTAAACCCAACTGGGTTGAACTGTCATACAGTGCGGTCGTCTTCTGCGTGACCCTTTAAGATCGGTATCGACACACAACAAGAATTCATAAGGGACCCAGAAGGAACCAGTCAAAGTACTCTTATTTAGGACTTTTACCTTTAAACCACACCAACTCATCTTTCCTGGGTCCTGATATTAAGAATCCTTTTCAACCTTTCTTCAAACATTCAGGTAGTTAAGATAAAAGTCCTTATCTGTTGAGGAACCTAAATCTGTACCTAGAACGTTAATAACTCGTAATAGATTCAGTGATTTCAACGAATGTAAAATAAACCGCCACCCTATTGGATGAGATGGAGGTCAAAACACTTCTGACTTACACTACTTTCTATAATTGTAGAAGAAGTTTCCATAATTGTAGAAAAATTTTTAATAAATAATTAAAAACCGACGTGACCCAGAAACAACGATGGACACACGAAAGAGAGTACCATGGGTCCGAAGAGTGACTCCACCGAAGAGAACAACGTCTCGTATCTGTGATCCGTGTTCTCGAAGTCATTAACACCACACGTCCGAATCAACGGGGTGCCGTACACCCTAGAAGGGCCTGGTCCCTACCTTGGACGCAGGGGACCTAACTGTCCGTCTAAGAATTGGTGACCTGGTGGTCCCTTCAGAAGTTACAAAAAATTTTCGTGTTTACAATCGGTATACATTTTATAAAAACGAAATTTTATTTTGGTCATCCTTTGTATATCTCCAGTTAGTCTTGAACTTTATCATTTTGTTTTGCACTATAGTTTGTTTTTTTCTTTGTTTGTTTTGAAGTCGACGTCGTCTTTCCGTAAGGTCCTGTGCTTACAGGATTTAGTTCTACTACCTACAACCCACCTCCAATAGACGACCACCGTACACCTGGTTTAAATAGGAGTCTATACACAACCTAAATGTGTCACAAACTTAGTAAATTTGACGGTGTGAATTTTTTGGTCCTTTACATTTCGTTTGCAAAACTGAAGGAGGAAAAGAACTTTTTTTAGGTTATAAGACGATGAAACGTGGAAGGAGTAAAATTTTATTGAAACCGTCCCCGACCCATTGTCGTGGGAGAAATCCGTTTAGTCCGTAAATGTAACATTCGGGATCGTACCCAAAACACCCCATGTGTGAGTCCCTAGTACTGACTTAGGTCCTTATTGTCCTAGGTAACACCAGGTATCTCCACAGGTAGTTTGGAACGTAGGAACAGAAGGGTGGAGACGAACGAAATAAGCTCGTACCCGTTCTTCTAATATTTGGAGTCTTAAAGTAATAGTAAGATCCGAAGACGGCAGTAAGAGACAGGACGGTCAAAGAAGGGGACCCTGAAGGACCTGGGATGAGGATTTGTCGTTCCGCTCACGGATCTCGACAGACCCACCCACCCTTCTTTCGGTACGTCGACCCCGCATTAACAATGGACCTTACTTTAATGAAAATTACTGAAAACCATCGAAGGGTCGGGGGAGGACTAAGAGTGGTGGTTACTTCGAATTGTCGGAAACCCCGTCTATACAGAGGATGTGACATTCGTAATTTCGACGAACCGCCGACTACCGTTTCTCACTACACTATTTGTAGTGGGTTCTGTTTGTAGTTCCTCCCTACGGGTAACAAGTACGACCAGGCGCCTCCGTCCTAATCTCTGGTCTCCTACTTTCCTTTCCTTTGAACTCCGACTAACAGTCCTATTAAAAGGGTTCTTACTTTAGTTAATAGGAGACTTCTGAATGAAGAGTCGTCGTTAGACGAAGGTAGGGGTGACCCTTTCTGTTCTGCAGACATTCCTTTGCCTACAGGGAGGTCGTCTCCTACCCCGACCTCGGAGGACCCCAGAAACGTGGGGCAAAGAGAATTAATAAATTCACTCAAAACCTTCGTGGTACAGAAAGAAAGAGATCTAGACAACGTTGTTTGAACTGGACTTAAACAAAGACTGAGTATTCAATATTCCCATAAACATGATGTAAACATGAACCGAATAGTCTCGACCCTCAAATTTAGTTGTCCAATTTTTTTTGTTTTTCGGTCCGAGGACTCAGACCCCACGAGGTGGGAGGGGAGAGTCGGAACTTGACCAGAAGGAGCAGGGGACTGGTGACTCAGACCGGTGACTCTCTCGGAATCACACCTGAGTGAACCGTCTTACGTCGTTTATTCTCGAAGGGACCACCGAGCCACCATTTCTTAGACGGACGGTCGCGTTCTCTACGTGCAGACTCGGGACTAGACCCTTCTAGGATGAGCGGTACCTCGTTGATTGGGACACGTTATGTTAATGACTCGGACAAACCTCGGTCCCTCGACATGGATGGCTTCGGGGGTACGGGATGTCGGACACGAGGCGTTGTTCTCTTCGGTGACCTTGCTCTTCGGTCGTGCGGCCTTGATCTCTCATCAAGGGGAGCGACGTTGATATCTTTTCAGACACGTCGTTACTTCTGGGTCGTGTCTGTTTTTATTTAGTTATTTATTTTAATAAAAAATTTACGTCGTTTCTAAACAGTTCGGGGATTGATACACGGTCACTTTCAGTGAGTCAGCACAGACTGAGAAACACTGGGTACATGTCCGGTACCTTGAGAGGTCCGGTCTTATGGTCTCACCCATCGGAAAGGGAAGAGGTCCCCCAGAAAGGTTGGGTCCCTAGCTTGTGTCTCGAAGACGTAACGCCCGTCTAAGAAATGGTCGACTCGATGGTCCCTTCGGGTTGATACACGGTTCGGGGGAAGATTGAGTGACCTTTCTCCTTGTCTCGTATTCTGGGGACAAAACACCTATCATGAACCTGACTCTATTAGGCCCCCCCCAGTAAAGTTTCCTGACCAGTTGTCATAAGTCAAAGGAGAAGAGGGAGTAACGACGATGACGATTCAGTGAAGTCAACACAGGCTGAGACACGCTGGGGTATCTACCATCGGGTGGTCCGAGGGGGCAGGGACCCTAATCGTCTTTAGGTTAAATAAACCTCCGTGGGTTTTTCGAATTAAAGGGTTTAAAGGTGTCCCGTACCCCTTCAGTACACTAGTCAGGACTGGTTACTCTAACTTCGTCTACGATTACTCACCCCGAAGGTCCTTTTGAGAAGATTCCCTTCACCCGACTAGACCGAGATGGACAACTGGGATTGAAAAGTGGAAGACCTCATACTCAATTACGAGTCAGTAGATCGTTGGTATTCCTGTTTTCAGTGTTTATTTTTGTCCTCGTTCCACTCTCCTTCTTGAACCAGAGTCACGTGAATCCCGTCCGACGGAGGTCTTAGGAGCATTGTGATCTTTTTTATTTGATCATTCAATGCATTGTTCTTAATCAAGATTGTGAAGTTAGAGAAGACAGAGAGGCTTGGGTTGAGATGCTCTTGTTTATTAGGTCTTTATTACAAAAGTGTACCATCAGAACGAGAGACGTCACATAAAACATTTCGACCGTTAACCATCTGAGTGACAACTTTATGTTTGATAAGACCGAGATTTTCGCAGTCGTCTCAACCCGAAAGGGTCCTGACAGTCTGACACGTCACACTTCCAGAGTCCCATCGACTCGACGACTGTACCGTCGATCCCCGAGGTGTCTCCCACGAAGTCCCCTACTCCCCTCTCGATATACCGGAGACCCCTGGTTTGGAGTCCCTAGTAAAGACACCAGTACTGCACTACACTTCGTCACTGTTCGGTCGGCTCTAAGCTCCCCTTTATTGTCAGAGGGAGAGAAGTACCCTCCCAATAGTTCTTGAGAAGATTCTGGAGAAGTAAGAGGTTTGGAACCAAGTATCGATGGAGCTCTTCGGAAGTGAGAAGCGGGGTATGAAGATAACTAGTGATATGGACCATTGAAATCAGTTTATAAGAAAACCACAAACAAGTGGGAGACGGCGCGAAACGACAAATTGACGACCAAATGGTCCGTTAAAGGAACTGGTGACTATGTTGGTCGAAAACTCGTTTACGTTTTCTTAGGAGTACCAAAATAACCAACAAAATAGGTTCTCTGTAAGAAGTAGCTACACAGATAGAAGGGAACAAAAAGAAATAAAAAAGGAATAGAGAAAAAAGGAAATGGTATGACCTCCGTTATAATTATTCACTAATCCTTATACCCAAAAGTTCAGTTTCTGTGATCACGAACAAAGAATGGTTGACACACTGGAGTCCGTTTACCGAATTCAGAGACACAGAGGTTAACTTTTTACCGGTAACACTACTCCCGACTCCCTGACTTACGTACCTTGGGAGAATTGTGTCGTCGACCGTTCATTCACGCAGACTTTTACCTAATAGACGGTAGTTAGTAGTAGTACCAGTGATAGTACTAACAGACTCCTGGAAGCAAAAGGGATCCTATCTAAACCGAGCAGTAATTTATCTTGGTCTCCCTACCCTAGGTAACTCTCACTCACAACGAACCTAGGTACGTTAACTTCCTCTCCTCTTACCCGTCGTTTTCAAATCTTTTGTTTGTTCAGATGTCCTTCGGACCTCTGAAAGTTTTTGTCAGATTTTGTTTCGTTTTGTTTTCCCGACTCACCTACCACTACAGTAGGCAGACCAGTTTCTCCTCTCCTTTAACAGCGGTACGGAGGTCCTTCACACCCCACCGGTCGCCCCGTCGTAACCGTAGGTTCCCCGAGACCCTGCCGGAAACAGACCCTGGTCGGCCCTGGGAGCTAGAGGAGTACAAATACTCTGTCGAAGGGAGGAGAAATTCCATGTGAAAAGTGTGGTCTGTACTTAATGTTATAAAAGTCAATGTGTATGTGTGTTAACTATTAAATGTATTCAAGACCCCCTTCTTTCTCTACTCTTCCTTTATATGGTCCGACAATGATCACTAATAAAGAGTCTATTTACACATAATGAAAATCTCAGTCCTTGTTTTTGTTGTCTCACTAAAATATCGTCTAGATGAAAACTTTGTCTTCCCTTCCCTTGTTCAAAATTTTCTGACTGTATCGGACTCCTGAGAATCGTTGGGGTACCTGACATCGGGTGGTCCGAGGAGGTAGGTACCCTAAAAAGGTCCGTTCTCATCCTCACCCCACGGTTCTGACTCGCTGAAGTGAAAGTGAAAAGTGAAAGTACGTAACCTCTTCCTTTACCGTTGGGTGAGGTGACAAGAACGGACCTCTTAGGGTCCCTACCGTCTCGGACCACCCGACGGTAGGTACCCCAGCGTGTCTCAGTCCGTGCTGACTTCACTGAATCGTCGTCGTCATCGTCGGACTCCCGTTCTGTATTTGAATACTCTTTGTTTGTCCAGGTTCTACCTCCTACTCAGTTGAAGGTGATGTGGAACTACCTGGCACTCAGAGTCATATATGAGTTGTATTGTGTAGTTGTTCGATTCACTGTGCGGGCGGTCGTGGCACTGTCAAGGTTCCGGTTGGCAGTTTCTGGTCTTACACCAACCACCGGGTTAAGGACCTTTAGAGATGGGGAAGGGGTTTTACCAACCTAATTAAGAGGACGAGTAATCGGATACTTTAATAGGTCGGGTATTTTTTATTGGTGAGACGTAAACCCCCAGTGAGAGTGGAAAACCCTTCTAGGTGTGAGACAGACACTTCACATAAAGAATTTTTTAGGTGAAGAATGGATTACGGAGAGCCACTTAAGAAAGACACTACTGTAGTTCTTGGATTAGAAGTAACTCAGGACTCTGGTTCGCATACTAGAGTCAATTTTCCGGTACCCAAGTTACTCTCCATTTGTCAAAGCGAAATGATCCCTACACTTCATAATTACTCTCTTTTGTTTCTTATCAGAAACGTGATAAACTTTTGTTTTCTTTGAGTTTCCCTCGGAGACTTTCCTGAGAGTAGCAAATGAACCGACTGGTATCCCACGATCCAAAACGAACGAACAAACAAAATTTTAAATAAGATAACTTCATATCAACTAGATGTCACAACATTATCCCACAACATAATTTTACTCTTTTAACCTCAAATATGACATAAATGAGGTGTCGTACACTTCTTCCTTATAACGGAATAGATACACCTAAAATCCGGTTAAGACAGTGTAAAACGATTATTCATCTTATCATCACGCAGAAAATTAAGAAAAAAAATTCGAACACATGACAAGGGGACGACCGAGTCGTCATTTCTTATGCGGACGGTTACGTTCTCTGCGTCCAAACTAGGGACCCAGGTCTTATAAGTGACCTCTTCCTTTACCGTTGGGTGAGGTCATAAGAACGGACCTCTTAAGGTACCTGTCTCCTCGGACGACCCGATGTCAGGTACCCCAGCGTTTCTCAGTCTGTGCTGATTTGTTGTTTTTGACAAGGGATGATCTGGAACCGAGACCACGGACACAGACACACTGGGGTCACTTTCTCCCCCCGAGACGTCCTCACGAAGTGGTCGGACAATGGGGGTCAACGAAGACACCCCTGGGGTGGGGATTTTCCTAGAGTCCACCACTTTGTTATCCAAGCGTTAGAGAAACTGTAAAATAGGTTTTCCACCTTTGATTGACGAGATGAGACGCTCACCCTCGTCGAATCTCCGAGTGAAGATCCTTTATTTTTTATCGTCTTCACTGTTACACCCAGAAGACTCGGGTCCAGGGTCTCCGTGGGGTGGAAGGAGGGGTGAGACGAATCTGCTGACTGAGACCCCCTTCGGTCTACGGCACAGTACCCTGTGTATTCGTCAGGAAGTCTCTTCAGACTCTCCGTTCCTTGACTTCGGAGGACGGTTGTCGTGAAGCGGAACCTTTGTCCAGGAAGTGGGAAGGGAGTCTCCTGAGTCGGATCGGAACCCCAATCGGACGTGGTCTGAGGGTGTAAAGAGTAGACTCCTTTGTTTACTACGTACGAACGACAAAATTCGACGATTTAAACCCCCGTTAAACAAGGTTTTACCACCTATGGGTCACGTTGTAAAGATCTACAGACCTTGGTGGGAGGATGGGGGTCGGAATCAACGACAGACCGTAGAGACTGTACGGGTGACTGGTGGATAGAGACGGGAAACCCCTAGGATAACGGTGATTTTACACCCATTATTGTAGATGTCCCCACAACACCCCTTATTGAAATTCTATTATGTAGATTTCCCTGAAGGGTCCACCGAGGTCACCATTTCTTGGACGGACGGTTACGTCCTCTGTATTCTCTACACTCAAGGTAGGGACTCAACCCTTCTAAGGGACCTCCTCCCGTACCGTTGGGTGAGGTCATAAGAACGGACCTTTTAGGATACTTGTTTCCTTGGACTACCCGATGTCAGGTACCCCAGTGTTTCTCAACCTAATTTGACTTCGCTGAATCGTGTGTGTGTTCGTTATGTAGATTTCAAGAGTCGTGTTACGGACCGTGTTTCACTCATAAGGAAAAAAGACCGAAGGGACCCAGAAGTAACGACGGGTTCCCTAAAGAGATCGACACTCCTCACCCCTGAAGAGTAACGTCACCGAAGAGAACAACGTCTCTTACCGAGATTTCGTATCCGATTCATCAAAACCGAGTACCCGAATCTACGGAGTCCCGTACACCGTAGAAGGGGTCGGGCCTCTAACTTGGGAGTAGGGGACGTAACGTCCACCTAAGAGTTGGTGACCTGGTGGTCCCTTCGGGTACTTCATTCATGAGTAATCAGGAGATAGTGAAAGAAAGGTCCTGTCTGGAGGTAGGGACGACTCGTTGTGACGACCCGTGGCAGTACCGGTACGATTACTAGCCCTTAAAAGACTCCAAAGGTTACTTTCCCGACTCTACCTCGGTGTAAGGACGTCAGAACTTCCACGGTACGAGGTGTGTCACCCCACTCCTGTGGGGAGAGAGTAGGTCACGACGGACCACAGAGGACCCGAAAAGTCGTCATTCGACCCCCGAGGTAGTTCAGTGGTGGGTCTTCCAAGACGGGACGAGAGTCGAGGTAAGTGTTCGTACACAGACCCTACCTCAGGTCTCCATGGACGGAAAACCTTTGTCCCCGTCACCAACAGAGACACCCCGGTCGGGAACTTTGGACCGGACTCGAGGAGTCACACTGGGACACGTGACGGTGTGGACTCGTAGAAACGACGGAAGACTCCAACAGGTCCACATAAACCCGAAGACGAGTGAAATCTCTATTTTCTTTACTATATCTGTCGAAGTCACCGAAAGGGAACAGTGGGTCGGTCCTTCAACGTTTAGACCCAAACTTGAGAAAAAAAAAAAAAAAAAAGGTCAACCTGATCAGTAAGACACCTTAACTGTGAATGACGTGTTTAGTATAAAATCTGTTACGAACGTAATATAATGATACACTACGATACTAAGACCAATTTTTGTCTTCGCTAATTTCTTTGTGATATAAGTGTTCCCGGTGTCCAATCCTACATCACAACTTTCCCATCGGGACCTTCGTCTGGTGGACCCAAGTTTCAATGCCTGAACGACCTGGTGTACCAGTTCAAGGATGTGGGTGAGACAAAATCAAAGGTGTAGACATTTTAAGAGTATTGTCGTCGTGATCCATCCCCAAAGTAACACTTCCAAGATACTCAATTAGGTACATGTAACGAATGTCACGGACCCTGTTCTATATATGTATTAGGTATATTTGTAAATAATGAAACATCGGTGGAAAAACCTTCGTACTTCTGTTAACCATATAAAAAAAGTCAAAACGTAATTATAGAACACATCCATCTCGGGTCACTGACAAACGTCAAATTTTAATCTGGCATCGTAACTGACCGAACTCTCCAGTAGAGGAGGAGTATCTTGTCATTTTTTTAGTATAATAAAAAAAATAAAACTTTTACTCGAAATTTTTATTAGACAACAACAACAATAAGTCAGTGAGTCAGTGTAGACTGAGAAACACTGAGGTACCTGACATCGTGTGGTCCGAAGGGACAGGTAGTAGTTGAGGGCCTCGAACGAGTTTGAGTACAGGTACTTCGGCCACTACGGTAAGTTCGTAGAGTAAGAGACAGTAGGGGAAGAGGAGGACAGAAGTTAGAAAGCATCGTAGTCCCAGAAAAGGTCACTCAGTCAAGAAGTGTAGTCCACCGGTTTCATAACCTCGAAGTCGAAGTCGTAGTCAGGAGGGTTACTTATAAGTCCCAACTAAAAGAAATCCTAACTGATCAAACTAGAGGAACTTCAGGTTCCCTGAGAGTTCTCAGAAGAGATTGTGGTGTCAAGTTTTCGTAGTTAAGAAGTCACGAGTCGGAAGGAATACCAAATTGAGAGTGTAGGTATGTACTGGTGACCTTTTTGGTATCGAAACTGATCTACCTGGAAGCAACCGTTTCATTACAGAGACGAAAAATTATACGACAAATACAAACAGTATCGAAAAGAAAGTTCCTCGTTTGCGGAAAATTAAAGTACCGACGTCAGTGACAGGTGCCACTGAAACCTCGGGTTCCTTTATTTCAGTCAGTGATAAAGGTAACAAAGGGGTAGATAAACGGTACTTCACTACCCTGACTTACGGTACTAGAATCAAAAAACTTACAACTCAAAATTTGGTAGAAAAAGTGAGAGGAGAAAGTGGAAGTAGTTCCCCGAGAAATCAAAAAGAAGCGAAGGACGGTGTTCCCACCATAGACGTATAGACTCCCATAACTATATTTCCATTAAATCGATATATTATTTTTATTATTGTATTTCTTGGTGTCAGGAAAAAAAAAAGAAGGGGAACACCACCCTCATGACTCACCGTACACCTTAGAATCAAGGCCTGGTCCCTAGTTTGGGAATGGGGGACGTCACCGTTACACCTTAGAATTGGTGACCTGGTGGTAACTTCAGGGTGAGTGCGGACAAAAAATACAGTATAAACATCGAGGGTAAAAGGTACTAATATTGACTCACCAGGGGTTTGTAATGAAGACAGTAGTCCTCGGACCAAAGGTAAAGTGAACAAGAACCGAATAGAGGTTGTTCTGACCCTAGTGTCACAGAAATTTCCCGGAATAATGAGTTGACGGTGTTAGGTGATCGGGTGAAGGAAAGTTAAAAGGAAAGAAAACGGAGGACGACACCCATAAGGTGTTTAATTTCTCTTATGTGTTCCCCAGGTGTAAAGAATCTGAGAATGAAGGATACTGGTTCTGGTTTGTAGACATACCGAACTCATTTCCGTAGTATAAGTTCTTGTTTTCTTTTTTATCTATTAGTTGTTGTTGGATGATATGTCGTGTCCCTTGAGATGAGTCATAAGACATTATTGGAGATACCTTTTCCTTAGACTTTTTCTTATATACGTATACATATTGACTTAGTGACAACATGTGGACTTTGATTGTGTTATGAATCTCCGTTAATATGAGGTAAGTATATTTTATTTTTAATTTAAATTTTTATTCTATCTTACCTTATATTTTTTACTTCTTTCGACAAGTGGTTCTATCAACATCTTGTCGATTTTGTGGGTACCTACAAGAGTCATTTTTCGAATAAAAAGGGAAACGGAGATTCTTTGAAGGGACACACAATGCATTTACTTAATTAACAGGTACACTATAAGTCTTTACTCTACCTTTGAGTGGTTCGTGGCTCCGGACCTTTTAGATTGAACAAAAAATCCACGTGACTATAGAAGGATCAAGTAGTTTATAATTAGGAATATATACCGTTCGTGGGTTCTCTTCCCGATGAACCCTCACCCCCTCCCACTAGGTGTTACACTTTACAAAATTACAGGTGTGAACTAACACCTGAACCTTGAACGGGGGTTCAAGTGTGCATGGGTAAACGTCTGTACAGTCCTTCGGTACACCCACCGTGTCTGCTGCGGATGGACGGTCTAAGTATCAATAAGACGACCGATCTTTGGACTCGTGCGCGTCTCGTGTCGGTCGGACCCCTCAGCAAACGAACGCAACCTTGTCCTACGCCCACGTAAGACCCAGTGCGTAACACAAAAAAAGAGAACGAAAAGTAGAGTCGTTGGTCCGACTCGTACTCCAGTCCAACACTTATGCTCTAATCGAGTATAAACACTCAAATAGTGGCACCGACCCTGGAGTCGTAGTGGTAAGAGGGACAACTGTACTTGGTTCAGTGTAACTCTTACACGAATAAAAAAATTTTACGTTTCTAAAGGTTTAATACACTAATTATACGTTTTATTCAACCTAGTTTAAGATGGAAACGAATAAGAACATATTATGAGAAACGTCAGTCAACAATATTAAGACTAAGTAAACCCTTTTCTTGTACAATTGTATGTTCGACTGTATTTTCGTTTCAAGGGTTCCGTTATTAAGAAAGGACTACGACCCTTTCTAACTTCCGTCCTCCTCTTCCCCTACTGTCTCCTACTCTACCAACCTACCGTAGTGGCTGAGATACCTGTACTCAATTTCGTTCGAGGCCCTCAACTACTACCTGTCCCTTCGGACCACACAACGTCAGGTACTCCAGTGTTTCGCAGCCTGTACTGAATCGTTGACTTGACTTGACTTTTTATTTCGGTTAAAATTTGGTGGTTTATAAATATATTGGTGTATTCGTTAGTAATCTCCCCAGAATGGTTTAGTATAAGACTGTACCTACGAACACGAGTCCTTGGGGTAGAGGTCGGGGAGGGATAGAATACTCCACTCAACTCAATCAACTGACCAAGCCCTTATCCGTGTACTGTATTAAGATTGGTTCCCGTCCCTCCTCAAACGATCCACCCCCAAGAGGATCCTTTCCAAGGGAACGAGAAATTCCCTGGGTGTCTCCCTGGAGAGGGGAAGTCTAGAAACCTTCGAGAACCAACTCCACTACTAAGAACCTCGACGGTAAAAAGTGGGAACTCTTCTTTATAGACTCCTATGTTCGGTTGTGAGACTCCTACTACGTTTCTTCGACTACAAGGGACGAGGTGACTCTACTGGTTGGGGCTTAGACAAACACCAGAAACCGAAGGGACTACCGAGTCACCCATTTCTTAGACGGACGTTGGGTCCTCTGTGTCTTCTGTGTCTAAGTCAGGGACCCAACCCTTCTAGGGGACTTCCTCCCGGACCGTTAGGTGAGGTCATAAGAACGGACCTCTTAGGGGTACCTCTCCTCGGACCACCCGATGTCAGGTATCTCAGTGTTTCTCAACCTGTGTTGACTCGTTGATTCGTTCGATCGTATTACGCTTTATTATTTATAGGTTGATGAGTACGGAAAAACTCAACACATAAGGAAAAGAACGTCAGTCAAGGACAATATACACCGTCATTCCTGTAATACTGGTTCCGAATCTCAGTCTCTCTGGACTCAGGGTCAGAAACGAGACGTCGAGTGAATGACACACTAAAGTCCGTACTACAAATCGGAGAGACTCGAAGTCACAGAAGTAGATAGAAGTCCTGTGACTATCCTAATATCCTCCACGACCCTTCTTTCGTAAATCGTGTCACGGATGGGTGATCACTCGTGAGTTATGTAAAATCGATCAAAATTTTCAACCGGTACCCAGCCTTCCTAAAGCACGGGTAAGTCTGTGTTTCGAGGTGTCGGGTCTTTAAAGACTCGTAGACACACTGGGTCGAAGACATCCAATTCCGAAACCCTGAGAGGAACTCAGAGTTCCAAATATCTAAAAGTAAGATCCACCTCAACTTGAGAAAATTTAGAGGAAACTTTTACCTTTATTAACCCTGAAGGGACACCGATTCCCTTCCAGGTCACCGATTCTGAGGTGTGAGGGTCACGTCCCCCGGACCCAAACTAGGGATCTAGAGTATACGGTATTGATTTCTAAGTGTTTCTAGTTTCTAGGGTCCACGACGTTCATTCTAGATCACACACTCACGATTCAACGAAGTCGATACAGGTTAAGACGCTAGGATACCTGAACATTGGGTGGTCCGAGGAGACAAGTACCCTAAACGGTTCGTTCTTATGACCTCACCCAACGGTACGGGATGAGGTCCCCTAGAAGGGTTGGGTCCCTCACTTGAGCTTAGAGAATACAGAGGACGTAACCCTCCGTCCAAGAAAGGGTGATCACTGTGAACCCTTCTGGGTCACTTCGGTTTATGTAAAGAAAAAAAAATTACCCTTGTTGGTACTAAAACTCGGTACCATTACTGGGTTACCTTCCCGTATATAAGTAAGTGGTTTCTTTTATGTGCACCTGGTACCCGGTAGACTAAACATTCTCTGGACAACACAAGGGGTGGGGGGTTTAAATATACAACTTTAGTACTGGGAGTTGTGGAGTTCTACGTTAGACTAAACCTCTGTCCCAGACATGTCTCCTTTAGGTCAATGTCACCCCAGTAATTCCACCCACGGTTAAGTCACACTGGTTCCAAGAATATTCCCCTTTATGCCTATGTATCTGTCTGTGTGTGTCTCTTTTCTACCACACTCTGCTCCCCTTTTCCGCCGGTAGATGTTTGGTTCCTCCTCTCGACCCAGTCTGAGAGGGAGTCTGAGTCTTCTGTAGTTGGGTCGACAATAGAACTAGACCTTGAAGGCCAGAGGTCTTGACACTCTTTTGTCTAATAACATGAGCACTATGTATGTTTGGAACTTCACTTCACCGAGTCAGCACAAGTTGAGAAACACTGGAGTACCTGACATCGGATGGCCTGAGGAGGTAGGTACCCTAAAAGGTCCGTTCTTATGACCTCACCCAACGGTAAAGGAAGAGGTCCCCTTGAAAGACTGGGTCCCTAGCTTGGGCCCAGAGGGTGTAACATCCGTCTGCGAAATGGTAGACTCGGTGTTCCCTTCGGGTGTATGTTCGGAAGGGACCTTCGTTGTGTAAATGGTTAGTCCTTAATCTTGCTCACCCAGTTAGCACTACACAAACGTGTTTCCCGTCCCTCTGACTCGAGAAGTCGGTGTGTGTGTACCGATTTAGTGTGAGGACACACAAAGGTGACTACGGTCCATGTCCTCCGCTGGTGATCGCTACCACTCTCTCAGTCTTATCTTTTCAGTAGGTGAGCCTCCCTCACCGGTGTCCCCTGAGGTCCCCCGAAGACTCTCGAGTTTCGGGACAAACAAGGACCTCACGACTGAGTCCCCGAGCCAGTGGGATTGGTAACTTGAGTCAGTAAGATTTTCCGCCCCCACAGACATTCTTAGGGACCCGACCCAGGGGAGTAACTCCAACTCGAGGTAGGGGCTCCGTCCACCAGTCACTGGGGGAGGGACAGAGAGGTGGGTATAGGGGGAGGGTCACGGAGCCACAGGGGTATTCAAGGCACTCAATGGTAGTTCTACTATTTTCCACTGAAAAGGAGTCGGAGGAAAGGTCGGAGTTTTGACGGTTAAAGAACCTCAATTTCTGTGTTCCTATCTGAAGGTACCACCGTACCAACTCTCAGACGGACGGTTATGTCCCCTGTACCTAACCTAGGGACCAGGCCCTTCTAGGGTGTACGACACCCCGTTGATTCCGGTCTATGACGTTGATGACTCGGAGACGAGTTGTTGTTCCCTTCGGCGTCGTTACTCTTCGGACGTGCGGTGATGGTCTCTTTCGGACGTCCGTCGTCACTTCTCCGGTTTTGGAAAAAATTTATTTATTTAAATTTTTGTGTGTGTGTGTTCCAGTCCCGCGTCGTCGTTCCGGAAAACCACCCTAACGTCTTCGTCTGTCTCGTCCGACAGGAGGTTTGGTCTGCGTAGGGTCTGGGCGGTCCCTACGTCGGGTGAGGCTCTTCACACGTGTACGAGGACTACTGTCCATACGACTGTATATAGTGGAGAGGGGCGAAACTTCTACTTCTCTGTCCAACCCCTCTAACTCGGGTCGGGTCCTAGGACACGAAACACTAGACGGTTCCGGTGGAGGTAGGACCTAGGAAGGTTCGGTGAATGTGGTAAGTCGAGTCCAAGTTCACAGACCCTTGGAAACGAAATTAATGTGGAGTCCCGACCCAGAGTCACCCCTGGTCTTTCTTCCGTCTCGTCCCACACGGACCTACAGGTCTTCCACCACATCTGTCCGGTACACCACTGGTCTCTTTAGTCTAGACAGAGCTCTTCATGCGACAAGCTTCTGAACCCCTGAGTGAGAGTCTGAAGGACTCCTGAGGAGACAGTTTTGTGCGGGAGATGGAGGAAAGATACGTAGAAAATTCAATTTTGTTTTTTAATTATTTGTTTCGTGAAGGAGTCTAGTCGAAGATTGTCGTTAAGACGCGACGTCCACCTCAGTTAATAAACATAAGGAAAAAAAAAAAAAAATTATAAATAGAGAAATAAAGGAACCGGCACAACCAGAATCGACGTCACACATCCAAGTCGTCAACTCTCCGAGTCGAATCAACGACATTCCGTATATTCTAAACTCAAGGGACTGATCCCTAACTTGGAGGGGACGTAACGTTTCCACCTAAGAATTGGTGGACCGGTGACCCCTTCAGGGAAATAAGTATGACATTTGTACTTATTCCCCTCGACGGGGCCACTGAAGTATCGTGTTGGTTTTGGCCTTGTGTCCGTAAGACTGGGACTCGACGACTACCCGACCGTTCACAATTGTTGCCAAAAATACTTTGTTAGAGGGAGGAGACTTCGTGAACAGTTATAGACGTCACATTTATGAGGTTGGTACCGGTTCAAGTCCGACGGTTGAACTATAGTTGACCAAGTGTTTTAAGGATTTTTAAATTGTACACTCGGTAAACCCTCCCGGGACGACGGGGAGTCAGAAATTACGACCAAATAAAAGGTGGGTAGGACAGACGGTGTTACTTTGTAATTAGTTTAGGAAAATAAATCACGTTTTGAAGAACAAAAGTAAAACTTATCATGAAACCACTAACTTTATTTTACTACTCAACTCAGATACGGTTAAGAAAAAATTGTAAAATCGGTCTTTTTTTACTTTTTTTTTTTTTCTATTAAGTATCGTTTCCTCTCAAAGGTCACAACAGGGGACAAATATTACTACCGAAGTCACACTTTGGACTGGGCCTGTCCGACTCGACCCGGAGGGTAGGTCTGTAAGACTTAGAGTCATTGAGATTCCTTAGAGACTCCCATACCCCTGAAAGTTCCACTGGGACCAAAATGTTTCAGGGTATTCGACCTTTCCTTCGGTCCTAAGTATAGTGAGTCCCAACGATACCCGACAACTCGTCCAACGTGTGACGGATTCCGTGATCAATTCGTCTGTCTCCTTCCCCATGAAGAAAGATTAGGTGTGGTTGGTAACAAACGATCGATTGGGAGTAAAACCCCACCGACTCAGTCGGGGTTACCCCATACAAAAGGATTAAACGTGTTTCCGCGATATCTTTACTGGTGATCGGGACACCAGTGGAAGAGGTGAGATTAAACACCATCCTGCACCACCACTTAGTCCTACCTGTGTTCCCCCCTACTTAAGAATGGATTTGTGGATTTCGAAGGACAATCCCCAACTGGAGTGACGATTTCGTAGTAGACTCCTCCAACCCTGTCTATGTGTCCAAACTTCATAGACTTAAGCGAGAGTCGATTTCTTAGTCTTAGGAAGGACGGAAAGTCTTAAGGGGTTCCATAGTTCCGAAGGGGACTCTTCAGGAGCCAAACAGTCGCCAGGGGGAAGGAGTACCTATTCCGGTCCACCCGGTCGTTTCGGCATAGAATCCTCTGTACGGTCAAGGAAGGTAGATGGTGTCTTGGTCGTGTCTCCCACTATGTCCCGTCCACCGGGGTCCACCTCGTTCATGGTGTAAGCAATCCTTGTGTCCGAGACTTCCGTCTGCGGACGGGGGTCGTGGGGTCAGCACCCTCCGGTCCTTGTAGAGAGGGGAGGCTTACAGAGGCGACCCGAAGGGACCGTCGAGGCATCATTTCTTAGGTGGACGGTCGCGTCCTCTGTACGCAAACTAGGGACCCAACCCTTCTGGGGGACCTTTTCCTTTACTGTTTGGTGAGGTCATAAGAACGGATCCGTTAGGTTACCTGTCTTTTTGGGCCGCCCGATGTCAGATACCTCAGCGTTTTTTCCACCTGTGTTGAATCCCTGCTTTGTCGTTGTTGTTTATGAAGTTAAAGAACAGAAATTAAGACTCTACGTCGTCGGACACAAGAGGTTTCCACTTGTGTGTCATGCGAGTGGGGTACTCGAAAGGACTCACACTAAGACGGTAAAGGGGTAATTCTGTGTCCCGGATTAAGAAGACGAGAACTTAGACCCGACCGGTACTACTAAGAGAAGATTAGTTTCCTTATCCTATCTTCCCTGTGACGGACTTTGGTTCCGGTCCATCCCCCGGTGTGTCGTGGGTGGACCTTGGAGTCGAGAGATTCTCAGACAGGTCCTCGACTGCAGAACCGGACACCGACGGTACTACATCCTTCGGGTTCCGTGTGCTCCACTGGTGTACCTTCAAGGTTCCTTTTTTGGTCCCCGGAGCCGGAGACTCAGCGACGTCAGGTCCCTGGTTTGCCCTCTTTCGGAGGTCCACAAAGGGTGAAGACCGACCAGTCCAGAGGGGTTCGAGGGACCGACTAAGGGGTCTGTAGTGTCCGTCTCTTTTCGGTAGGAGAACGCAGAGTAGACTTAAGGATCGGGTGTCTTAGGGACTCAGAACTTTGTCAACGACAGAATGTGGTCAAGTGTCCTTCACCAAATAATACGTCTTCATCTATTAACCTAGTCACTTATTGTGATTATGACTACAGTACCCTTAACATCACCTAATTTATCCTAACTTATCTCAGGGGGGTTTTCTATTCAGACTTAATATTGGGGACCATGGACACTTGTCCTGGACTGAACCTTTAACTTAGAGACGTCTACATTAATCGATTCCCAGTGACGCCTCAATGTCCCGCCCGGGATATAGGTCACTACTTACAGGAATAGTCTCTTTCTTCTCCTTATAGACTCCGTGTCTCTCCTCTCCGGTGCACTTCTGTCTCCACCTCAGACTTCTCTGTTCAGGTCCCTATGGGTCCTAGTCCGTCGGTGATCCCGGTCCTTCTCCGGACCCGATCTGAAAGCGAGTCTCGGAGGTCAAACGATGTACCATCTTTAGTTGTGATGTATCATTTCGTTGACATCATATCGACGATATTCGTTCGAGGTCCTCAACCACTACCTATCCCTTCGGACCGCACGACATCAGGTACCCCAGTGTTTCTCAGCCTGTGCTGACTGACTGACTTGTCTTGACTTGACTTGATATACCATAATATATACACGGACGTACGATTCAACGAAGTCAACACAGACTGACACACGTCAGGATACCTGAAATCGGACGACCCGAGGAGGTAGGTACCCTAAAAGGTCCGTTCTTATGACCTTACCCAACGGCACGGGAGGAGGCCCCCTAGAAAGACTGGGTCCCTAACTTGGACGTAGAGAATACAGAGGACGTAACCATCCACTCAAGAAATGGTGACTCGGCGAACCCCTCGGGTATATATTTATATATATACTTCGACGAGTCAGCACGGGCTGAGAAACGTTGGGGTACCTGATATCGGATGGTCCAAGGAGGCAGGTACCCTAAAAGGTCCGTTCTTATGACCTCACCCAACGGTAAAGGAAGAGGTCCTCTAGAAGGGCTGGGTCCCTAACTTGGACCCAGAGGGCGTAACATCCGTCTGCGAAATGACAGACTCGGTGGTCCCTTCAGTATATGTATGTATGTATATATGTATGTATGTATATATACATATATATATATCCCAATATATGTTGGTTGTTATATATACCAATATATGTATATAATTATATATATCCGAAGGATCCACCGTCACAATTTCTTAGACAGACGGTTACGTTCTTTACCTCCAAGATAGGGACTCGATCCTTCTAAGGGACCTCTTCCTTTACCGTTTGGTGAGGTCATAAGAACGGACCTTTTAGGGTCCCTGTCTCCTCGGACCGCTCGATGTCACGTACCCCTGTGTTTCTCAGTCTGTGCTGACTCTCTCATTGTGAAAGTGCGAAAGTGAAAGAGGTAAGGACCCGGACTACGGCCCTCTTGTCTGGGAGGGGAGAAGGGACCACGAACCGAGAGTGGGAGAGAGGGTGGGTCGTCTCGGAGTGTGGACCTGACTCGTCCTCTACGCCGGTGTGGTGTGACTACGAAACAGGTAGAACCGACGGGGTTTCGAGGGGACCGAGGTCGGAGGTGAAGTACCCTTGTTATATTGTCCGAGACGTTCGTAAAAGATTGGGGGATTTAACGCCCACCGTTATCACTCTTCCCTGCCCGTTGTCAGGGACAGGGACCACCGACGGGGAACTCTAGAGACGGACTGACCGATGTGGGTACTCCGACGCTGAAGGGAAGGACGGGTGGGGTCCCAGGTGTGCAGGTACGGACCGGTGGAGACGAGAGACGGGCGGAGGACTTGACCTGGGTCACCTCGGGCTCTGTTTTTCACGACACGGTGTCAGCGACGGACCACTGGGTCCCTAAGTGGAGAGACAAGGGATCTCTGGAACCGTCATGAAGATTCGTGGACGCCCCCGTCGCTATCGTGGTCCTTCCGCCACTCCGACTCGGTTTGAAGGGTCGAACAAACAAACGTTTGTCTACGAATAGACTCAGGTCGTGAACGAGGGAGGGAAGTCGAGACGGCCATTTAGACCTGTCCAGGGTTGCTTCCGGTCAACCTTGGTGGTGCGGGTACCCGTCACCGGGACCTCGAAACCACCCCGCCCCAACTCCACCCGTCAGTCCTAACGACTCAACCTCCTACGTCAGACTCGTCGGAGGGGACCCCACGACCCTTCAGATTCCCTTGTCCAGGTTCCCTCGAGACTCGGTCCTCGTGGTAGGTTTCGGAGAGACCTACTCCTACCCACCCAAAAGGGGTGGCATACGTGGACCTCGTACTCCTTCCCGGACAATGTCCCAGGAGAATGGGACCGCGACACAATGTCTCCCTTGCTGACACAGTAGAGGTTGAGAGTAGTGACAATAGTAGTGAAGAGTGGTCGTGAGCGGTTCGGGGTCTGTGAGGTGGGTGAGTCCGAGTGCACCAGGGTATCATGGGAAGTGGGTTTAGGAACTCAACCCCTGACAAGAATAAATACAGGTAAAATGTCTACTCTTCCAACCCTGAGTCGTTCTACCTAGTTCGTCGAGGATTCGCCACTCTAGTCTTAAACTGGGCCAGACTGGGGTCACGAGGACGGGTATCCTGTCTCACTACGGATCTAAAATAGACCTTCCTATTCGTCCGGTTTCATATTTTTCTTGGTCCTCTTTTTATAGTTGTCTTCCACCGATCCCGAGAGCCTTTAATTTGCATAAAATCGCAACCCTCCGAATGTGACGTCTGACTCCACGATATAATCAAAGGACCCCAACCGTTTCGTTTAATGTTGACGTCCCCGAAGGTTTGTGTCCGCAAATGAGAGAGTGTCGGGACCTCGGACTTTAGTTCCACAGTCGTCTTCGAGCGAGGGAGGTCTCCGAGACCCCCACCTCTGACGGACGGAGAGGGTCCACGACCACCGGGGCCCGAGGACCCGAATGCCGGTGTAGTGGGGTAGAGACCGAACCAAAAGTGTGTCGGAGTAGAGACCTAGAAAGACACAGGATTAGCGACAGAGGAAAAAGAATGTTTCTGTGTGCAGTAACCTAAATAGGTTCACTAGAGTAGAGTTCTAGGAATTGAGTACTGTAGACGTCTCTGATAAAGGTTTATTCTAGTGGAACCGTCTACGATCCACGTGTACTTAAACCGCCCCCGCCCCCGCCCACACCCCCCTCCTCCTACGATAAGTTGGGTCATGGTCTCATGACTGAAGGACATCAGGATCCCGTTCCTCCTTTACAACTGTAAAGACCTTTATGTACCGGTGTATTGTCTGAAAATAGAGAGAGGAATTAAAATAAAAAAAATAAATTTTTTTAAATATAATTTTTTTAAAAAAAAATAAAAACCCTGACACGACCCAGAATCAACGACGTGTACCCAAGAAGTAACACAACGTGCTCGAGGGATCAACGTCACACGCCCGAATCAACGGGTCGTCGGATACCCTAGAATTAAGGGGTTGGACCCTGGCTCGGGTACAGGGAACGTAGTCTTCCGCTTAAGAATTGGTAACCTGGTGGTGCCTTCAGGGAGAGGAACTAAAAATTGTGTAGGTTTGGGAAAACTAAACCTACAGGAGTTAGAGTAAGGATATTTCAGGTCGCACCTTCCATTACTCTAAAAGTAGATACATAAAGAAATTTTTATCTGAAATTCAACAAAGTCTGACACCGTAGACTCGATGTAAGCAGACTTCGAAACAACCTACCTTTTCTGTGTAGAAATAGTCGCGTGTAGAAATAGTCGTTCTGTCTCTCGTCTCCTTTACTTCGTCCCTGGTGGGGTGGGATGAAGTGGGGGTCGAAAGGGATCTTTCATTGATACCGGGATTATTCATGGAAGACTTAGGCGTCGGTCTAAGTTTCCCTCCTGAAACTTCAAACTCCTACCTGCAACCGTCCAACAGGATCTCCTGGCCGTCCACTACGTAAGTAACGACAACAACAAGTCAACGATTCACACAGGTCGAGAAAACGTTGAAGTACCTGGCATCGGGTGGTCCGAAGAAACAGGTAACCTAAAGGGTCCGTTCTTATGACCTCACCCAACGGTAAAGGAAGAGGTACCCTAACAGGGCTGGGTCCTCAGCTTGAGTACAGAGGACGTAACCGTCCGTCTAAGAAATGGCGACTCGGTGGTCCCTTCGAGACTACATATATATCTGATTATAATTTCTTTTAACACAGTGAAAAATTCTAAGGTGTATATTCACTGTAGTGTACTATGAAAAGAAAGAGACAGGTTGAATGAAGTGAATCATACTATTAGAGATCTAGGTTATATACGACGACGGTTACCGTCATAAGGTAGGAAAATTACTGACTCATCATAAGGTAATGTATATACGTGGTGTAGAAAAAAGAGGTAAGTAGACGGTTACCTGTACAACCAACGGAGGTACGGAACTGATAACATTTATCGTGACGATACTTGTGACCCATGTACATAGAAAAGTTCAATCCTATAAGGGACCTATATACGGGTCCACACCCTAACGATGCAATATACCATCGAGATCAAAATCAAAAGATTCCTTGGAGGTATGACAAAAGGTTAAATATAAAGATGGTCGTAACGTCCTCCTCAAGAAAAAGAGGTGTGAGAGACGTCGTAAATAACAAACATCTGAAAAACTTTGTGTTTACTTGAATAAATGATTTATCTTTGTCAGAGTGTTCTGAAGTCTTTGTTTGAATACCAAGGACTTCCTCTTTCCACCTCCCTCCCTATTTAATCCTCAAATCTTAATTGTCTATGTGTGATGTGACCGATCTTCTCTATGTGTCCTGGATGAGATATCGTATATTTAGAGATAAGTTATAAGGTATTATTGGATTTACCTTTTTCTTAGACTTTTTTCTCACCCAGATGTATATACATATTGACTTAGTGAAACGACATGGGGACTTTGATTGTGTTGTAACATTTAGTTGATATGGGGTTATATTTTTTAATTTAATTTTTTATTGTAACACCTAAATCAATCACAAGAAACTCTGTCAAGGTAGGTTTCCTTTGGACTATTCTGTCGAACGGGAGGACGGGAGTAAGACATAAAAATTACTCTAAGTCAACCTTATCTCTCAAAAAGGGACGTTTGACTGGGAAACGGGAAGTTTAGTCATGTATGACTGGTCTATGTAGAACACGGGACTAGTTTTCGGTAGTCACCCAGAGATGTCCACCTACCCCCTTCCCGTAAGTCCAGTGTGAAGTCCACTTCAGTCCGTCCACCCCTATGGTTCTTCTACTTCTGTCATGGGACTTTGTTGAGTACCCTCTTGTCTCCTGGTTTACTACATTATTGTCTTTGGGTCAATACGTCGTTTTAGAGGGTGTCTCATGAAAACTGTCTTTGAGTTCCTCGGAGGAAAAGTGAATAAGTCCGTCTGGAGTCTCTATAACGTTTCAACCAAGGTCTGGGACGAGTTTTTTCGTTTACGATGTATGTTATTTCGTTTAGTTCTTATAACACTAAAGGGTCACGTATATACAAATGTGATTTAACATCAGACTTTTACGTGTTATCGTAATACAGATTTTTTTTTGTACATGATCCTGAAGGGATCACCAGGTCACCACTTCTAAAGAAAAGATTACGTCCTCCACGTCCAAGTTAGGGACTAGTCCCTCGATTCTAGAGTGTACGGATTTCCAGTTTTTTTGTTTTGTCTTTTGTCTTCGTTATAACATTGTTTAAGTTACTTCTGACATTTTTACCGGGTGTAGTTTTTTATAAAAAATTAAATTTTATATGTGTAGAATTAAATTTTGAGAGAATAACGATTTTTTTTTTTACGATTGGTAGTAGACTCCGAAGTTACTCAGTATTTGAAAAACGATATTAGTGTAGTTTCTAGTGACTAGTCTCCAGTAGTATTGTGTATATTATAATTGCCTTTTCAAACTTTATACTCTTAATGGTTTTGTACTGTACTTCACTACCTCTTACGTTACCGTTGGGTGAGGTCACAAGAACGGACCTCTTAGGGTCCCTACCGCCTCGGACCACCCGACGGCAGATACCCCAGCGTGTCTCAGCCTGTGCTGACTTCGCTGAATCGTCGTCGTCGTCGTCTGTACTTCACTTGTCAACAAAGAACTTTTTACCGTTTGTATCTAAACACCGTCTCAACGGTGTTTTGAAGACAAATATTTTTACGTTTTAGACCCTTCACGTCACTTTACTCTAGACGGACTTACATCTGAACAACTTAAAGTTTTTATTAAATACACCGGGTACAGACTTAGTATACGTCTATACTCTCGACCTGGTATTCCTTCTGACTCTCGGTTTTGACACCACGACCTCTTCTAAGGACTCTCTGGGAACCCGACGTTCTAGTTTGGTCAGTTAGGATTTCCTTTAGTTGGGAGTTATAAGAAACCTTCCTGACTACGAGTTCAACTTCGATGTTATGAATCCTGTGGACTACACTTCTCGACTGAGTAACCTTTTCAGGGATTGTAACCCTTTCTAACTTCCGTCCTCTTCCCCTGCTATCTCCTACTCTACCAACCTATCGTAGTGATTGAGTTACCTGTACTCAGACTCGTTTGAGGTCCCCTATCACTTCCTGTCCCATCGGACCACAGTGTTTCTCAGTCTGTACTGACTCGTTGATTGACTTGTCGTTTTTGTTTACAGGCTGAGTATAATAAAGTCGACACCCTTAAACTCTTGTCGGTCTTCGGTTTAGTAGACTATGTTATTACTCAATCATGTTTTTCTGTCTTTAGCAAAGGAAATTGAATTTTTATACCTTTACACGTAAATGAACGGTTGTCAAACTACGTCCTTACTCAAGGGAAGAACCCTCACGCAGAGGACTGTCCAGAAGGTGAAAGATTTAATGTTTTGAGACAGGTTTTCCGTGAGCACACTAAAGTGCACAGACATTACCCGTTACTCTAGTGTTTCCGTAGAGTCCTTGTTAGGTTCGGGTCCTAAGAAAATACGTAGGACACTAAATAACGAGTATATAAATTCAACAGACCAGGTGTAACTGAAACTTCCAGTAAAAAACCCGTTGGACGAAACTAATTTAAAAAGGTTTCGTACGGTTCATAAAAAGTGTCTTTGTTAAAACGTAAGTATAAAGGGACCAACTCTAAGATAAAATAATTTAGTACATGACTGTCGTTGTCTACGTCGACCGAATTTGTGTGGATCCTCGTATGTGTTGGTCCAAAGTCGTCAAGCATCCTCTGCCACACAGTGTCCGCGACCGTAAGTCCTAGGAGGTCCATCCTAGTCTCGGAAAGAAAAGAAAAATTTTATGAAAATAAGTAAATAACCGACACGACCGACCCAGAACAACGACTGGTCCGTGAAGAGATCAACACTACTCGCCCTTGATGAGAAGAAACGTCACATACCCGAAGAATAACACCACCGAAGAGAACGACGTCTCGTGTACGAGGTCATTAACACCAAGGACCCGAGAACTCGTGTCCGAGTCATCAACACCGTGTACCCAAATTGACGAGACGCCGTACACCCTAGAAGGACCTGGTCCCTAGCTTGGGCACAGAGGACGTAATCGTCCACCTAAGAAATGGTGACTCGGTGGTCCCTTGGGGTCCCAGTCATAGAAAGTTCCTCCCCTTGTCCTCGTAGGAATTTTAGTCTTGTAGGGGACCCACTCAAAGAGTCGTGGAGAGGAGGGAGACGGGAAGATTCTTCACCTACCTCTACGAACCGGTCACTTTTAGATTTCGTCGAAGGGGTAGACGTTTTCCTCCGACTACTATCGTCGAGAATGGAAAGTCCTACGAGGACTCCTACCCTACCCTCGTCTACGTTAGAGTTCTCAGGTCGACCAGTGGGTCATTCGCGAGTGACATTCTCACGAATACAATATTCAGTCGGACGCCAATCTCAATTAGTACCTGAGATCCCATATTATGAAAAATAGATCTAAAAGACTAACGAGTTAAAACTTATTTTAAAGAGGTTGGGTAGAAAAGAGTGACACACATGGACACATTCACATGAACACAAATAGGTGACGTGGAGTGTAGAGAGATGTGCGGACACTTAATATCAGCATCGAGAACCATGTGTGTCTCTGACGTCAGATAAAATTATTCTTTAGTATTTGATCGTCAGGAATCCAGTTTAGACCGGGTGTCTACATAAGACAAAAGAATATACTATAATATAAAGAAAAAGAAAAAACCAGTGTGACACGTCGTACACCCTAGAATCAAGGACCTGGTCCCTAATTCTGACGTGAGGAGCGTCACTTTCGAGTTGCAGAATTGGTGACGCGGTGGTCCCTTCAGGGTATGTAAAGAAAACAAAACAAACAAATCAGTTGTTATAAATCTTAAATCCTCTTGGATGTAAAATTTTTTAGATCTAAAGGTTGAATCCAACTTTTCAACCTTAAAGACTGTGTAAAAGTGGTTGTCGTTGAAAGTCAGTTCCAATTCATCGTCAGAGGGAGAGTCTACTCTGTGTTTTAGAGGTTAAAAGGGGTCAGGGGTGATGAGGGATAACATTGTGTACTCCAAGAGAATTTAGTACATGGGCGGACTAAGGTTATCTGTGTGGATTATGAAAGGTTGGAAAAGTTCCAAATTCGGTGAAACGAGACGTATTCATACCAAAGGGTCGGGGGAAGTGTTTCGGGGCAGGGGTTCGAATAGTGGACCTAGGAGTGTTTCTCTTTTGTGACTTCCACTATCGACCGGGGGAGGGGTCCGGTACGGACCGTGAGAAGGGGGTTTTGACAAGTCGTCAACATTCAAACCCGTTTTCGACAAGATTACTCGTTCACCTTTCCCACCTAAGTTCCTCACATAACTTCAAGGGACCGACAGGTCACCAATCCTGAGTCGTGAAACTGACGGAACCGGGACTTAAGTTAGGGACCAGGTCCTTGATTCTAGGGTGTTCGGTACACCGGATCTGACGTGAAGAAGAGGGGGACTGTGGGTTTTATTTGTCTCTTATAATGATTTTAGTCGCTCATATAACTACTGCAGTAATCGTTTCCGAGACGAATGACTTCTACATAGACAATGTAGTTTCAGAGTACTAGTGGGGACAGGGGGTGGGAAAGTTAAGTCTTCGACCCACTCAACCTCCTGGGACTTTGTAAAGGCCTACTACTGACGTCGAGTGGGTGGTGGGAGGTCGGGAGAAAACGTCGACGTCTCTTCCTTCGTCGTCTCTTCTGAAGAAGAGACAAAGGAATCACTTCTGGACTCGACGTTCCTACTCAAAAGGAGACTTAATGTCATTTTCAGTGGTGTGGGACGTCTGTCACCCTCCGGTCCACCTGAGACGGAGGGACAGGACAACGGACCAGGATACGTGTAGTGGTCCACCGAAGACTAAGAGTGGGTTTCGGGTTACTCACTGTGTAGTGGCTTTTTCTGTCTCCTTGGTCCCACAGACTGAGAGTCGGTCCCACGAGAGTCATACCTGGGGGTAGAGGTCGAACGGGGAAACGTGACTCGTAGACACTCCAGTAAGTACACTACGATGGTAGGGTGTGAACCTTACGGACGTGAGAGGTGACAACTGTAAGAACCCTCGTGTTGTCCGGTCTGACTGTTCTCTCTCAGGTCAGGAGTATGAGTCGTAAATGACTCGAGACGAGACAGAACCCAAGACAGTATCTTAACGGTCCATTTTATGTTCTGTAGACCAATTTAAACTTAAAGTCTATTTGTTATCTCTTTGTAAATCGTATTTCACAATCAGGGAATCAGGACAGGTTGAGAAACACTGGGGTATCGGACATCGGGTGGTCCGAGGAGACAGGTACTTTAACAGGTCCATTCTTATGACCTCACCTAACGGGAAGGAAAGAGGTCCCCTAGAAGGACTGGGACCCTTGTTTGGACCCACAGGACGTAACGTCTGTCTAGGAAATGACAGACTGGGTGGGTAAATCGTGTTCATACAGGGTTTATAACATGGTCTGTATTTTTATACGATTTCATAATAAGGAATAAATAGACTTTAAACATAAATTGACCCCGAGGACGTAAAATAAACGATAGATTCCACTAGGACGAATCGACACTCTCGGGTCACGGACCCCCTTACCGAGACCTCCGTCTGACGGACCCAAACCAAGGATGGAACCGGTAAATGTTCGACACACTGGAACCCACACAATGGATTGGGAATACATGGAGTTAACGGAGTGATAGGAGCTAACTTCTATTCTTACCACGGACGGGGTGCCCTTTCAACCTTCCTACTTCAATAACAACTTCGTACAGATTCCCACAGGGCAGGTCCAGTCGGGACCTAGTCGTAATCAGTAGTGATGGGTCTTCGTGACACTGTTATCCATTCCACTTCAGCGAGTCAGCACAGGCTGAGAAACGCCGGGGCACCTGGCATCGGATGGTCCGAGGGGGTAGGGACCCTAAGAGGTCCGTTCTTATGACCTCACCCAACGGTAAAGGAAGAAGTCCTGTTATCGGTAGTTGTTCGGGACGAAGGGGAGGTCGGAGTAGAAGTCGTGAGTCGAAAGAGATGAAGTCGACGGGACTCGACTCGGCGGAAGGAGAGAAAAGAAAAAAAAAAAAAATTTAAATAACTAAATAAAAACCGACGAGACCCAGAAACAACGACGTACGCCCGAAATCGACACCGGTCATCCCCGGGGAGAAACAACGCCACCGAAGAGTAACACCACCGAAGAGAACAACGCCCGTACCCGAGATCCACGACCCCGAAGTCATCAACGTCGTGTACCCGAGTCATCAACACCGAGTGCCCAAATCCACGGGACTCCACACACCTTAGAAGGGTCTGGTCGAAAGGTTGGGGACAAGGGGCGTAACCGTCCGTCTAAGAATTCGTGACCTGGTGGTCCCTTCAGGACGGAAGGAAACACATAGTCTTGAAAGGGGTAGGATAAGGAAGACAGAGTCACCAAGAGAGGGGGGGAATGGACCAATTAGGGAGATAGGGAGTGCACGTAGACTCGTACGGACGTACCAGTCAGTACAGGCTGAGAAACGTTGGGGTACCTGACATCGGGTGGTCCGAAGAGACAGGTATCCTGAAAGGTCCGTTCTTATGACCTCACCCAACGGTGAAAGAGGAGGTCCTATAGAAGGACTGAGTCCGTAGGTTGGGACACAGAGAACGTAACCGTCCGCCTAAGAAATGGTGACTCCTGGACCCTTCGGTGATAGGGAATGAAGTAAGTAAGTAAGTCTTTCCTAAATGACTTGTGGATGGTACGCAATCAGAGACAAAGTCTAATCCCCATCTTGGGATGTCGGGCTCCTTGTTAGGTTGACTGTGTAAAGGTACTGGGAGGTCGGTTCTAATAAAAAGGTAAAAATTTGTCAACCCTTTTTTCAGTTTTCTTCTCTTTATGATGTACTACATACTTTTACTGTACTTTAAGTTTAAAGTTACAGATGTTCGTTTCAAAATCCCTGAAGGACACCAATTCTTAGACGGAAGGTTATGTCCCCTACACCCAAGTTAGGGACCAGTCCTTTGACCCTAGGGTACACGACTCCCTGAAGACTCGGGTGTACGAGACCTCGGGTTCTGTTACTTTCTAGGGTGACAACGTTGATTCTGGACTACGACGGTTTATTTATTCATGTATGAAAATTTTACTTCAGAAAATCGAATCGTGTACCAGTTCGAGGAAATGAGTGTGTGGTAGTCACCCACGAAAACTTGATCGGGTGTATCTGGTCTACCTCTTTCTTTACCATTGGGTGAGGTTTTAAGAACGGACCCTTTGGGGTGCCTGTCTCCTCGGATCCCCCGATGTCAGATGTCCCAGAGTTCTTAGCTTGTGCTAAATCGTTGATTTGGTGGTGGTGGTGGGTATCTTGTCTCATCGATGTCGTCTCTGACGTAACACCAGACGTAACAGTCTTTATAAATAATAGAATTGGGGTTATCTCTTGTTAACGGGTCGGGACTTGATTTACGACCCTCCTGTCGTTTCTCGTGTTTATTTTTGTTTTTAGGGTCTGTTTTGAGAGACGGAAGTGTCTTCGTGACCAACCCACCCCCTTTGACAGTGGTTCTCTGTATTCCTTTCTCGTAGTACAGAAATCACTCCTCCTCCGAACCGTCCCTCGTCTACCCTTACTTCGTGTCCTTCAACAGTAAAAGTTGTACCGCTAGCCTCTTTCTCTCTGTAGTCATGTCTGGGTGACCCCCGCTCCCCTGAGAATTCACCCAGAGTCTGTTCTGTCAGGTCGTTTTACCTTCTCCGGGACACATCCCTCGTACGGGTCGGTGAACCTCCTCACCTCCGACGACACAGTCCTCCCCTTACCTCCCTACGCCTCATCTGTTCCCGAGTTTCGTTCTCCGTTCCCGGAGCCCTGGCTCCAGACCTCGGACACTCGTGACAGTTCTAAACTTGAAGAGAGACTCTAGTTATCTCTCGGTAACTCCTAAAAAATTTTTGTTATTAAATAACTCCAATCTAAGTGTATTATACTTTAATTGGTGAAATTTCCTTTGTAAAGCAACCATAAATCATATAAGCGTTACGGCACGTTGGTGGTGAAATCAAGGTTTCGTAATGGTAGTAGAAGTTTCCTTTGACGTGTGTAGTTTGTCGAGGAAGTGTACGGAGGAGGGGTTTACGGTCGGTGACAGTTGGACGACAGACAGAGGTTGCTAAGTGGATAAGACCTAAAGTATGTTTACCTTAGTATTTCAAAAGTTGACAGACACTGACCGACGAAAGTAAACGTAGTATAAAAACTCCAAGTAGGTACAACAGTTCCTTCAGTGAACAAGGAAAAGTACCGACTTATTATAAGGTGGTACCCTTATTTACCTTAAACGAATAAGTAAGTGGACAAATGCCTGTGTCCGTTAAACGTAGGAAATCGATGATACTTGTAACAACGAGACTTGTGCACACGTGCACAAACTCGTACCTTCCCAAAACTCATCGCTTCACCGTAAAAGATTAAACGTAGTATCATCCTCGTGACACCGATGACACAACCTTTCTTTGACTCTCTCCTTGGTCCCATGGACTAATCCTGTACCCGTTTGAGATCCCTCTCCGGGGCTCCGATCTGGTCACCACCGTCTTCCATTCACACCGTCTTCCGACCCACATTAGACTTTTAGACGACTACCTAAGGTGATCACGCACTCTCCCTCACTCCATCTCCTACGACCCCAAACCCCCGGTTCGATTCCCTTCCTGGCCCAATGACCAAGATCCTACCCCTACCTCTATCCCCTTTCCCCGTCTACTACTCAAACCCTCCGTACATTTAAAACTCTCCGTATAATCAGTAGAGTCATCCCTACAGTTTCCCCCGTCGACGTGTTTTTTCAGACTCTCCATTTAAACCTCAGTAGTCGTTTATTTAGATTTGTTTCAGTTGGACCCCGTCTAATATAGGAGAGGCCTCACGTGTCTGGTTCAGTTCTGGGGTCCTAACAGAGACATGAAGAGGAAACCCACGTCTGAGACCAAAAATTGATTCACAAAGTCTCGTACCCGACACCTGGAGCTACCGTTCCAAAGTCAAGGTCACACCGTTGAACTTTCGAAACACCGGAAACCTTTTACTGAGTGGGAGAGACAACGGAGACAGAAGTAAACGTTTTACCCTCAATGTCACCCTGGACGGAGTACTCTAACAGGACTCCTAAGTCACTCGTGTGTTCACATTTCGTGACAGTCGTTATAAACTGTGGATCACTTATGTTACATTTCTATAATAGTTAGTACTAATAAGAAATTCCACTGAGACTCGAGGTACTCGGGCTTCTGGTCGTAGAAGAAAAAAAAGTGACTACGTAGAGGTACCGGATCGTGGTCCAGACTGTGTACGCTGGAGCTCTACTACAAATTTACCGAGGTCTTCTTGTCTGTCTACCGACGGGGAAGGGGGACCTCCTTACTTCCCACACCTCTCTTCGAGATGGTCTCGGCCCGGATCTTCCGGTCCACGTCAGGGACTCCCTTCGGACCGTCTTCGTCGTCACACCAGTCTCCTGTCTCTCCTCCCCACCCACGTCGATCCACAGTGGTCCGACCCACCGTCGATCTTTATTAGTTCGGTGCTTCTTAGGATACATAGTTTTACGTCCCCGACATGAAATATTCCCCGTCCCTCGGCACCTTTTACAAATATCTCCCCAACCTGTAGAACTTCTAACTCTCCCCACCCCCCCGTTAGTTAAACCCCTTGAGGACCATGTAATTTTTCTTTTTTTTTCGTTTGGTTACGAGTCGTAACGTTTTTGGACTCGATATGACTGTACAGTCGGGACGATCCCACACTGAGAGAATACGTGGATTCTCCGGCTTCCTGTCTACCTAACTCACTGGGTCGTCCACATTTTCGTGAAATCTGAGATTTGGTCCCGAAGAATAGATTAGACCCTTGTAGTTTTACTAGACATTTGTAAAGGAGTCAAGAGAGTTCATACGTTATGTTGACCATGGGAACCTCTACGGACACTTCACTTCACTTAAACGAGTCAGCACAGGCTGAGAAACGTTGGGGTGCCTGACATCGGATAGTCCGAGAAGTCAGATACCCTAAAAGGTCCGTTCTCATGACCTCACCCAACGGTAAAGGAAGAGGTCCCCTAGAAGGACTGGGTCCCTAGCTTGGGCCCAGAGGGCGTAACATCCGTCTACGAAATGGTAGACTCGATGGTACCTCTACGGATCCTATTCAATTAATAAATACATATCGTCTCCGACCCCGGTCCCGAATGAAACTTAGGATCAATTCTTCCTTCTTACCCTGAAATAACCGTCAGGTCACCAATTCTGAGACGTGAGGGTGACTTCCCCAACGTCCAAGCTAGAGACCAACCCCTTATACGGTACACCGAATCGCTTTTTAAAAATTTTTCTTAATTACACTACTTTTCTCCTACCTTATTTTTCAACCTTATCTTATCTGTCATGGTCTCAGGTACCGTGTCATTATCTTGTCTAAAATACTTTATCTTGTCCTAACCTATTTTATTTAATCTTATTCTAGTTATCCCGTCTTCTCCTAACTAGTCTTTTATAACATCACGTATTATGAACGGTTCACATTGTCGACTACTCCACAGACAAAGTAAACTACGTACACCCGGTACTATATTCTACTTAAGGAAAGAGACGACACTGTTTCGGACTGGAACTGAGGATCCGGGTGGAGAAGGGATTTATCTACTCTTCAGAGTAGTGGATAGAGAAGACAAAGAGTCTGAGGAACATTCTTTCCCCCCTAGTATGAACATTGATGGAGTTTCCCAAGAATCCTGTTTCGTCACTTCGTTCCAGAATTCTACTTCGAGTTGTCCACTATTGTTTGTAGTCGGTACCCAAAACTTCTATTTAGTCAAGAAATTTACAAATTTAGAAAAGTTCACAAAAGAAGGAGTCGTAGACATTTGGATTAGTCTCCTCCCTGTAGTACCCCAAAGACTCCAGAACGTGCCCGACCTCAATTTTACACTTCTCGGTCTCCGTTCCACTGAGGCCTCTGACGACAACACCCTAAAGGTCCTTCCTCATCGTGTCCGGACGGAACCCCCTTACGACACAATGACCTCTTTCACACTCTTGTCACAACCATTTCGACTCTACATCTTTCCCCTTCTCCTTCAAATGGTCAGGTCTAAGTCAGTAACCCTTGCCTTTGTCCAGGTCTATAGAACTCGTCCTTCCCTAGTTTGTGCGCCCTGGCCCGAGAACGTTTGAGTAACCTTCCGGATCACACACCAAAGGACGTCTCGACGTCGTACCTGGGTGAACCTCTGACAGTAGAAAAGGTGTCAGTCCGTCTACCCACAGACTTCAGTGGGGATCCCGACCAGTGCATCTCTTCCGTTGTGAGACCGATGGTCTCCCTAGTAGTGGTAATAGTAGTGGTGGTGGTGGTTGTAGGAGTGGTAGTAGTGGTGGTGGTGGTTGTAGGAGTGGTAGTAGTGGTAGTAGTAATAGTGGTGGTGGTGGTAGTAGTGGTAATGGTGGTGGTAGTAGTGGTGGTAGTGGTAGTGGTCGTGGTGGTAGTAGTTGTAGCAGTGGTGGTAGTGGTAGTGGTGGTGGTAGTGGTGGTAGTGGTAGTGGTGGTGGTAGTGGTAGTGGTGGTGGTAGTGGTGGTAGTGGTAGTAGTGGTGGTAGTGGTGGTAGTGGTGGTGGTGGTGGTGGTAGTAGTGGTGGTGGTGGTGGTGGTAGTAGTGGTGGTAGTAGTGATGGTAGTGGTGGTAGTGGTAGTGGTGGTAGTAGTGGTTGTAGGAGTGGTGGTAGTGGTGGTAGTGGTAGTAGTGGTGGTAGTGGTGGTGGTGGTAGTAGTGGTAATGGTGATTGTAACAGTGGTGGTAGTAGTGGTGGTGGTAGTGGTGGTAGTGGTAGTGGTCGTGGTGGTAGTAGTGGTGGTAGTGGTGGTAGTGGTAGTGGTCGTGGTGGTAGTAGTGGTGGTAGTGGTGGTGGTGGTGGTAGCAGTGGTGGTAGTGGTGGTGGTAGTGGTAGTAGTGGTTGTAGCAGTGGTGGTAGTGGTGGTGGTGGTGGTGGTGGTAGTGGTGGTGGTGGTGGTAGTAGTGGTTGTAGCAGTGGTAGTGGTGGTGGTAGTAGTGGTGACGGTAGTGGTGGTAGTGGTAGTAGTGGTGGTAGTGGTAGTGGTGGTGGTGGTAGTAGTGGTGGTAGTGGTGGTGGTAGTGGTAGTGGTAGTAGTGGTGGTGGTGGTAGTAGCGGTTGTAGCAGTGGTAGTGGTGGTGGTAGTGGTAGTAGTGGTTGTAGCAGTGGTGGTAGTGGTAGTAGTGGTGGTGGTAGTGGTAATGGTGGTAGCAGTGGTGGTAGTGGTAGTGGTGGTAGTAGTGGTAGTAGTAATAGAAACACAGCATATGTTGGACGTGTTACCCTATATCGACTTCTAGGTAGTCTTCTGAGACGTGACCAGACACCAGTCAGCCCTAAACCTGATTTGGTTCCTTAGACTTGTCAAATGTACTTCTCGTGGTAGGTCATATCTTCGTCACGGTCTCATTACTTTTTATAATTCACTGAGACGGAAAAGAAGGAATAGACACGGAAGACGTCCGGTTGTTCCTTCGATGTACAACTCGAGCAACCTCTGGGGAAAGACCCATACTTCTGAAGTCACCAAGTGGTAAAACCGACTTATCATCTTTATGGATTCTCGGAAATTTTGTATGACTATGTGTTTAGGGTGGTTTATGGTTCACTTTGACTTAAAAACCTCTACACCGGACTCGTACAAGAAAACACTTTAGTGGAGGTACCCCAGGAGTACCCGTCGGTCCCTTCTCTCGATGGAACCGGTGTCGACGGGGACGGGGGCAGTAGGGGGCAACTTCACACTAATCCACAGGTTCGACCACCCATCGGTCCGACACCCGCTCGTGACGACGCACGGGGATACTCGATCGCGGGCGCAGAAAGTCTGGGTCTCTCGATGTTAGCACCCAGTCTGTTGTCTGTTTGAGACTTAAAGTCATCTAAACGGTTCAACGGGATTTCGTCGAGACTGATTAAATGTGAGGGTGGTTACTCGTACAGAGGGGTTGTGCAAGGGAGTATGAACTATCATAGTTTGAAATTAAAAAACCGGTTAGGCTACTCTTTTTTCTTTACCGTGGTCAATTTTTTCTTACTACGTCTGAAATGCATGGTCAAACCGCTCTAGAGACTCTATTTAGCAACTCACTTGTTTTGTTCAACGTCCTACATCTTGGTGTACCACGTCTGCCTATCTTTGTTCCATGTTCTTCTAGTCGACATAGTAAGGTCGGTGCACGTCGTGAGCGTGCGCCTCCCCTTCCTTCGAGGAAACCCCTCCCCCGTCCCCTGGACCCCCTCCCCCACACCGGTTCGCCCTGGTGGACACGGACCTGTCTGAAGTGAAATATAGTAATCTCTAATCAAAATGCTTTCGATTTCCTTTTGATATATATATGTGTGTGTATATATATATTATATGAGATATATATGTATATGATACGTATCATATTATTATACATATATCATACACATATATGTGTGTGTGTATATATATCATATGAGATATATATGTATATGATACATATCATATTGTTATGTATATATCATACATAATATGTGTGTGCGTGTATATATCATATGAGATATATATGTATATGATACGTATCATATTATACATATATCGTACATATATATATGTGTGTGTGTATATATCATATGAGATATATATGTATATGATACATTTCATATTATACATATATCATACATATATATGTATGTGTGTGTATATATATCATATGAGATATGTATGTATATGATACGTATCATATTATTATGCATATATCATACATATATATATGTGTGTGTGTATATATATCATATGAGATATATATGTATATGATACATTTCATATTATTATGCATATATCATACATATATATGTATGTGTACACATATATCTATCTATCCGAAGGACAATCGAGTCTCTCATCTCTTAGGCGGACGTTACGTCCTCTGTGTGCTCCACACCAAAGTTATGGACCCAGTCCTTCTAGGGGACCTCCTCCTTTACTGTCGGGTGAGGTCATAAGAACAGTCTTTTTAGGGTACCTGTCTCCTCAAACCACCCGATGTCTGGTACCCCAGCGTTTCTCAACCTGTCCTGACTCACTGAGTCGTACACACACAGACACAGACACACACACACACACACACACACCTTCCCTCGCTCTTTTTTACCTAATTCTACCATTCTACAATGGCACATTCCATGGACTTATTTCCCATAGGCCTTTAAGGGACACGATAAGAGCGTCAAAAAGACACTCAGACTTTCATACAGCTGTCAGTCGTAGTGTCCCCGACGGACCACCGAGTCACCACCGCTTCGACGGACGGTCACGTCCTGTGTACCCACCTGGGGGCCAGACCCTTCCAAGGTGTACGGAGTCTCGTAGATTCGGACACACGGTGTCGATATGTATATACGTATACATATACGGACACGAGATCTCGGGTCCTTAGTGTTGAGATCTCGGGTGCTCAGTGGTAATGATTTCCGACGTGCGGATCTCGGACACGACGCGTCGCTCTCTTCTGTCGTAACTCTTCAGACACGTGGCGTTTCTTCTCGTCGGGAGCGAGCGAGCGACGTTCGGTTTTTTCTTTTTTCTTTATTTTGACAAACAAAAATTTTTAAGTTGTAATGCTTTTCGGAATTTCGCTATTTCGTCGGGATCCTTCCCCCCGACCACCCGTCAGGTGCCTCCTACCCCTTGGGTGGTCCATTTGGGTGTGGAGTCGGGGCGGTCCCAGGTAGGAGGGCTGACCGGGCGTCTTCTGCCTGTCCCTGAAGGAGAAGTTTCTGGTAGGACGAATTTGGTCTTGCGGAGGGCCCTACCTTCAAGTTTCGCTGTGACCCCGTCCCGACAAACCACGGTCACAAACCGGACCCCTAAACTCGCCTAATGGGTTGGGACACAACGTCCGCCGCCCCACTACCCCGGAGTCCACGCTCTCCGGAAACTACTGGCACTCGAGAAACCTCCGGGTTCGTTTAACTCCTGTTTGGTCGACCCGACGGGTCCTCCCCCGGCCGACAACTGGGAAAGAAAGGTCAGAATCCTTTTGTTTATGAACTATAAGGTGTCCGAATCATTTGAGTAATTTTCCTAGAACTTGAAAGACGGAAAAAGTGCTTCGGGAGTCTTCGAAGAGGTGATCGACGGTCCATCCGACCTCGGCAGGAACCTAGACACCGACGGGGAAGGTTGACCAGGGACCCTCGCGTCTGGAGTTGGTGCTTAGGGACGGGCGTCTGTACACTGACTATCTCCGGTACGGAAAGGGTTAGGATTAGATGGAAAAGGCCTCAGGTCCAGTTAAGTCTGTGATGGACCTCCCTAGGTCTGGAATCTTTAAGGGTGGAAGAACGGAACGGACGAAGTCGGATGACGTCCTCGTTCTGCCCGTACGTGTGGACAAAGGAATTGACTTAGAGAGGAACCTTTACGACTATGCTTACAGCACGACCACTGAAACCCACCCCCACTATGGAACCTTCGAAGAAAAAGAGGGTTCCTGAGGTCAAGGAAGTAGACGGAACCGGGAGTAGGGAAGAGACGGGGACGTAAGTTGGGGTCGGTGTTTTCTACGGGGGTTCTTACCTGGTGAGTAGTGCCTACAGTCGACCTTAGTGGGGGTGGGGTATAAAGGTACGTAAAAGATAGTTGACACTCGAGACGTCCGTCAACTTTACGTCCGGTTCTACCCCGTCGTAGTCGACAGTTCCTAGACTCTACACGTTCGTGTCTCTTACACCTCCAATACCGAGACCGCTCTCTCCGTCCCTTTCCCCCGGTCTCTGTTCCAAATGTCCTTTTACCTTTGGCCTTGAGATCGGCCGAAGACTCGGGCACACAAGGGTTCACAACCTGTTTAGTCGTAGTACACGGACACACGCACTCCTACACACACGCACTCCCACACACACACACTCCCATACACACACTCCCACACACACACTCTCACACACACACACTCCCACATACGCACTCCCACACACACACACACACGCACTCCCCCACACACAATCCCACACACACTCCCACACACACACTCCCATACACACATTCCCACACACACACTCCCACACACACACACACTCACTCNGTCCTTTTACCTTTGGCCTTGAGATCGGCCGAAGACTCGGGCACACAAGGGTTCACAACCCGTTTAGTCGTAGTACACGGACACACGCACTCCTACACACACGCACTCCCACACACACACACTCACTCCCATACACACATTCCCACACACACACTCCCACACACACACACACGCACTCCCACACACACACTCCCACACACACACACACTCCCACACACACACACACACACTCCCACATACACACACTCCCACACGCACACACACGCACTCCCACACACACACTCCCATACACACATTCCTACACACACACTCCCACACACACACTCCCACACACACGCACTCCCACACACACACACTCCCATACACACACTCCCACACACACACTCCCACACACACACACTCCCACATACGCACTCCCACACACACACACACGCACTCCCCCACACACACACTCCCACACACACTCCCACACACACACACTCCCACACACATGTATGTGTACGTATACGGACACACAGATCCGTACATGAATCAACGGGTTAACATATACTGAGAAACGTTGGGTTACCTGATATATTGGGTGTTCCGAGAAGAGACAGGTACCTTAAAAAGTTCGTTCTTATGACCTTATACAACGGTAAAGGATAAGGTCCACTAGAAGGGGTGGGTCATCGTTCCTTCACCTTGGGGCTTAACACAGAGAGGTCCACCACGATCAGTATTACTTAGTCCGACGGTTACATCCTCTGTGTCCTCTGTACCCAAACTAGGGACCCAGTCTTTCTACGGGACCTCTTTCCTTACCGTTGGGCGAGGTCATAAGAACGGGTCGTTTAGGACATCTGTCTCCTCGGACCACTCGAGCTCAGGTACTCCAGAGTCTCTTAGCCTGTCCTGACTCGTGCGTGTGTGTGGTACGTACACAGAAAGTCGGGTCTTGAGGCCGTGTCCTTCACCCACATAACCTTAACGGGGTGAACCCCACTCCCAAGGAGCAGACGAGGTCGTCGAGGTCACGTCGGAACCAAAAGACACCTAGTGAGAAAGTTCAAGTCCTAGTCTAATGAAACACCGAGAAAAGGGCACCATTGTAAGAGACTCGAAGACTCTCTTCCCACCCAAAACTCCGTGTACCCGAGTGAACCCCACGAGACCAAGAAACTCCGGTTCTTGCCGGTACCCAATTACCTCACGTGTAGTGTTCTCTCTACGGCCTACCCTCGGTCCCTACGTCGTACTCGGTCGGACCCCCCGAGACCTCTGACGAGTCTCGTCAAGGTTCTTGGTTGTCTGTGTAAAAGTCCTTAAAACGTGCGGTAAACAATTCGTGTCAAATCGAGTCAAGTCAGTGAGTGAGTACAGGCTGAGAAACACTGGGGTACCAGACGTCGTGCGGTCCGAAGGGACAGGTAGTGGTTGAGGGTCTCAAACGAGTTTGAGTACAGATAACTCAGCCACTACGGCAGGTTGGTAGAGTAGGAGACAGCAGGGGAAGAGGAGGACGGAAGTTAGAAAGGGTCGTGGTCCCAGAAAAGGTTACTTAGTCAAGAAGCGTAGTCCACCGGTGCGACCCAAAGTCGCAGTCGTAGGCAGGAAGGTTATTTATAAGGCCTGACTAAAGGCAATCATAAATGACCAATTCGTGTCAGGAATAATTAAAATTTTTCTCCCCCTGAAGGGACCGTCAGGTTTCAATTCTGAGGTGTGAGGGTCACGTCCCCCGGATCTGAGGCAGGGACAAGTCTCTTAATCTGGGGTAGTCGACGTTGATTCTGGACCGTGTCGGTTTATTTATAAAAAATTTTTCTGTTATTTTATATTTATTTTGTAAAAAATTTTCGTCTTCGTCTTTTTCTACTGTAGAGTAATTTTTTTGTTACTATGATTGAATGTTCATTTACTTAAGATAAAAGTGACTTCCACTAGTTATAACTTTGAATAGTCGAGGAATGCTAAAACGATGTAAAAGGATGATAGACGAGAGAGCTCCACTAAAGACAGGTAACTTAGGTATACCACTTTAATTTCGACTTCGACACGAAAACTTTTGGAGAAGGATTAGGAGTGAGTCACTACAGAGTCGTCAATCTGACTTTAACCGGTACCACCCTCATAAATGTGGTACACACAAACACGATTCAACAAACAATACAGGCTAAGAATGTTGAGGTACCTGACATCGGGGGTCCACGTGGACTCCAGTCGTTTCTCGGTCTATTCCGTCATCGAGTCTCGAGAAACCGGAACGGTCCAGCGAATTGGAGAGACGTGAGACAGTGGAAGAGACATTTGAAAGGGTCAAAGTCTTTCTCGAATCTTGTCTCGGACCCTCCACACCCAAGGGGGACCCACAAGGGACGATACTTATCCGATCAGAAGACGAAACGGTCCAGGATCTTCCCTCTGTCTTGTGTCCATCCGTCCCCGAACTACGATAACAATTGTGGTGAATGTAATCAGGGGAAACATCTTTTGCTTTCCTTTATATCCGTCTGGAGTGAATCACCTAAAGTGTTTATCACACAAGAAAATGTTTGACTTCCAGACACTGGTGGAGAGACGACCTTTCAAATAGCGACGGTATAGAGACTGTTGAAGACGAATGAAGTACAAAACAGTGTAAAAACCACTAAGAGAGTCACAAAGTTTGAAAGTATTGCCACTAGACACTAGTCACACTAATGATATTGGTCGACTTCTAAGTCTCCTACCAATCGTACACAGTCGTTATTCACTAAGAATTTAATTCCTTGCACGGGACGAAAACATGCTATGTCCCGTCACGGCATGACGCGAACCGACACGAATCGGCGAGTCAGCACAGACTGAGAAACGCCGGAGTACCTGATATCAAGCAGTCCGAGGAGACAGGTATCCCTAAGAGGTCCGACCTTATGGCCTCACCCAACGGTGCGGGAGGAGGTCTCCTAAAAGTCTTGAGTCCCTAACTTGGGTTCAGAGGGTATAACTCCCCTGAAGAAATGACAGACTCGGTGGTCCCTTCGGGTTCTATATCCTGATAACGTGTGAATTCTCTGATGTCAGATCACATTTGTCTGCAAACTGTTCGTGTCCCTTTGTTTTTTTACCCACTGAGCCAAATAACGCCATCTGGCTTTTACTTAGAGGTCATAGAGGTTCCAAACGGACACATTTGTTTTGAAAAGAAACTACCTTTTTTTTTTTTTTTTTCGAGTGACCTCATGCACAAATACCACCCGAAGGACCTTCTCCTTCATTTCACCTTTAGTCCCCGACGTTTGAGTCTTCGAACATCCGTTGTTCGTCCATACTTCAGAATCCCTACTTCAGGTCATCCTGCTTCCCGAGTATAGGACCCCCCTTTCCACTCGGGAACAGGTCTCTCTGCCGGAGACGAGACGAGCGAGGTGACGACCCACCGCCCTGTAGTCGAGTAGAGAGGTCCAGAGACTAAAAGGCTCTGGTGTCCTGAAAACACTCACACACACCTTAGAGGGTCGAACATTGACAACTGTTACGTGTGTTGACAATCGTGTGTTACCTGGTGTTGTCTTCGTAGACACCCATTCACGCAGGACGTCCCGGTTGTAACGGTCTCGAACAGATTATCTTAAAAGGTCCACTCTTACATCATTTGTCCGGTCTTTACCCGTCCAAGTTTCCGGGACCCCTCCTCCCCCGTGTCGGTGTCACTGAGGTACATCTAGAGACAAGTGAGTTGATTAACTCGTAGACTGTTAAAGAAAAGGATTACATTGATACCTTCTTCACTACCAAAACTGACGTAAAGTACTGAATAGGTTTAATAGATTGATTTTTATATACCATAAATTATAAAATTTTCCGTTTTAATCCAAAATGGACCTTTTATTCGTGAATCAATACAAGATCTGATCCATCAAAGGATAGTCGAATTTTATTCACCTGGAATACAAACCTTTTACGACACTATTTTGGTGTAAGATTGTTGTTTGCCTTAAGTGGTGACTTTTGTTTGTTTTAGTTTTTGTTTACTTTTCGACCGAAACGTATATCATCATAGATGAGTGACGTCTAGAAAAGTTTTGCCAAGGTGCTGATTGCGATAAAGAATTTCTGTCTCTAACATGGGAATGCATTATTCATCAGTAAGAGTGGACAACTCTGATCTTTTCTAAACAAATAAGTTGAGCCATCCAAGACGGGCGACAAATCCTCCGAAACGCACACACACACACACACGTGTGTACGTACGCACAGACGGAACACAGGTACACACAGGAACACGATATACGCGTACGCATGGACAGTTCACACTTGCACACATAGTAAGCACACACGTAACGCGCGTACGGGGATATTCTCACCCACGGACAGATACTCGACGTACACACATGTACACGCGTACACACTTGTACGTACACACGTGTACCCACATGTGCGTGGGCACACATGTACCCGCCAGTACACCCCTACCCACTAGAGGATCGTCGTCGGGGAGGTCCAGAAAGACCGGCACAGACCGAGGCGTCGTCTACGAAGAGAACCCGCGACCATTGGGACCTGCAGTCCGAGGTCAGAAGGAAACCTCGGTCGACAACCCACCTTCCCTAAGCACCCGGCCTCACTCAGTCGTCTCTACACTCATAACTCCTCTGAAGACTCCCACCTCTGTCGTTCCCTGATGTCCTCGAACAGACCCTCAGTGTCTTACCCTGCGACTCGTGGTCCAGACCATTCGAAGGTCGCATACCAAGCCCCTTGTTTCCCTCGTCTCACCCTTTTTCGTTCAAAAGTTGAAGTCCTCAACCCCACCGACGGTCACGGTTGAAAGCACATTGAGCACGTTTACGACGGTGGACCACCGGACAATCTCTGTGACGGCCTCCGGTTCCGCCTGCTGCCGTACGCACGCGACGCACGGACGGACGCACGATTCAGCGAAGTCCGCACAGGCCAAGAAACGTTGGGATACCTTACATCGGGGTGGTCCAAGAAGACAGGTACCCTAAGAGACCCGTTCTTATGACCTCACCCAACAGTACGGGAGGAGGTCCCCTAGAAGGCCCGGGTCCCTAGCTTGGGGGTAGAGAAGGTAGAGGACGTAACTGTCCGCCTAAGAAATCGTGACCGCGGTGGAGCCTTCGGGAGAAGAACAGTACGGACCACACTTTTAGGAGAAGGAGACCGACACCCCAGAGGGTCCTCCACCGACCGTAGAAGAGCCTGGAGGCTACTCGGTACAAATAGTCACAAAAACACCGAAAGTACAAATCCTCCGTTCACTGTCTCAAGTCTCTTTCACTTGTCTGTACAAATGGTCTGGACAAGACTCGACCCGCACAAGGGTCCATCGAGTTGTCTCTAGACCCCACACTCACGACTGAGACCCTGAGTCTCGGATTTAGGAGAGAAGTTGTCGAGACACAGGACCTCCGTTTAACAAGAACGGAGAGAGACGGAGTATCTTCTGTTACTCAAGTAGACGGTACGACTCAAGTCTCAGTCCAAGAATCAAAATTACTGACAAACAGAAATACTACTGAGACTCACCAATGTGAGTGTGAGGGTAAAATGTCTCCTCCTTTGACTCAGGATCTCTCTAGGTCATTTAACGGATTCGAGTGTGACAACCCAACTGACGTCTCAGTCTTACCGTTGGATCCCTAAGACCATGATTGACGAAAAAGAGAAATTGAAAGAGGTAGCCCAACTGTAGGTGCATAGAAAGAAATCTGACTTAAAAGAAGGTAACAGGGATCCGGCAGTGGGACACAAACGGTCGTCTTACTTTTAAGATACTTAAGGGACTTCCATCTCCAAGGACACGTTATAATAACGACGACGACGACGACGACCTATTACGAATTATTGTCCAAGAGACCCCCTTTATTATATATATACCTATATAAATATACACTCATACTCTCTCTCTCCCTCTTTCACTTTCACAATCAACGAGTAAGTACAGACTGAGAAACGCTGGGGTATCTCACATCGGGTGGTCCGAGGAGATAGGTGCCCTAAGAGGTTCGTTCTTATGATCTCACCCATCGGTAAGGGATGAGGTCCCCCAGAAGGGGTGGGTCCCTAACTTGTCCAGAGGACGTAAAGTCCGTTAAAGAAATGGTAGACTTGGTGATCTCTTCGGAGACACACACACATATGTGTAAGTATAAACACACATAAATATGTGTACATACCTCTTCCGTTACCGTGGGGTGAGGTCATGAGAACGGACCTTTTGGGGTACCTACCTCCTCGGACCACCCGACGTCAGGTACCCCAGCGACTCCCAGCCTGTGCTGACTCGCTGAAGTGAAAGTGAAAAGTGAAAGTACGTAACCTCTTCCTTTACCGTTGGGTGAGGTCACAAGAACGGACCTCTTAGGGTCCCTACCCCCTCGGACCACCCGACGACAGATACCCCAGCGTGTCTCAGTCTGTGCTGACTTCACTGAATCGTCGTCGTCGTATGTGTATATATATGTGTAAATACACACAATATATGTAAGACGTATATGTGTAATATGTGTATAAATTATTAAAATGTCTACATTATTCACACATCGTGTGTGAAATGTTTCTTATTTTTTATATGGTAAAATAATAATATTTAAGGTAATTTTTGTTAATTGAGAGTTTCTTAAGAAGAAAAGTAAAAGTGGTCTGAGGACTCAGGGAGCGGTCGGAGACCAACGCTGACTCTTTCATGCGAAGGTCACCTCGGGACCGACCACAAAAGGAAATACACTCGCTCATGCCACTCACACTTTGTCCCCTAACAGGAGGTCCGGACGAGGTCCCCGACCTTCGAACCTTGAGTCCTAGATTTCCCCTCGGACCAAACCCCCCCTTCTCGAGGTTGGACTACCTTCAGGGTTAGGTGACGACCCGACCGGTCCGTGACCGGACGAACGACGGTCCAAGAGTCGACTGAGAGTTGGACGGGGAGGGTGGTCGAAGAAGGGGGAAGAGACGAGGGGGAAAGGAAGGTCCCCCTGGTCCGATAAGAACTCAGACAATTACTCGTCTGTGACCCCTGGTGAACCCCCCCTAGGGACATCTAGTCGTAGACCTCCAGACCCATGCTAATTGAGGGGAGTCCCTTCGGACCCGCGTGATCTCCTTGGTAGTCTGTCGGTAGACGGGACTGTCTGACTCCGGGGTCCGTTCGTCCGTTCACCCTTTCTCGTCGACAGACAGGTAGGAGACTCCAGTCGTCTGGGGGGGGACGTGGGGGTCGAGGCTTATTCTGGAGACTGAGGTCAACAACTAGACGGACCAGGTTTCCGAGAACCTGGGTTAAGGGGAGTGGGTAAAGGAATCCGACCCACCGGGTCGGGGACGACGACGGGAAAGGAATCGAAGGGGTTCAGACGGTCCGAGGAAAGTCGGGGGCCCCAGAGACACACACCCCACAGTAGACCCCCAGGTGATCAGGGGTGGGGTATCTTATTGTAGAGGCGTAGACCCCAAGTCGGGTTTACCTCTGGACTCCCCTCGGGAGGTTCCCCCGGTGTCAGTAGACCCCGAGGAGGGGCAGAAGGGGGTGTAGGGTCCCGACTGGTGCACCTCCCGAGAACCACCGATTGATCCAGTGAAAGACGGGGCGGTGGAGAGACTATCTTCCTTGAGTTTTCGTCGGGGGGGCAGCGACACCAGGACCACTTAAAGGCCACGGGCCTCGGGTAGGTCGTCTCCAGTGTCGAAGTCACATCCTGGAGACCCAAAATCTACGGATCATGGTAGATCCGACACGGTGAGTAATTGAAACCCGCGGAATAATTGTGGCGCTCGGGGGTACGTGAGTAGACATTCACCTTGACTGTCTTCGGGGGAGCGGACTCCGACGCTACTCCGAATTCACGTGGAGGGGTCGGGTCCTACCTCGGACCGGGCACCAGTCACGGGCATTTACGGTCGACAATGTCAAAAATGACGTTTTCTCGAGTTACGACAGAAAAGACTTCTTACCTTACCTTTGGTACATTGCACTTTAATTGACAAAATTTCACTTGTTAAATCACCGTAAGTCATGTAAATGTTGGCGGTAGAGGCTGATAAAGGTTTTGTAATAGGGGTAGGAATTTCCTTTGGAGGTTTGGTAATCGTCAGTGAGGGGTCACGGGAGACGGGGGTCGGGGGTCCGTTGGCGGGTAGACGAAAGACAGAGACGTCTAATTCACTAGGGCCTGTGAGGTACATTCACCTTAGTACGTTATCCACCGGAAAACACAGACCGAAAAAGCAGAATTGTATTACAAAAGTTCCAGACAGGTAGTGTCTCGTTCGTAGTCCTGTTGCAAGGAAGGAGGGGGTAACACCCTCATGTAGCGACAAATACTGTGCCTAACAAAGGTGGAAAGCTGACACCACTTCACAATGACACTCGTACACCCGTGCACGTAAACACACTCATGGACCGAAAGTTAGACCCTCCTAATATGGACCCTCACCTCTGAACCCCAGGCTCCTATTAAGACACAAATTCAAAAATTCTTTGGTGGTTGATGTAAGGTGTCACTGACGGGGAAGAGGGAAGGGTGGTCGGTGTCCTCCCAAGATTAAGGAAGTCTAGGAAGAGGATTGTGAATGAAAGTATTTTTATCTTTTAATATCCTTGAAGGAACTACCGAGTCTACCATTTCTTAGGCGGACGTTATGTCCTCTGGATCCAAGTTAGGGACCTAACCTTCTAGAGGACCTCTTTCCTTTCCGTTGGGTGAGGTCATAAGAACGGACCTCTTAGGGTACCTGTCTCCTCGGACTACCCGATGTGAGTCACCCCAGTTTTTCTTACCCTGTACTGACTCGCTGATTGTGAAAGTGAAAGGGACCTACAGGTCACCAATTCTAGGGACCAGTCCCTTGATTCTACGGTGTGCGGTACGTTACGTCGGTTTTTTATTTATTTTTAATATCGACAAGATCTCGTAGTCAGGGGTTTGAAAAACCTTGGTCCTTGGTCAAAACACCTTCTGTTAAAAAGGTGTCTCAGCCCCTCACAAAGTCCTACTAAGTTTGTTGTTACGTCTCGTCGACATAAGTCACTAATCAGTTACCAAAACTAAGCATAAAGGAACTACTGAATTACTACGACTCGTAGAAAAGTACACGAATAACCGGTAAACAGGTAGAAGTAACCTCTCTTCGGATAAGTTTAGGAAACGGGTGAAAATTGAATCCAACACACAGAGAACAAGTCGCGTAGGAATACCTCGCTTACTCGACGAAACCAAGACGACAAGTGTAGTTAGCGGGGAACCTACGGTGGGTGTCTTGAAGTGATTCAGGACCAAGAGAGAATTCAGTACTGGGATTGAGGGATCGGGGGGGTCGGTCCCTGAGAGTACTGTATAACCGGTGATACTGAAAGGGACACTCCGTCTCTCATCCACTGTACCAATAATTGTAGTAGAGACAGAGGGAGAGGGTTTCGCCACTTTGTCAGATTACTGTGGAAAGGACGGTCCGACAGTAATATTACCTAGTATAATTCGGTCAAGGGTCTACATCTTAGTTCTATGTCCGACGAAATCTTACGGAAGGGTAGGGTCACCGCGAGTAATTTAGTAATTATAAAGATTTACGAGGCTCTACGAGTCTACTTTCCTTGTCGTAGTCCGTTCGTACAATAATTGATCTAATACTGAAGGGCTCTCTGAAAGAGCACAAAAGAGTGACTGCCCCGTCCATGTCACTCTACGGGTCAGACTTCCGACGGAACAGAAAACCCAAGGGTAGTTCTTTCCGAAAGGACCACCGAACCACCATTACTTACATGGACGGTTACGTCCTCTGTGTCCAAGTTAGGGACGGGGTCCTTCTAGGGTGTGCGGTGTCTCACTGATTCCGGTACCCGGTGTTGATGACTTCGGGTGTGTGGGATCTGGGACACGAGGTGTTGTTCTCTTCGGTGTTATTTCTCTTCGGACACGTGGGGTCGATCTCTCATCGGGGGTGAGTGGTGTTGATCTCTTTTCGGGTACCTGTTACTTCTGGTAACACGGTGTCCGACCCCCTTTCCCGTCGGTATTTATTTATTTATTTATTCCCATGGTGTCGGTATTTATTTATTTATTAATTTTAAAAAAAAGAAGAGACTAGGTTTGTTAGTTTCGAGAGGTTGTCCTGTCTCTAGACTCTTCAAGTAAGGTCCAGTGAGTGGTCAAACGTACTTTTGTCTAGACCTCCGGGATTGGACGATCCTCCGTCGAAGGGTAGGACGGAAGTCTTGAGGTGTGGGTAGGTAGAGCACCCCGCTCAAGAAGGTTTATGGAGTACCGTGGAGAGGTCCCTTGAGGAACAGAACTAAGGAAAATATTAGAAGAGAGAAACCTGAAATGCTTTCGTACACGTGATCCCACAAACAACTAGACCACCCATATACATACCCCCATTATTGGTGTAGGAGAGGAATACTTTAAACTCTACCTTTAGTCAGTTCCAGGTCCACTTGTATTTAAATAATTTGTCGATGATACTCGGGTCCTCTATCGTCGTCCCTAGTCTGTCTCGGGACAATACGAGAGACTACGAATATCAGGCATCTCCTCTGTCTACTGTTTCTCATTTATGTACTTATGTAAAATTTCTAACCATCACCACTCCCGGTACTCCTGGACTTTACCCCGTCACCTGTGTCCCCTTGATCTCCTAAGTGGTAATTTGTCTCCTCAGTACCTTCTCAAGAGCCTACTCCTTCTACTGACTCGACCCTGGATACTAGTATTCTTTCCCGGTCAACTCCGTTCTACATTCCTTTTCGAAAGGACCCTCCTCCCTTGTCGTTCGCGTGTCTAGGTCTTCGTCTTTCCTTAAACCACTTAACTCCATGGTCCGTCTTCGGTTGTCTCAGTGTCTTATCGTGTACTCAACCTCTGCATACGTTCCTGGTGTAGTGCGTCTCGTACTACTGTATAATACTAAAACGAATCACAATATCCTTCACATAGTCAGTCAAACCAGACACATTGTTGGTTCGTGGTTTAGAGAAACTAAAGGTTCTTGTATGTATTATAGAGAAAGAGTATATCCCCCCACTGACTAGAGTCAATCCGATCCGACCCTACTCGGGGTCTGAAGTCCGACACCCGAACCCAGAAGGGACCCTACTCGGGACCACAACAGAAGAGGATCACCCACCGTCCTTCCGTCCCCGTGTACGGTTGACACACTGGGATACTTAGAAGACGAACGTAGTATAGACGAGTGTAAGGTAATTGATTTCGTTCAGTGTATTGGTTCTGGTACCTACTTACCTATTCGTTTATACCAGTCAAGTATTTTACCTTATACTTGAGTCAGAATTTTTCCTGGGAGTTTCAAGTAAGTACAACATGGTACCCAGACGTATACACTATTCTGTTAGTGTTTGTTACTCATGGTACACTAAGGTGAGTACACTCCATGAATCACACCAGTATAAGTATCTCTGTTCTTCATCCTACCACCCATGGTCCCGACCCCCTCCCCCTACTTTATTTCCTTGTTCTTCATATTTTTTTTTATGGGACAAGGCTTCTTTACCTCACTTCTGAACACTCTGTTGTTGGACTATAATTTCTAGTAGTCTCCGTAAGATTTGAAGTGAGAAATTAGGTAGGGTTCTCTTTACGAAGGACCGAAACACCAATTCGAGTGGGACATGTGAGGAGTTACGACACGAGACACGAATGTATGGACGTAGGAGAGAACCGGTATTTATCTCTTTTTTACGTAATTCGGCGTTGATACATACACTCACGGACACTTCTAAGAGAAGAAAAAGAAGGAGAAAAAATTAACTTCGTATTAATTAAATGTTATAATATAATCAAAGTCCATACGTTATATCATCAACTCGTAAAAACGTCTAATATAAGGTAGTTTTCAATAATATTCTATTGCTTGTAATAGGAGACACGTGCCGAGATTAGGGGCCACGACATGTTACATAGAAACAACGAATAGACAAAATGAATATCATCAAATATAGACAATTAGGAAGACTACGTGGACTCTACCTTACTATGTCATTTAAGAGGTATTACTACCGTTTGATAGGTTTTCATCGTGACCGAACATTTGTGAAAAAAACGTTTATTTTTAAAAATTAAAAATTATTTTATATGTATTACGTTTAAAGTGGTAAAATTAGTAAAAATTCAAGTTATCACAAATGTAACAGAACGTTGGTAGTACTGGTAGTAGAGGTCTGGAAAAGTAGAAGGGTTTACCTTTGAGACAGACACAATTTGTCGTCGGGGAGACGGGAAAGGGGGTCGGGTACCGTGTATGGTAGGATGGAGGACAGAGATACTTAAACTGATTCATGGGGTTTACTCATCCCAGTATATCATGAAAGAAAAACACTAACAGATTAGTGGATACGTGTGGATACCATGTCGTACTTTACTTGGAACTCCTACAAAATTTCCAACACAGTATGAGGTAACATACCTACCTGTTACAAACGAGTAGGTAAGTAGGTAGTCACCTGTGATCCAAACGAACACCGATAACACTCACTACGACGATATTCGGAGTTACTTGTTTATAGGGAGACTTAGAGACGAAGTCGGAAACACCTATATATGAGTCTTTGTCTTAACGACTTAGTATACCGTTAGGACAAATTACAAACTCCTTGGAGGTATGACAAACGGTGTCACCGACGTGGTTAAATGTAAGGGTGGTTTACAGGAGTTCCCAAGGATAAAGGGGTGTAGGAGAGGTTGTGAACAATAAAAGACAAAGACACACACACATACAGACACACACACACACAAAAGGTAGTGTCGGTAAGATTACCCATCCTACGGACTAGGAAAATATCCAGTAATAAGATAAAAAAGGAGGAAAAAGAAGTACCCTTTAACCTAGGTTTTAAGGTATTTAAAGGTACTTCGTAAAAAAAGAAATTTAAGGTATTTAAAGGTACTTCGTAAAAAAAGAAAAAAACGGTGGGATATGTCGTACACCCTAAACAATTTTCAAGGGACTTGTCCTTAGTTTTGACACGGGGACGTCACTTTCGTGACTCAAAATTGGTGACCTGTTGGTCCCTTCAGGGAGGTACTTCTTAAAAATAATTTTGAGGGTACATACCTGAAGGGATCACCATGTCACCTATTCTTATACGGACGGAGGAAACAGTTTCTATTCGACAGGTATCTACGCACCTAAATAGAGACCCGAAAGATAAAACAAGGTAACTAGAAATAAAGACAGAAACACGGTCATGGTATGACAGAACTACTGACACCGAAACATCCCCTCGGACTTCAGTCCGTCCAACTAAGGAGGTCAAGGTAAGAAGAAAGAGTTCTAGTGAAACCGATAAGCTCCCACCCGGCGGTAGATACCCCAGAGTGTCTCAGCCTGTACTGACTTCGCTTAATCGTCGTCGTCGTCATCGTTGTATGTTTAATACTTTAATAAACAAGATCGAGATACTTTTTATGGTAACCATCAAACTATCCCTAACGAAACTTAGACATCTAACGAAACCCATCATATGAGTAAAAGTGATATAACTAAGAAGGCTAGGTACTTGTGTCATATAAAGAGGTAGATAATCACAGGGGAAACTAAAGAAAGTGGTCACAAAATATCAAAAGATATATATTCAGAAATCAAAGAAATCCATCTATATAAGGATTCATAAAATAAGAAAAGTAACTGTTTCCTCCGTTCTTATATGTTACCTCTTTTCTGTTAGAGAAATTGTTCGCCACGACCCTTTTGACCAGTTGGTGAACACTTTCTTACTTTGATCTTGTGAAAGATTGTGGTATGTGTTTTTATTTGAGTTTTACCTAATTTCTAGATTTACATTCTGGTCTTTGATATTTTGAGGATCTCCTCTTGTATCCGTTTTGTGAGAGGTTGTATTTAGTGTCGTCCNAGGATTCATAAAATAAAAGTAACTGTTTCCTCCGTTCTTATATGTTACCTCTTTTCTGTTAGAGAAATTGTTCACCACGACCCTTTTGACCAGTTGGTGAACACTTTCTTACTTTGATCTTGTGAAAGATTGTGGTATGTGTTTTTATTTGAGTTTTACCTAATTTCTAGATTTACATTCTGGTCTTTGATATTTTGAGGATCTCCTCTTGTATCCGTTTTGTGAGAGGTTGTATTTAGTGTCGTCCTAGGAGATACTGGGTGGAGGGTCTTATAACCTTTATTTTCATTTTTATTTGTTTACCCTGGATTAATTTTAAGTTTCGAAGACGTGTTGTTTCCTTTGATATTCGTTCCACTTTTCTGTCGGAAGCCTTACCCTCTTTTATTATCGTTTACTTCGTTGACTGTTTGTTGATTAGAGTTTTTATATGTTCGTTGAGGACGTCGAGTTTAGGTCTTTTTATTTACTGGGTTAGTTTTTTACCCGGTTTCTTGATTTGTCTGTAAAGAGGTTTCTTTTGTATGTCTACCGATTGTTTGTGTACTTTTCTACGAGTTGTAGTGAGTAATAGTCTCTTTACGTTTAGTTTTAGTGTTACTCCATGGTAAAGTGTGGTCAGTCTTACCGACGTTAGGTTTTCAGATATTCGTTATTCACGACCTCTCCCACACCTCTTTAGCTTGGGAGAATGTGTCAACCACCATAACGTTTGATCATGTCGGTGATACCTCTTGTCACACCTCTAAGGAATTTTTTGACCTTTATCTTGACGGAATACTGGGTCGTTAGGGTGACGACACGTATGTGTGGCTCCTTTGGTCTTAACTTTCTCTGTGTACATGGGGTTACAAGTAGCGTCGTGACAAATATTATCGGTCCTGTACCTTCGTTGGAACTACAGGTAGTCGTCTACTTACGAATTCTTTCGACACCATTCATATGTGCTACCTCATAATGAGTCGGTAAGTTTTCTTAGGTAAACTTAGTCAAGATTACTCCACCTACTTTGACCTCGGATAATATGTCTCACTTCATTCGGTCTTTATTTTTGTGGTTATGTCATATGATTACGTATATATACCTTAAATCTTTCTACCATTACTATTGGGACATACGTTCTGTCGTTTTCTCTGTGTCTACATATCTTGTCAGAAAACCTGAGACACCCTCTCCTTCTCCCACCCTACTAAACCCTCTTACCGTAACTTTGTACATATTATAGTATATACTTTGCTTAACGGTCAGGTCCAAACTACGTACTATGTCCTTCGAACCCCGACCACGTGACCCTGCTGGGTCTCCCTACCATGTCCCTCCCTCCACCCTCCCCCCAAATCCTACCCCTTGTGTACATGTGGGTACCATCTAATTACAACTACATACCGTTTTGGTTATGTTATAACATTTCATTAATCGGAGGTTAATTTTATTTATTTGAATATTAATTTTTTTATTTTATTTTTTATTTTTGTTTGTTTGTTTTTTCTGATGCGGACGGTTACGTCCCCTGTCCCGGTGTCTCGTTGATTCGGACACTCGGTATTAATGACTCAGACACGAGATCTCGGGCTTCCGGTGTTGAGGACTCGGGCTCTCGACGTCAATGACTTCGGGTACCCGGATCTCGGACACGAGACGTTGTTCTCTTCGGGGACGTTACTCTTGGGGCACGTGGTGTCACTTCTCATCGAGGGTGAGCGTCGTGGATCTCTTTCGGGTGCACGCCGTTGTTTCTGGGTCACGTTGGTTTTTGTTCATGAAAAAATTTTTAGGGTACATTTCAACATCTTTTTATTAATCTTGAACGGTTCGTGAGTACTAGGGTGGACACACTATGTTGAAACAAAATAAGATATGGAGTGGACAGAAACGGGGGTACTTAGGTGTGGTTAATGTCAAGGAAGAGGGTCTTCTAGGGGTGGGGTCTAAATAACACTACGTCTCTCCCTTCTCACTTCGAAAAGAAAGGTCTGTCTATTAAGAATTCTTCTGTGAGAAGTCAAGTCAAGTCAGCGAGTCAGTACAGACTGAGAAACGCTGGGGTGCCTGACGTCGTGCGGTCCGGAGGGACAGGTAACGTTTGAGGGTCTCAAATGAGTTTGAGTACAGGTAACTCAGTCACTACGGTAGGTTGGTAGAGTAGAAGACAGTAGGGGAAGAGGAAAATAGAAGTTAGAAAGGGTCGTAGTCTCAGAAAGATTACTCAGTCAAGAAGGGTAGTCCACCGGTTTCATAACCTCAAAGTCGCAGTTGTAGTCAGGAAGGTTACTTATAAGTCCTGACTAAAGGAAATCCTACTTGACCAACCTAGAGGAACGTCAGGTTCCCTGAGAGTTCTCAGAAGAGGTTGTGGTGTCAAATTTTCGTAGTTAAGAAGTCACGAGTCGAAAGAAATATCAGGTAGAGAGTGTAGGTATGTACTGATGACCTTTTAGGTATCGAAATTGATCTACCTGTAAACAACCGTTTCATTACAGAGACGAAAAATTATACAACAGATCCAACCAGTATTGAAAAGAAGGTTCCTCATTCGCAAAAAATTAAAGTACCGACGTTAGTGGTAGACGTCACTAAAACCTCGGGTCTTTTTATTTCAGACTGTGAGAAAGGTTACAAAGGGGTAGATAAACGGTACTTCACTACCTTAGTCTACGGTACTAGAATCAAAAGACTTACGACTCGAAATTCGGTTGAAAAAGTGAGAGGAGAAAGTGAAAGTAGTTCTCCGAGAAATCAAGAAGAAGTGAAAGACGACATTCCCACCACAGTAGACGAATAGACTCCAATAACTATAAAGAGGGTCGTTAGAACTAAGGTCGAACACGAAGTAGGTCGGGTCGCAAAGAGGACTACATGAGACGTCTATTCAATTTATTCGTCCCATCAATTTATTCGACCCACTGTTATATGTCGGAATTACATGAGGAAAGGGATAAACCTTGGTCAAGACAACTAGGTACAGGTCAAGATTGACAACGAAGGACTGGACGTATGTCTAAAGGATTCTTCTGTGGTGATAAAACAAATGACCGAGGGAGGAACAAGAGGGTATCTTCCCTTCCTTTATCATGGGACCCCTTTAAGTAGTACAAGAAGTTTCATTTTTGTGTTTTATTTGTGGAGGGGGATTGTATGTGTGTTTTAGAACTCCCAGAGTAAAGAAATTCCCTAGTCGACGTCCGCTTGAGGGGGTCACACCGGTAGAGACGGAACGGTAGGAGGAAGGAGGGACACTAGTTACCTATACACTCCTTTACGAGCCCCCTCAGGACGTGGGGTGACTGGGAGGAGTACCCATTGACAAGAAACGTGGGTCTGACTTCGACTCGGCGTCCGTTCCTGCGACAATTGTGTCCTTCGACCGTCCGCGAGAGTCGGACCTTCCTTTGGTCGGTGGTTGTCGGTGGTTAACCGGTGGACTCGTCCTCCTACCCAGAGGGTCACACCTAGACGCACGGGGCGAGGGTGACGCGCACCACGCGGACGAGTACCACTCGCCGGCATTAGCCGTCTCTCCTACGAGCGACTTAGTTCACCGACGAAAGAGGAATGGGAGTTAGCGGAGGGAAGTCTTTCCTGGTCGAGAAGCAAACTCGGGGCCGGGGAGCCTTAAGGTGGAGACCGTCACTCCTCGAACCCTACTCTGACCTCCCGTGTCTACGCACACCAAGACAGGTGTCACACTCGCGGACATACCCCTTTTCAGTCTCGAGGGGTCAGTGTGCCAAGTAGCGATAAGTAGGACCCCAGACGTCCCCTCTTAATGGTGGCCGAAAGACTACGAAGGACCCTTTCTTAAAGAATCCAAATTATAGACATGAGACGGGGTGTAGGAGAGTCACTGTCTAACCCTACCTCTATTATAAGGTTCTGAGGACCTTTAAAAATATTTATTCCCGACTAAATTCCTCTACGAATTTATTGAAACTAAGGGACCACTGAGTCTGCCATTTCTTAGACGGACGTTACGTCCTCTGTATTCTCTGAACCCAAACTAGGGACCCAGCTCTTCTGGGGGACCTCCTCCTTTACTATTGGGTGAACTCATAAGAACGGACCTCTTAGGGTACCTATCTCCTCGGACCGCCCGATGTCAGATACCCTAGCGTTTCTCGACCTGTGCTGACTCGCTGATTGTGATGTTATGATGGATCCCTCTACGTTCCTGACTCCAAATCATATACAATTAATTAGATTTCTGTCTCTTCGTTGGTGGTCAAGAAGTCCCCGGTCTTTCGCAGTCGTTTGAAACCTTCGGTGGGACTTTATAGGAGTTTTACACAATAAAAAACTCGTGTCTGTAAAAAACGGACAATTGTAAATTACAATAATAAGTCGAGACAGTACTTTATCGAAATATACGAACGAAAATAAAACATTTCGTCAAAATAGAAAACAACAAGTAAAACTGTTTATTAACTGAGTTCCCCTTTCACAGGGAGGATGTTCTCTTATTCTATTGTTTTTTTAAAATTCACCTACCATTATTTACCGACAACTGTAGAAACAGTCGTAATCTCTCTATTAACCCTTACCACCCCTGACACCGATTGATCTCCCATCTAGAGGATGGCTTCTTGTCGGGATGGTCGACCTCTGCTCCCAAGGTGTTTGTAAACATTTTCAGGCCTCCCATTTGTAAAGTTCGAAACACTGGGTAAACCGAGGTAAACCGACAACAGTGTCCTTTTGTCGTCATCTGTTGTCTTTTTCTTTTCCTATTCCGAATTTAGTCCATTTTGAAATAAATCGTATGGTTCAGAACGTGACCTAAACCGGTACCCGACGACTGGAACCGTTAGTACGGCTTTACAGTTTACACTCGGGAACAACAGTCTATAGTACTGAAGATTTCTCTTTGGTTTTCGGAATAAATAAATCCTTGAGAGGGTTAAACTTTGTCAACCCAGTTCCTTTTTTTTTTTTTTTTGCAGGTCCCGTTTCTTTTCAACACAGGCTCGACTAAGAACGGTCGTCCAATGGTAAAACTCTAAAGGTGTTGTTGTTTCTGGTTGGTGGTGTTGGGAGTCTAAATGTTTTTACACCTTAGTCTGGGACCACCAGGTCACCAATCCTTAGGTGGTCGGTTACGTCCCCTGGACCCAACCTAGGGACCAGACCCTTCTGAGGTGTACGAACCCCGTTGATTCGGGTACTCGGTGTTGATGACTCGGGTGTGGTCTCGGGAGCGAGGCGTCGTTCTCCACGGTGATATTCTTCTTCGTTAATCTCTTTCGGACGTCCGTCACTACTTCTGGGTCTTGTTGGTGTTTATTACTTAAATTTTGGTGTCTGAGATGGTAGTGGGTGGAAGTCTCACTCAACGTCCGAAAGACGTGTAAGTGTAGGTCGTCACGTGTAGGAGTCCCGGACCCCGAGGGGAAGAATCTATACCTGTGGATCCAAAGGCTGTTATTTCAGATGGACGTTTCACCCTATGAACCCAAACCAGGGACCCAACCCTTCTAGGGAACCTCTTCCTATACCGTTGGATGAGGTCATAAGAACGGACCTCTTAGGGTACCTGTCTCCTTAGACCTCCCGACGTCAGGTACCCCAGTGTTTCACAGTCTGTACTGACTCACTGATTGTCGTCTGGATGGACATGTGTAAGTAGAGTCGTTACGGTTATACTAGTTCCGGTCTCTTCACTGGTGTCCAGTGCGACCCTGAGTCAATTCGACACTTGACCGGGACCGAGGACCGGTACGTTTAGACCAAGGAAGAGACTAAAAGACAGAACTGGAACCTTCCAGTGGAGACTCTTAGGAGAACTATATTTTTAGTCGTAAAGGTGTGAAGAATTCATAAGTAATGGTGAAAAGAACAGGAAAGTTAGACATTTTTCTTAGTGGACCCTTAAGACCTTCTACTTCTAACGAGACTTACTTATCTTCTAACAGTCGTGGTGGTAGCAACTACGGAGCAGTTCTACTAGTTAATTAAGTAGGTCGTCACTCCAAGGATACGGAGTGTCACGTTTTTCGACTCAAATCCCCAACTGTCCCTAAATTTGTCTTCGTCCCCTCCTACTCGGGAGAGGCTCCAGGTATTCCTCTCCCGTACCTTGGGTTGACTGTGTATCTATATTGTATCTATCTATCTATATTGTATCTATATTAAGACTACACCCCCTCCAACACTATTTAATCTGTTGTTTCTATACTTGTTCAACAAGATATTAATAAAGGTGACCTCCCTAACTCTTCATTCACCCAGGAGTTTCTAAAAGAAAGTTTTACGTTAACTTTCCCTACTTTTATCTTTTGTATACAATAAAATTTCCTTAAGAAACCGATTTGTGAAGACGACAAAAAAAAAAAAATTCCTTGGGAAAGTATTTCCTCGTAATATCCTTCTACTGGACATGATGTGTCTACATTTATGTCGCCTCAGACCACCCGATACCAGGTACCAAAACGTCTCAGGCTGTGTCGACTTGAATCGTGTCGTCTTCGTCAACGAAAAATAATTTTTGAACACCGTTTATTAAGATGAGAATTAAAACTAGTTCCGATTTGGTTCTCACCTCTTCCGTTACCGTTGGGTGAGGTCATGAGAACGGACCTCTTAGGGTACCTGCCTCCTCGGACCATCCGACGTCAGGTACCCCAGCGATTCTCAGCCTGTGGTGACTCGCTGAAGTGAAATTGAAAAGTGAAAGTACGTAACCTCTTCCTTTACCGTTGGGTAAGGTCACAAGAACGGACCTCTTAGGGTCCCTGGCCCCTCGGACCACCCGACGGCAGATACCCCAGCGTGTCTCAGCCTGTGTTGACTGCGCAGAATCGTCGTCGTCGTCGTTTGGTTCTCATAAACGTCGACACTAGTAGATTGAAGTACAGTGGGTATCCTATCGTTTGATGAAACCGAAGTCTCAAGGACAAGGCTCTTGAGGGAGATCCCCCGTCGTCGGAGTTATCAAAAGATTCACTTCACTTCAGCGAGTCAGCACAGGCTGAGAACGCTGGGGTACCTGACATACATCTGATAGTCCGAGGAGGCAGGTACCCTAAAAGGTCCGTTCTGACGACCTCACCTAACGGTAAAGGAAGAGGTCCCCTAGAAGGGATGGGTCCCTAGCTTCGGCCCAGAGGGCGTAACGTCCGTCTGCGAAATGGCAGATTTGAACCACAAATAAGTAGATATTCTACGAAACCTGAGTTCCTATGATCACCTTTCTCTCTGGGAACAAAAAGTCTAACTACCACCTGACTTTTTATCGAAATAATGGGGTAAGAGAGTTTTGTCCTATTCTAATTCGAACTTAGATTCTATTGTGAATGGTACTACAACGAGCACTCAGTACGCAATACCGTCAGTACTTAAATTTAGAATTGCAACCTGATATTGAATTAGAGGTGGAGAGTAATCAACACACAGATTATCGAACAGTCAAGACAATTCTTTTTACACCTTTCCCACAGTTTGGTCGTAGAAACGACTTTATCAAACACAACGACTGTGGTGAGAACCCTCCGAAAGACCCAGTAGTAGAAAGTACCAAGTAAGACACGGAAAAAAACGTAACACCCGTGTCTTGTTCAAACCCTTTGAAAGAACCTCTTCTGTCTTCCTTCCCTTGACGGAGAACAATCATAGACACAAGTAAACCCGTAGAAGAGTGTTCTTCTACCAAACACGAAACAAAGTAGTCGTAACGACATCTATAAAACCTATCTGAGTGTACGATTCAGTGATGTCACCACAGGTTGAGAGACGCCGGGGTACCTATCGTCAGACGGTCCGACGAGACAGATACCTCAGGACGTCCGCTCTTATGACCTCGTTCAACGGTACGGGAGGAGGTCCCCTAGAAGTGTTGGGTCTTGCACTAGAGGACAGAGAAACAGAGGACGAAACCGTCCGCCTAAGAAATGGGGATCGCGGTGGACCACTATCGAATACCACTTACGACAACCCAAGCACGAGAGTCTTCCAAATTGAACCCTGGTCTTCTTCCAAATTGAACCCTGGTCCCTGGTCCGAACTAGTGGGTTCTCGAAAACACATCGTCTCAAAATAATTTCATTTTTTCCCTGCCTCTTTCGAAGAATGTATCTGTAGGCTTCCCCCTGTCTCTTTTCCCTCAATATATGAAAAATTTAACCAATAATGTCATTTGGTTTTCTTCCAGAGTTCAAACATTTCTAGAATGATCTGGGTGAGGGTGTTAAATGTAAAATTCTACTGTCCTAATCTTGATTGTTACCCTTCTAAAATGGTCTGGACCGAAGGGACCACCGAGTCTCCAATTTCGTAGACGGACGTTACGTCCTCGGGACCCAAGGTAGGGACCAAACCCTTCTAGGGGACCTCTTCCTTTACCGTTGGGTGAGGTCATAAGAACGGACCTCTTAGGGTACCCGCCTCCTCGGACCACCCGATGTCAGGTGTCCCAGTGTTTCTCAGCCTGTACTGACTCGCTGAAGTGAATTGTCTGGGTGAGGGTCTTATATGTAAAATTCTATTATCCTAATCAGTCTTCCAAGAGTTCTTCCTCTTTGCACAGGAGTTCGTCCTATGAAACAATATAACTGATTCTGTTTCGTTACATCTTTTCATTGTAAACAGGAAAAGAGGAACTCTCGGGGAAAAGAGCAGGAGTCCCTGGGACCTGAAGAATAGTTGGATGGATCCTTAACTGAGAGAGTGACCCTTCGGGTAAAACCTACCTGTGAGTCGTGGGAGACATAGGACATGGTATCGACTTTTGGTCATCGAGGTACAACACTCCTCAGACCTACATGAAATCTAGACCTACCGATCGGAGAACTACGAGGACGATAAGGAAGAAGAAGATTCATATATAAACCGAAGTGATCCAGAATCAACACCGTATGTCCTGGAAAACCAACGTCGTACACCCTGGATCAAGAGACTGGTCCCTACCTTGGACCGGGGGACGTAACCCTCGGACCTCAGAATCGGTGACCTGGTGCTCTCTTCAGGGACGGAGACGACAAAGATGACCGTTCGTACTACTCTCCCTTCTATTCCACCGTAAAACAAATACATAAACAAAACCCCAAAAAAACGTGGACACCGGTCACGTATCAGTGACTAAAGTGTTAACGGGACTCCGTCGAGACCCCGTTGTCTTTACCGAAGGACTGGGAGCTGACACAGGACCGACGAGTGACACGACTTATACCGATTCCATCCCTGAGGGGAGTACCCAGTCCAGACACCCAACGAGACCTTCAGAACCAAGGACAGACGACGAGGGGCAGGGCACGTTACGAGAGTCTCCATAGGTTAAGGGACGTACTTTAGGGAAAGACGGACTTTATTGATCCCACCAAAGAAAAAGGTCATACACTCAGGACTGAGATTGTCTGTTCGTCGTGTCTAGTTCCCAACCGTTTGAAAAACGACGTTCCTCGGCTTATCACTTATTAAAACCGAAACACCCTGAACGGTAGGAGTGACGTTAATGAGTTGGGACGGTAGTAGCATACCATTTTCGTCGGAGTCTGTTGTACACATTACTTTCCCGCCGACACAAGGTTATTCTGAAATAAACATGATTCATAGACAACTGTCTCCTCACCTATTTCTTCCATACCAAGTATATGTGTTTCCTTATGATACGTCGGTAATTTCTCTACTTCGTTACGGTAAACGTCGTCCTACCTAGACCTATAACAGTATGACTCACTGCATTCAATCTGTCTCTTCCTCTTTATAACATACTGTAGGGAGCATGCACCTTAGTTTTTTCTTTACTATGTTTACTTGAATGAATGCTTTGTCCTCTGAGTGTTTGAATCTCTTCCTTGAATACCAACGGTCCCATCCTCCACCTACTCCCCTTCCCTATCAATCCCTCAAACCCCACCTTAACATATGTGACGACATAAATTTTATCTATTGTTCGCTCCTGGATGACACATCGTGTCTCTTCAGACGAGTTACAACACGCCTTCGGACCTACCCTCCCCTCAAACCCCCTCTTACCTATATACATACACATACCGACTCAGGGAAGGGACAAGTGGACTTTAATTGTGTTGTAACAATTAGTTACTATATGGTATTATTTTAATTTTCAAACAAAATTTTTTGAATGTCCTTGTTCTTCACCGGACACGACAGTTGACGTCTAGGTACTGATCTTTAGTCCTCACGAGATGTGGGACCTCACTTATACGATTGTTAAGGGAGAACCTCATCCTCCTCTCTCTCATCCGTAAAAGATCAAGGTGAACGTTCTCTAAAGTCCGATCAACCATCCATCAAATTTTAGGTCTTCGTAACAGGGTGTCCGGATTAGTAAATACATAAGTAAATACAAAAGTACTCTAGTTTTCATCCAAACATCTAATGAAATACTAAGTATCACCATGGAGGGGGTCTAATTAGTTACACCTGTCAGAGAACACTACCACTGTCCTCCACTGTTCAAAGGACTAAGACACGAATCACTCGTCTTCAGTTTTCTACCACAGTTTACCGAATAAGTATTTAGGGTTCGTTAATTTCGTCGTGTCCCGTGTGTCCCCAAGGGTAGTCCATCTACAATTCAAATATACTTAGTAAAACGGAACCTAAAGGTCTGACCGTCTTTCCCCTTCCTAGTCGTACAGGGTAGGGTCTGATATAAACGAGACTAAGAAACAGACTCACCCGGACGTGCGATTCAATGAAGCTAGTGCAGACTGAGAAACACTGGGATACCTGACATCGGACGGTCCGAGGAGATAGGTTCCTTATAGGTTCTTGTGTCCTCACCCAACGGTAAAGGAGGAGGTCGTCTAGACGGGGGCGGGGTCCCTAACTTAGACCCAGAGGACGCAACGTCCATCTAAGAAATGGAAGACTCGGTGGTCCCTTCGGGGCCCCTACCGCTTCCCCAACCCTTTACTACCCTCACACCGACGTCGTCTCCTTTACGGTCCCCGCCACCTGTCCTCACTTTCGTGTCTGGTAGTACCCACGTAGGACTACCATTTCGGTCGTGGGTCACTCACGTGCAAACCAGGTCCGTGTCGCGACTCTCGTACTGGTGGCGGTCGAGTAAATTAGTCGTGTCGTAGGGACCCAGTCGGGGACACATGGATCCGATTGAAACAACCTGAGTGTTTGTTTAATCTGGATACTCGTTTAGGTGAGTACTTGTTTACGTGAGAACCTTACATCCAACAAACATACATCCCAGAGTCATATATACTTTACAGGGGGTGGTGGGACCTTCTCCAGGAACAGGTCTGCGTAGGGGACCCGTTCAGAGTCTCAGAGTCTCAGGGGAGTATCAGAGTAAAGGTCCGCACGTTAGAAACACGACAACGTTCTTCGGAGACCTAAAATGCGTCCCTCTCTCGGTCCCTGTGACCCAAAGTTTAGCCCGAACAGTCAACGGACGAAACATTATATGTATTATACGTCGACAACCTAAGTAGTAGAAACCCCCGGGTATTCGGGGAGTGAGAGGTCAAAGAACATTGGGTATCCCTGAACCGACTGGGTACGACCGAGACTGATCCCATGGATGGGACCCTGACGACACTACCCGGGCGTTTTCCCCACCTGGTTCCTCCCCATCCCCTTGGGTCCAACGTTGTCGAAGTGTGTCTTCGTGGTCTAGGAAGAGGTACATATCTCAATTTTCCTTTTCCACGTCCCACTACGACCCCGACTTTTTAACCAATTTCTGGCAGAAGGGTTGAAGGATACTTCGAGACTCACTGGAGCCTCTTCTGGACGTAGTAAAGAAGTAGTAAGTAAGGGAGTAAGTAGGTGGGTGTTCATAACTCACTGTGAATGGTACATGGTCGTTGTAGGAGTTGTTGACTTTATCTATTCGTTGGGTCCCTGAAGGGACTACCAGGTCTCCGATTCTGGTGTGAGCGTTACGGAACCCTCCTTAACCTCCCTCTTACTAGGTCCGTCAGTTTCGTCGTTTCAAGAGGTGTCACCGACGTGGTTGAATGTAGGGGAGGCCGTCCCATGTTCCCAAGGGAAAGGGGGTGTGGGAGAGGTCATAAACAACGAACACAAGAAAAAACTATTCTTGGTAAGACTGTCCACATTCCACTGTAGAGGAGCACCAAAACTGAACGCAAAAGGACTACCAATCGGTACAACGTGGAGAGAAACACACGCCACTCAAAACTAATACTTATGTGAGTTCCTTGACAGAATTGTTATTCTGTACCTTCTCCTTGAAGGGACCACCAGGTCACCAATGTCGAAGTGAGGGTCACGTCCCCCGGGTCCAAGCTAGGGATCAGCCCCTTGATCTAGGGTGTACGGTATCGATATCTAGGACATACGACGTTGATTCTGGGTCGTGTCGGTTGGTCTATTTGTTAATTTAAAAATTTTTTCTATACCTTCTTGTAAAGGTAGTGGAGTCTCAAGAGAACATAAGGAAGAGGTAGTACGAGGACGAGCCAGCGATTCAGTACAGGGTGAGGAGCACTGGGGGACCTGACATCGGGTGGTCCGATGAGACAGGTACCCTAAAGGGTCCGTTCTCATGACCTCACCCAACGGTAAAGGAAGAGGTCCCCAAGGAGGACTGGGTCCCTGGCTTGGGCGCAGGGGACGTAACCGTCTGCCTAAGAAATGGTGGTTCGGTGGTCCCGTCACAGGGACGGGTAGTGAGTCATACAAAAGAGAGTGATATCTAATCTCAACGGAAAAGATCTAAAAACATATGTACCTTAGTATTTTATACATACGAGACCGACCAGACTACAGAAAACGAGTCTTATTGTAAAACTCGAATTAAGTACGAGTATACGTATTAAAGAAAGAGAGAGAAAAATTTAGGTACGACATAGTCTGTTGCAACAGTACTTAACAGAGAATATATACTCCAGCGAACTTCCATCTTGAGTTACCCGGCGTACATGTAAGAGTACCATGGGACCGATGTCCGTCGTAGGGTATCAGTTCGAGTTCTTGATCTTCCGATAACCTTCCGTGTTAGACATTTTTCAAGAACTGACCCTGGATTGTGGGTATAGTGTACCGGAAATAAAGTCTTTCACATAAGATTCTCGTCACTTAGGTCGGTAGTAGGATTTAGGAAGTACAAAATAACTCCCCGACTTGGTTGGTATTTTATCTACCTGTCTATGTCCTTTTTGGTTTAGAAAGTAAAAAGTTCGATTGCTGTAATAAAGTCAAATACAGTTGCAGGTCCCGACTATTTACCAGGGACGCAAGGATTTGAATCTACAGGGTAGGAGTGGGGTCAGGGTCTCTTCTTCGCAAAGTCTGTGTCACTATTCACAAGTGTCGGGACGGGCAAAGCAGAGGATTTAATAAGGGACAACCAAAAGAAGAGCCTACCGAATGAATCACACTCGACACAAAAGTCCGGAGCCCGACACTTACTGTCTGTAGATCTCCGGTTTGACGAACGTTATTCAATAGTTTCCACGTCTCCCCAAATAGGCTTTGGAACTGAAGAACAGTCTACCCCAATCCGCGGTCCGGTGGCTGAGGATTTAATTGAGTCAGACTAGGACTGGCCCCAAGAACCGGAAGGGGTTAGTCATCTCTAACTACTTCGGTCAGTCCTTAAGTCCGTCTCGAAATAACCCCGATGACGACATCGTTCGTCCTCGCTCTTGTTCCTTGTCAAAGGGAACGAACGAGCGACTTCACACCCACTCGGCCAAGGAATGTACCCCACTCCCGTCCCCACACAGGCCCCCAACTCGGTTTCCCTACTGAAGTAACCAGACGGGTGGGGAACACCAGAACTAACGTTCCCTGTACGCGTCCTGGGACAAAACGAGGACTGTCGGACAAAAACGAGACCCGAGAAGTCTTCACCGTCAACCCAAACCCCGAAAAAAAAAAAAAAACCAGAAAAACATAGAACAACAGGTCTTATAAGGGGTTGACACGTCTGTGAAGGGTTCACCCTGATCACCATTTCTTAGGAGGTCGTTACGTTCTCTACGTCCAAACTAGGGACCCATGTCTTCTAGGGGACTTCTCCCTTTACCGTTGGGTGAGACCATGAGAACGGACCCTTTAGGGTACCTGTCTCCTCGGACCGCCCGATGGTAGGTACCCCGACGTTTTTGGGGTACACTTGTGTGTGTGTGTCTCAAACATCAAACGACGATATCCTCTACAAACAGGTCCATGTTCATAATGTCGTCTTCCAGGGTCCAGGGTCCAGAGTCGGACAGAGTCTGGTGGTCATAAATGGTTCGTGTTTAATATGTGTTCCGTGACCCGATTTAAGACTCTAATGTTTCTTGATGGAAACTTCTTCTCTACACAGAAGGGATCCTAAGACATCCGACGTACACTGTCTTCTATTGTCTAGTAGAAGGGTTTAATTTAAGTCACCTTAAGGTTACGTTTAGAGACAAGTTCCTTTATCGATTTGAAAGAACTTTTAATACACCTTCAGGTGTGTTTCGAACACAGGTATATATTGATGTTTTTCTGACACACTCCACTTTACCAACATTGCCCTTCTTTGCACCTCCTCTCCTTGTATCTACAGGTTCTTCCTAATATAATTTCGTAGCGAGTCGTAGTACTACATTTAGGGAGAGAATGAAGAGGGAGATTTGGAGGAATTTTATGTAAATGAAATAATAACCCAACCAGTTTTGCAAGAAATTAATAAAAAATGGTATTTTACCGAGATCATCGGGAATCAAGATCTCTTCCTTTACCGTTGGGTGAGGTCCTAAGAACGGATCTCTTAGGGTACCTGTCTCCTCGGACCACCCGACGACAGGTACCCCAGGGTGTCTCAGCCTGTATTGACTTCGCGGAACCGTACGTACGTACGTAACCTTTTCTTTTATCGTTGGGTGAGGTCACAAGAATGGACCTCTTAGGGTCCCTGCCCCCTCGGACTACCCGACGGCAGATACCCCAGCGTCTCAGCCTGCGCTGACTTCGCTGAACCGTCGTCGTCGTCGTCGGGAATCAACAGAAATTGAAGTAAACTTTGTTGAAAAAACCTAACATAACACTTTTAACAGTTTAGTGGTACGTAATTTTTTTTTAAATCGTTTAATCACTCGAAGACACATCGGTAAAATCATAGCTTCTATCTTCTTTTTTCGTTGTAAAAATCGTATAATACGAAAATAATAAAGTTCTCTCCATTTTTACGTTGACTTTACTTTTTCTTTACCAGACACGTTACATACCTCTTCCACGACATTAACTACCTTTCTCTGTTTTCGCCAAACACTTCAAAGTACGACCTCTAAAGAGTCACCTCCTACGAGACGCCAGTCCATCTGGTTGACTTCTCCTATCGCTAGTTTACCTCCGTAGTTAACTTTTCTTAATTAAAATATGGTGTGTTCTCTATCGGCTGTATGAGTTTTATAGGTTCAGTTAGTTTACTTTTAGTCGAACCAATACAAATCAACAAAACTACGAACCCAAGGTTTATTCAATTCGTTTTGTTTGTTTGTTTTTTGGGGTTTTTGAAGAACTGAGATAAAGGTGTACACTAAGAGATGAATTTCACATTACTTTACAAGAACAAGACAAAAATCTTGTTTAACACAACCCACTACTTTTCGCCCATGACATGATAGTACACCTTGCCTTCTCTAGTACCCCGTTCACTACACTTGGTGGCGGTTGGTGGGGCCTCCGGTCAGAAGTAACTTTCATCCACTACAACATATATACCGCCCCAACCTTCCCTCAGGACAAAATACTCGAGGAAGGTCTTTTTACTTGTTAATTAAGGTTGTTCATGACGAGGGTCAACCTGATTGACTTTCGTCGTGAGCTGCCTTTCACAGTCCTTACTCAGTTGTCTTTTGCGTCTTAGAAGGCAGTTCTATGGAGTTCCGGTGTACGAAGAAACTACTGGTCCGTCTTTGATCGTGTCGAACCGACCCTTCAAGACTAAGTGCGTGGCATAAGTGGTCTGTAACGTGGTGACCTAAAGGTAAATAAAGTCAGAAATGTTTTAAGAGAATTACCTTTTTTACAGTTGAGGAACCTTCCGACATTTTTCGTGGACCTTATCAAGAAACGAGTTTTTCTACTTTTCAAAACCCTTCTACTTTAATACTTCAACGGACTTTTTAGTGTCTTTCATGACCTTGTTTTGCCACTTGTACAACAAGTTATTTCAAGAACCACCTTAACTTTTTACACAGAAAATAAAAATGAATTTTTGGTTTCCTTGAAAAACCGTCTGGGTCATTATGAATACCCAGAACAAAACCGAAAAGTCCTCCCCTCCACCCAAACCCTCATTCCTAGACAGTTATGGATTCGGACTTAAATGACACCACAGAAACTTCGTCGAAAAACCGAAAAATTACAATATCTAATTTTTGGTTGTTGTTGTTTTGGGTCAAAGAAGGAATCACAACGTTCCAGTAGAATATTTAGTATAATCAAATACACACTTGGATCGTGTAAAGTTACCGTGGGGTGAGGTCATGAGAACGGACCTTTTAGGGTACCTACCTCCTCGGACTATCCGACGTCAGGTACCCCAGCGCTTCTCAGCCTGTTCTGACTCGCTGAAGGGAAAGTGAAAAGTGAAAGTACGTAACCTCTTCCTTTACCGTTGGGAAAAGTCACAAGAACGGACCTCTTAGGGTCCCTGCCCCCTCGGTCCACCCGACGGTAGATACCCCAGTGTGTCTCAACCTGTACTGATTTCACTGAATCGTCGTCGTCGTGTAAAGTTGTAATATAGAATTTATTTGTAAACGTGGAAATAATTCATTTAAAGTAAGTGATAAAGTTGTCGTGTACATTTGTCTTATTAGAGTATAAAATTTCTTATGAAATCAAAAGAAAAATTGTATGAAAAAGTCCCTAAATTCACTGAGAATTTTGATTTTACTTAGAATCCAAGAGTTTTTTTTTTTTTTTAGGGTTTAGTAGATTGATCCAAATGTGAATATAAAAGAATTTGAAATGTTGGATTTTAGTGTTCAGAGTTTAGTCACGAGTGAGTGTGTCAAAACTAACCTTAGTGTTCAGTAGTCTTTTAGATATGGTTTATATCTCAGTAAGAAAAAAAGTAACTTCATACGAACTAAACCTGAAGGGTCCACCACGGCACCACTTCTTAAACGGACGGTTTCGTCCTCTGTGTTCCTTGTACCCAAGGTAGAGACCCAGTTCTTCTGGTGGACCGATTCCTTTACCGTTGGGTGAGGTCATAAGAACGGACCTTTTAAGGTACCTGTCTCCTGGGACCTCCCGATGGTAGGTACCCCAGTGTCTCAGCCTGTACTGACTCGTTGACTCGTATGTTCGTGCTATGGACTAAATGTCATAATATAATCGTAGTCCATATGTCGTATTACTAAGTTATAAAAAATATCTAATATATGAAGTAAATTTCAACGACGTTTTATTGCCAACGTAAAGGGACACGACACTATATATAAGAACAACCAATAAATAAAATATGTATCCTGAAACATGGAAGATTAGGGAATGGGGTAGTGCGGGGAGGGAAGAAGGGAGAGGGGTGACCATTGGGGATCAAACAAGAGCTACAGACACTCAAACAAAGACAAAACGATATATATAACCCAAATAAAAAATCTAAGATGTATATTCACTATTATATCTGATAAACAGAAAGTGACGGACTGTAAAGTGGTTCGCACTATGAGAGCTAGGTAGGTGTAACGACGTTTACCGTCCTAAAGTAAGAAAAAAATACCGCTTATAAGTTAACACACCTTACCATTGAAGTAGGAAAATGGAAGACTACCCATGAATCAAACTAAGGGACGTATGTGCGATTCAGCGAAGTCATTACCGGTTGAGAAGCTAGGATACCTGGTATCGGACGGTCCAAGGGGACAGGTACCCTAAGAGGTCCGTCCTTATGACTTCACCCAACGGTACGGGAGGAGGACCCTTAGAAGGACTGGGTTCCTAGCTTGGTACATTGTTATCCTCTCTTACGCAGAGAAATAGCGAGAGACCCACCAATAAATCACGAACGTAAAAAATTAAGAGGGACGTAGAGAGACGATTGTCGTTTTGGTAAGGATATCTTCCAGACGTCCCTTGTTTGAACCACTTAGGTTATTTGGAATACCGTTGTTAAGAGGAAGACCTGTGATCCACCGTCGTAACGTGGTGTCGACACGGAGAGGCCCAAGGGGCCTAGGGAGGTTCCACGAAGCAAGTATGGGACTGGGAGTGACGGAAAAAACGGTTGAAGGAAGTGACATTGGACGGGAACCTCACTGGGACAGAAGTTCTATGGTAGGAGAAGGAAGAGAGGAAGTGCAGGAGAGAGGGTCAAGACGACGAAAGGTCGGGGACAGGTTTCGGGGAATAAAGACCCAGCCTTCTTGGTTTCTGTGCTTTTGCGAAAAGGTCCTAATCTTCCGAGACTACTGGAAAAAGTTCCTGGACGTAGGTGGGTCAGGGGTTAGCGTACGTGTCCTTTCGACTATAAAGATAGTTCCCGAACTACCGCACTTAGTAGAGGGTCGGTACATAAGGAGTGGGACGAGTCTGCCGTTTCACAGGTCACTGAGACGACTAATTAGAAGGGTACCAAGTGTGGTGTGGACAGGGTTCCTCAGACTTTACGATACTCCAAGAAACACTACTAACGAAGATACACAGTCGAAGAGACCGAGACCGTGGGGCATCAAATCAGTTTACGATGAGAGGACATGTCCGCAAAACAACTACACCGATTATCAAAGTTGGTAAACTGACATGCAGTTCCTCTACTGTGAGGTCGGAGACCCACCCGGAGTGGATCAGTCGACTTCCGGAATGTTCGTTTTGGTTTCTAAAGGGTCTCTTATTTAAGACAGAGTTTTGACATTGTATCTTTAGGACCCAAAGATAGGACGACCAGTCGGGATATCTAAAATCAGAGATAGAAAAAAATAGGATATACATAATATTCATAATAATATACACCCTGAAGTGTCCACAGAGTCACCATTTCTTAGACGGTTGGTTACGTCCTCTGCACCCAAACTAGGGACCCAGTCCTTCTAGGGGACCTCTTCCTTTTCCGTTGGGTGAGGTCATAAGAACGGACGCTTTAGGGTACCTGTCCCCTCAGACCACCCGATCTCGGGTGCCCCAACGTTTTTACAGTCTGTACTGAATCGTTGATTTGTCGTTGTTGTAATAATTACATAGGTTTCTCGACTAAGTGAAACGACATGTCTTCTTTGATTACGTTGTAACATTTCGTTGATATGAAGTTATTTAAAAAAAATTATTATACATAGAATACATAAGGTATATATTATATCACATATCACATATATATAAGATAAATATTGTCTTCATGTACACATATAATTCATAAAAATATACACACACACACACATATATATATATATATCCGAAGGGACCACCAGGTGACCAATTCGCACCCATACTCGGGACCAGACCCTCGATCTAGGGTGTACGGCACCCCGTGACGGTTTTATTTATTTTATTTACCTAACACATGCGTGACAATCTCTGACTTCCTTTCAGTGGACACGAACCTGGTGAACACACAGCTCCCTCCTTCTCCGTTGTGGAACCACCCAATACTGACGTGAGCGACGACATTGTTCGTCCGGGAATCCCGAAGAGTGTCACCCTCAAACGGAACACTGAGTGTCGTAGCCCTGACTCCTACCGGAACCTGTTGTCGGGGTACTCTCTTCCACCTCCTCTTTGTCTAGTGAGGGTCTGTACGACCGGGTAAAATGATCGTTCTGGTACTACAGCTTCCAATCGGTCCGTGGTACCATCGGTCGACCCGAGTGTAACCTTCTCCTTCCTCTCTAAAATTGTAGATCGGTAAAGACGGAGTGGTAGATGAACCCCGAAAGTATAAAGTATAAAAAGAAGAGCTTAGTCGGGACCCTGTGGAACTGACGTTTATAGGACGTCACCCCGAGTCGAAAGCAGTGACACAAGTCAGCACCCTCGGGAATTTTATTCCGTCAATGGACTCATTGACACCCCCATCCCCTCACAGTCTCCACTCCTTTCCTCCCAGGGGGTAAAAAAGAAAGATACGAAGACCTATTAAATTTTAAAAATGGTCGTAAAACTTCTTGATCCACCGCCCGTCCACTGGGGAAAATAGAGAACCTAGTACGAAACAACTAAAAAATTTTAAATAAAAATTAACCTCCTATTACGAAATGTTACAACACAACCAAAGACGACACGTTGTTGTACTTAGTCGATATACATATGTATATAGCGGAGGGAGAACTCGGAGGGCGTCGGGAGATCCCCTAGTGTCTCCTGGTTCGTCTCGAGGCACACGATATGTCGTCGAAGGTCAATAAAAAATAAAATATAACCTCATAAAAACTAAATGTCACAACATCATCAAAGTCCACATGGCGTTTCGACAAATCAAACATAGATAAAAGAAAGTCTAATAAAAGGGTATATCTAATAATACCTCGTGACTTATCTCAAGGGATATGTCATCCAGGAACAACTATCAGATATAATATGAATCATCATACTTGGACAATTAGAGTTGGAGAATTAAATAGGGGAGGGGGTGGAAAGGGAAACCATTGGTATGTAAACAAAAGATTCAGACACTCAGACTATCTATACAAAGGTTAGAAATTTTATTTACTAATATTTCTTCGTTTTTTTAGTTTAGTTCACGCAATAGAGAAAGTCCCTTACTGCGACCTCACCGTAAGATATCAAGATCCTCGACTACCTATTAATGTTATACATTTCAAATATCTCTACTAGGTGAAGTAAATTTACTACGAGTCCTTTTATTCAGAAACAAAAGACGACGGACTAGTGAACTATTGACACCACCAGAAGTACTGGTGGGAAAAAAAAGAGGGGGTGGGGAAGGGCACTGAACCTCTCGCGTCTAGTTGACACTCAAAGGACACCGAACAAGCAGAGTAGAAAGGAAAAGAGGGAAGTTTTCCTTTAATAACCGACCACAGGAAAACGCCCCTCCCCCTCTGTCTCTACTTATAACCAAACGTCGGGTAAAGACGTTTCGGAATAAATAGAGTACGTCTACGTCCTTCAATTTAAAACTACTACACGAATCGATCATTCCTCCCACATCCTCTACTCGAGGAAGGATGTTTTTCTCTCTTTTACTTCGTAATAATGGAGTTCTTTCCCTGGACTAACCCGACAGAAACCTTCAGTTTGCAACGACGGTTCAATAGACCTCGGACCATGTGTTCTTCCGCCCCCGTCCCTCCCCTTCCCCTGCCTCCCACTCTGCGAGTCTGGCGTCGAAGACGGTCTCCCCCAGACATACGCAGGAAGAGAGAATTTTTATTTAGGGTTAGTCGTCGGAAGTACGTGACTACACCCCGCCCCCGACCTGCCTGTGGTCTCCCCTTGGACCCCGACCGCTCGCAGGAGTCGACTCTCCAACTTACCATCACCGAACCTTTCCTAGGAGTCCATCCAGTCCCCACCTCAGACACCGGGACCAGGAGAGACATATGTAGTAATGTAATCAGTACTAAGGAGGTCATTTACGTCAACAAGTCAGCGATTCAGTGCAGGTTGAGACACTGGGATACCTGACGTCGCGCGGTCCGGAGGGACAGGAAGTGATAGACGGTCTTAAACGAGTTTGAATCCAGGTAACTCAGTCACTACGGTAGGTTAGTAGAGTAGGAGACTGAGGGGGAAGAGGAGGACGGGAGTTAGAAAGGATCGTAGTTCCAGAAAAGGTTTCTAAGTCGACAAACGAAGTCCACCGGTTTCATAACCTCGAAGTCGAAGTCGTAACCAGGAAGGTTACTTGTAAGTCAACTAAAGGAAATCTTAGCTGACCAAACTAGAGGAACGATATGTTCCTTGAAAATTCTCAGAAGAGGTGGTGGTATCAAGTTTTCGGAGCTAAACCCCCGAGAGTCGGAAGAAATACCAGGTTGAGAGTGTAGACATGTACTCATAACCTTTTTGGTATCGAAACTGATATAGTGAAACAGTCGTTTCACTATAGAGACTAAAAATTGTCCGACAGATCTAAACAGTTTACGTTTTTGGGTTAGTTTGACCACCAAACCCAATTTACCGTGTGGATTGACTTTTCTAGTCCCCAATTACTGGACTCCCCTACGACATATCGCCACAACCTTCGGAGACCAAGAGAACCGAGACAAAAGGAGACACCCGAAGTCAGGTCCCGGTCAGGAGAAATAAGTGTTAGGAGCCCCGGTCCTGCTACCTTTAAGACTCACCTGTCACGAGTAAAGTCCTCGGTTCCTGAAGAGGCAGGTTTAGTATGATAATCGAATGATATGACGAGGGATCGCTGTTGAGGCCCCGAGACATAAGAGTATACAAGAGTATACATAATTATTTTAGTCTACTATCAATCTTCCTGTATTTTTTAATAGTAGGTTTGACCTTGTGAAGACGTTCTATTCCCCTTGTGACAATTATTAATGTGACCCCTGAAAGGACCACGAGATCACCAAGTCTTGGGTGGACGGTACGTCCCCTGTACCCAAGCTGGGGACCGACCACTCCTGAGATGTACACAACCCCCCGTCCCCCACGTTAAGACGGACACACGGGGTTGACGACTCGGGTGCTCGACGTTGATGACTTCGGGTACGAGACGTCTCATCGGGGGTGAGCGACGTTGATCTCTTTCAGGTGCGTGCCGATTTGCACTTATTTTATTTAGTTAATTTTTTATTACTGTGACTCCGTTGTCCGCATGTACCTTCTAAGAGGTGGGGACCCGTTTATTCCGGAATACCCGTAGGACCACTATTGGACTCAGTGTCCTACCGACGGTTCTAACTCTGTTACAAGGCGTGTCTTCCAAATTGTTTGACGTCCTTACTTCTTTCACGAACCTTTCCGAGAATTTCGTCACAACAGACCTTGAGACACAAACGACTCAGACCCCCACCCATAGACCTTCCAGACCCGTGTACAGTTCCGAGGGGTGTATGGCCAATCCACTGACTACTACGAAATAGAACCTGCGAATATGTGGGCTCTCATGAAAGTCAGGGTTCCGTGAAGATCTTTACTACGAGAACACGCCGATGAACCAAAGGTGAAGGATTAACAGAGACTTTTGTCAGGGGACCAGACCGAGACGTCACCAGTCGGACCCGAAAAACGGGTCTCTTCCAAGTAAGACTCCACGAAACCGAAGACACACACACAAACTGACATTCCTCCTACTCATCAGGGGTCTCGGTCACGCGTGCAGACTCCGGACGTCGACCAACTGTGAGAACTACCGAGCCCTAGACCTCACGAAGGCGGAGAGACCTGTTGTTCCTCCGAAAGAGGTCTACACCGGACCCCTCTCGGCGTGTGGACGGGAAGACCAGGAACCGGGGTAGCGGGGGAGGGTCGCGTAGGACAAGGTCCTTGGTCAGTGGTCCGCCGAAGACTGAGGACAGAACGGTGGACCCTACACTATTTTGAAGTCCACCTCAAAGGTATTGCTGGGCTCGAGTCAAGGAAATACTGCGAACATTCTTTTTTATTGACAAGCCACCTAACAACAGTCTAGTAAGCGCGCCTTTGTTTTACACGAAGGAGTCGAGAAGTTTTCTCGTCTCGTCTGCCCCGACGATCGAAGGATTTTACGACGGGAATTTTCGCAAAAGCAAAGAGAGTCCTTTGTTTTCTACAAAACTCCGTCACCTGGTCTACTGGGGTCCTGGACAGAAGGGACCCCTTGAGAAAAACAAAACATTCCGAGTCGAATTCACAGAAAGGGAACGCGGGTACAGTAACTATTCCTGTCCACAAGGACACTACAGACAGAGGGACGTCATCAAGCACCTCGGACGACAGTACTGGGGAACGGATCAACGACAACAAATCAACGATTCAACATAGGTTGAGAAAACGCTAGTACCTGACATCGGACGGTCCGAGGAGACAGGTACCCCAAAGGGTCCGTTCTTATGATCTTACCCAACGGTAAAGGAAGAGGTCCCCAAGAAGGGTTGGGTCCCTAACTTGGGTACAGAGGACGTAACCGTTCGTCTAAGAAATGGTGACTCGGTGGACGTTTCGGGGGATCGGTCCAATCTACAGGGATTACACGTTCAGACACACTAGTTCGTCCGTCTGAGGGTTGGAGAGAATCAGTGACAAAACGGGGGTCTCAGAGGTCAGTACAAAATCCGTATAAGACTTTAATTAAGCACAACCTCATACCAAAGAAACGTTACAACACAATCAAAGACGACATGTCGTTTCACTCAGTCGACATCCATATGTATATAGGGGAAAAAACCTTAAGAAAGGGTACATTCAATGGTGTCCCGTGACTCGGCTCAAGGGACACGAGATGTCATCCAAGAGTAACCAATAGACAAAATTTGGATCAAGACATATATACAGTTAGAGTCAGAGAGTTAAATAGTGTGGGGGAGAAGGGAGGCACCACAGGTAAGAAAACAAGAGATACAGACACAGAGATAAAGACGACGAAATCCGTACAATGTCGAATTATTTATCGACACCTTCCTTACTCGTCCGTCGTCACCGATTTATTTCAGGTACTGGTCACCTTTGTTACCCTCTTCAACACTCTTTGAACTTGAAGATTAACTTATAGACCACCCAAGACCGTCTCTCTTTCTTTCCCCTCTCCCTACCTATGACCTACCCTTTGGTTGTAACAGACGGGGTCTGAGGGTGGGTAGTGACCACAGGAAAAGTATTGGGGGTCGGGTGAAGGCTGAGGTCGGTGTTGACACTACCCACCAAGATACTTTTGAGTTTGGGGGAGACACGATGATCCTGGTGTGGGGCGGGGGGTGGGCGGAGGGGTTCTGACTAGGTAGACGAAGGACAAAGACACAAGTACGAGAAGTCGATTAGCCATCTATTTGAGTGGTATTACGTACGTACTGTACCTTGTGATCAGTCGACATTCTTCTTCCCTGAATACATGTACTGTTGGGATGCTTAAAGTTTGCGTAACCCGTCCACTGACAGTCCGACTTTTCTCGATGTACGACATCTTGAAATAAATATACTGGAAGACCCTTTCCATTTACGTATCGGTGCTAATCTTCTTTCTTGTAATCTCAAACGGTCCGCGAACTCTCCTCAACTAAAATTTGCCCATTGTGCTCCCTCTACCACTTCGACTACCTTGAGAACACAAAACGGAGATCACTGACGATAAGTTGACGCGCGGAAACAGTGTGAGAATCTTTACATGTGGCATTCGTCCTAAAGAGGACAGAGATTTAAAACTTTATTTATTTTACATTTTTATGTAATTTTTATAAGGGTGGCGGACTTACCTCTTGCAAAGAGAAATGTTTCTCCTCGAATCGTTTCTGACACGATTTATATAAAGGGGTGTCTGATTCAATTTCTACACCTTTAAACTCAGTACCTGAGTTTTGACCCAGTTCTATGTTTACTCTAGTGGAGGTACCTCTAGACGCAAATAGGTGGTAAAACACCTGTGACTAATCTTCCGTCTTCGGTCATTATTCTTATTATAAGCAGGGATTCCTACCTTTCCACAAATATTTTAGAATCAAGGTCGGGAGAAGGGGTAGAAAGTAAAGTTGTATGTATTAGAAAACCAACTATTTGTAGTCATCGGTCTTTTATCTGTACAAATATCAACTTCCCTCGATCTATAGAGATCACCTCTTCCGCTACCGTGGGGTGAGGTCATGAGAACGGATCTTTTAGGGTACCTGCCTCCTCGGACCATCCGACGTCAGGTACCCCAGCGCTTCTCAGCCTGTGCTGACCCGTTGAAGTGAAAGTGAAAAGTGAAAGGACGTAACCTCTTCCTTTACCGTTGGGTGACGTCGCAAGAACGGACCTCTTAGGGTCCCTGCCCCCTCGGACCACCCGACGGCAGATACCCCAGCGTGTCTCAGCCTGTGCTGACTTCTCTGAATGGTCACCGTCGTCGTCCATAGAGACCTTGTTCCTTCACTACTTTATTGTCCCAATAGAGACCCAGAGGTTCTTTGACCTTAGTTCCTGCACTTAGGGCGTCCCTCGAAATATAAACAACAACGACGAAAAGAAACAAAGAAGAAGCACTCGACACACAGTCGAAATAAACGATAAGGAAGACGTATGTGTTAAAGAGGTTTACCTATAGTTGACAAAGATACTGATTATAGAACTTTTGAATCAGTGGGGTTCTGTTTACTTGACTTAAAAGAAGGAAAATTCCTATTTTAAAACATCCTTCTTGAAATGACCGTATCGATGTTGGTCCATAGGTACCCACAACCTAATACAATTCTTTGGTATGTCAATTCCCTGAAGGGAATACCAGGTCCCCGATTCTACAGTGTGAGAGTTACATTCCCCGGACCCAAGTTAGGGACCAATCCCTTTATCTAGGGTGTACAGTGTCGATTTCTAGGGTCCCAGTACTGATTCTGGGTCGTGTCAGTTTTTTATTTATAAATGTATTTATAAATGATTATTTTTGTATTATTTATGTTTATTTATAAAAAATTTTTTCTTTGATATGTCAAGTCAAGTTAAGTCAAGTCGGCGAGTCAGCACAGACTGAGAAACGTTGGGGTACGTGACGTCGTGTGGTCCGGAGGGACAGGTAGTGGTCGAGGGTTTCAAATGTGTTTGAGTACAGGGAGTTCAGTCACTACGGTAGGTTGTAGAGTAGGAGACAGCAGGGGAAGAGGAGGGTAGAAGTTAGAAACGGTCGTAGTCCCAGAAAAGTTCACTCAGTCGAGAAGTGTAGTCCACCGGTTTCATAACCTCAAAGTCGAAATCGTAGTCAGGAAGGTTACTTACAAGTCCTGACTAGAGGAACGACAGGTTCCCCGAGAGTTCTCAGAAGAGTTTGTAGTGTCAAGTTTTCGTAGTTAAGAAGTTACGAGTCAAAAGAAATATCAGACTGAAAGTGTAGGTATGTACTGATGGCCTTTTTGGTATCAAAACTGGTCTAACCTGAAACAATCGTTTCATTACAGAGACGAAAAATTATTCGACAGATTCAACCAGTATTGAAAAGAAGGTTCCTCGTTCACAGAAAATTAAAGTACCGACGTCAGGCAATTTATAAGAATTTTATTATACAAAGTATAATGAACTGAAAATAGTGTTAAAAAAATTTTTAACAAATTTTTTTTTTACTTGAACAGTTGAGGGTATTTCGGTTTTCGGTAAACGTCCATTGTTTCTCTTGTAAAAGTCTTTTCCCGATTGTAAGGGTTTCCCTAATGACAAGAATCCGTCTCCCCTATCAATTCATCTGTTTTTACACATAGATATGATAAGGAGGACAAACCCACACAAACCACACAAAACACCTCCCAACCAATATTGTCTAGTATTCACAAACCAAAAGGTGGTAGATAAAGGAAAAGAAGTCTCTCCTACCTGAACTGAATGGACACACCTTACGTGAGGACGAAGAGAGAGTGCGTCAAGTACACATAACCAAACTCAACTAGGAGTGGTCCCGACCAGTGTACTGAGTCTGGACTGGTTAGTCTTGTAGTGTGAGGGTTCCTATTACTAACCAAGTCTCTATTCGTTCCATTAGTTAGTCTTGGATACCGTAACTTTCTTTACTGAAACAAAACCAAAACTCCATAAAAACTATGATGTCTTTTTCTTTGTATGTGAGCTTGAAGAGTGGTAGGGTATATGGTGAGAGGTCTCAACTAGACTTACCGAAATCAACACTCGACGACCGGCGGTAGAACGGAGGTACACTTTAGAATTTTACTTCGGAGGGACCCCTGTCCTCTCGATATCGTGTCTCTTTTTGACTAGAGACACCTGTGATGACCTCAGGGATTCAGCCCTGTGAAAACCTCAAGGATTCAGGACTGCGGTTATATAGGTAGCTCAGACGTTAATTGACTGGAGATCTCTAAACTTGACAAAAGTCAGAAACAAACCAGGTCTCGAGAAAAGTTAGGAAATGTGAAATTTTATTCAGATTGTTAACAGTGGGACGAATAAATTGAATATACGTCTCATGTAGTACTCTTTGAGACCCGACCTTCTTCGTGTTCGACCTTAGTTCTGACGGCCCTCATTATAGTTAGTGGAGTCTATACGTCTACTGTGGTGGGAATACCGTCTTTCACTTCTCCTTGAATCTTCGGAGAACTACTTTCACTTTCTCCTCTCACTTTTTCAACCGAATTTCGAGTTGTAAGTCTTTTGCTTCTAGTACCGTAAACCAGGGTGGTGAAGTACCCTTTATCTACCCCTTTGTCACCTTTGTCACAGTCTGAAATAAAACCCCCCGAGGTTTTAGTGACGTCTACCACTAACGTCGGTACTTTAATTTTCTACGAATGAGGAACCTTCTTTTCAATACTGGTTGGATCTATCGTATAACTTTTCGTCTCTGTAATAAAACGGTTGTTTCCAGGTAGATCAGTTCCGATGTCAAAAAGGTCATCAGTACATACCTACACTCTCAACCTGACACTTCTTTCGACTCGTGGCTTCTTAACTACGAAAACTTGACACCACAACCTCTTCTGAGAACTCTCAGGGAACCTGACGTTCCTCTAGGTTGGTCAGGTAAGATTTCCTCTAGTCAGGACCCACAAGAAACCTTCCTTACTACGATTTCGACTTTGAGGTCATCAAACCGGTGGAGTATGTTTCTCAACTGAGTAACCTTTTCTGAGACTACGACCCTCCCTAACCCCCGTCCTCCTCTTCCCCTACTGGCTCCTACTCTACCGACCGACCGTAGTGGTTGAGCTACCTGTACTCAAACTCACTTGAGGCACTCAACCACTACCTGTCCCTCCGGACCGCACGATGTCAAGTACCCCAGAGTTTCTCACCTGTACTGACTCACTGACTTGACTTGACTTGACTTGTTGTTAAGTTACAAAATTTTTCTCTAAATAGCCTTAAAGGACCGTCAGGTCTCCAATCCTTAGGTTTAGGTGTGAAAGTACGACTCCTCACGTTAGGGACCGGTCCCTTGTTTCTAGGGTGTTCGACAGGTCGTGTCGGTTTTTATTATTTCACTAAATATTAAGTGGAAAGGATGTCACGGCCTCTGGACTCAAACTAGGGACTCAGTCCTTCTAGGGGACCTCATCCTTTACCGGTGGTTGAGGTCGTAAGAACGGACCTCTTAAAGTACCTGTCTTCTCGAACCACCCGATGTCAGGTACCCGGGTGTCTCTCAGTCTGTGTTGACTCACTAATTGACAGTAAACGACTGGTAGACGACATACGGATCGAGAGACGTATACGATAATGTAAGTTAACGTGCAATCAGTACACACGATAAAATGGAAAGTTATCTACTCCCTTACCCTGAGTCTCTCACCACGTTGACCCATCCGTCCTTCTTACTGTTTATTTCGACTGTCTCGAGTGTTTTATCTCTATTCCTGTTCTTCGTTGGTCTTTTTACTCAGAGGGACGTCCTAAGTTCAGGAACTAAGGTCAAAGAGACTCAAGGTCGACGTAGGGATAACGAAGGTAGTAAAGGAACAAAACCTCTATAGATCGAGGACAAGTTACTATTTTACACGGATAAACGGTCGGTAGGTACAAAAAGTTGGTCTTCTAATGTATACAGTTTTACTCTCTACTCCTCCTCTCACTCTCGATACTAAAAACATCTGATTTGTCGAGAGGTAGTAATGTCTGTTTATCTTTTATACTTGATCCACTAAAGATTTGGAAGAACGTGGAGTACACAAATTGAGACACTAAAAAAAAAAAAATTAGATGTCCACTTTTTTGGGTGTCTCTTCCGAGTACAGAACGACTAAGTGTGTCCTAGTTGACAAAGATACTGACGATAGAATCTTGAAATCAATCAGGTTCTGTTTACTTGTGTGAAAAAAGAGGTGAGGTCCGGATAGACGATAAAGGTCAGGTACATTCAGTATGAAAAAAAAAGGAAGATCAAACTCTATAGAAAACTCTTTCCAGAAGAAAAGCGAGGTGTCTTTGGTCTGTATCTTCTAATCTGATACACCCTCCCAACCACCATCCTTGACTCGAGAAAGGGTAGTGACTAACCTTCTACGAGGGAACTCGGAACTTACAACAAAGTCCATGAATACCTTAGTCGTAAGTTTCCACAATAGGACCTGTTACGAATGGTCAGGGGGATTTCCGGGGAAAGGTCCTCTACAAGAGACCTGGTCGTGATACCAACGGCGATCGTAAGAACGGTGATAACAGGACAGAAATTGACGTCGTCTTTTCTTCGTCCTCCTCTTAGTAAAAGGAGAAGGAGAAGGCAAATCAGAGCGTTGAAGTCGAGGGTAACCACCTTGGATTGTCCTTCCCCGACCCACACCTTCAACCCTTTACGTCAAGAGGCTGAGAATCGGGGGACATTACCTCGTCTCGTGCCCTCCCATCCTTATCCTGACTCTAGTTCCTCTTTTCGTCGGATACAAGATAGGGTGGGGTCGGAGTGGAAAGGGAAACGGTTGAAGAGTAGTAATAAGGAGTCTAATCTAAAAAGTCTTTCCCGTAGGACCTTGGGTTTCTGGTCTGTTCAGGACAACCCAAATCCAAAAAAAACACAAAACAACAAACAAAAAGACAAAACCGGTACGATACGTCGCACACTCTAGAATCAAAGGACTGGTTTTTAACTTGAACACAGGTGACGTCCCCTTTCACATCTCTAAATTGGTGACCTGGAGGTTTCTTCAGGGTTCAGGAAAACAATTTACCAGGATTTAATAGGACCCGTAGGGGAAGGATTGAGGGTATTGGGGATACAAAAAACAAAACCAGTAAATAAATAATTATCAAATGTATTAAATTAAAGTACTTTCTTTTACAACTTCTCTTATCCGGTTTGAGAAAGTTTTCTCCTTCTTTCTTTCTAAGTTCATTTTTTTTTTTTAGTGATAAAAGAAGCCTGAGTCGTGTTGGTGAAAATAACCAAACACGGTCACTAGACAGTCAAGTTCATTTCAAAATGTCTGGAACTGTGTCATTCTTTCAAGAGATACACAAAATAACTGTAAAGTCTGTAATGTCTGTAAAGTTATAAAATCTATATCTCCGAATTTACGGACAACTATTGATACTCTGAGAAGTTTCCCTCTCTCCCTTTATTTAAGTAAATGACAGGGTACTTTTTGACATCCTCAACTCTCCTGACCAAAAGGTCCATCCTAAGACCACGTTTCTGTGACCCATCTCGAAACCACTTAGTCTTTGATATCTTCATACACGAATCAGTACAGACTGAGAAACGTCGAGACACCTGGTATCGAACGGTCCGAGGAGACTGGTACCTTGAAGGGTCGTTCTTATAACCTCACTCAACGGTAAAGGATGAGTTCATTTTATATTTTGTCTCACTCCAGTCCTCTCCTAGACTGTACCTTTAGAGTTATTCGAAAATGACCTTTCTTGTGTCTTAGCATTCTGAAGTCAGAAGACCCTTAAACTACCTACCGTCTCCTCACCGTCGCGTACTCAGAAGAGGTGCACAAAGAAATGGACATCTAATTTTTTCTTTTCGTGGCTTAATTTCTTGTATCTCTACTCTCTTCCAAATCTTTGGTGGATCAAGTTAAAAAGAGTTGGAGTTAAACGGATTTTTAGTGACTCCTTCTCAAAATTTTAGTCTTTACGTTACAGAGGTAGGACCACCGAAGAACCTTAATCTAAAAAAAAAACATTAACCTCACCTTGACGAAATGTTACAACACGATCAAAGATGACATGTTGTTACACTTAGTCAATATAAACATGTATGTAGGGAAGGGAGAACTCGGAGGGAGGGAGGAGGGACAGGGAGAGGAGATCCAGTAGTTTCTGGTGTCTCGACTCGAGAGACACGGTTTGTGGTCCAAGGACGATCGATAGAGAAAGTGTATCCCATCACATATATCCACTTACGAAAGAGTCAAGTAAGGTGGGAGAGGAAAGGACGAAAACAGGTGTTCGGGAAAGAGATACAGACGTAAAGGTAAGGACGGAACGTTTCTTTTACACCATGTACACATGTTATCCTATAAGTCAAGTCAAGTCAAGTCAGCGAGTCAGTACTGGTTGAGAAACGCTGGGGTACTTAACGTCGTACGGTCCGGAGGGACAGGTAGTGGTAGAGGGCCTCAAGTGAGTCTGAGTGCAGGTAGGACAGGCACTACGGTAGGTCGGTAGAGTAGGAGCCAGCAGGAGAAGAGGAGGACGGGGGTTAGGTAGGGTCGTAGTCTCAGAAAAGGTTACTCAGTTGAGAAGCGTAGTCCACCGGTTTCATGACCTCGAAGTCGAAGTCGCAGTAAGGAAGGTTTCTTCAGGGTCCCAACTAGAGGAAGTCTTACCTGACCAACCTAGAGGAACGTCAGGTTCCCTGAGAGTTCTCATAAGAGGTTGTAGTGTCAAGTTTGCATAATTAAGAAGCCACGAGTCGGAAGAAGTGTCAGGTTGAGAGTGTAGGTATGTACTGATGCCCTTTTTGGTATCGGAACTGATCTGCCTGGAAACAACCGTTTCATTACAGAGACGAAAAGTTATACGATAGATCCAACCAGTATTGAAAAGAAGGTTCCTCATTCACAGTAAATGAAAGTACCGACGCTAGTGGTAGACGTCACTAAAACCTCGGGGTTTTTTATTTCAGACTGTGACAAAGATGACAAAGGGGTAGATAAAGGGTACTTCACTACCCTGGTCTACGGTACTAGAAGTAAAAGACTTACAACTCGAAATTCGGTTGAAAAAGTGAGAGGAGAAAGTGAAAGTAGTTCTCCGAAAAATCGAGGAGAAGTGAAAGACGGTATTCCCACCACAATAGACGTATAGACTCCAATAACTATAAAGGGCACCGTTAGAACTAAGGTCGAACACACAGAAGGTCAGGTCGCAAAGAGTACTACATGAGACGTAGCTTCAATTTATTCGTCCCACTGTTATATGTCGGAACTGCATGAGGAAAAGGATAAACCTTGGTCAGACAACAAGGTACAGGTCAAGATTGACAACGAAGGACTGGACGTATGTCTAAAGAGTTCTCCGTCCAGTCCACCAGACCATAAGAGTAGAGAAAGTCTTAAAAGGTGTCAAATAACACTAGGTGTGTCAGTTTCCGAAACCGTATCAGTTATTTCGTCTTTATCTACAAAAAGACCTTAAGAGAGCGAAAAAGGTACTAGGTCGACTACAACCGTTAAACTAGAGACCAAGGAGACGGAAAAGATTTTGGTCGAACTTGTAGTCCCTCAAAACTCGTAATGAAATGATCGTACACTCTACTCACGTTAACACGCCATCAAACTCGTAAGAAATCGTGTCGGAAAGAAACCTTAACCTTACTTTTGACTGGAAAAGGTCAGGACACCGGTGACGACTCAAAAGGTTCAAACGACCGTATAACTCACGTTGTGAAAGTGTCGTAGTAGAAAGTCATAAACTTTGTCGAGGTGACCTTAAAGTAGTGGAGGTGATCGAAAAAAGTATCACTACGAAAGATTCCGGGTGAACTGAAGTGTAAGGTTCTACAGACCGAGATCTAATCACTAGTGTAGTAGTACTAATAGACTCAACACTTCTAGAAAAAACATGTCAAGAAGGGACATAAGAACGGTGGAGAAGAATTATAGAAGACCAAGACAATCCAGGTATGGTAAAGACAGGAAACAGTTCGGGTAGAAACGTACTTTACAAGGGAACCATAGAGATTAAAAGAATTTCTCTAGAGATCAGAAAGGGTAAGACGCCAAAAGGAGATAAAGAAACGTAACTAGCGACTTCTTCCGAAAGAATAGAGAAGAACAATAAGAAACCTTGAGACGTAAGTCTACGAATATAGAAAGGAAAAGAGGAAATGAAAAGTGAAGAGAAGAAAAGTGTCGATAAACATTCCGGAAGGGTCTGTCGGTAAAAAGAAAAAACGAAAAGAAAAGGCACCCCTACCAGAACTAGGGACAGAGGACATGTTACAGTGCTTGGAGTAAGGTATAAAGTAGTTCGTGAGATAGATAGTCTAGATCCGGGAATTTAGATAAAGAGTGAAGGTGACATCTTAGTATTCCCTAAACTAAATCCAGTATGGACTTACCAGATCGTCAAAAGGGATGAAAGAAGGTAAACTCAGACTTAAACCATTATTCCTCAAGTACTAGACTCGGTCAGTCGAGAACCAGAACAAAAACAACTGGCATATCTCGAAGAGGTAGAAACCGACGTTTCTTATATTAGTTAGACTAAAGCCACAACTGGTAGACCACTACCGGTACACATCTCAGAAGAGAACACAACAACCTTCTCCCACAAACGATACTGGTCACGTAAAAGAACCGTTTTGAGATAATCAGAAACGGGACGAAGTAAGGTGTAAGATTCCAGTTTAAACGGACAATGAGGTCCACAAAGAACTGAAGGATGAAAACGTAAGGTCAGGGGATATTACTTTTCCTGTAGAAAAAACCCACAATCAAGATTTTCCAGTACATCCAGAAGTATTTTGGTAAGTTGAAGTCAAAGAAGTCGCAATGACCAACCCCGTATCTGAACCTATTGACACTATAACTTACCAAACGGAACCTCTGCTTGTCTCTAGTAAGACAGCAAAAACTCTAACGTAGGTTCATGACGTAAAGCCTGAGAAAACAACTGGTACTACCGATGAGGTAAAGAAGACTCCCTAAGGACGGGCGTCATCATCTATATTACCAGTAGACTCAATTTAAGTGGGTAAGGTCAGGTAAAATCAAACGACTAAGGATCTTACAACTGCAAGCGGGAACGGTAGAGAACAAACTGGTGAAGGTTAAACGGAACTAAGTACCTGGACTGTAAGGTCCAAGGATACGTTATAACGAGAAATGTCGTAGCCGAGAACGAAGACAGTGGTCAGTGTAGGTGTCGAGCCATAGCAAAACGAAACCGAGGTAGGGAAGGAAGAAGGACCTCAATGAAGAGGTGACTAGAGGTCATCGTATAACCCGTGGATTACTGGACCCCTCAAGGAGAAAACCATAGGATAGTAAAACGGAAAAGTATGATAAGTACCCCAAGAGTTCCGTTCTTATGACTTCACCGAACGGTAAGGGAAGAGGTCACCTGGTGTAAGACAGTCTGGANCCGAGAACGAAGACAGTGGTCAGTGTAGGTGTCGAGCCATAGCAAAACGAAACCGAGGTAGGGAAGGAAGAAGGACCTCAATAAAGAGGTGACTAGAGGTCATCGTATAACCCGTGGATTACTGGACCCCTCAAGGAGAAAACCATAGGATAGTAAAACGGAAAAGTATGATAAGTACCCCAAGAGTTCCGTTCTTATGACTTCACCGAACGGTAAGGGAAGAGGTCACCTGGTGTAAGACAGTCTGGAGAGGTGGTACTAGGTGGCCAGAACCCAACGGGGCGTCCGTACCGAACCAAAGTAACTCAATCTGTTCCGACACCAGGGTCACACTAATCTAACTGATCAAAAGACACTCATACCAAAGTCACACAGACGGGAGACTACGGGAGAACGTTGTGGATGGTAGAATGAACCCAAAGAGAATGGAACCCGTACCCCATAGAGAAGTGCCGACGAGGTCGTTCCGTGTCGACGACGAGGAATGGAACCTGCTCCCCATAGAGGAATGGCGGTGACAAGGACTGGAAGTTGTACCCTATCGAGGAGATCCGGGAGGACACGGACACGTTGTTATCCTATAATGAGTCGGTATTTTTCCCTACTTTAACCCAGTAGACATCATAACACCAACTTGGATCTCAGACAGTATATCTCACTTCATTCAGTCTTTCTCTTTTTATTTATAGTATATACTTGTGTATATACACCTTAGATCTTTTTACCTTAGTCTAAAACTTTCGCGAGAGACCCAGTAAAACTTCATGTAAGAACCCATCCAGCTTCCTGACTCTGTTACGAAAGTGAAATGTCTATTAGCCTCTGGTTCGCTAGACTGGGTGTAAAGACGGACTCAAAACAGTACCTCTGTGGTCTACAGGTACTTGGGAAATGGAAAGGGTGGGGGGACGGAACCTTGTCGACAGACCAACCAAAACAGGGGACCCACCTTGAGTCTGACATAAAGTGTCGTAGTTTAGTAGGTTACGAAAACCGGTTCTCTGTTCAATTTAGTCGACCATACGGAATACCTATTATTGATCAAACCGATTTTGAGAGTTAAGATCTCATATCGGGACCGTCGACCTGAAGAGTCACCGGGATTCTACTCTAAAAAGACAGACACTTTGGTCACCTCATCGGTTTTAAAGTTGTCGTGTTTGTAGGAGTGTCCTCCTTATTAACTAAAACAGGTGGGACATAACGGAATGTGTTTCTGGGTACCTGAATTTCCTTTCGGTACTGTTGGGAGTAACATACATGTACCTATGTTCGTACACGGAGTGTACGCCACGGAGTGCACACTAGGATCCATTGTATACACAAGAGGTGAACTTAGTGAGAACACCTTATCGGAATACCCCCAAACCTGAAAAAAAAACAATAACTAAACATTTTCTACAAATGTACAGTCTCTAAATCGGAATAAAAATATAAATACTTTGTTTAAAAGGGAGAAAACAGTAAAAAGAAAACTACTTAGTCAATTCAAGTAGACAGTTTGGATCTCTCCGGTAAAAATAACTCTTATAACAACAAACAAATCAGCGATTCAACATCGTCTGAGAAAACACTGAGGTACTTGACATCGGGTGGTCCGAGGAGACAGGTGCCGTAAAGGGTCCATTCTTATGACCTTACCCAAGGGTAAAGGAAGGGTCCCTTAGGAGGGTCGGATGCTTAGCCTGGACACAGAGGACAAACCGTGAGTTTAAGAAATGGTGACTCGGTGGACCCTTCTGGATAACTCTTGTCTCTTGTTAAGACAGTACGTCAAAAGTGAAGAAACGGTAGTAACTAGTAACTTGCATATAGAAAATTTCTACTAACGACTAAACTGAAGTCTCTCCCGTTACCGTGGGGTGAGGTCATGAGAACGGACCTTTTAGGGTACCTACCTCCTCGGACCATCCGACGTCAGGTACCCCAGTGATTCTCAGTCTATGCTGACTCGCTGAAGTGGAAGTGAAAAGTGAAAGTACGTAACCTCTTCCTTTACCGTTGGGTGAGGTCACAAGAACGGACCTCTTAGGGTCCCTGCCCCCTCCGACCACCCGACGGTAGATACTTCAGCGTGTCTCAACCTGTGCTGACTTCACTGAATCGTCGTCGTCGACTAAACTGAATATTCCTATAAAAACAAAGAGACTCCGTCTCTTCCCTTGTTTTTTGAACTTATAACTCACCATATCTTAATTTTGATATAAGAAGTTCATGAACCCGACTAACTCAACTTTTGTCACTTAAAGAGTCCCAGTGTCTTTATCGTTTACCTTTCCGGAAAGAATAACGGTTCCACTAGGATATATCGGAAGAGGAGGAACGTGGGTAGGAGGTAAAAGGGGTCTTAGACATTTGTATGTGATCCCGAGAAAGGTCGGGATCTAGGGTCCTAGTCAGAGGACGAACATTTCCCTCAAAAAAGACCCTAGTAAGCACCGGTGTCGAATTTTATAAGGACTAGACTGGGGTTTTCCTGGGTACACAAGTGGTTCTTGTTACAATCGTTACGGAAGTCGTAAGTTTGAGGTTTCACCCTGTTAGGGTACACCTGTACACCTAAAAGGACCATTCAAAAACTTTTTCATCCTATGGACATGTAAAGATACCCAAGGACATGAAGAAAATTGTGACGTGAAAAGTAAAATAACAAAGATTAGTCGTCGTTTTACAATTCCAGGTTGTCTTGAGGGTCTGAAACTGTTGACTTTACGGTCGTCACTGTTTACCGGGAAACCAAGGTACCACAAAGGGCGTGTAGACAGTTTACGGTAATACGAACATATTACTAACCCTTATAAGTAGAAATCCTCCTCGTGACGCTAGTCAGTTCGGAGACTAAAGACTTTTCACTGTAAACAAAGAGGATACTTAACGGTAGAATACCATACTGTGTGTGTCCGTGTACCGACCGATTAAAATATTTTATTCTTCTTTTGTGTGTGTTCTTCGATATCCAACGGAAGGAGACTCCTAAAGGACAAACGGTGTCACTCTAATTAAAGTCACCGGTCCGACCCACGTTAGGACGGACCCTCCCATCTCCGTACATATTAAAATAAATACCGACACGACCCAGAACCGACTACACATGTCCGAAGGAGAGGAACACTGTTCACCCCCGATTGAGATCAACGTCACCCACCCGAAGAGTGACGACACCAAAGAGAACAACGTGAAGGACCCGAGATTCGGTACCGGAAGTCATCGACGTCGAGTACCTGTATCAACGTGGAACTGCATATCCTAGAAGGGTCTGGTCCCCAACTTGGACACAGGGGACGTAACCGTCCGTCCAAGAGTAGGTGACACGGTGGTCCTTTCAGGAAAAATTTTTTTATTTATTAAAGTAACCTATCTCCGTAAATTAAAGCCTCCTGTCGAATAAGAACCCGTTGAGAATCTTTCAGACTCCAAAGATGGGGGATTAGTCTTACATCTGAGTCCGGAAAACTTAAAGATGAGACACTAAAACTAGTGGAACGGACCAAAACGTAATCACTACTTTTAGCTTTTAAATCAAAAAAAGGATCTCTGAGACTGTCGTACTTACGTAAGTTTTACCCTTAATCACCGGTTATTGACTTTACTCAAACTCATTTGAGACCCTCAACCACTACCTGTCCCTCTGGACTACACGACGTCAGGTACCCCAGCGTTTCTCAGTCTGTACCGACTCGTTGACTTGGCTTGACTTTACTTTTCTGTTGTTAACAGATGGGAAATATGTTACGTCGGGTCGACCCACTCTGGACTTTTATATGTAAAACGGAAGAATTTTATAGATCTTTAATCACCACAAAATCTTTTTCTTAGTCATTAGATACTTATCTGGTCTAGTCCCGGGGACGAACATAGACATTTATTTCAAAATAACCTTGGGTCAGTACGTGTAAGAGGATTATGGATACCGATAAGAACACGATATCGTTAGTCTCATCAACACCGTCCCGGACACACCGGAAATTTCGGATTTGTACGAAAGACCGGGAAAGGTCCTTTTCAAACGACTGAAGACAGAGTCTTCTTTGAAACGACCGAAAGAGATGGTCTTCGTCTCATGTCGATGGTTCACAGTGTCTGGTGCTGTGGGATGTGTCGGAGACAGGACCGGGGGTAATCCGACACCAAACGGTGACAGTAACGTTTATGGTTTTGAAGAGGTAGTAGACACGTTGTTTATCCGACCGCTCTACTCCGGTCCCAGTCAGTAAATGACCAAATAATCAGGGAAGTCGTTCTTTCACGAACCTTGAAAGACAAGGGAGTCCTCGAAATACTAAAGATACCTCGAAAAATAGTAGTAAACCTGCTGGAAGTGATTCCATAGATGTCCCGGGAAGATTATGACAAGAGAGTTTTTCTACTAATTTCGTTGCTATAACACCAACGTTCTTCTGACGATGTAGTCGTTGAAGTAGAAATCATTCTTTTCCTCTTTCCCCTGTATACTCCATCACCCTACACTCGGGTTACACTAATTCTGTAACATTTACAATTAAGTTTAGTAGGGTAGTGGAGTGTACCGACGAGTATGAGAGGGAAGCGGTAGTACCAACGGGTGTGGGAGGTGGAGTAGTTGTACCGTCGGGTGTGAGACACGAAGTGGACACTACTTTGAACCTTCTCTTTATTATAGATATATACATAGAATGACATTGGATCATAGAGAAACATTTATATTAAAGTATTCCAGGTAAAAATATACGAATTACTCTTTACATTGGTATTTGAGTCGTAGTCTCTCCGTGTCTTCGTTCAGAGACGGATGGAGTGTAGACGTTAAAGGTTCTCCCTTCTTTTTCTAACCCGGTCACGATCTTAAACTTTTACTTGTACCTTTGATCGATACCGAAAACTCACATTCAGTTCCAAGGCAACTGTGACCGTGGTACTCGTTTTCCGAGTGAAGTGTGGTTGGAACAGTGACAGTACAGACTTGTTCATCTTGGTGACGGATGTACATAATCATCTAGTCTAGTCTGTCATAGGGTACTTGGTACCAACAACGGATCGTGCCGGAGTATCTTCTGTTTCAGTGGTTTATGGTCAGTTTTTCGGCTGACTATTTAGATCCAAAGTGAACCAACCCACTGACTGGATCCTCGGAAAGGAAGGGTGGGTGAAGTCGTCTACCACTTCCTCTTGTTCAGCAGAGAATAGAGGCCTGAGGGGTAATCCTGGTAACGCCGTTGGTAGGGGAAGGAGAGGTTTGTTTCCTTTTGTTGTTTTCTCTGTTGTGAGTCGTTCAATGATGGTGACAGGTTAAGATATAAGTATCTCAAAGTTAGTCGTCTGACGATTCTTGGACTAAACATAGACCTTCTCTGTTGTCGGAACTGTACGTGGATTGAAGTACCAACCGATTCCATCTAAGTTCCTTCGAATCTCCATTACACCACCACTCCCGTCCTCCTCTTCCCCTGCTGTCTCCTCCTCTACCAACCTACCGTAGTGGCTGAGTCACCTGTACTCAAACCCGTTTGAGGTCCTCAACCACTACCCGTCCCTCCGGACCACGAGACGCCAAGTACCTCAGTATTTCTCTGTCTGTCCTGACTCGCTGACTTGACTTGACTGACTACCGGGTAGTCAAGTCAAGTTAAGTCAGCGATCCAGTACAGGCTGAGAAACACTGGGGTACTTAGCGTCATGTGGTCCGGAGAGACAGGTAGTGGTTGAGGGTCTCAAGTGAGTCTGAGTGTAGGTAGCTCAACCACTACGGTAGGTCGGTAGAGTAGGAGACAACAGGGGAAGAGGAGGACGGGGGTTGGGGAGGGTCGTAGTCTCAGAAAAGGTTACTCAGTTGAGAAACGTACTCCACCGGTTTGATGACCTCAAAGTCGAAATCGTAGTAAGGAAGGTAAGGTTCCATTATTAGTGTCCCTCAGAAAGATACCTGATTAGAGAAGGGACCTAAGTGAAATGCTTAAAATAATTAGAGAGCAGATATAAAGAGAAAAAGATTTAGGAAATAAGGAAAAGTTGACAAGACAAGTACAAATATGTTACATACCAAATCCTACTATACAAATTACACGACAAAAAAGAAGGACCACAAAAAAGAAGGAAGAATTGGAATCGGAAACCGACCTCCAGACACGGGGACCACGACTAAGTCTCTTTCCTGTAACGTCTCTTCTTTCTTATACTTGGAATCTTGGACCAGAGACTCCCCTCAACCCCATATTTTGCATGTGGTACGTGATGTAGGTCCGAGGGAAATTCCTATCTATCGTAAAAGGACCCTTTCATCCCTCGTTTCTCTTCACTGTTCCCTCTGTCTCAATACTCGGGTTTGGAAGAGAGTCTGTCTCAATCTTTATTGTAGGAGTCCGTTTGACCAGAGGTAGTCTGTAGGTGTCATTACAAATGGGAACCACAGGAAGGAAGTTGGGTAGTGAGTGGGTACCGAGTTGTTACTGTGGACAGAGAGGGATTCTGAACCTAGTCAAATGAAACACACCCTTGAATGGGATGTCTCCGGGTCTCCTCCAGGACCTGTAAACCACCCTTCCACAATACCTCGCCTCCTCTCAGGTCCCTAGACATACACCCCCTGAAACTAAGATCTTTCACATTGGTACGAGGAAGAGTGGTAGTCCCTCCTTCTATTGTATTACTCTCGTCTTGTCGTGGGAAAGCCGGATCTGTTAAAAGTATAATCGATACAGGTTTTGACTTATATATGTCACTTTATAATCGGTATTTATAGGGTATACATGTCACCTTATAATCGGTATCTTTTCTTACTTTATTACGGTACACGTCGTTGTACCTACCTTGATTTCTAACGGTATAATACACTTCAGTCTGTTTCTCTTTATGGTATACGATAGTAAAAAACCACTTTAGATTAAACATTTGTTCCTGTGTCCCGAAGGGATCACCAGGTCACCAATTCTTAGGTGAAACGTCACATTCCCTGTGGTCAAGTTAGGGACCAGGTCCTTTTAGGGTGTATAACACCTTGTTGATTCGGGTGTACGACATTCATGACTTCGGGTACGCGACTTCGATGACTACGGGTTCACGGATCTCGGGCACGAAGTCTTCTCTTCGGTGGTATTACCCTTGGGACACGTGACGTTGGTTCTCATCGGGGACGAGCGACGTCGATCTCTTTCGGGTGTACGTCGTTGTCTCTGGGTCGTGTCGGTTATTTGTTTTATTTATTTATTATTTAGAAAAATTTTACTATGTTTACTTGAATGTATGTTTTGTCTTTGTCGGAGTGTCTGTATCTTTTGTTTAAATACCAATGGCTTTCCCTTCATCCCCCATTTAATCCTCGAACCCCAATTACATGTGTCTAATGACTTATATTTTATCTATTGGTTGTTCCTGGATGACATATCATGTCCCTTGATACGAACTATAATACACTATTGTATATACTCTTTTTTTAGACTTTTTCTTACTTATATACATATACATGTTGACTCAGTGAAACGACATATGAACTTTGATTGTGTTGTGAAATTTAGTTGTTATTAAGTTATTTTTTAAAATTTTATATATAAATCCTACCGTTTTTGAAGTAGACACTTCAGGTATGAGTACAAAATCGAGATAAAAGTTAATTAGTTATCGAAATATTGTAGTTTTTTTGTACTAGTCAAGAGTGTATTGTTAAGACTAAAGATCGAAGATTTTTTTTTAAATTTTTCCTTCTAGTCTGGTACGAACCGAGGACAGAGACTTGCCGTCGTTACGTGACCTCGATACACGTCCGACGGAGGCATCTGTCTTGTAGTCGGAAGTAAGTAAGAACAGATTTGTGACTCAAGGGAGTAAAAGCCATAAAAGGATCTGGAACATCCGTAAGGTTAAACGTCGACACCTTAACACTCTCCTCTTTCAGGACGGGAACAAAACTAGTGACAATAACTTGATTGACCGATGAAACGATTTAAGGACCACGGTAGTTATATCGATTAATGGACAGTATACAGTGGTTTATTTGACTAGTCGTATTCCCTAGTCCTGATTATCCTTACGGTACTCTCAGAAACCAGAAGGGGACAGAAGGTATTAGAAAAAACAACAAAATGAAGAGTTCTAAGATTTTCCAGTGAACTTGTAAAAGTAAGGGAGTGAAAAAAAGGACGTGAAAATTAAAAGTAGGGTTTCTGGAAGGTAGATCTAAGTTCCTGACAGTTGTAAAATAAGACAAACAAAAGAAGACACACATACACACAAACACACACACAAAGAGAGAGAGAGAGTTTAAACAACGGTTATGACTTGGTAAACTTTTATTTGATGTCTGTGACCCTGGGTCCGAAGAAGTGGAGAATTAGGAAATTCTACGTAGAGGATTTTTATTACTGCCTAAAGTAGGAGATATTGGTGTCTTGTACTTTAATAATAACGGGAAATAGTTTTATTAAAATTAAAGTATTATATAAGATTATAAGTCGGGCATAAGATTAAAAGGGTTTACATGAGTTCATAGAAAATCTCATAATTTTTTTTAAAGAAATTGTACAAAGGGTGGAAGAGAAAGAAGTTATAACAGGAAAACTTAAATATTAGATGACCGGACTCTTTACTCGTATACAATGTTTCAAAAGGTTTTGTTATGATCCGGAAGGGAGGACCCTTCTGGTCTTTAGGGACAAAAAGCCAAACATAAAACAAAAAAATGAAATCTATATATACAGACAAAAAATAAAACAAATAAAATAAAATAAATAAAACCAACCCCGAAACAACGATCCGTCCGAAAGGAGATCAACGACACTCGCCCTCGAGGAGAAACAACGTCACCTATCCAAAGAGTAACGTCACCAAAGAAGAACGACGTCTCGTACCCGAGACCCTACATAACCGAAGTCATCGACGTCGTTTGTCCGAGTCATCGACACCGTTGTCCGAATCGACCGGGAACAGTACACCCTGGAAGGATCTGGTCCAAAGGTTAGGAACATAACGTTCCACCTGAGAAATGGTGACTCAGTGGTCTCTTCGGGGGTCAATGATAAAGACTCATCATTTAATGACGTTTTGAATCGTTGACTTTCGATAAAAGATACAAGTACCCAAGACTTCCGGTCCTTAAACCTCACTCACCGTACGTCTAACGAAAAAAGACGAGGTACTTAGACCCGGAGTGGACCCTTCTGAAACTCCGGTCCTGGACCTCAATGGTCTTCCGAACAAGTGAGAGTTCAGAGTTCCACAAACCCACCTTTCGTGAAGTCCTGGACCTTCCGACGGACGTACGGATGAGCACCGAAGGGGTGTTGTACCGTCGGTCGACCAAGTTAGGTACCACCGAGTCCCGAGGTTTACGCTGATAAAGTTACCTCACCGGAAAACACTTTCGTACAGTGAAGGTGACGTGTTAGTCTTCGGGTCGACTTGAGGTTCCCCTTTTTTTATCTGAGTTCGAACACAGTTCACGCTCCTGGTACATATCTGTTAGTGTGCCCTTCCTTTACAGTAATTCCGGTAGAACCCCCTTTTTTTAGACGGAATGGAACATCCAACGTGGATTAACACGGAACCTCGAAACGAGTAGTATAACAACGTAGAGTATAAAGGGCAAGAGAAAAATGGAAAAGTCCTTTCTAGCAAAAAGAATAGGGAGACTTCTTTATTTAAGTAGAAGGGTGTTCGAGGGGGGAAGGAGGACAAAGTGTGAGGGGACGAAGTACGTGTGTACTTCGAGGAAGTCCAAGACTTATCCACTCGGAAGTGACTAAATAAGTGGATGTAGACGAAGGTGCATTGACCTCTACTTTATTAGAATCCACACTTAAGTCAGACGTCGTAGGGTTACACTGACATGAGGGGAGGGGCTCGTTGACAATCAAGGTGTTGTACCTATGTCACTGTACGTCATCTGTCGGAAGGGGAGGTACACAATCCCCTTTATGACTGATCTTGACGGGTGGCATCGGTCCGTAGTGGCATGGGTAGACGTACACAATAAAATATTCTCTTCCAGGACCATTCCTTGTGTCTTGATCGTTCGGTGGTGGTTGACCTTCTTAAACCCTTTCCAGTTTTCCTCTGAGGCCAAGTATACAGGATGGTTGGAGGGTCTTAGGAGGAAGGACCTTGAGAAGAACAGACTCACTACACGTACGGTGAACCTCCCTGAGACTCAGTCTTACTAACCGGTCTCTGATGACCTTTGATTAGGATAGTGTCATTTTGGGTTCTGACACTCAGTGCCCCGTCTCGTCAGGAGGACCCAAGGGACTGGGAGGACGAGAGACGGACCCGCGGGGAAGGGTTATTTCAGAGAACGAAACAGTCGTGCACACAGAGGAACCTGTTAAGTAGAGGTTCACAATCTGTTGTCGGACGAAAGTCCGGGACCTTCCCCAGGGGGAAAGACATCGTTTACCTAAGTATCTGAGTGTGGGAGATGGGAGGGGTTGAGAAAGAACGTTCCGAGACGGGAACCATTAACGGAAACGACAAATCAACGATTCAACACAGTTCAGAAAACACTAGGGTACCAGACATCGGGTCTCCAAGGACACAGGTACCCTAAAGGGTCCGTTCTTATGACCTCACCCGACGGTAAATGAAGAGGTCCCCTAGAAGGGATGGGTCCCTAGTTTACTTGGGTACAGAGGAAGTAACTGTCCACCTAAGAAATGGTGACTCGGTTGTCTTTTCGAGTCGGGAATCATTGGTGTTTTGAAAGGTTGTGGTAATCTTACCTAAACCGTAATCGACAGTTTGACAAAAGGATATTTGTCTAAAGAATTGTCCAAAGTTGTGAACCCTTAATTTGTGTAATTGTCCGATGTTGGTGATAAACCCGTTCACCTCGAGGGTGACCACTAATTGTTCCTTAAAGGTACGTAAGGAGAAGATTCCTCAATCACAAGACCTTATCTGTCGTCTCCGTATTAATTTCCATCATCACAGTATCAGTGATTATTGGAACTCTCCTTCGACGAATCTCAAGACACAATAGGTATTAACTCATACATCAATTACAGACGTATGGTAAATAGACTATCATAAAGTCGAGTAACTAAAGAACCTCAGGGGACCGGGGTGGCAATTGAACGTACACGACATTTAAAATTCTTTTTTGTTTGTAAGGTGACACTAGTGTATGCGTCCCCTTTTACAGACACCTCATGAACCAAAACGAAACAAGTTTGTTCAGTTTAAAGTTTCACTGGGATTGACTGTTCTCGGTTCTTTTGATATTTCCTTCTTGAAGTAATAATAATAAAACTTTGACAACATAACCGTTAGATCGTTGTAAGTCTTTCCACCCCGGACCACCTGAAGGGACCACCAGGTCCCCGAATTCCCAGGTACGAAGGTTCCGTCCCCGAAGTCAGGATTAGTCCTTTTATCTAGGGTGTACGGTCTTCCTTCTACCTTCTAGGGTGTACGGTGTTGATTCTCTTCCGCGTCGGTTTATTTATGTATTTATAAAACTTTCTTTTCATCCCAGACCCACCCTCTTCATTTTAATAATAAAGTTCGTAAGAAAATTTTATCACTCTCTAAACCGTTTTACGCTACTCTTCTTATAGAGAGAAGACACGGCACTTACACTGTTTTCTCGTTCTTAGTGACCTCTCTACCACCACGACTACTTTGTTTTTGCCTTAATTGGGGCTGACTTTATTTGGAGTAGGTTCGCCTCTCATTTTAAGTATACGGACGGACGATACAGCGAAGTCAGTACAGACTAAGAAACACTAGGGTACCTGACATCGGGTGATCCGAGGAGACAGGTATTTAAAAGGTCCGTTCTTATAACCTCACCCCTCGGTAACGGAAGAGGTCCCCTTAGACGGACTAGGTCCCTAGCTTGGGTTCAGAGAATGTAGAGGACGTAGACGTCCACCCAAGAAATGGTGATCACGGTGGACCCTTTTTTGAATATACAAATTTGTATATATATATAAATAAATAAATAAATAAATGAATAAGACAGAAGTTTCAAAACCTCCCTTCCCCCTTAGAAATCAGTCTCAACTTTATAAGGTCATCGATCTTTGACCAATCAGTGATTTGAGATCATACGTAAAGACAACTCACTTTTCTTCAAGGTACAGACAATAAAACCAATCTTATAACTGTCCATTACAGGGGGTGGTGCTAAATGTCTACACAAACGTAACGGTGTAGGGTGGAGAGTTTCCTTTATATACATTTAACTCAAAGATAGAGATTTAACAGAAAGAGAAATCTCATACCAAAGAAATTTTAATATTTCCTTTTTATCTTTCTTCTTACTCTTTACTCTACTCCACAAAAAGAAAAGAAAACCAGAAAGGTGGAGTGGAGGGTGGGGGTGGGGGGACGTAGGAGGTCGATTCTGGGAAGTCTTGAAGAAGGGCGGTAGGGGTTTGAGAATTCACGTTAAGGATCCGTTAGAAATTACTGATTTTAAGAAGTAAGACGGAAGGTTCTTACTACGACTTTCGAGTGGAAGAGACATGTGGTCACGGGTTAGAGTGGAACTTCAGTCTCAAAACCCACTTCATGTTTTTTATCGAAATAATGAAACGGTCTGTTTTCCCCGGTGTCACCCGATTATGGGAGTTTTGACACACGGGGTTGAACCTCTCCTATCACTCTTGAAATTATCATTGACAAGTTTCTCCCGTACTAGTCGAATACCTGTGAGAAGACTACCCAACCACCATTTCTGTCACCTTCAGTCGTAGTAGTGGGAAGTCCAGGTAGACCGGACCTCAGATGTACTAACGTCCGTCGTATGTATAGTAATAATTAGTAATTGAAGAGGGTGGACCGTCCCCAAAGTCATAGACGTTTTGTCGAGTCTCTATGACATACATAGGTGACTGCCCCTTTCTCTTGGAACGGGGTTAGGACGAGAACTGCAAAAGAGGGACCAGAACGTAGAGGATGAAAGGGATTAATTATTGACGAACTTAGAAGGGTAACCTTGAGTCCCTTCCAGTACCTCGGACTTACTTCCGACAAAGGATTTTAGGTTCTTTATCCCCTGTGTCTTTCCGAAACATGGGTCCTCGGGGTGTCCCGAGACGAACCACAATCTTTAGTAAATTTTTACAGGGTCCACAGGACAAGAATTGTCTTCTAGGTTAAGACTGTGGTTAATGTTACACACCCAAAAAGGGGTAGTCTCTCGTCAAGAGTCTTTGGTCGACGCACAGGATGTTAAGTTGAGTTAACTGTGGGAGATGGTCCTCTGTTATAGTCTGGGGTGTTCAACTTTCAAGCCAGGATGTGTTACCAGGGAGGAGGGGGATGAAGTCTGTGGTTACCGTTCAGGTCAACAGTGGACACGAAGAGTGGTTGGCCAATAACTAATCTGAGATTCTCCAAAGGAGCTGGAGGAGGAACCCAAACTAATTAAAAAATCCAGTCGAGTGTCTTAAGTCTTTTTGTAGAATGAATGATCCAATTTCCGATATTGAGTCACTGTCGGTCTACCTTCTCTACGTATGCCACTCCGTACCCTTTTCTACCTCGAAGGTTCGAGACCCGAGGTGAGAGGAAGATAAAAGTGGACAAGTGGGTGGACCCTCGAGAGATTGGGGTAAAACCCCAAGAAAAACTCAAAAATGCCTCCGAGGTAATGTACCCGTACTAACGAATTTAGTACCCGGTGACTACTGACTAAGTCGGAGGTCGGGTACAAGGGGAGGGTCTCCAGCCCCCTCACCCCGACTTTCCAGGTAGAGAGATTAGTGTTACTTTGTCCTCCCTTCCCACGTCCCGTTTGAAATTTTCTCACTGTATCGGGACTCCTGTGTTGTATTCGACTAATCTTGGTTTACCCGGGTTCTACCGTCTGTTCACCTGAAGGTGATCTGGAACTCGGAGTCATACTTTTCACCTTCAGCGAGTCAGTACAGACTGAGAAACGTTGGGGTACCTGATATGTCAGGTACCTTAAGAGGTCCGGTCTTATGACCTCGCCCATCGGAAAGGGAAGAGGTCCCGTAGAAGGGTTGGGTCCCTAGTTTGGGTCTAGAGGACGTAACGTCCACCTAAGAAATGGTCGACTCGGTGTTCCTTTCGGGACTCGGAGTCATATGTGTGTAAGATTGTAAAGTCGTGTGATTTACTGTTGGATGTCCGTGGTCCTACCAAGGTTCCGGTTAATACTTCCATTTTTTTACCCGTCACTGGGTTAAGGACCTTTAGAGGTAGGGAAGGGATTTTATTAACCTTATTAGGAGGGTGAGTAATCGGATACTTTAATCACAATCAGTAAGTCAGTTCAGAACCCCAACGTTCGGAGAAACGTTGGGGTGTTTGATCGGACGGTCCAAAGAGACAAGTACCCTAAAAGGTCTGTTCTTATGTCCTCCCCCTACGGTAAGGAAAGAGGTCCCAATAGAAGGTTTCTGTGTCCCTAGTTTAGGTTCAGAGGACGTGACGTCCGTCTAAGAGATGACAGACTCGGTGGTCTCTTCGGACGGATACTTTAATGGGTCGGGAATTTTTGATTGTTATAGTCTAAAGTTCCACGGAGAATGGAAGACTCTCCCGGGTGTGAGACACCTCACACAAAGAGAGATTTATTTAGGTGAAGAATGGATAGTGAAACAGAGAGTGACTTAAGAAAGAAATCTACTCTGTAGTCTTAGACTGGGAGTCATTCAGGTCCGTGGTCCACTCACTAAGATTATTATTTTTAAATTTTTGTACCCAACCTCAGGGTGCGTCCCAAAACCGACCAAAGCTCAAGGTTGATGCACCCAATCTCACGGTTAGACTTTCCTTTCCAAAGTTGTCTCCGAGGTTCCCGTTGGTCATAGGTGGGGGAGGTGTGTCCGTGAAAGGTTTTCAGTGGAGTAATTGTATTGTTTTCTGTGTTAGTGGGGAGGGTAGGTCCGACGGGACCACCGTGATTATCATTTCTTGAACGGACGGTTACGTACTCGGTGTCCTCTGTAGTCAAACTAGGGACCAAGCCCTTCTAAGGGACCTCCTCCCGTACCGTTGGGTGAGGTCATAAGAAGGGACCTCTTGGGGTACCTGTCTCCTCTGACCGTTCGACGTTCTTAGACTGTGCTGAATCACTGATTTGGCGGTGGTGGTATAAGTAGATGCGATCGACGGTGGTTGGGGAAAGTGTCATCGAAGAACATCAAAAACTTAGAGGAGAGTTTTGGTAGAGATAGTAAAGTCTATGCCACTCACTCCACTTCTTTGAAAGAAAGGGTTTATTGGGTCGCGGAAGCAAAGTGTCTATGTCACATCACCGAGGAGTCTATGACCGATAATACCCGAACTATCACTCCACGACAAACCTAAGTTTAATGACTCTCCTTGTAGAGTGGGCGAAGTGTGTGTGTGGGTCTCTTTGTGCAAAGACGTTTAAAGTCCTTTAAGTGTCTCACCCCTCTTTTCACTACGAGCACGAAACAAGAGAAGAAAGGCGCGCTGTGCGGAGAGGGAGGGGGACAAAACTAAGGGAAGTAGAGTAAAGAATTTAACCGACTCAACCTTAAGTGTCCCTGACCTAAACTGTCGGCTCTTTGCAAAACGTAGTGTTTTCGTCTTGGCGAGGTGTCTCGTTTTACTGGTGTCTCTCTTTTTTTCAGAGGGAAACTCTTCCTCTTAACGATCCTCCCAATCGACCCTACTTTGTTCCGACAAACATCGGTCGTTCTGAGGTCCCGGGGAAGGTGGAGAACCCCTCGACGGGTGTGGGTCTCGGTGGATATTGGGTCGCGATAAAAGATGTCGTCGACCCTCAGAAAGATTAAGAGGTGGGGTACAGGTCTGGACTGGAGTCAAAGTCGAGTGGACCCTTTTCTTGACCCGAGGAAGTGGGAGTCGACGACCACGTTGGAGTGAAAACACGATATTATCCTGTGTGATCTGGGTCTCTGGTTCCTTGGCTCCTTCCGAACCGAATCCTGTGTCCCCCGGTCTCTCCGTCGGGGGGGAACGTATTAACCCTTCCCTGATTTGGACGAGTCGAAACGTTCAGACTTTGGTTGTCCTGGGGAACCCCGAGGACCCGTGTTTTGGAAAGTCACAGGGGACAAAGGACTAACGACCTTTATTCCGAAGTAAGTCGGAGCTTCTGAAAGGGACCCCGTCCAAGTTTGTCAACGATTAATCCCCTCCCTCCCCTACGCTTCTGTTCCGACCTCGTCAGTTCTTTGTGATCACGCCGGAGCCCCTTCCCAGGACCAGGGACGGGGGTGACGGGCGGAAGGGGGGGAGTGGGGTGGGGTTGGTTCCCTATGTGAAGCGTTATAGAACTCGACAAAACGTCTGTGACTTTGGAGGTGGTCCACCTTCTTCAGGTAGTCTTCTTACGGGTACTCGGCTAGTGTGGGAGAAACTCCCATAAAGTAAAATAAAGTACAATATTTTTAACTTGGTAAAGATATTTTAAGGAGTGATGAGGAAGGTCCAACCCCGTGTATCAAAACTCCTGAATCGGACGACACCGGGGGAAACGGTCCGTTTCGTTATTTCGATAAGAAAAGATGAAGTGGGTTTCGGGACGGAGACTCCAAATTAAACCACAGTCACATGTCTCCGGTCTAAACCGTAGCCCAGAAGAGGTTCGGAGCACTTTATTTACATTTAGGTCGCCGTTTCTCCACGTGAAACGATTGACTCCCTAAGTCAGTTCTCCTCTTTTTTCCGTTACACTCGCAGTGTCGGGTTACCGTAGCATTACGGTCGGTTTAACTGAAGAAACCCAAAGGTTCTCTACCCTTGGCTACGTATTAATTTAAAAGACTTGGTTCGGAATTATCTCAACAGTCACCTAAACACCTTTCCTGATGTCATCGTTCTAAGAGACAAGATACCCGAGATTCCACTCTTGTAATATTTTCTCAAGTTCTAAGTAGTTTTATCGTTTTCTCACTAAATTTTTAGTCACTAGGTCACGAGCGAAGCCGTCGTGTATATGATTTTAACCTTGTTATGTCTCTTCTAATCGTACCGGGGACGCGTTCCTACTGTTGGTTTAAGCACTTCGCAAGGTATAAAAAAATTTCTAAAATTTTAAATTTTTGATTTTTTGATTTTTTTTTTTTTAGTCACTAGGTGTAAAATAGTATTATAAACAGTACATTCTTCCTTTTGTTCCTTCTGTTCTTCTCTTTTTTCTTCCAAGTATTAGAGATCGGTACACCAATAATTTTATTCTCTGATCGTCAGGCACTCTCTAGAGGATTCGTCCTTTCACCATGACTAAGTTAAAGATACGTTCGTAATGTGGGTCAAAATTCCTTGGGCATTCTTAGATTATTTACCAATACATTGTTGGATTTACCCCTTTGTAAAAATTTTTCTTATATATGTACACATACACATTGACTTAGTGAAACGACATACGGATTTTGATTGTGTCGTAGCAAGTAGTCGATTTTGAGGTCATATTTTAATTTTCAATTTTTTTTCTTAGATTATTTACCCTTTGTTCTTTTTATTTGTTTTTACACCCTGATGTTGAACAGTCAGACCCATAAGTACGTCTAGGTAAACTCTTTGCAAAAAACTCGAGGTCCATGATAAGACCCACAACCCCCAAGTCGTCATCCGTCTAACGGAAGGGTACATCTAATACGGTTGGTCTTCGGGTCCCTAGGACAAAGGTCTTCCTCCCTTTACCCTCGACCTGTCTGTCTATGTTTATTTACACGTAATGACGCTCTGGAACAACTCTCGCACAAGACGAAGACGCAGAGAGGTAGAAAAGCAACAAGACGGACGGTAGAGAAAAGACGGAGACAAGACGGAGAGACAGAGGTAGAAACTGAGTACACTACGAAACCTGTCATCTTCTCTAATCCATAAAGTAGACCTTGTTGGCTGTTCGATCAAAGAATTGTTGACGGTGATCTTTTGAGGAGACCGTTCGTTTTTCCGTTAGGACAAAAATACTACAAGGAAAAAGGAGAAACGGAAAAGAATGTCCGCGTGCTTCGACACTTTCAGTAACTAAACACAATTTAGGGACAGGAAGGTTGATCATTTCGATGACTTGTACAAGTAGAGAGTGGATGTCTACCGGACGTTACCCACTGAGCGTATTACTATTGACCAGTGTGACTGTACAAAGGACGTAACACACCTGTCGGACGAAATCGGGTGGTCATAGGTCAGGTCAAGAAACCCGTCATCGAGAGATAATACCTGACTTACAAACAGGGGGGTTGGTGGGAGGAAGGACGTTTTAAGTATACAACCTTAGGGTGGGAGATTACACCACCACAACCCTCCATCCTGGAAACTCTCCACTAATCCAGTACTCCGACCTCGGGAGTACTTACCCTAATCACGGAATACTTGTTCTGTGGTCTGTCGAGGCAGTGGGGAAGGTGGTCCACTCCGTGTCGTTCTTCTACCTTGGATACTTTGCCCTTCACCCGGGGTAGTCTGTATGTTAGACGACCACTGAAGTAGAACCTGAGATCGTAGGTCTTGACACTCTTTATCGACACAACAAATTTGGTGACACTATAAGATACTATAAAAACAATATCGTCGGTCATAAGAACGGACCTCTTAGGGTACCTGTCTCCTCGGATCACCCGATCTCAGGTACCCCAGCGTTTCTCAGCCTGTGTTGACTCACTGATGTGAATGAATGATTACTTGATTCTGTGTGATATCAAAGAAAGAAAGAAAGAAAAAATTTTACTCGAGAAGGAATAACGTACACCGGAACACATCCCAAGAGGGAATGGTCGTCACTCGTTCATCGGGTAAGATCACACAGTACGAGAAAAAGTCGTGAAACTCAGAAATCGTCTCATTATGTCCTTTCCCTAAATCAACTTCACTGAGTAAAGTCTCCACTGTAAGGAGTATTCTAACCGGTCTACAAACAAAGAAAGAAGACAAAACGGTCTAACTTCTGGAAACTTCGGTAATGAAAAAGTTGGAGTGGAAAGAAGAGATTTTGAGGTTACTGTGTTTATAATTTAGAGAACAATATCAGGTTCGATAGAGATAAAAATCAGATAATAAGAAAGACAAATCTAACTTACTAAAGAGAACGAGATAAAACATCAGTGAACTAAGGAAGGGAATAGGACAGGTAAGACGATAACTCGGGTAACTGACTCGAAAATTTAAAGTGAATAATATAAAAGGTCAACCTTTTAAAGACAAACCGAGAAGAGATGTAGAAGATAAAGAAACGGTTCTGAAATAGACGACTTCTAAAGACAAAAAGTGACCAAAGTTCAGACAATCACTAACAACTTCATAAAAATGTTACCGACGCAATTTTAGGACAGGACAGATCCTCTTCAACCGGAGATAACTCACAAAAAAAAAAAAAAAAAGAGAGAAAAGTTCAACTACATAAGGATTAATAAACATACTTTTTTCTAAAAATAATTTTAGACCAGTACAATCCATTTTGAAACCTAGAACAAATTTAGAAGACAAAATTGTCCTGAGGAGACTGTTTTAAGGTTACCTCATCCTCGTTCATCCTAAGTAAAGACAGATCTAAGAAGTGAGTTAGAGGAAACTTTGGACCCCCTTCTCAGGGAGTAATAACGACCCACCCCCACCCTTAAGTCCACTAGACGATCTGAGATGACTATCGTGGAAAATTCCTCCCCCTCTAGACGGAGTGATGACGCGGAGTAGGTAACGGTCACACCCCTCCGACCGGAACAATCGGGACCTTCGACACATACACGTCCGGGGGTAAACTGGAAGAGACTGTGAGAAGGTTGTCTCCGTAACCTTGTGGAACAAAGTTGGTCCACTCAGACCTTTAGATCCGAGGGGTGAGTTTAAAACGTCCGTCTAACCCTTCACTCCGTTGTCAAATAAAAGACACCATACACCGACTTCGTCTCATCATTAACAGACTTCCAAAAGATAGAACCCCCCGACAAGGAAAAGACAAGACCCCCAGAAAAGAAAGAAAAAAGGACAAGATCCCCGGAAAACAGATGTAGGTGACCGTAAAGACCAATGGTCGAAGAAATCAAGATTCGTTAGACCATATACTCCGTACTTCTTTTGGCTCCTTTTACTGGGAAGACAACTGGATTAACCCAAGGACTCCAGACACACTTTAGATAAGAGAAGAGAACTGGTAAGTCTTAGAGAAACACAAACAATGTATAATGTTACGAGTACGTTAATTCGACATGTATCTTTCTCCTCAGTCTTTTTCATGTAGATTAGGTAGAAACGTTTTCACCTTTAGATTTAAAGATTACCAGTCTTTTATGATCCACTATACTTGTTGTCAAAGAGTACAAGTTGGTTTAGGAATAGGGCGACCTGCGTTTCGGAGAATATAGTAATAATAACTTATACAATGGAAACGAAAGGAGGACAGAATACTGAGTAAAATTCATGAAATAGTCTTTTCTTTTTTTTCACGAACCAGTTATGAACGGAACACTTGAAATTCGGCAACTTAAGGAAAGGGTTTGGAAGTCAGACTTAGAGAGTACGGTTTAATGGACGGATACCCGTCATTGAGATTAAGGACGAAAGTAAATAAATAAAAACAGACGACCTCTACCAGGGACCTTAATCTCATGGTGTCCGTGTTTTACCTTTGTGACGGAAGAGGGTCCGACGTCTACTCGACGGTCCGAAAAGTGGACGGGGCATCTGCAAACTTTTCGACGTTTGAAGTCTTTGTCGACGGCAGTACAAAGACCACGGACAGTTATACCGCCTTTCGGAGGTCGATACCTTAAACAACCTTCGGAAAAATAAATTGTTCCAAATAAAATTTTCGGTTTACACAAAGAAACAACAAACGAAGACAAACGAAGAAATTCTTTTAAGACTTCGATCGTTGTAGTCCGTCTTTTCTCCACATTTTGTACAGGAACATCCCCCTGCTCTGGGATCCTTTTAACCCCATTCGAGTTGAAAAGTAAAAAGGATCCAAATCTTTCATGTACTTTAATTACATACTTGCAACGTAACTAACCCCAGGATTTTCCTTTGTCTCCCTTGTACTTTAACTATAACTCTTCTGGTCCTACTTCTCCTAGTTCTCTTCGGTTGTTGCCATAACCTAGCACACCATGAAACCCTGGTAACGGTGTTCCACCCCCCTACCCCACATCCGATAACGACAGGATATGGACATCCTGATACCCTTCCTTTGCCACGGACTTGGGTCTGTCACACCGAAATCTCTGTCGGTGGACTATCCCCAACACCAGAAACCGTCTCCTTCTCGTCTATTGGGTACCGCTGGTCGTCCCTGCCTCAACACTCGTGTTTATGGAGCCTAAAGGGGTTAGAGAACCGATAGTAACCGGTTGGGTTGTTCTTCGGTCTCTGTTTCCCTCGGGTGACTACGTTCTACATTCCCAAGTCAGTCTGTCTCTTCTCATCTCGAACCTAGGCCTCCCTGTTTTTCTTCTACAGGTCGTCTCGTAGCGTTCCCTTCTGCGTTGTCACTCACACGACTCAGTGTCCTTCGGTGAATCCACGAAAGTGCCGTTACAGAACACGCTCAAGAAACCCGTTCTACGAGTCAAGACGAACATGAGGTCATATCTGTCTATCCGTGCATCAAATGTCACAGACAAGAAAGACTAGTATTTTCGTTGGATACAGGTAACAAAACCTACCGTGTATTATATTTCTTCTTTTAGTGAGATTAAGGTGACAGGTCCTTTTCCCACGTAAATAAAAAATACCTAAAAGACCTTTACTCCACAAACCACGAATGAACATAGAGATAACCTATTAACGGTATATGCTCTAAAATTTAGGTAGAAAGACACTAAAACCATTTAAAGAGATAAATAACCATCTCAAACCCCCCATCCCTCTTCTTACAGGTAGAGACGGGTACAGACGTTGTCACGAAGTAGATGCATGTCGATCTTTTTCAAGAGGTGGAATTTTGACTGGAAATGAGGAATTAGGTTAGTAGAAGTGGAGAAAGGTTCAAAGATCGATAATATAGAATCCACAAAAAAAAAGAAAAAGGTAACGTGTAACGGACTTCGTACTGAAGACCTTAGAAAACACCTAAGACAGTAGTGACCCAAAGAGAGATGTAGAGACGGATGTTCTTGTTCCTCCTCTCTTTTCTGTTACAGTCAGTTCGAAATTGACACGTGGTCAAGTATAAAGAAAGTTATTGAACAGTTTGATCTTAAGAGACACATTACTCTATATAAGCAAAAGATCCCAATGGTATTATTTAATGGTGTTGGACCCTCCGGATTTTGTTATCTTTCCATAGGAGAGTATCAAGACCTCGGAGCTGTAGGTTTTAGTTCCACGGTTTCCCGGTACGAGGGAGGCTTCACAGACCTCCTCTAACGAAGGAAACAAAAAGGTCGAAGACTGTCACCGGTAATTAGGAACCGTAAGGAACCGAACTTCAACGAATTTCAGAGACAGAAATGTTCCGGTAGAAAGGGGGAGACACAGACGAAGAGACATAAGTTTGCAGAAGAAAAAAAAAAAAAAGTTCTAAAAAAACTATACCCGGTAAAAATTTCTTAACTAATTTAAACAATATTATACCTAGTTTCTGTGTATTTACGCATACATACTTTAGATCTTTTTACCATGTCTACTTGACTATACTCCGTGTGCTTATCTCTACTTCTGTATCTCCTGTCCACACACCTGTACCACCCCTTCTTCCCACCCTACTTAACCCTCTTACACCGGCTGTATGCATGTGTTGGTACACACCTTATCTGTCGATCACCCTCCGACGACATATCGAGTCCCTCGAGTCGAACCACGGAAAACCACTGAATCTCCCCACCTTACCCCCACTAACCCTCCCTCTAAGGTCCCTCTCCCCTATATACATATGTATACCGACTATCTGAAGTAACATTCCGTCTTTGGTTGTGTTGAAACACTTCGTTGAGATGGGGTTATTTTTTATTTTTATTCTTTTTCTTTGAAAGGAACGTCATCCCATATAGACTTTAATTAGTGTTTCTTCTCTCCTAGTGTACCAAGTAGAAGGGACACTATCCAATTTAAGACAGGGAGTAGGGGTCGAGGTTTATATATAAGTTTAGGATTGGGGGCCATGGTATTTACACCGGTATAAACCTTTAGATATAAACATCTACATTAGTTCGATTCTATTTCAGGATGAGTCAGTCCCACCTGGGAGTGGGTTATTGATAACAGAAATTTTCTTCTTTTGTCCCTGAAGGGACCGTCCGGCCTCCAATTCTAAAGTGTTGATCTCTCTCTACAACGACCCCATATTACCTACCTTCTGTCTCTACGTTAATTTAGAGGTGTTACGTATCCTGTTAAGAGGTGTAATTACGATGTAGACTCTTTTTGGACATAGAGAGACGTTTTAGGTAAGGGGATCTAAAGGCACGATACAAGACGTGGGTGAAAACGAACTTACAGTAGAAGAGTAGGTCTTGAAGGAACTGGTAGAAAAGATTTCAACGTCGGGAGGTGGAAGTAGGGTTGTGAAAGACTGTGGGAGAGGTTATATAAAAAGATGTATAGTACATAGTGAAAAATTGTCTGTCATTCAGGGGATATATGTTTGAAAGTTCAGTCCTCGAAAGTTTCTACGTTTGGACACAAGGTAGTTACTGTTTGCACTTACTTTAACGTCGAACGGGAGATAGAGGATAACGACTACTAGGAAGTCGCGATGGTAGAGGGTGGTGGAGAGAGAGGAGATCAGTCATTGAGAAGAATAGACAAGTGAGCTACGGTCAGGGACTACGGTTGAGAAAATGACATGATGATATGAGAAGTTCCATGACAGGACATTCTAAATTTTACAAAAGAAAACACACACACAAACAAAAAATACATAATAAACACACGTTTCATAATATTTGGATAATGTCACGTCATGGTATGTCGACTAAAACAATCGATCCATGGATCCGATTGAAACAACCTGAATTACTTGTTTACCCTTAATGTTTGTGTCAGAACCTTACCTTAAATAAGTATACGTCCCTTGAATGAGCATGATACTATAGAAAAGTAATCATAATACAGGTAAGGTAATCCCTAATTCGAAATACCCTACAACCAAAATAGACAAAACACAAGCGAAAAAGGGTTCACATACATCTTCACGGGTCCATGTATTAGTCGTGAGGTATTCCCAAAAAAAGCCTACCTATTTTACTTTAAAATTTGCTTCATCAACCGTGAAGATAGAACTGAAGAATAAAAATCTTATTTTAGACAAAGTGAAACCAGTCAGAGTTTGCAGAGTAATTCACAATGAGAGTTTGGTTCATTTCTTTAGCGTAAGGTGACTACTCAAGACGGACGTAGGTACCTCGTTTATCCCAGTTGTTACCCATAAGAAAAGTCTGTCTTAAAAGAAAACCCCAAAACTAACGTGAAGAAATCTTTTGTCTTATTTTACCATTTGTGACTCATGGACAAGTAATGTCCTCCCACGACAGAAAACAAAACCGACGTGACATGTCGGATACCTAGAATCGGGGGACCGGTCCCTAGTTTGGGCACGGGGGGACCGAAGTCTTACACCGCCGAAGTGGTGACCTGATGGTCCCTTCAGGGGACTTTCGGACAAATATCTTCGATGATTGACGGAAGAGTCACAAGAGTTTTGTGACAGATCAAGACGTTTTAGAATTTTTCGGGTCTTTTTTTACCGGAAAATATAAGAGCCACCACCGTGAGTCAAGAAAATATTTGATCTTCCCAATTATAAAAAGAAGTAAGAAAGTTCAAACTTCTAAAGTAGAGGAACTCGTGTGAGTTGAAGACAAGAAGACAAATTAGTCGAGACCGGTAAGTAACAATCTCACATATTATTATACAGTCGCCATGATAAAATAAAGTGGTACCATCACGAGAGAAAAGAAGGTTAAAGATCTTTTTACGTGTGTTCTATGTAAGGTTTCTACGACCTTAAGGTAAATATAGGTCGAGTAGGTAATAACCGTATTAGATATAAAGTTCTTCATTAAATAACAAGGAGACTTCCTTCAAGTTATAACCTTTAGTCAATAGAGTGTTACTTATTTTATTTTCAGACTTCGGTTAAATTGGAAAGGTAATGGACGACAGGTCGGTTCCGTTAATTCTTCGAAGAAAGTCTAATTTCAACTTGCCCTCTATTAACTTACCTAGAATAAGGTTCACAGGGAATGACACTATAATGGAATTACAAGTTAAAGGATAACACACCGATACCTAGCGTCAGGTAAAAGGAGATTCAGTCACGTCACGTCACGTCCGAGTAAAGGTTCTCTGCGAGACTTGAATTCGTAGAATAAGTCTGTTCCTTCATTGTCCTCCTTAAGTTGAAGGAGGTATAAACCATTTTTTTTTTAGTGTCACCCCTATTTTCGACCGATTACGACCAGAAGAATAGTTAACACAACGGTCAAGACGACGAGTGGTACTGGTGCTCCCTTCTCAGGGGTACCGTAAACACGAACCAGTCTTGACTTGAACCTGGGTGGTCTTTCCCGTCACGACGACACAAGAACTCTCCGTCTGGTCGTTATGACTGTGACTTTGGGTATTTACCCAAAGAAAGTGTCTCAAAATTTTTTACATCACTAGTAATGAAATTTATACAACTTAGACTTACGTCGTTTCGGTATACTTCAGTAAAAAAAAAATTGTTAGGGACTTCGAAGGTACGACAAGGAACCGAACTAAGACGGGTACCCTGGGTGTGAGAACTGTAGTTTAATGGACGACTACGGTCGCGTGTAGAAGGAGGACCTATGGTAACCTTTTGTAGTAGAGGAAATACAGTAACGAGTCTACTTTACTGGTCACCGACGAGAAACACGGACTAACTCCCCTAACTTCTCACAGGAACCTTGGCCCTTGGGTCGAGGCTCAACAAACTGGGAACAACCGACCCAGCATAGTCTAGTCAGTGTACGAACGGAAGGACACTGGTCACTGTTTCCAAGAAGACTGGGGACTTCTTCGATCGAAATCATTTTCTTCACCCAAACATACTCTGACTCGAATTTTAGTAATTATAGGACAGTATTGGTGGGTTGAGTTGAGAGGGTTATAACAAATCTCTTCTAAGTACTTAGAAAAGTGGACGAGGTTTTAGAGACGGGTCCCGTACACAATGGGTACTCTCACTTAAGTTACGAATAAAAGTTCAACGGGTCTCTTAGTTCTTACTTTCTGTAAAATAGAAAAAGTAAAAAAAAATAACCTCACATCAATGAAATGTTACAACATAATCAAAGACGAAATGTCGTTTTAGTTAGTGATAAATAGGGGAGAAAAATTTTTTAAAGGAAGGGTACGTCTAGTCGTCTCTCGTAACTCATCTGAAGAGACGAGATGTCATCCAAAAGTGATCAATGATAAAATATGTATCATCCCATATATGGAGTCCCGAAGGGACCACCGAGACAGTCATTTCTTAGACGGTTGTTACGTCCTCTGACAGACGTTACGTCCTCTGGGTCCAATCTAGGGACCCAACCCTTCTAGGGGATCTCTTCCTTTACCGTTGGGTGAAGTCATAAGAGCGGACCCTTTAGGGTACCTGTCTCTTCAGACTACCCAATGTCAGGTTTCCCAGTGTTCTCGACCTGTACTTCATCGCTGATTTAGTGGTGCTATATACACTTAAGGTTAGAGGGTTAAGTAGGGTGAAGGAGAAGGTGGAACCGAAGGTATGTAGACAAGAGATGTAGACTGAGACATAAAGACGAAACGTTTATTCAAGTAGACATGTAAAAAGATCTAAGGTGTATATTCACAATTATATGTCATAAACAAAAAGACTGAATGAAGTAACATACTGTCAGAGATTCAGGTAGGTACAAAGACGATTACCGTGTTTAAAAAAGGAAAAATACCAACTCATCATAAGGTAACGTATATACATGATGTAGAAGAAATAGGTAAGTAGACGACTACCTGTGAATCCAACGAAGGTACAGGACCGATAACATTTGTCACGAAGTCACTTGTAATCACACGTACATAGAAAAACTTAATACTAAAAGAGACCCATATGTGGGACCTCACCCTAACGACTCACATATGGGTCGTTAAATTTTTCCTTAATCTTTCAACACTTTGTCCCACCCACTAAGGGACTAGAACATTGTACTCACTAAATACCCACTTTTGGGCTTCTGGTTTAAACGTCAAGGTATATAACTTACATAGGGGTTCTTCGGTTGGATGGGTGCCTCAATTAATTAATCTCCCAAATGTTTTCTCTTGATAAAAGGGACGTACTATATTAATACAGTGTATCTGGGTTTCCACATCACAGGACGAAACCCCCATCGTTACAGGACTATGAGGAGTGTTCCAAGTCTCTCTTCCTTTGAGAGACCTGAAGGGACCACCAGGTCACCAATCCGGAGGTACAAAGGTAACGTCCCCCACACTCAAACTGGAGACCAGTCCCTTAATTGTTATAACGCATACGATACTTCACGTCGGTTTTTATTTTCCTTCGAGAAACCTTCGGTAGAAGGGTTTCACTTCGGGAAAAAGTACTGGTAGTCACCAGTACTTCAATTTTCCCAGAGTTTTTTAACTCACAGAGGTACAACCCTCGTACTGTACGACTCCCCTCCACGAGAACGACAAAATCGTTTCGACCCGACCAATCGGACTCTGAGAAAGCTGATTCAATGACTCAGTGACTTAGTCATTGAGTCTGAGTCTACCCTCTGGACCAGTGGATCCCATGGATTCTGATACAGTTAAAAAGATGACTAGGGGTGGATCGGAAGAAGGAAGGGACAAGAGACACGGGACGACCGAGAAAGAGGGAAGACCCGAAAGGCACCTGTAATTAAAGTAAAATATAGGAGTGGAGGAGAAGGAGACCGTAGTCCGACTATGACGCTCCGAGGATCCCGGTCCGGTTCGAGGACCTGGAAGAACAGCTGTTGAGGTACCCTTGAAGTCTTTCGTCGAGTCTATAGAGCTAGACTCCGAGAGGGATTCCGAGGGATCATGGTAAGATCCCGTCCTAGCGAGTCGATAATGTCCTCTACTCCTCCCCGTCCAGACAAACACATCTCAAATACACGTAGAGCCTCCCGACTCTATTTTTGCACATGATCATAACAACAACGACAGGGTAGAGATTCAGTGCAGACTGAGAAACGGTTGGGTACCTGATTGATGTCGGGTCATCCGAGGAGACAGGAGGAGACAGAGGACCTCAAACGAGTTTAAGTACAGGTAACTCAGTTACTACGATATATTAGTAGAGTAGGAGACGGTGGGGTAAGAGGAAAACGGAAGGTAGAACGGGTCGTAGCCCTAGAAAAGGTCACTCAGTTGAAAAGTGTAGTCCACCGGTTTCATGACCTCGAAATCGAAGTCGTAGTCAGGAAGGTTACCTGTAAGTCCCAACTAAGGGAAATCTTGACTGACACTCCCTTTGGTATAAACTGGTCCGAAAGAATCCTTCTTTTTCTATTTTCGAGAGAGGAGACTTCAGTCACCCTTAAAGAAACCAATCGTGAACCACGACCAGACAAAATGTGATTTAATTTATTCTCGAGTCTCTTCCGCTACCGTGGGGTGAGGTCATGACAACGGACCTTTTAGGGTACCTGCCTCCTCGGACCACCCGACGTCAAGTACCCCAGCGATTCTCAGTCTGTACTGACTCGCTGAAGTGAAAGTGAAAAGTGAAAGTACGTAACCTCTTCCTGTACCGTTGGGTGAGGTCACAAGAACGGACCTCTTAGGGTTCCTGTTCCCTCGGACCACCCGACAGCAGANTACCGTGGGGTGAGGTCATGACAACGGACCTTTTAGGGTACCTGCATCCTCGGACCACCCGACGTCAAGTACCCCAGCGATTCTCAGTCTGTACTGACTCGCTGAAGTGAAAGTGAAAAGTGAAAGTATGTAACCTCTTCCTGTACCGTTGGGTGAGGTCACAAGAACGGACCTCTTAGGGTTCCTGTTCCCTCGGACCACCCGACAGCAGATACCCCAGCGTATCTCAGCCTGTACTGACTTCGTTGAATCGTCGTCGTCGTTTATTCTCCACTCGAAAGAAGGATCGTAAAGAATTGCATAAAAACTTTTATAAATAAATAAACCAACGTAATCCAGAATCGAAGTCTAACATCCTAGAAACAAGACAGTACGTCCTAAAAGGCACCACCGTACACTTAAGAGATCAACACCACACCTGAGATCTCGTGTCTCCGAGTCATCAACGTCTACACCCAAATAGGGTGTCAACAGGGTGTCGGACACCGTAGAATCAAGACACTGGTCCCTAGTTTAAGCACAGGGGACGTAACGTTCCACCTAAGAATTGGTGACCTGGTGGTCCCTCCAAGGGACCACAAACAATTCTGAGAACAGAATAAGGAAATGAAACGTGGTCCCAGAGTCTATAGGTCTTTCTTGGTTACAAAAACTCGATAAAAGAACGTTGAAGATAGAGATAGGGAGAGAAAAAGAGAAGAGTCGAGGGAAAAGGAGAAGGTCACGGGAAAAAGCGGAAAGAGGAACCCCGTGCTAGACGTCCCCCGGGGGAAGACTGCGGACTATAAGTGTAGAACACACGAGAGGAGGGATTCACACCCCTCACCCCTGACGTTGAACAAAGATTGGTCTAGTGTCTGCCAGACACTTCCCTTTATGTATATATATAATACGTCATAACATTGTGGGTAGAAAAATTTTTTAGACAATAATAGATGAATAAAAACAGACCTGACTAACACACAACAGTACGTACCCGAAAGAGGTCACCACAACCGCCCCGAAGAGCAACGCCACCGAAAAGAACAACGACTCGTGACCCAAGATCCCGTGCACCCGAAGTCATCCACACCACGTGTCCGAATCAACAGGGTGTCGTGCACCCGAGAAGGACCTGGTCCCTAGTCTGGGTACAAGGGACGTAACCGTCCGTCTAAGAATTGGTGATTTGATGACTCCTTCAGAGACAGTGTGGGTAAAACGATTCTAGGATAACACCCGAACTACTTCGTCCACCGGTATGATCCCCGCATGTTCCGTTTCTCGGTTCGTGTCGGTCCTCCTTGGAGACGGTTGTGGGTTCCACTCGAACCTTTGTCTGGGAAGGGGTAGTCATGAGTCTGCTCTGGAGTAGGGGTGACCGTTGGAATTAATACAAGAGTCTCCTGAGTCGGGTCAGTGTAGGCGCGAGGAAGGAACGTCTTTGACACTCTATTATTTTCATTCAAGGAAAATCCAGAATTTGAGGATTACTAACCAATGTTTCGTTACCGATATGGGTGGAACGGAGAACATTTCTTCTTTTAGTCATCGGGGACTTTACGAAAAAAAAATTATATAACACGTACTGTAAAGAGACGACGGCAAGTAGACAGTGGAGGGAACCGTGAGGGGGAAGGGGTAGTTTGACAACATAAGCGTAGAACTTCACGACTTTATTAATAGTCTATGGCTATACCAGAGGAGGACAGCCCCCTAATTATACATCGGAGAAAAGACGACTGTGACGTAAGAAGTACTTATTAAACAAAGTTAACTTTGGTGACCTATTAAACATCCGGTGGGAGTGAAATTTCTCACAAAGTTCGTCGACGACAGTAGACACTTTATTCAAACCAAAAATATTTACTTGACATAATATTTAGTTACTCGGACTGAGAATCCATATGACCCTTTAAAATACCTACCCTGCACTCCACCGTTTTAGAAGAGAGGTCGAACACTAATTTATACTAAGCTAGACACTTATCTTTCGGGTAGGGAGTCTGTTGTAACACGCAAGTCACCGACGGGGAGAAGGTGGTAACTCCCGTCGTCATTAACAGTGGTGTAACCACGAAAAGGATATGTACATAAGGATTAGCCAGTCGAAAAGTGATCACCCTCAGTCCCCACACGTCTCTAACTTAAAGAGTCAGACAAGGGGATTTACATATTCAATATAGTTCACACTGTTTTTGAGAAAGGTCGGTTCTGGGATCACAAGTAGTGACGTCCAAACTGTCTTCGTACAACCTGATCCGTAAAGGGTAGACAGAAAGGTCTAAGAAGACACGACGACATAAGGAGCCCTCTGATTTGAAGTATTTACCGTAGTCACCGAATCAACAAAATACCAACTTTGACCGAATTCCTCTGTGGGACCGTCTTCTCTCTCGTCTTCCTCTGTCCCGTACCCCACTGACTAGGGGCCCGAGAAAAGGTCGTCCCAGTTGGGATCGACCGACGTGGACAGGTGACTAGTAGAGTCGAGGGCGTCCCTTCCAAGGGACACGGTCGTCCTGGACTCAACCGGAGTCCGAAGAAACAGGGACCGGAGGACAAAACAGACCAGGGACATTAGAACGGGGGTTGAAATAGTTATCAGAGAAAGGTTGGAGAGGGGTTGGAGGGGAAACCTCGTGGTAGATACGTGATCACCGAAAGAGGGGGTCGACTTTCGGTCGAGACATAAGTAACAGAGTCCTGCACTACCTCTTCTTTCGTCTTTACCGGACCCTTTAGGAAACCTAAACTAGAGTTTAATAATGAGAACCTCTCTCTTGAACCCCTAGTTACTATGACTGGTCCTAAGACCCGGAAGGGGTTAGTTATCTTTAACTGATCTTTGGTCTGTTCTTTAAATTCGTTCCAAAATAACAATCCTGAGGGTGTGACCGATATCCTCCCTCGATTTTGTTCATTGTCCAAAGGAACAAGTGACCGAGGGGCTCCCCCGGATCGAGTGAGGAATATATCCTACTGTATCGTCACACAGGTCCCTAGTCCGGTCTCCCTACCGAATCACAAAACGGGTGGGTGGTCTTTACCGTCAAGCCACAAAACCAGAGAAACATGGAAGACAGGTCTTAAGTGGGGTCGACGTGGATGTGTATCAATAAAAATCAGGGGATATCAAAGAAACATAAAGCAAAGAACTCTTCCCCACACAGGTCCACGTTCGGGACGTCGTGGCGTCGTTTCCTAAGGTCCAGGGTTCGGACAGAGATACCTGAAGTCTTCGTCCTTCCTGGCACCTCCCCAAAAAGGTGTCCGGTTGTCGAGATACCTAGAAGATCGTAACCACACTTCCACAGTTCTGGAGTCTCTTTCTTCCGTGTTCCATACTAATCCTTCTACCTCGGGACCGTCTGGTACCTGTCTGTTGGACCTCTATGTCGACATACAGTTCCCACCCGGACCTCCCTTTACGAGCGGATGAGTCGTCAGTAGAGTCTCCGGTGGAGACGCTTGTGTCCCTTCTCCTGTAGGATGGACCGGGACATAGGGTAATACATAGAGGGGTCCCTTGGGGCTACGGTGCAACCTGTATCCTTCTTCAAACAAACCGATATAATGTACGAATAGTACATGGTCTGTAGGTCCCGGAATTCACCCATTCATTGACTAGGAAGGATTTAGGTACTTCTGAAAACAACAACAAATCAGTACTTCAGTACAGACTGAGAAAACACTAAGGCACCTGACATCGGGCGGTCCGAGGAGACAGGTACCCTAAAGGGTCCGTTCTTATGACCTCGCCCAACGGTAAAGGAAGAGGTCACCTAGAAAGACTGGGTCTCTAGCTTGGGACGCAACCGTCTTCCTAAGAAATGTTGACTCGGTGGTCTCTCCGGGGAATCTCCTGAAATGGTTACTCCTTTGACTCCGGGTCTTTCTAATTAAGAAAGAGGTCATAAGAACGAACCTCTTAAGGTACTTGACTCCTCAGACCACCCGATGTCTGGTACCCCAGCGTTTCTCAGACAGTGTTGACTCCCTGATTGTGAAAGTAAAGTGAAAGTGGTTTGACTTATTTGGGTACTTTGTATTTCTTTCGACAAAGAAAACGAGACTCGACGACATAGTAAGTCCAGTACCTGAGACCCAGGTGTCTCTCTTTTCGATTCCAAATACTAAACAATTAAAAATTTTTATACAAAGATAAATAAATCTAGAAAGTAATGTAGAGATAAAAAAGTTTAAAAAATAACTTCGCATCAACTAAATGTTACAATACAATTAAAGAAGACGTACGTCTCCATAAGTTAATATGATCTAAACGATTAATAAAAACTTTCGACTTTTTAGGTTTCGACCTTCCCTACAAAACACAGGACAGAAATAAATAAATATAAAATTTGGTACCAGAATAAATAAATAAACCGACACAACCCACAACCATGTGACCTAGAAGAAACGTAGTGCACCCTAGTAAACAACACCACGTGCGTGAGAGATCAACGTTGAACTCCCGAGTGATCAACGTCACATTTAACGGGAAACCGTACATGTTAGAATCAAGGGGTTGGTCCCTAGTTTGGGAGTAGGAGACGTAACGTTCCGTCTAAGAATTCGTGACCACTTCACCGAGTCAGCACAGACTGAGAAACACTGGAGTACCTGACATCGGATGGCCTGAGGAGGCAGGTACCCTAAAAGGTCCGTTCTTATGACCTCACCCAACGGTAAAGGATGAGGTCCCCTTGAAGGGCTGGGTCCCTAATTTGGGTCCAGAGGGTGTAACATCCGTCTACGAAATGGTAGACTCGGTGTTCCCTTCGGACCTGGTGGTCCCTTCAGGGTTCAGGGGACGGAAATCTATTTCAACTACCAGGAGGGACAGGACCTTCTGTCTGACCATCCGAGATCTGGAAGGGAGTCCTGGAGTAGGGTCTTAAATCAAGGAAATTTAGAAAGATTTACTCAGAAAAGAGTCGTCGACTCGAACTCGCGGAAGGGGACCAGGACATGGGATTTGAGAGAGAGGGGGAAGTAGCACTGTTGGACGGACAAAGGAGGGTTGGGAGTGGCGTCCACGGTACTGGTAGAACAAGGGAGGAAGAAAGGGTTCTAGGTCTCGTCCGACCGTCTACCGTCCTTTTCTTTAGTTTTAAGCAACTTACTTACTCAGTAGGAGTACTAACTCTTAGTGGGTCACTTAGTGTCTGTGTGTCTGAGAGTTTCAACTCTTCTTACAATTTGAAAAGGGTCGGGTTAAAAGATGGGTTGTGTACTTAGGTTTCACGGTAGATAATGTCTTAGTGTAGGCGCTTACAAAAAGACTGAAATTAAATTCCGGGAATTTTTTATGACAAGAAAACACCCGTTTCTTTGTCGACGACAAGATAGTGGGTACATTTTACTTCGGAGAATTACTGTGGAACAAACCTTCGATTTACACACGGGGAATGTTTCTGACAGTTAAAATGTTTATTGACAATTCTGCTCACTTACCGATTTTAGGACGTTGATAATTCGGTAAACTAAAATTTTTCAGTAGAAAACAATCACTTTACGATACGAAAGGAGTTTAGTAGAGACACAGAACCTTCACGGGTAGTCGACGATATTATATGTTTGGGTTACAAGTACCTAGTGTGAAGTCCAAAATTTTGACGGTGAGTTCTTTTATTATTTTTCAATTTTTTTTAATAATCATAGTACACAACCACTCATACAACCTTTGTCCATACGGTGACTATTATCGTATTTAACTATAAAAATTTCGTATATGGTTAAAGTATAGAGTTTTGAAAAGTGATCCCATTAAGAGGGGAGGTGTTTGTTCCTTTAAATAAAGTAGGATCCAAGTCAAGTCAAGTCAAGTCAGCGAGTCAGCACAGGCTGAGAAACGTTGGGGTACTTAGTGTCGTGTGGTCCGGAGGGACAAGTAGTGGTAGAGGACCTCAAGTGAGTCTGAGTGCAGGTAACTCAGGCACTACGGTAGGTCGGTAGAGTAGGAGCCAACAGGGGAAGAAGAGGACGGAGGTTAGGGAGGGTCGTAGTCTCAGGAAAGGTTACTCAGTTGAGAAGAGTACTCCACCGGTTTCATGACCTCAAAGTCGAAGTCGTAGTAAGGAAGGTTTCTTTAGGGTCCCAACTAGAGGAAGTCTTACCTGACCAACCTAGAGGAACGTCAGGTTCCCTGAGAGTTCTCAGGATCCAATTGTCCCCCTTAAGACCTTTGTTGGATTTTCTGGGTAATCTTTCTTTTTACATTAAACTTTCTTACGTCGTTCGGATGTGTATTACTACATATATATAAAGGTACTATATAACAACTTATTTTTTTACTACATTACTCTGGATTTAAATAACTGAAAATTACTATTTGGACCCAACTATGTTGTTTGTGTGTGGAGAGTTCAGATGAGACCATGTACGTATCTTTAAGTATCTTTTTTCAGGTTCTTCTATGTTTTGTTTGTCGTTACTTACTAAGATCCCTTCTTTCTTTTCTTAGACCTGAACTCCCTCTTCATCTACTCACGAAGTCACGATAGGAACTTAAAGTCGGAGAATGTTCGTCATATTTATATACGTAAGGGTCGTTAATTTTAAATTAAATTTTAATGACAAACCCTGAAGGGACCACCAGGTCACCGATTCTGAGGAATGAAAGTTACGTCCCCAAGATAGGGACCAGTCCCTTGATCCAGAGTGTCCGGTGTTGATTCTCAAACGTACGACGTCGATTTCTAAGGTGTCCGGTACTACTTCTCGCTTCTACGGTACACGACGTGGATTCTGAGTCGCGTCGGTTTATTTAGTTATTTTCTTTATAAATACCCGAAGGGTCTACCGAGTCTTCATTTCTTAGTCGGACGGTCACGTCCTCTATGTCCAAGTTAGGGACCAGAACCTCCTAGGGTGTACGGAACCTCGTTGATTCGGACACGTGGTATTGAGAGCTAGGACACAAGATCTCGGGTCCTTAACGTTTATGGCTCAGGTACTTGATGTTGATGACTTCGGGCTCGTGGGACCTCGGGTAAGAGGTGTTGTTCTCTTCGGTAGTGCTACTCTTCGGGTACATGGCGTTGATGTCACATCGGGGGTGAACTACGCCGATCTCCTTTCGGGCTCGTCGTCACTTCTGAGTCGTGTCGGTTTTCATTCATTCGTTTATTTCAAAAAAAATTTATCATAAATTTTACACAGAGAAATTTTGTATATTTATTTTTATTTTTATGATACCAATAATTAGTCCTAAGGGTTCACCACGATCACCATTTCTTGGGTACGACGGTTTCGTCCTCTGTATTCTCTACACCCAAACTAGGGACGCAGCCCTTCTAGGGGACCTCCTCCCGTACCGTTGGTTGAGGTCATAAGAACGGACCTCTTAGGGTACCTGTCACCTCGGAGTGCTCGATGTTAGGTATCCTAGTGTTTCTCAGTCTATGCTGATTTCTCTGAATCGTGTGTGTACGTACCAATATTTAGTCTTTTGGTTTGTATTAACACACACACCATCCCCACCCCTTTTTTTACCGTTGTGGTCGATTGTTACAGTATGAGCCTAAGACTGAACAAGACACTCTGATTCTGAGAAAGAATTAGGATTGTGTTCTCTACAGGTTTCCGAAAGACCTTTGTCGAGAGAGTTGTGTCCGACGATTGCGAACAGTATCATCTAGCACGTGAGATATGAGACCTAACTTAAGTCCTTCGTAAAGAATACGCTCATCGGACCTCTGTTTATCCTCGACTTCTCAAGACTCTGTCGTCTCTACCTCCTCCTTTTCCGAGAGTGGACGGAACTGGGCACACACGGAGTCCCCTACGTCTCTGTGAAACAAAACGAAAGTCGTAGAGAGGAATAAGATCTTTGTTCAAGGAAGACCCAGGACGATTTGGTATTCTAGGATCTCTTCTCCGGTGCAAACGTGGACGGCAAGCAGATACGGCGGTGCAACCTACTGAGGTACCGCCGGTTGGTTGGGGTGACTTTGGGTAGTCTCCTCCTACATATCTTGACCTTGACCCTCTCTTAAGGACTACCATTGGCACTCCGTCCTCTATCTACTCGAGGTCCCACCCGTAAATGTTGATCGGAGGATAAATGTAAAGGACCCCTTCCTCCGTCCACCCGAGATCCGATCTGTAAATGTTGGTCGGAGGACAGACGTGTGGCGTGCGCCTCTACTTTTATTGTTGTCCTTGTCCCATTTATCGTCCTGAAACAGAGGACACCCGTGGAATTCTATTATCGGTACCGTCACCATCTCTCCCCGATTTGGAACTCCTTTTAAGGTCCTCGCGCGTCTCAAGAGTAGAAACCCCGTTCTCTCTGTGACGTGTACCCGTCTTTCCGAAGAACCCTCCAGTTTTCCTCCACCGTGGTCGGGTATTGTACACTACAGTTCAGGGAGAACGGGACCTTAAAGTCGAACCTTTTTTGACTCGTGCGTACAACCCTCCCCAGGATACCGTCAAGTCCATACCTTTTTCTTTGGTCTATTAACCGGTTTCCATTCGTTTCTGGGTCTTCTTGACGGGACGTATTCACTAAATTGGTGGAGAAATTACACGACAAGGAGCAGTCTCCACGGTGGGTGTAGGAAAGAGAGGTCCACCCGTAGAGACGGAACAAAGAGGAAAAAAATTTTTATTATTAAAATAGATAAATACTGTCACGACCGAGAAGTAACGACGTACTCCCGAAAGAGATCAACACGGCTCGTTTCCGATAAGAAACAACACCGCACAACCGAAGAGTAACACCGCTGAAGACAACTCCTCGTGTCCGAGATCCGTGAGCCCGAAGTCATCAACGCCGTCTGTCTGAGTCATCAACGCCAAACACCCGAGATCTCGTGTCCGAGTCAATCAACTCCACGTACTCGAAGTGACGATACTTCGTACACCCTAGGAGGTCCTGGTCCCTAACTTGAGTACAGAGGACGAAACCGTCCACATAAGAAATGGTGACTCGGTGGTCTCTTCGGGGGATGGAACGAAGACGACGACGACGACGATTCAGCGAAGTCAGCACAGACTGAGACACGCTGGGGTATACACCGTCGGGTTGTCCGAGGAGGCAGGAACCCTAAGAGGTCCGTTCTTGCGACCTCACCCAACAGTAAAGGAAGAGGTTACGTACTTTGACTTTTCACTTTCACCTCAGAGAGTCAGCACAGGCTGAGAATCGCTGGGGTACCTGACGTCGGATGGTCCGAGGAGGCAGGTACCCTCAAAGGTCCGTTCTCATGACCTCACCCAACGGTAACGGAAGAGGCTGGAACGAAGATAGAATTGACTTGTTCGACAAAGAAACATACGAGAGGAGGAACTCGACACAGAGATTATTACTTGAAACAGGGACAAACATATCAAAAACGGAGGAACTCTTTACGTAAAAAAAAGTTCCCCCGGATCTCGGTCACCTTGAGACGAAGATCGGAGATCGGAGATCACCTGATCACTGATCCTAAGGACGAAAAGTGGGTCCGGTGGGTCCAAGTTAAGGACCTGTCCCTTGATTCTAAAACTAAGTTCAGTGACGGGTGACGACAGAGAGACTCCAGTCATCTTGGTAATAGGTATTTTGGACCCTTAACAACCGTCGACGTAAAGGGCGACCTATCTCTTAAGTCGAGGGACCTCTCTCTCTTATTTGACTAAACGTGTCTCTTCCTACTCTGAACCTTCTTTCCTAGGTTGACAGAAAGTTTAGGGTAAAGACTAAAAGGACTGCAAGTACCGGAAGGACGACAATGAGTGGGTGAGGAAGTAGTCTCAGTACTCGGACATATAAAGGGTAGAACGTCTTTTCCCAGGACTCATTAAATTCCTGTGGTCACTCGGGACAGCATCCTCACATCTATGTCCTTAATGTTCCTCTAGAAGAGAACAGTGATTTATTGGTGTGTGTTCTCGAAGATGGGAACAGAGACTTTAGACCCGACTTCGTTTCGTTAGCGACCACGGAAATTCTTAAAGTCGAAAAAACCGTTCTTTCCTACGTTCTCTTCGGTCGATTGACGAAATTGTAAAAGTTCCAATGACACAGAGAGGACTTGGGTGGTGTAGTGAGGTAGCAATACTTTATGTATAACCTAGTACATAAGGTGAGTTCCTCTCACATTTTCTGACCGAGACACAGATGTCGGACTCAAAGAGTACTGTCTTACAAGATCTTCCCGCGACGAGATCATTAACAGAGAACGGGAGTAAAGTCGGTACGAGTCGTCGTGACTCCTGAGTACCGAAACGAAAACTCATCTCTCTCCAGGAAGTGGTTCAAGACGAAGAGTCGAAACTATTTTTAGTCGATCGGTCTCCCCTGGACCGATACCTGTGCACGTACTCGGGAGTGTGGGTTCGAGGTTTCTGTCGTCTTTCGAGGAGACACTGTAAGATCTTGAAAGATCTCCGGGTGTGTTACGGTGAAAGGTCCGATTAAGTAATCGTCTCTCCAGACCATATGTACCTATGTCTCTGATCACCCTTCTATCTAATAGGACTTCCTATAAAGTAGCTTCGATACTTTTTTGTGGACCACTTAAAGAGGACGAAGTAATATCTTTCACAAAAATCACTAGTTAAAAAAAGTCCATTCAATTGTATTAAGCGAGGATTTATTTTGACTTGTTTATGAGTATAAGAACTGACGGACAAGACGAGAAAGCTAAGACATCCTAACGTTGATTAATATGTCTGAGACTTAAGTCTGTCTGGTCCTAGACTACGACCGAATCACCGAGTGATCGAACCTTGTGCTGACTCACTGACTCGCTGAAGTGAAAGTACGTAACCTCTTCCTTTACCGTTGGGTGAGGTCACAAGAACGGACCTCTTAGGGTCCCTGTCGCCTCGGACCACCCGACGGTAGATACCCCAGAGTGTCTCAACCTGTACTGACTTCGTTGAATCGTCGTCGTCGTCGTCGAACCCTTTCAGTGCGTTAGAGGGACACAGAGTTCAAGGAGTAGATGTTATACCTCTATTCTATATAATTAATCTTTGTGCACTTAACAATCATTAAAAGTGTTCATCCCTCAAGAAAAAGAGTGTTTTTCTTCAGGACTACATAGTCAAGTCACCGAATGAGTACAGGTTTCTCATACAGATGTTAAGGGGATTAGAAATGGAGTACTAGTATCATACCGACGACCTCGAGGACGGTAGTATAGTCCCCAGTTCCGTTCTTAATAAACCCCTACCACCATCGAGACCCCAAGGAAAGGAAAGGGAAAGAAGGTCTATACAACGAAAAATTAATTTTTTTTTTTTTTTGTGTTCCATATAGTCTAAACGGAGATGGAATGGGATAGGATAGGAGATTTGAAGAGAAATACACAATAACTGGTCATGTCATAATATTCCGGAAGGAACCCATAAACCGAAAGGTAAGAACAACTTTCGTCGTCTTCTTTCCCTTAAACATTTGTCTAAACCCCAATTGATTCACCGTGACACTTCTAATTTATTTATTATTTATGTCTTATGGGTCCACACGTTACTAATAACTCCTAGGAGAAAAATATAACCAGATCGTTTCGGTAGTTAAGTGTAACCTACAATATCTTTACCGAGTCTATAAAATTATCTATAGTTATTATAAAATACCTATATATATTAAATTATTTTTAGTATCGTAGAAACTAGAGTAGGTATAGAGTTGTAGTGTAATCAAATTACAAAAGAACGACTTTAGAACTACCTAAAGGATTATAGAGTTCATTGAACACAGGGTTATAATAATGACGACCACCCTCCTTCTCCCAGATAAAAACAGGGAAAAATTTCAAAATTATTTCCAATAATAAATCAAAAGGTAATGTCTCATTATACTGTCGTTCTTACATCATTGACGACTTACTTACAAAAATATTTAAGAAATATTGGTTTGAATAATCTGAAAAGGGTATAAACTCTTGTAAAGGAAATATTTCTAAGTCTTTTGTCTTTTGAGTCCTTTTATGTATGTTCAGTAACCATTAGACATTTCACCTTTTTATTTTCTTGTTTTTGAATACTTGGAAAAACCTTATACCTTACCCAATGAAGGGTATTACAGGGACATAATTAATTCTCTTTATTATACCGACCAGTTTGTCTATTTGATGTAGCATCTTAGAATCACAGAATTGTGATTCAGAGAAAAAGGAAGTGTAGTGTTAGGTCACCCTCAACCATATGTCAGAAAAGAGACCTTCTGCTTCTGGGTTCAGGAAACGCAGGAGACCGAGACAGGAGGAGTTCTAGAAGAAATACTCGGTCACGTACCTCCGTCTCTTTCTACTAGTCCGTATCGTCACAAAGACCCCGTACGGACCCTAACCCACACGGTGAAGGGGTACAAAGGAATCGACCATAAGTCTGTGTACCGGTATCGATCTCCGTCCCCTCCAGTCCTTTACGTACACACGGGTAGTAAAGTCTTTTCTCTCCATTCGGTTCTCGACCGACCACGGTATCGACCTTCCTTACGGTCTCCCATTCCAATTGTGAGAGTTTCTGTGTGACACAACGAGGTCCTTCTCTCTAAATTTTACCCGTATAAAGGTAAAGAGACACCTAGTCTCTACGGTGTGGTCGGTGTGTCCGTCTTATTGTAGAAGTGTCGTCAACCCTGTGTACACAGAAGAGGGTGGAGTAGGAGTTGTGGTGGACCCCGTCGTAACGAGAGACATACCAAAAATGTGTGTCGACGACGATTCAGAGAAGTCAGTACAGGCTGAGAAACTCTGGGGCACTTGAGATTGGGCGGTCCGAAGAGACAGGTACCCTAAGAGGTCCGTTCTAATGACCTTACCCAACGGTACGGGAGGAGGTCCCCTAGAAAGGTTGGGTCCTTAGTTTGGGTACAGAGATCACAGAGAACGTAACCGTCCGCCCAAGAAATGGTGATCGTGGTGGACCCTTCGTGTATCTCGAGGATACTTAATGGGTCCTAAAAGAGTCAGAGAAAAGACGAAGTCAATCGGTCTGAAGGACAACTGACGTTGAGGTTTCGGATTATTTAGGGGGACTCTCTAGAGTTCACAAGAGTCGTGTTATTTTCCCATTAACACTTTAATGACTACGTACGTAGGTACGAGTCAATGAGTCAGTCTAGACTAAGAAACACTGGGGTACCTGACACCGTACGGTCGAAGGTGACAGGTACCCTAAAAGGTCCGTTCTTAAGACCTTACCCAACGGTAAGGATAGTTATGTAATTGTGCAATAACTGGTCCCCTAAAAACGTCTTTGATTGTGGACACCGACCGTTAAACCATACATTGACTTATAACCTTCAGTTATTGTAAGTCCATTGTTTTGAGAATAATCATCCAGAGACCAGGTATTCAACAATTCACCGAACTAATACCATGAGTACAGTGCTACATCTGGTCTTATAGTATAACATATAGGATTTACATATGTTAAAAGTAAACAGTAAGTATAGAGTTATTTCGATTTTTTTATGTTAACAGGTGATGTCTGTGAATTAGATCGGTGGAACGAGTGTCGACTGTTAATTACAGCCAACGTGATTTATTCACTACTTTAATTATTTGTAGAGGACTCATGGTCCCTAAGTCAATCCGTAGGTACCTTGACTGTGCCTCGAGATTACTGAGTTCAGACTTATTCCTGTTACTCCAGGTTTCCTGTCGTATTACAGGAAACAAATACTTCGTCCTCGACCGGCGACCTAAGGAAAATATGTCTCGAGTCCCATCCTATACTTTCGAAAAAAAAAGGTCACTACAGACGACCTACGACAAACGTAGGTGTAGAGAAGAATAAAAATAACCAACGAGAGAAGTAAGGAATATTTGTTCCCCTGACGGGACTCAGACCCACCTCGGGAACAAAAGGGTCCAACTATTTGTCGTCTTCACTCTACACTCCACAGACAGCTTACACGCCAACTGTGCATGAACGTATCTGTACACGTAAACCAAACCAACTTACCCGAGGGTCGACCAGATTTATATCTCTGTAGCTAAAAGGAGGTCTACCACGGTCCCAAAGTCGACTAACGAGAGAAAGTATGATTATTTGTGCCTTCAGTAGGGCGGACTGTTGACTTGAGGCCTACACGTGTAGAGCCCTCCCACGCCACAGGACAATCGCCTGAACGTTCCAGGGCGTTCTGTCCCAGTCACCTAGAAACCCCCTCTCTGTTCCTACAAAAAGTATGAGGGGAGAATTTGAAACAAAGAGACCGATCTTCTTTTAATATACTGTATTAGAAAGAATGACTCTACAATTCCTTTATCGTACTATTTGTTAAACAATCGAGGTTCATGTAAATAACATCGTTTCCCAATTTCTTTCTCCGTCGACAAATATACTTCCTCCTGAACCTCTACTGCCTGAACGTTTGTGACCCTCCTTTGCCCACACACTGAGTTTCCGACGGTCCTACCGAAGTTTTCTGCGTTCTCACCGTTGACGGACCATCTGGATGTTAGTAAAATTTTAAAAATGAACTCATATTAACTGAATGTTACAACACGATCAAAGTCCCCATATCGTGACCACATGTGGGGACAGTACCACCCCACGACCCGAATCCAAGACCCCTATAAAATGTCTCTCACAATAAACTGGTTTTTTTTAAATCTCTTCCACTCTTTCTCAAACTCCTTTTTCTCCAAGTTTCTCCCCCTGTCTTACGTCCCTCCGGTCAAACCTACGGAGTCTCTCTCACGTCTGACCCCGTCCACTTCTGTAGTTCTACTACCCCACCCTAATACGCCCCGGTACATCTGGTGACGTTCCTTACACCTAAAATACGACGTACTCTACTTTCGGTGACTCTGGAAAACCCGTCCTTCCACGTATCAATCCTAAGAGGTTTCTCATATATACATGTGTGTGTATGTATATGAGAGAGAGATATATATATACGAGATATATACTATACATAATATGTATACTGTACATAAGATATATACTATACGTTACGTACCACGTATAACGACAGTGCAGACTGAGAAACACTGGGGAACCTGATATCAGGCGGTCCGAGGAGACGGGTACTTAAAAGGTCCGTTCTTATGACCTCACCCAACGGTAAAGAATGAGGTCCCCTAGAAGGACTGGGTCCCTAACTTGGGTACAGAGAGCACAGAGGACGTAACCGTCCACCTAAGAAATGGTGTTACGGTGGAATAAGGAATATGTACCATTTAAAAGAAGTATATAAGATATATACTATATATAAAAGACAAATGTAAAAGATACCATATCAGATGTACTATGTATATAAGGTATATACTATCTATATAAGATATATACTACGTATATAAGATATATCCTATGTACATAAGACGAATATATAAGACATATACTATGTAAGATATACGTATACATAAAATTTCTACTATGTATATAAGAATAAAACAACAATTGAAAAATAAACCTCTATTATGTCATTTACATGTCCTTTCACCGTTCCCTTCATGTCCCTAAAAAAAGTATATGGGAAATGGGTCGAAGACGATTACAATTATAGAACCTATTTATATTATTTTAATAGTTTTGATTCTTTAATTGTAACCAAGTCGGGAATTGATATGAAAGTCAAAGTAAACTTAGAGTGATAAAAGGGTGATAACAGGATAAAAACAAGGGTCTAGGGTAAGTCCTATAGTGTAACGTAATTAATTTTTTTTAAAAAAATAACCTCATAGTAACGAAATGTTACGACACAATCAAAGACACTATGTTACTTTACTCAGTTGATATACATATGTAGATAGGGGAAGGAGAAACTTCGAAGGAGGGTAGGGAGGTAGGGAGGTGGGTCCAGTAGTGACTCATGGCTCGACTCGAGGAACACGACATGTCGTCGAAGGGGGATCGATAGATAGAATGTATATCCTCACATATATACAGTCTGGGTTAAAAGGTTAATGTATATATAGTATATAGAATACGTATACTATATAAGATATACTATATATAAGACATATACACTGTTAAAAGATGTACTATAAATTTATATAATTTACATACATATGTATACTTCGAACTGGTCCCACGTCCTACTGGTCTATACATCAATTTATAATAAAGATCCACACAGTTACCAATTCTACCTATCTTGTAGAATTACCTACAGCGATCCCCTTTTTTAGGGGGACCCCTCTGAGACCTGTCGAGTGAACCGACTAGTCATACCATCCAGAATGAATTTAATTTAGCTTCGTCGTAGATCAACTGAGACACTTACCTGTAGAGGCCCGTTTAAGTCAAGGGAAGGGGTCCCCTATGTTTACAGTTGTCTGTGACGTGTCTCACGTCGACGCAAAAGACGGAACCAACAAAGAGAGAGAGAGAAAAATTTTATAAAGAAACAAACAAACTGACGTGGCCAGAATCTACGTCGTACACCTTAGCAGATAGAAACAACGTCGTACGTCTTATAAATCAACGTCGTACACCCTAGATCAAAGGACTACTCTCTAGATTGGACTCGGGTTACATAACCCTCACGTCTCAGAATCGGTGACCTGGTGGTCCCTTCAGAACTAAAGAGTAGAAACTCGAGTAAAACAATATGTAAGAGGTTTATAAGAATATTTTTAGATATTTAGATAATAAAATATCTTCAAAATCGATGAAATAAGGTAGTAATCCTTCGACTGATATTTGGTCAATTAGATGAATAGGATCATCTACGAATTATGTATGAACAACTTCGGTATGTCTCTTTATTTGTAGAAGAAAGAAATAATTCGTCATAAAGAAGACCACGATCCTGAACCATTTTGATTTTAGTAGTTGACGAAAACTAAATAATAAACAATAAATTAATAATTTCTGGTTTTGACGTTCCTTAAAATTTCTATTGAAACTTGTTGACTGTCATTACAAAGTCCTTCAAGAAAAGGAACGGTGGGTCTTGAAAATGTCATTTGGTTGGAAAAAGAGAAAAGAAGTATTTCTTATTTTTTCTGTGAAGTCTGTAATCGGTACTAATTAGTTCTGGTCTGACAGGACCTACTTTTCACTTTATAAGCGAATGTCTTCCTGGACAGTGGGTGGATCTAGAAATGAACTTTCGGGAGTGTGAACAGAAACACAGCTGAACTCCAAGTACATGTAAAGTAGTTGGAACGGTTGATTTTAACTGTCCACCCCCGAAGGTCTCTCTCCCTAAGACTTCAGATTAGACCCAAGTGTCCGTTTGTCACCAGACTAGGTGATAAAATTTTTATAAAATAAATAAATATATAAATAAACTGACGTAGCCCAGAATCAACGTCGTGTGTCTTAGAAGTCACGGAGTACGTCTAGAAAACAACGTTACGTATCTGAGATCAACACCGTGTCCCCGAGACCTCACACCCGAATGAACGAGACACCGTAAACCCTAGTTCGGACGTATTCCACCTAAGAACTGGTGACCTGGTGATCCCTTCAAGGTCGCACTAGATGATAACTACAGACGGTACCCATCTCTCCATTCCTTATCGTAGTGTGAAGAATGTTTAAACTGGGGTGACCTTATTACCGACATTCGTCAAAGTCTACCAATCTAACTATCCAAACAAAAAATGTATATCTATAAATTTCATATCAACTGCTGTAAAGAGTGAATAGTCGAGTTTTACGTGGAAGGAAATTTCTATTTTCGAGTTTAATCAAGGGTCTAAGTGTCCGGTCAAGAATACGAACATGGTGTCAAGACCAATTCTTCGAGAAACAAGTAAAAAGTTATTTGAAATAATCGGTGGTAGAGTAAAGAGATTCACATTTCGAATCAAAAGGACATTCTGAAACGTGTCAGTAAATTATTGAGTGTCTATTCTCCAGGTTTCTGGACTGAAGAGAGACAATTTCCGTCTCTTCTCCCTTCTACTCATCTGTCGTCTTTACTTGAACGTTGCGAACCTTGTCCCACATACTCAAACAGGGATTGTATATTTAGGGTTCTAAAAGTGGAGGAGGGTAAAAAATCTTAGAGTCAGTTACAAAATCAAGTAAACAGCCACAACTTTAATTACATCTCTCTACACCAGTAGTAAATTTTTCTTTACTCTCCGGTAGGGTATGGTCCCAAATTACATTTAACTGTGCCCTGTCCTACCCTATCTTTTATTCCTCTACGCAGTGTATTTATTTCCACCTGAAGAGACTACCGAGTCGTCATATCTTAGACGGACGCTGCGTCCTCTCCGTCCAAGTTAGGGACCCAACCCTTCTAGGAGACCTCTTCTTTTACCGTTGGGTGAGGTCATAAGAACGGACCCTTTAGGGTACGAGTCCCCGTGGACCCACCCAATCTCAGGCACCTCAGCGTTTCTCAGCCTATGTTGACTCGTGGTGGTCGTGTCATCTTTTTCATAGTAAAAAACTTTAACACAAAGTCAATACTACAAACACAAAGTCAACACTAAGTGGTCCTACGTATTTAAACATATAAAGTCCATTACAGTTTAGATAAAGAATAAGACCCAACGTCAGTTTTAGACATTTTCTTTTGGCGACACTTACCGTATATAATATACCTTTCCTAAGAAGTGGGAACGGGGATGGTGTCGGGAGGGGTCGACACGAGTCTCTTGTGGGGCAGTCGTTGTAGGGTAGACTCACCCTTCCTGTCACCGCCCCTGTCACACCAGTGGGCGGAGCACGACATTAGTACACCCGTAATCTGTTTATGATAAAACCAAAACTAACGGGGTCTCTAGGAGAGAATCTCTGACTTTAATTTCCTTCCGAGACAGGTACGTGGCAGTCTTCGTCCACCTTCGTCTCTCCTTGTGTCGTAGAAAATCTCTCAGTGTTCCCTTTGAAGGGTTCTCGTTAGTCTGGGTGTTTCAGAGTACGACGTAGAGAGATAAAATGGCTCGGTCTACCTTCTATCAAAGGGTATGGTAAGCGAGAATTCTGTACCTCGGATCTTTGGTGAAGTGACATGAAGTCAAAAACACACACGACGTCCAAACTTTCAATAGGTGGAAAACGTGTGGAATTCTTATAGAAAAGAGAAGAAGGGAAGGGAAGAGAAGGGAAAGGAACTCCTACAGGTAGAAAAGTTCTGTGCAGAGGACGAGAACTAAACGTGGATTGGATGTCACGTTCGTAACACAAGTACGTACAGTGGATGTTGAACCGTGAACGGTGCCCACGAACGGTAGACGGAGATGTTCCTAATTTGGTACACGACGACGTCGACGACTCAAGTCGTATCTCTCGTCTTTACTCCGTGAACCACGAGTCCCCTTTTGACCGTCCTGTCCAGAAGTCTATCAATCTATAAGAGTCGGTTAAAATACTCAGGTTAAGAACATAGAGCAGTAATTCGTGGTTTTAGGAAGTACCACTACTAACAAGGAACACTGATCGTTTCAAGTGGTCTGATCATCTTCGGAAAACCTTTTTATACACGAACTGACGTACATAAGGGGGAAGTGGTTTTAATATATACATGATTCGAAATGGGGGACGGAGAAGCCTCGTCGAAGAGGCTCGAGAGACTCCACGACAGAGGGTCCGACGTCAAGAGTGAAACGAGGTTTATCTTGACTTGAACGTTGAGAGTGCAACACGAAAAAAAAAATTCAGTTATACGTAGTTTACGAATAATGTCTATTAAAACATACACACACCGACTTTCACAGGTAAAACTCTCCTCCACAAGAGTGGATATCTGTTCAGAAATGAAACGAATGAATTCACATTAAATTTTTGGTTGAGAACTCGTATTACCCTACAATGTCGGTTATAAATAAAAAAGGAAAGTAATCTATTTATCATAATTTAACCCTAGGAACTCTTTTAACATGGTCACCATAGTATAAACTTACANAGGTAAAACTCTCCTCCACAAGAGTGGATATCTATTCAGAAATGAAACGAATGAATTCACATTAAATTTTTGGTTGAGAACTCGTATTACCCTACAATGTCGGTTATAAATAAAAAAGGAAAGTAATCTATTTATCATAATTTAACCCTAGGAACTCTTTTAACATGGTCACCATAGTATAAACTTACATAAGGCTCGAACTCTGAGTGAGTCCGTTTAAAAATAGTATACGTTTAGTGGTAGTAATACGTTTATTCTCGTAGGAGCAACGGTACGTTCACATTTTACCTACAAACAAAAATACTGCTACTTAATAGAAAGGGTCAACGTCAGACGACACACGTCAAGTCTTTAGACGCACCCCCCGAGGACAAACAAAAAGTCTCTAAAAACAACCACAGTTGCACTTAGATAACGGTTGAACCCGTTGCACCTAAAAGAGAAATAAGGGTCCAGATCCTAGGATCAAAGAAACAACTTCGTAATGACCCAAAACACACAAAAACATTAAATATCAAATATATATCATCGTTTAGATGTCGATTGAACTTTTCGACATTCGGAAAACACCAAGTTGACCCTACAAGGGATGAATGGAAGTTTCAGGAAGTCCAGGAAAGACTCAGTAGAATCTTAGGGAGGTCCCTTCTTTGACTGGGTCTTCTCACCTAATAAAATAACATGACGACATACTATATCCGATCGACCTATTATAATCATTGTTATTTAGTAATTGTTAATTACGAGGGATCACTTGTGATACACGATTCATAAATTAAATATCAAAGAGTAAATTAGGAGTACGTCGGGAAATTCCTTCCAAGACAATAGTAGAGGTGAAGTATGTTCTCCTTTTACTCGAGTCTCTCCAGTTTATTGAACAAGACCCAGTGTGTCAGTCATTCACCATCTCAGTCCTGAGTCTGGGTCCAAGGACGAGGGTGGTTCGAATTCCAGAATCCGTACGTGGTACTGAGAGATTTCCCACTGAACTTGAGGTCTTCAACCTCGGTACCCACGACTTATTTCGTCCTTCGAACAGGTCCTCCGACGTCAATTTTCCTCTTTGAAACCAAGGGGACTCCAGTTTACCTCTCAGAGGTTACTACCCTCACCCGACTCCACTACCCACTCCTACCCCTACCTCCTCCTGGTCGGTCACTTGGTTACAGAGACTTCACCCCGTCGTACTTCCGAACTTTGGTTCGTCCTGGGACACCCCGAGGACGTGTGTTTCGGAAAGACACAGGGAGTAAAGAACTAATGTCTTTTATCAGAAGTAAGGCGGAGGTACTGTAAGGGACTTAAGGTTCCCCGTCCAAGTGTGTCAACGATTAGTCCCTTTTCTCCCCTATACCTCTGTTTCCTCCTCGTCAGTCCTCTTTGTCATCGCTTCGGAACCCCGTCCCAGGACCAAAGGGGAGTTCCCTATGTGTCTTGTTATAGAAACTTAACAAAACGTCTATGACTTTGGGTGGGGTCCACCTTCTTCGATTGACAGAAGACAAGTGTTCGTCCATCTGGGGTCTGAACAATCTTGGTCTTCCAACTACTCCGACTAAAGTCTCATATAGTGGTGGTTGGTTAGTCTTCTTATAAGTACTCGACTGGTGTGGGAGAAACTTGGTAATGATATTTAAAGGAGTAATGGGAAGGTCCAGCCCCGTACGTCAGAACTCCCGTAATCGGGGGACACCGGAGGAAACAGACCGTTTCGTTGTTTCGATAAGTAGAGGTGAAATAGGTTTTAAGACACAAATTCAAAATTAAGTCATAACCCCAACTTAAACCGAAGTCCGACTCCGGTCTCCTGTGAAGTAGAATACCAAGGGTCCTTCTGTACTCTATTAATACTCACCATAATCCTGATGCTGAGTCCGAGGGTGTCGAACTGCACTAAATCAGGATTCTACGAGAAAGGGGTGAAGGACAGATAGAATCACACAGGCACCAGATCTAGGGGTAGTTAAATAAGGTCCGTATTCTCCCTTTTCCGACACCTACTCTTGGAGTAACATCTTGTAAGGAAGAGTCCGGGACCCTAAAAAGGAAACGTCCACAGAATGACGTGACATAGAAATTAAGCACCGTCAAGTCGCAAATAAGTGAAACCCTTTATTGTGGACTAAAGGGGTAACCCTTTATTAGTTACAGTGTACCCTACGACAGGGCGCCCAACGATTGGGTCTGCTGGACGAGAAAGGTTCACGTAACCCCCTACAGAACTCAAGGAAGGGACCTTAAGTCTAGTACTTATGACTCTCCTTGACCTTGGTTACTTACGAAGGTCTTTCTGGAACCCTTCTATTGGTTTATGTAAAAAAAAATTTACTTGACAAAGTACTTAAACGGACAGCAGGAACACGTTCTCGGTACGATTGGAAGAGACATAGTAAGATCGAATCATATACACGACAGTTTCGCTCGCACTATTGGTTTATGAAAGTAGTCCTGACGGTGAGTCCGAGGGTGTCGAACTGCACTAAATCAGGATTATACGAGAAAGGGGCGAAAGATAGAATCACAGAGGTACCAGATCTAGGGGTAGTTAAATAAGGTCCGTATTCTCCCTTTTCCGAAAGATAAGCAAATAAATAGGACAACAAGGTCCAGAATCAACGTCGTGTGTTCTAACAATTAGAGGTAAACACCCCACACCCTAGACAATCCCTGGTTTGCTGCCAGAGATCCTGGACTCAGTACAAATGGTCTTTCTCTGTCCTATACGCGAGTAGGACGGACCGGTTAGTACATTGCGGTCGATGAGGACATTGACTCTGTTTCTTGACGGACATATATTCGGCGGTATGAGGAAACAAGCGCCGAGAACAGCCTAAGGGAACACACCCTACTCTGAACTCGGGATCGCGCGACCTCTATTTGAGGGAAGAACAAAAACGTAATGACACCACCTGAACGAGAGAGCCAGCCAAGCCTCTATGCCCGAGCCTCGTATTGTCCTAGATCAACGTCGTACACTTGAGAACCGAACACCGTACACTCTAGATCAAGGGACTGGTCCCTAGTCTGTGTCCGGGGGACGTGACTTTTACGTCTCAGAATCAGGGACCTGGTGGTCCCTTCAGGGTAGGTTTATGAAAGAGGGTGGTCCTTGAGGTGACCACTGGAGACGTTCCACACGGGAGGTACAAAGGACGACTAAGACTCGTAGTGCATTGAGGGTCATAGACAGGAGTCTCGGAACCAGTGGTGGTAAGTCCCCTCCACCCGATTGACTCGTCCTTAGTCTTCTTCTGGTGGGATCCTCCCCCAGAACAGTTCGAAGGTCCACAACTCCCCAGTGACTCTTGGTACTCGGCTTGACTGTCGTTCCGATTACTATTACATTACTCGCTCTAATCAGTACAGGTCGAGAAACGTTGGGGTACCTTATCAAGTACCTTAAGAGGTTCAGTCTTATGACCTCACCCATCGACAAGGGAAGAGGTCCCCTAGAAGGGTTGGGCCCCTAGCTTGGGTCCAGAGGGCGTAACGTCCGTCTAAGAAATGGTCGACTCGGTGGTCCCTTCGGGACGTTGTCATGTCCGTTCTCCTTTTCTATTTGTGACTTTACAAGGTCGAGCGTTACAAAAAATAAAGGGATGTTTTGACGTCCCGAAGAGGTCACTGAGTCGCCATTCCTTAGACGGACGTTACGCCCTCTGGACCCAAACTAGGGACCCAGCCCTTCTAGGGGACCTCCTCCTTTAACGTTGGGTGAGACGATAAGAACGGACCTCTTAGGGTACCTGTCTCTTCGAACCCTTTGACGTCAGGTATCCTAACGTGTCTCAGTCCGTGTCGACTTCACGGACTCGTATGTACGTGTCTTGACGTTACCCCACTCCCAGTCAATCTACTCGAGTCACGATTCTTCTGGGGGCATTTTCCGAGAACTGACCTCAGTCCCCTACTCCCCGTCCTCTCCTTCCCGACCCCCACCCTTTCATCTCCCAGTCTCGTCTGTTTTCACGGGGTTGGTTCCCGGTATAATTTTCCGGAAGTACACGTTTACGGATCCAATCCTTCCACCTACAGTGGGCCCGCATCAGTCGGGTCCCCTGGACTCAGGGACTACCTTCAGGAAAGTCTTTTGAGTCTTTCCGACAAGAACCGACAAGTGGTTCAGACCACACCCCTCCCGTCGTAGGGGACACCCGGACAAACAGTTTCGGAATGTCACTGAACACTACCTGGACTTTCTAGTGTACATCCCAAAACCGACCTCGACCGGAACGTCCAGAGTCCGAGACTTCCGGGCCCACACAGGAAGTCTCGACGACAAGTCCTTATTTGTCGTCTCCATGCAAGGGTGTTTTTCCAGGAAAGTCCGGAAAGAGAATTTACCAAGTCAAATCCGTTCAAGTACACGGGCTTCGTGTCACTACGGTTTGTTTGACTTTACTACCCCAAACCGCGTCTCTTTCCGGATAATGTCCCGGTACGTGTCTCTACCCACCGGGTCCGGGATTTTTCGGAGTTCGAGGGACTTCGTTTCGTAAAAATGTCCGTTCCACACCCCTTCCCCCACCAGTATCCCAGACACTACCCGAACACGTACTAAGAGACTAACCGACTACCATCCCATTGTCGTATCACAGTGTCTCCAATTGCAATAGTCAGGAATCCGAGGTCCCGCGGACCCCGAGACACGAGTTCTAGTAGTTCACCAATTATAGGTACACCATCCCCTAAAACTACCGTTGGGTGAGGTCATGAGAACGGACCTTTTAGGGTACCTGCTTCCTCGGACCACCCGACGTCAGGTACCCCAGCGATTCTCAGTCTGTGGTGACTCGCTGAAGTGAAAGTGAAAAGTGAAAGTAAGTGACCTCTTCCTTTACCGTCGGGTGAGGTCACAAGAACGGACCTCTTAGGGTCCCTGCCCCCTAGGACCACCCGACGACGGATACCCCAATGTGTCTCGGTCTGTGATGACTTCGCTGAATCGTCGTCGTCCCCTAAAAGTGTAGACGTTTTGTTAAGTCCTTTACACGTAGTCTTTGATAATAAATGAATTAAGACTCTCCTCTATTTAACCTCCTATACCGCCTTCAGAACGGGAGGGGGGGCTGGGGGCGGTTGGGGGCGGAGTTTCTGGGGTACCCCAGGATACGAACCAACGTAAAAGAAGGACGGGAAACTCAGAAGATCACATTTCATGTGTTTCCACCAAACCTACCAACCCACACGACGGTCGTAACCCTAGGTGTACCCATATTTATTACAGGATGTTCGTCGAGGTTTAGTCCCCTGTCTCCCGGAATTCGTTCTAGAGTCTGTGGACTCGTACCTCGGTGGGGGTGGTAGAGGGCAGAAACAGTGTCTCGAGTTCTAAACCTAAGCCCTTTCTCTTCTAGACTACGGAAATCGGACCCAGTGTCCGGATGTCTCCGATGTACGTTGGTCTCGGACCCCCACCCCAAACCAAGAGGGTCCCTCTTGTCCACGTCGAGGGTCTCGTCCACCTTGTTCCGGGCTACCTGTGTGTTGTCGACCGGTGAGTCCAGGAAGAGTACGACCAAGGCGTACCAGACTTGGCTTCCAAGGTCTAAAAACTTAGACTTAGAGAAGTACAGTGAACGTTAGAGGAAACCCCTCTTCTACCAATTTTGTACAAGTGTAAAAGTACAACTTCCGTTATTATATGTTGATATCCTAAAAATACATAGTACTCAAAGGAAGAGTAAATATGTCTTTCTCGTGACAGGAATAGTCGTTGTCACGTTTCGGCGACCCTACCCGACTTGACACGTGAGGAGGGGTTTAAGTAGACAACACCAGGATTGGGAGTCATGGACTCTTACACTGACATAAACCTGTATCTCCCAGAAATATTTCCATTAATTCTCTTTTACTCCGGAAGGGTCAATCGCGATAACCATTTCTTGGACGGACGGTTATATCCATATCCTCTGTATTCTCTGTGTCTAAGCCAGGGACCCAGCCGTTCTAGGGGACCTCCTCCCGTGCCGTTGGGTGAGGTGATAAGAACGGACCTCTGAGGGTACCTGTCTCCTCGGACCTCCCGATGTCAGGTGTCCCAGCGTTTCTCAGCCTGTGTTGACTTCGTAGAATCGTGCGTGTGTACGGTCCATTTTACTCCAGTATGCTCACCAGGTTAGGTTATATCGACCACAGGACATTCTCCTTCTTTAAACCAAAAAAACAACAACAATCTCATATCTACGAAATGCTACAACACAATCAAAGACGACATCTCATTCCACTTAGTCAGTGTACATATGTATGTAGGGGAGAAGGAACCTAAAGGAAGGGTAAATCCAGTGGTGTCCCGTGACTCATCTCTTCTCCTCTTTTAAACCTGTGTCTGTGTGTCTACCTTGTGGTAGTCTTGTGTATCTCTTCTGCCGGTCGACTTCTCTCACCAGAGTTTAGTTAAGACAACTGTGGAGCTAGAGCCTGAATCTGGGAGACCGTTACACTCTTTTAATTAAAGAACACAATGAAACAATACCGTCGGGACTGTTTGATTATGTCAGAGACATTAAGGACGGACTCTTGTCTGTCACACAGGATAAAATCTTCAAGTCCCTTGAAAGTGGACATAATTTCCAATAAAAACAAACAAAAAGTCTTCAAGAGAGAAAAAAGTGAGGTCGTTTGTCCGTCTGGTGAACGAAAAACTGGACAGACATTCTAATTAAAAGGTCTTTTAAAACACTTAATTAACGAATGTAGTAATTTTCCAGTCATCCTTTGTCCACTATGAAAAAAATTTTCGACCAAACGACACGTCCAAAATAACCGACGAGACCACAAAGTGACTCGAGTCTCAACGTCTTTACGTTTCTCTTCAAGTTCTGTGACTGTTCGATGGTACATTCTCGGTCTTAATTACTATGGATAATATTTAATTAAATATACATACTCATTATATATATTAATATATATAGTTGGGATAATAATAGATCATATCGTATAATATTAAAAATTATATTTATTAAACAAGGGGTTATTAATATATCATATAATGTAATTATATATGTTAGTCAAGTCAAGTCAGCGAGTCAGTACAGGCTGAGAAACACTGGGGTACTTAGCGTCGTCCGGTCCGGAGGGACAGGTAGTGGTTGAGGGTCTCAAATGGGTTTGAGTACACGTAGTTCAGTCACTACGGTAGGTCGGTAGAGTAGGAGACAGCAGGGGAAGAGGAGGACGGGGGTTAGGGCGGGTCGTAGTCTCAGAAAAGGTTACTCTGTTGAGAAGCGTACTCCACCGGGTTTATAACCTTAAAGTCGAAGTCGTAGTCAGGAAGGTTACTTGTGGGTCCTGACTAGAGGAAATCTTACCTGACCAACCTAGAGGAACGTGAGGTTTCCTGAGAGTTCTCAGAAGAGGTTGTGGTGTCAAGTTTTCGTAGTTAAGAAGTCGAGAGCTGAAAGAGGTGTCAGGTTGAGAGTGCAGGTATGTACTGGTGACCTTTTTGGTATCGGAACTGATCTACCTGGAAACAACCGTTTCATTACAGAGACGAAAAACTATACGATAGATCCAACCAGTATTGAAGGGAAGGTTCCGTATTCGCAGAAAATTAAAGTACCGACGTCAGTGGTAGATGTCACTAAAACCTCGGGGGGTTTTATTTCAGACTGTGCCAAAGGTGACAAAGAGGTAGATAAAGGGTACTTCACTACCCTGTCTACGATACTAGAAGCAAAAGACTTACAACTCGAAATTCGGTTGAAAAAGTGAGAGGAGAAAGTGAAAGTAGTTCTCCGAAAACTCAAGGAGAAGTTAAAGACGGTATTCCCACCACAATAGACGTATAGACTCCAATAACTATAAGAGGGTCGTTAAAACTAAGGTCAACCACGAAGAAGGTCGGGTCGTAAAGAGTACTACATGAGACGTATATTCAATTTATTCGTCCCACTGTTACATGTCGGAACTGTATGAGGAAAAGGATATACCTTGGTCAGACAACAAGGTACAGGTCAAGATTGCCAACGAACGACTAGACGTATATCCAAAGAGTTCTCCGTACAGTCCACCAGACCATAAGGGTAGAGAAAGTCTTAAAAGGTGTCAAATAACACTAGGTGTGTCAGTTTCCGAAACCGTATCAGTTATTTCGTCTTTATCTACAAAAAGACCTTGACAGAACGAAAAAGGTACTAGGTCGTCTACAACCGTTAAACTAGAGACCAAGGAGACGGAAAAGCTTTAGGTCGAACTTGTAGACCTTCAAGTGTCAAGTGCATGACGACTTCGGACCGAACCTCTTAAAACTCGTAATGAAATGATCGTACACTCTACTCACGTTAATACGCCATCAAACTCGTAAGAAATCATACCGGAAAGAAACCCTAACCTTACTTTTGACTGAAAAAGGTCAGGACACCGGTGACGACTCAAGAGGTTTAAACGACCGTATAATTTCAACGAGTCAGTACAGGCTGAGAAACACTGGGGTACCTGACATCGGATAGTCCGAGGAGGCAGGTACCCTAAAAGGACCGCTCTCACGACCTCACCTAACGGTAAAGGAAGAGGTCCCCTAGAAGGGCTGGGTCCTTAGCTTGGACCCAGAGGGTGTAACATCCGTCTGTGAAATGATAGACTCGGTGGTCCTTCTAGACCGTATAACTCACGTCGTGAAAGTGTCGTGGTAGAAAGTCCTAAACTTTATCGAGTTGACCTTAAGGTAGTGGAGGTGATCGAAACAAGCATCCCTACGAAAGATTCCGGGTAAACTGAAGTGTAAGGTCCTACAGACCGAGACCCATTCACTAGTGTGGTAGCACTAATAGAACCAGCACTTCGAGAAAAAACATGACAAGAAGACACATAAGAACGGTGGAGAAGAATTATAGAAGACGAAGACAAGCCAGGGATGGTAAAGACAGGAAATAGCTCGGGGAGAAAAGTACTTTACAAGGAAACTATAGAGATTAAAAGAACTTCTCTAGAGATCAGAAAGGGTAAGACAACAAAAGGAGATAAAGAAACGTAACTAGTGACTCCTTCCGAAAGAATAGAGAGGAACGACAAGAAACCTTGAGACGTAAGTCGACGAAAATAGAAAGTAAAGGAGGAAACGAAAAGCGAAGAGAAGAAAAGTGTCGATAAACACTCCGGAGGGGTAAGTCGGTAAAACGAAAAAACGTGAAGAAAAGGTACCCCTACCAGAACTAGGGACAGAGGATATTTTACAGTGCTTGGAAGCAGGTATCAAGTAGTCCGTGAGAATAGTTTAGATCAGGGAATTTAGATAAAGAGTGAAGGTGACATATCATATTATATTAATTATGTATATTAATTAAAAACTGAAGAATAAAAAATCTCTAATTCTTAAAACGTCTTCGTTACCATTTTAAAAGGTGAAAGTATGAGAACTCCATGTCCATCAGTAAAAATAAACCGAAAGACCTGGGGATTTTTACAGTCAGTTGGTGTTGGGGGTTAAAGGGAAGATAGTCAAAATCGTACTCACCAGGTCCGTCGGTTCGTGTCGTAGGAGGTTTACTCACTAACCGAGTTCGTGTTCGTCCACTGGATTCGTCCAGGTTAGTTTTACTTCGAGTCCCGAAACATTCTAGGTGGTCTTTTCTTCTGACAACTAGTGGGATTGGACTTAAACTCTCCTACACCCGACTGTGAGGACGTTGGTGACACGGGGCTCCTCCTCTCCCGCTCTGTCTCTCACCATAAACGTAGTTTCATGTCGACTTTCCCTCTCTCTCTTTATTCCAAAGATACAGTAGGAAACTTGAGTTTAATTCGGTACACATTTCGGTCTAGACTCGGAAAGATCAATGTACCAGATTATTCAAAAAAAGGAAGATAGTTGAACCCAACCCAACATTTTCAAACTAAAGATTCACTCTGTAGTGTACCCGTTTCTAACTACCTACCGAACTTGACAAACTATACTTCATCTTGTCCAACAGGTAAATAACCAATTTACCGGAAACACAATTAATAATTCTCTCTTGAAAGTGGTGGACGTCAGAACGGGAAACTCAAGTGGGTCTCTAGATTCACAACCGTAGGGACAGGAACTCCCGTCTGTAACTAAACACGTCTCGTACTTTTCTACCTCAGGATTCCGTTGTTATGCACGAAACGAAAGTGGAATTGATCATTTACTGTTATTCCGAACAAACAACCTTAAAAATTTTAGTATCAAAGTTAAAGTCATCAACACTAACCAGACAAACACAAAAGATAAAGAAAGACCAACCCCGAACCCTCTGACATGGAAAGATTCTTAAACGAGTAGAGATGATCCAACAAGGAAAATAACCGTATGTCAACCGAATATCATCAGAGAATACTAGAAAACATAAAAACACCACAGTCAACATTGAAGAGGAAAAAGTAAAGATCAAAATAACTACACTCGAGAGAGGGAAAAACTGGACTACTCGACCGATTTCCAAATAAAACAAATAGAAAAGTTTCTTGGTCCAAAATTAAAATAACTATAAAAGATAACAAAAGAAGTAGAAATAAAGTAAATAAACACGAGACTCAAAATACTAAATAAAGAGAGATGATTGAAACCCGAAACAAACAAGAAGAAAGAGATCAACGACATCCATATACCAATCCAACAAATAAACTCTAACAAAAACAAAGGACTCCAATCTAACATAACGGTATTTGAAGGAAGTATCTTGACGAATTGACATAGGGTATCCAAAACCTAGCAGCACAATAAAAGTGAACAGAGGTCTATAAAAAACAACAAATCATTGTATGACGAATCGGAAATGTACAAACACAAAAAATATCGAATAAAAAGGAACATCAACTAAAGAAAAAATTTTATAAAGAAATGAACAAATGAACACGATCCAGAATAAACACCGTACACCCTAGATCAAGGAACTGATCCCTAACTTGAGTCCGGGGGACGCAACCGTTACATCTCTGAATCGGTGATCTGGTGGTCCAAATCAGGGAACATCAACTAAAGATTAGGGTTCCGTAGCACCAACCTTCCAGGTTCCCTCTTCTACCACCGAAGTCCTTTTTGTGTATATATAAATATACCACGACAAGAGTCAGTGAGTCAACACAAGTTAAAAAACACCGGGATAAACGGACCGGTTAGGGTACCAGCCTCCTCGGACCACCCGACGTCAGGTACCCCATCGACTCTCAGCCTGTACTGACTCACTGAAGGGAAAGTTAAAAGTGAAAGTACGTAACCTCTTCCTTTACCGTTGGGTGAGGTCACAAGAACGGACCTCTTAGGGTCCCTACCCCCTCGGACCACCCGACGGTAGAGACTCCAGCGTGTCTCAGCCTGTGCTGACTTCGTTGAATCGTCGTCGTCGTCGTACCTGACATCAGGAGGTCCGAGGAGACAGGTACCCCTAAGAGGTCCGTTCTTATGACCTTGCCCAACGGTATGGGAGGAGGTCCCCTAGAGGGGTCGGGTCCTTAACTTGGGTCCAGAGGGTGTAACGTCCGTCCAAGAAATGGTAGACTCGGTGGTCCCTTCGGGTATATATATTTATATATTTTTTAAAGGGGGAACACTATACGAGAATATAAAAAGGGAACATAATAGTGTTATGATTTAATAATCATCGTAGTCTTCCTTTTAATTAACATGACGAAGAGAGAAGACGATCTTATTTCGACGTAATTCTGTATCAAACACTACATTAGAACAAATGATGATGAAGGGACATACAACATCCTGAAGTCCTTGTTAAATCACATTCTTATTCTTTTGGTCCGACTCTATACTCCATTGAACGAGCTCTAACGTGATGGTTATCTCGACCCTACGTAAAGGAGAAGTATTGGAGATCTTACACTCATACATTTCCCTTTTTCTCCCATCTCGTAGTGTGCTGCGAGGGTGTACCTTCACCGGGGTTTCGTTGTGATTTTTCACGGAACCTGATCGAGAGTACGACGACGACGACGATTCAGCGACGTCAGTACAGGCTGAGACACGCTGGGGTATCTGTCGTCGGGTGGTCCGAGGGGGGGCAGGGACCCTAAGAGGTCCGTTCTTGTGACCTCACCTAACGGTAAAGGAAGAGGTTACGTACTTTCACTTGTCACTTTCACTTCAGCGAGTCAGCACAAGCTGAGGATCGCTGGGGTACCTGACGTCGGATGGTCCGAGGAGACAGGTACCCTAAAAGGTCCGTTCTCATGACCTCACCCTACAGTAACGGAAGAGGCTGGACGAGAGTATTAGGTGGTATTTTGACCACACAACAGAATTTCTAGTTCTAACTTCTCTGCGGTCCTACACCTCTTACACGTCTACACTCGAAGTCGTCTACAAAAGACAGACTTGTGGTACTTGGCCTTCTACCTCTATGAGAAACTCCTAGTGACTTATCTGCAGGTCAGATCTCCCGGCGAGACTTTTACCACGACGACCCCCTCTCCTTCCAGAGTTCCCTCCTTCTTTATCGTAGAAGACTAGTACTTCGTAGTCCTCCATATTCCCCTATTCACACTCACCTTCTCCTTACTCTCTGCCACGGAATCAGTCTAAGACCGATCCTTATCTCAGGTGTGGTCGATGAACGGTCCTGTCGTACTAGACCCCGTGACCGGGGTTAGTACCTGTCCCTCCTTCTCGGGTTGTCTGCTACCACTACTTTGGTCTTTAGGATCGCGAACCTCCTGTGTCTCCCTTCACTGTCAGGACTCCGGGGGACCTCTCTTGACCACGGAACCCCTGTAGAAAGGACGGTGGACTCAGGGACATTCGGTTGCAGTACTCTTTGGTCCAGTGGTCCCCAGGACCCTTCTCATGTGGAGTTCCGAGTTCGGAGTGTCCACGTCTTCTCCCGTCCCGGCCTAGACCCTGACCCAGACTTTCGTTTGAGTCACTGCGTCCTAACTCCTGCCACTCACCTACCACCCCTCTTTGGAGTAGGGCACGGACCTTTTCGAACTCGAGTCAAGAGACGGACTCTTATTTTCCGTACCTACCTCCCCTACGTCAATTTCTTTTTAATGAAAACTTTTAGGGTAATCACGGGTTTACAAAACAATAATCTATTATTAATTTATCTTTTCCTTTTGAGTCACAAATACCAGTATGTAATAATTTTACAATTGGTCCGGGGGTACCTTAGAATTAAAGGAAGAAAAGACTGAAGTGACTCCCGGGAACTCGGAAAACCTACGTTTACGACAAATAAGTTGTGTAATCCGTTACGTCAAGTTTAATAAATAATTACCACGAATAAATTAAACTATAGATCCCACAAAAGACAGACACAGACTACAGTAAACCCTTTGTCTGGTAACAAAAGGTAAAAAATAAGGATAATTTTCTAACCTCTCACTTAATAAGTACCTTAACAAATTAAAACTCCCTGAAACCAATATAGGTCAGACACACAGTAAAAAAGGAGGAAATAACTCCGACGGTCTTCAGTTAATCGGTAGGGATTTACTTTGTTGTCGTCTATAGAGTAATCGTCAACCGAATTATAAATAAAAAAATTCTAAAGAAAAGTAAACACCAGTATCAAAGACAAATCTATTTACTAACATGTCTACGAAACTTTAGGTGCACACCGTAAAAAAAAAAAGTCAGTTCGTTTAACTGACGTTGATAAAGTACGTTTTTTCAAAGGTTCTGACATACGACTAACCCTCGTCCCCGGTGTAAAACTTGAAAAATGCTTACGACCGATTGGAAATTCCCACATTTGATACACATTCTATGATACGACACACCTAATGTTTATGTTAGACTAATTTAAGAGTGGTATTGTAACACTAGGTCCCGATTCTTTCGTGAGGTTCGAGTATCGACCGAGACCGGTAAGTTCTAGGACAATAAGATTGGTAATTAGTAGAGGAGACTTACATAATACACGAACACGAATCAGTGAGTCAGCACAGGCTAAGAAACGCTGGGGTGTCTGACATCGGGTGGTCCGAGGTGACAGCACCCTAAGAGGTCCGTTCTCCTGACCTCACCCAACGGTAAAGGATGAGGTCCCCTAGAAGGATTGAGTCCCTAGTTTTGACGTAGAGGACGTAACCGTCTACCTAAGAAATTGTGAATCGGGGGACCCTTCGGGTTGTTTAGGATTTATGGTCCATTATAAAATAAAACACTTGGTCACTTCTTTACGTCGTTACCTCTCCATAGAACGATGAAGACTTTTTTATCATCCTAGTGGATCACTAGGACGTTAAGTAAGACAAAAATTGCGACACCTGTAAATGATCTTTACAATCCTGAGTCCCATCGTTCACTGTCCTCACGTTAAGTTTGACTGCTTTCGTTTTTAATTTTCTGTTAAGCCAACTTCTTTGGCATTTCAACTATCCTTTACAATCGAAGTCCATACCGACCTGAGTCTTCGAGTTTGTTACCTGACTAGAGAAAAGTGATGATTCTAAAGATCAGAAGACCCAATAAAAACAAGGGTCCCTCGTATAAGGGAAAACCACAACTCTACCGTCTGCCTCGTCGAGTCTAGGTGGAGGGTCAAAAAAATCACGGGAAGACCACCGACCTCGTTTTCTGGATCCTTCTCCATACTACCCGAATCTACTCTATTACACGAGTAGGGAATCAGTCAGTGACGCCACCTCCTCATACCACGAGGCTACTAGGTAGGGACCAGGTGTGCGGATACGGTCCTGATCCCAACTCGTGGGATCACTTGATCGTGGTAGGTCTGACGAACCGAACTGACTCCTTCCACCCAACAGAATTTTCTCTTTAGGTCTACTCCGTTTTGTGGATTCACACAACAAGTGAACAACTTAAAACTCTTTGAACAACTCCTGCGAACAGTGAAGACTAATGTAGAAGCCGAGAGTCACAAACTCAGGGAAAGGTCTCCGAAGATCGTTGGAGGTAACAGAAACACAGTTCTAGGCGCATCCTACGGACCCCACACCCTCCTCTTAACAGAATTAAAGAAAACCCAAATCACACGAGACACACACTAAGTGACGACGACAACGACAAGAATTCTCCCAACTTAGTTTGATCCTATTTTAGGATCTGAATTCGATAGAAAAAAAAGAGAAGAGTAAAAAAAGTTGATAGTGAATTTCTGAACTCCTCGGGGAGACCCCTCTCTCCTTCAACAACCACGGTTCGTGTGACTGTTAAGAAATTACCTCAAAGAAAGTACAACCTTCTTTCCCTCCTGACTCTTGACGCACCAAAAAAGGAGGGTCGAGTCACAGGCAGACCCAGACATTCTTTAAACAAAGAACAAGTTACAGAGGATAAAGAAGATGAAGGTCGGGGGTTTTGAACAGAAAAATAAATCTAAGTGAGGGACTAATGGTTCCTTAGTGTGAGGACGGACTTAGACGACAGAACAGAAAGTTAAAACGGATTTATTGTAAGGACAGGATGAGTTTCACCGACCCATATGTCGAGAGTACCTTAGTCAGTCGATTGTCAGTCGGTTAGTCGTCTCTCTATGGTTCTGTGTGGGAGGTTGTAGTTCCTCAAGTGTGGGAACGATAGTCCTTTTCGTCTGAGAACATGTCTAGTAAGGTCCCCTCTTGACATTTGTCTTCCCAGGTCTCTTTCCGTTCTAGAGTAATCCGAGTCAGATTACCCGTTTATCGTGAATAAGAAGGAAGGACCTACGAAAGAAAAATATAAAACCTTAACTGTACCTTAAATATATTTTATTTTAAGTGGTACAATTTCACATGTTAAACCACGAAAAATCGTATGAATTTCCTAACTTTATAGTTATTGGAGTCTATACGTCTACTGTGGGAATACCGTCTTTCACTTCTCCTTGATTTTTGGAGAACTACTTTCACTTTCTCCTCTCACTTTTTCAACCGAATTTCGAGTTGTAAGTCTTTTACTTCTAGTACCTTAGACCAGGGTAGTGAGGTACCCTTTATCTACCTCTTTGTCACCTTTGTCACAGTCTAAAATAAAAAAACCCCGAGGTTTTAGTAACGTCTACCACTAACGTCGGTACTTTAATTTTCTACGAATGAGGAACCTTCTTTTGAATACTGGTTGGATCTATCATATAAGTTTTCGTCTCTGTAATGAAACGGCTGATTCCAGGCAGATCAGTTCCGATACCAAAAAGGTCACCAGTACATACCTACACTCTCAACCTGACACTTCTTCCGACTCACGGTTTCTTAACTACGGAAACTTGACACCACAACCTCTTCTGAGAACTCTCAGGAAACCTGACGTTCCTCTAGGTTGGTCAGGTAAGACTTCCTCTAGTTGGGACCCTAAAGAAACCTTCCTTACTATTATTTCGACTTTGAGGTGGACTTTCCGGTGGAGTACGCTTCTCAACTGAGTTACCTTTTCTGAGACTACGACCCTCCCTAACCCCCGTCCTCCTCTTCCTCTGCTGGCTCCTACTCTACCGACCTACCGTAGTGACTGAGCTACCTACGCTCAGACTCACTTGAGGCCCTCAACCACTACCTGTCCCTCCGGACCGCACGACGCTAAGTACCCCAGTGTTTCTCAACCTGTGCTGACTCGCTGACTTGACTTGACTTGACTTTCCTAACATGTTAGTAGTGATGATACATAAGATCTTATAAAAGTAGTGGGGGTTTCGTTGGGGTATGGGTAATCGTCAGTGGGGAGTTACGGGGAGGTAAGGGTCGAGGACCATTGGTGATTAAACGGAGACGCGGATATCTAAATAGATGAGACCGATAAAGTATATTCACCTTAGTATGGCATACATTGGAAAACGTAGACCGAAGAAAGTGAATCATAGTACAAAAGTTTCAAACAGGTATAATAACGGACGTAGTCAGTCACGAAGTAAAGAAAAATACCGACTTCGTAGTAAATTCTTAAGATGGTACTTATATGTTTCCAAGAAGTTGAACTAGACCAAGGGAACAGAAAAAGGGAATGAGTGTCTAATAAAGAATGTTAAATTTTAAAATACAAATGGATAACCTGAAATGTAAAATAAAAATACGTAATAAACCGAAGAACAAAGATTCAAAGATCTCAGGGTAAATGGGTTAAGTTTATTCGTATATGTATTTCGGAGTAGATCTGGTGTTGCCTTATAAGAGAAGTGTGTCGTTCTTTTAGATATGTTTTATATCTAAACCACTGTTAGAATTAGTAAGATTATTAGGATTATAGTAGGGATTTTTATTCGTCCGATTTAAGTAGAAAAATACCACCCTTCTAAAAACACCCCCTTAAAACACACAAACCTACCTTCATTGTCTTTGGAGGTAGTCTCCAAAGACGTACGACCGAAGGGACTTTCGTACTACCGAAGGAACTTTGTTCTCTGGTCTTTGGTCCGATGGGACCACCGAGTCACCATTCCTTAGACGGACGTTACGTCTCCTGTGTTCTCTGTGTACAAACTAGGGTCCCAGTCCTTCTAGGGGACCTACGCCCGTACCGTTGGATGAAGGTCATAGGAACGACCCTTTTAGGGTACCTACCTCCTCGGACCACCCGGTACCAACCTACCCCAATGTTTCTCAGTCTATACTAACTTCCCTGACTCGTGTCTTTGAACCACTCTTAAACTTGTTTACACTTTAGTCACGGGTCCTCAAAGGGTACCTTATGTCGACATTCTCGAGACGTACCACGGGTGACGAGACACGCATACTCAAGACGAGAAGAAACAGACACTACACGGGAGGACACTCCGAATCGAGGACGTCGTCTATCTTCTGTGGAAAGACGTCCAGGATTCTACGAGGACATCCCTTCGAGAGACCCCCTAGACCGAACACTGTCCCTGGACGACGACGACAATTCAGCCAAGCCAGCACAGACTGAGACACGCTGGGGTATCCGCCATCGGGTGGTCTGAGGGGGCAGGGACCCTAAGAGGTCCGTTCTTGTGACCTCACCCAACGGTAAAGGAAGAGGTTACGTACTTTCACTTTTCACTTTCACTTCAGCGAGTCAGTACAGGCTGAGAAGCGCTGGGGTACCTGACGTCGGGTGGTCCGAGGAGGTAGGTACCCTAAAAGGTCCGTTCTGTCCCTGGATGGTTACCGGATTGGTTGTCATCGGTTGTCTTTTTAGATGACACCTTTGTATCAGCGGTCCTCGGGTGGTGTGTTACTATTTAATTTCCTGGGAAACCTGAATCCAACCACAGTGTTTCCTACAAAGAAGTGTTCACTTTCCTCTGTTTCGACTCCTCCTCTTCACCGTCGCGATTTCTTCTCCTCTCCATCGCACTCTCATTTCCTTTGGTGCGTACGAACTCCGACTCCTGATGTACCCCTCGACGCAGGAGACTCCTACCTCGTCACGTCTCCTGAACCACCCAAGGTCCCCTCGGACTCTTCACCCTCCCTCTCACGTTCACACCGGGTTTAATAAGTACTTTGAGGAGCCAGGTCCGACATTTACGAGTCCCGAGAGTATTTGGGTAGAAGGAGTTCCGGTAAGAGGTAGACCCAATTCTCAAGGACCCTCTTCCGGTGTAAAGAGACTTTGTTCGTAGTGGAATAAGGATCAACGGTCCCTCGTTCCTTATTTATTTACATGAACCTTTATATTTACACATTATTTCTTTTATTTTTACCGTTATTCTGTGTCAAATGGACCGTTCAATGGGGGAATGAAATTACTTCAGGAAAAATGACGTAGTAAATGGTCGTAACACAGGTCAGCTATCTTTTGAATTGTTACTTTGTTCTAGGGTGTCACGAAAGACTCCTGTGAACATTTAAACCGACCCCCAACCCCCCTCACAAGGAAGAAGGAATGAGTTGATTCTAATTTATACCGAGAATTTTAGGACGTTACCTCTAACTCTTCTTTTTCGAAATAAAGACGGTGTCGCGTACTTTATCGAAACTAATTTTGAGGTACTTCATGTTTTTCTAAGACAACATACACAAGTACGACATATCATCGGTTGTTAACGTAATGAACCTTGTTTCGTTAAGGAAAAGTAATTATTGGAATATGGTCTTTTCGTTTTACCCAACCAAAACCTAACCGACGGTTTATAATTTAAGGATTAGTAAGTACACTTCATGATAAAGTCTATTTTATGTGAGTCGTATACAGATATGATATAAAAGAGTACTAATTCTGTTTAATCACGTATTCCTTTTAACACTGAATAACGGAGTACTATGGATCCTAGAGTGTTCACAATAAAAATCAGAAAATTCTTCAAGTTTGTGTGACATATATAAAGAAAATACAAAGATATAGATAAGTCGCCCCTCTGTTTCTAACAAATTAGCGACCGTTGTTCTGTTAACCAATAACTACATCTTTTCTTAATGTCGGAGTGGAGTGTGGTATCTCACTCTACTTAAAGTCTATTTTCTTTCTTAATTTAGATTCCTTTACTTTGGTTCTTTTGTCTCGACCACATAATCATCAAGAGTCACACTTCAATCGGAAGGGTTCGGGTTCTCGGTTCCTTCTTACAAGTCAAATACCAAAGTTGATGTATTTTATTTTTGTCTAAAGATGTACGGGGTCACTGGTATTTATTTTAATTTCTCGATTACTTAGTGACCCCCTTTTATGAATGATTCATGTTGTTTCGTAACTGTAGAGTAATTCCTAAGTATGGTTGGTGGAATTGTCGGAGTGTGTAATAACTTCTTTCTCCTTTTTCCTCACTCATCCGTTCACTAGTTTGTCTTGACTTTTAAACACCTTTTTTACGAATAATCATCATTTTTGTTTTTTATTTTTTTGTTAGATTTTGTAACTCTATTGACGAAAAGTTGATAGTTGACCGTTTGGTGAGAGCTTTATTGTGGTAATTCGTCGTAAAGGGTTGAAACCGTGATAATACAATGCAATATAAAAACCTATTAATAAACACCCCTTCACAATAGGAGCATCGTCTTTAATTAACTCCATGGCGCAATACAATCACGAAAGAGAGATGAGTACGTTTGATATATAAAAGAAAGCACGAATTAGTGTGAGACTTTTACTAACGGGAGATCGATTCCAACGTGATACATGGATTACAAATGAGGAGGTTCTATTATGAGGGGTTGTGAGGAAAGGGGACCCTCGTAAGAAGTAAAGTCTTTCTAGTCCCTTCCTTTTGGAACTCCTGGTGTACAAGACCTTAGTGGACTGTGGTCGGGATTACTAAAGTTACGGGGGTCCTCTTCCTCTTCTTGCGTTCTTGATGTAGTCGGGGTCAGGAATAGATGTCGAGACAAACGGTAAGATTTTGATATTCTGGAGAAGGTCGAAGGGTCCTTCACCCCGTATCAGAACTCTCGTAATCAGACACCGGAAGAAACGGACCGTTTAATTGTTTCGATGAGGAAAGATGGGGAGGTTTCAAGACAGAGACGTAAAGATAAACCGTGGTCACTTGTCTCCGACTCAAACCCCCCGTTGTAGGACGTGACTCAGAGATGACTCTTTCCAGAGGTCTGTTATAGGGAATAGGAGAACCCGGGTTTTAACGGGTGAACCAATCTGATGTTCCTTTAAACGTCAGAACATGTAAAGACCGAGTCTCTCTAAAACCCTTCCGTTATACCTTTATAAATAGTTTTCTGGACCCTTGTATGTAGGAGAGAATAGATCGTTAATATAAGTGTCGTAAATAGGGTTCCATTCATAGACACGTCAGTTGATGTTTAACCGAACGGTAGCCGTGAACGGTAGGTGAAGATGTTCCTAATTTAATATACGACGATGTCAACGACTAAAAGTTTTAGGGATCTTTCTTCAAGTCCCACCTTTCGTCTCTACTCCGAGAGACACAGGACCTTTTGGACCGTCTCGTCCAGAAACCTATCAATTTATAACAGTCTTCGACTAAAATACTCGGGTTAAAAATATAGAGGAGTATTGTTTTTTTCGTGGTTTTAGGAAGTACCACTACAGACGAGGAGTACTGATCGTCTTTGACGTTTTCTTATACACGAACTAACGTACATAAGGAAGAAGCGGCTTTAGTGTATATATGACTGGAATGGGGGACGGAGAAGCCTTGTCAAAGGGTCTCGATAGAGGGCCCGATATCAGGATAGTCACGAGAGAGGACCCGACGTCAGGAGTAAAACGGTGTTTATTTTGAATTGGGCGTTGAGTACAAAACGTAAAAAAAATTTCAGACGTCGTGATTGTAAACTTACACAATATTATAAGTTTCGGACAAAAATTAACGTTTGTTACTATTTAGTACATTAGAGGTTATCGTTCCTGACTCACCAAACCATATCTTGTCATTGCAACATAGACCCTAGAGATATTGATATTTATTTTGGCACTGGTTATGTGTGTTTCACAGATGGATACTTTTTTATAAATCGAATCCTTCGTCCCTCTTCTCACCCCGTATTTATACCTGTCTTTTTCTGACGGTCCTGTTAATAGTTTGACCACGACCTACCATTCAAAACCAATATAATCAATAGATGACGATATTTTGTTCGGTGTTTAATTGACCGAATTTCGTTTCGAGTAATAGAGAAACAAAGACACCCAATCCTTAAGGTCCACTCAGCCAAGTCGACCCACCCGGATCGAGTCTCAGAGAGTGTTCCAACGATAGTTCTACCGTCGACTCCAACGTAGTAGACTTCCGAAAAGACACCGACCTCCTACGTAAAAATTTATGGATTGAATGTAACGATAATCTTTCTCTACACCAACCTTTTACTGTGAAGACATAGTCATTTACCTGAAGGGTCCACCACGTCACCATTTCTTAGACGGACGGTTACGTCCTCTACGACCTTTACGTCCAAACTAGGGACCCACCCCTTCTAGGGGACCTCATCCTTTACCGTTGGTGAGGTCATAAGAAAGGACCTCTTAGGGTTCCTGTCTCCTCGGACCGTCCGATATCAGGTGCCTCAGTGTTTCTGAGCCTGTACTGCCTCGTGTGTCCTTGTGTGTAACTCCTCCATTCGTTTCTTTTATTGGCTCTCGAAGGACGTTACAAGACACACTCTTTGTCTACTCTAGACTTGGTCCCACCGTCGTCACACCTTCTTTCCCTTCTCTTTTAGGAATACATAAATCCCACTTCACAGTCATCTCTGACTACTAATTAAGATACATCTGTCATTCCTCATTCCTCATCCATTCTGAAACTCTTATAAAAGTTTACGTTGCTCGTTGATCCCTTGAAAATCCTGATAAAATATCGATGTTCCCCGTTTTTTTTCTTTATCTTCCATATATAAACAAATGTAATATTTTTTAATTTACAATTAACGAATACCTTTCACAGGTTATCCGTGAACCCTTAAGTCAGACCTAGAGTCCACGTTAAAGAACCTGTTTATACCCCGGTAGAAAAGTATCAACGACCACCTCCAACACCACAGGTATTCTACGGTTCTTCACATGAATCTTAACTTCTTTTTTATATAAGGGTCTCCTATCAATTCTCCATCCATATCTCCCTTTATTGGGGTGTCTAATTGTGATTCCTCCTTGAGTCTTTTCCTCCTTTTTTACTGTTTTGATACTCGAGTATCGGAGTCCTCCTTTCTTCACCCAGTACAATTCACAATACCTTTTTATTCTGTCTACTCTTTAATTTGTGTAGGAATTCTAAGGATTAATCATCCAGTGGACACTGTACTAACCTTTAGTACAGGTGTCTGACTACCCCTTTTCTATTTAACGTCAACCGAATTCTCACTTTTTAGATAAATCATAACCGTCTGTTTTCTCTAAAAGTTGTCCTTGGGACCTAAGATAGTTACTTCCTATTTACCAATAAACATGAGATGTTAGTTAATTACTTTCTCTCAAGATGAGAAGTATTCTAAATTACAATCTGTGTGTACGTCTTATTACTGTTTTAATTATTAGTTTTAACTTGCAAACAACGTCACCCTTGACATATAAGACTACGTTTAACGTCCACGAATGTATACACGAGACATATTAGTTCCCTCGATTACAAATAACTCATTGAGAGTACTCGGTCTTTGAAAGGTAGAGAACAAAATAAAGAAGGTAGGAATATTGAGGTCCCAGGAACAGGGACTCTTGTTTACTCCGGTACATGAAACTAGGGGACCAAAGTGAAAAACCCGAGAGGGGAATCAACAGTGATGAAGAAAATCCTCAACCGAGAACCCATCTCAACCTCTTCTGAGATACCACAACCGGTAGTGAGTCACTTTAAGTAGAGATTTGTCGAGTTCGTTTTTACCATTAAGTAGCCAAGTACAATATTTTACTAAATTTCACCTCCGTGTCTAAACTACAGTTCTTTTGACCCCCGTCCGAGAGTCTGAGGGAACCCTAAAGAAAACGAGTGATTGGTAACCGAAGTAAGAGAATATAGACGAAAGATGGTACACTTCCTAGGTCAATGACTATCGAGACTTAGAATGTCGGAATGTCGAAAGAAAAACCTACACCTGGTAAAATTTCAGAAATAGTTCAGACAATGATATAACGAAAAATTTTTTTAAATATAACCTCATATCGACTAAGTGTTAAACACTATCAAAGTCCATATGTCATTTCACTAAATCAAAATGTACAAGTGTATAGATAAGAAAAAGCCTAAGAAAGGGGTAAGTCCAGTAATCTCTCATAACTTATCTTAAGGGACACGACGTGTCATCCAGGGACAACTGACAGACAAAATGTAATATCTCCGCACGTGTACGGTCAGTTCTGGAGGGTTAAGTTGGGAGGGTGTAGGAAGGGGGAACCGCTGGTGTTCGGGTGGACAATCCAGACACTCAGACAACAACACGATATTTGTTCAAGTAGACGTAGTGAAAGCCTCAGGTGTACATTCACGACAGTATAATATAAAAAGAAACAGACTGAATGGTACAACGACGTTTACCGTAATAAAGCAAGAAAAAAAAAAATTTATCCAAATTCCATATAAAATGTACGTTATTTTAAGTGAGAAAAACTTACTTGTCCAGACAAACAAAACTGTTTACAAACATTATCACATTGGTAGTCGTGTTAGTAATTCACCCTGTAAAGAAAGAAGATAAATTAAAATATAATGTTATAACGAAAACGAAGACAAAACAAAACCAAAAAACCGACGTCCCGTAGACCCTAGAATAGAGGGGTTGGTCACTGGTCGCTACTAGGACTTGGAGAACGTCACCCTCCGTTTTAGAATTGGTGGCCTGACGGTCCCTTCAGGGTCCTAGGGTGTCGAAAAGTCGGAAAGTCATTCTTCTTTTTTCTCGAAGGTGAAGATTCTAGGTTAAACTTTTAAGAGTCCCTTCCTGAGAATGACCGGGAGGACCCAATATGTAGGTAAGTAAGAGAGATAGTCAGTGACAACGGAGGACCCAATACATAGGGAAGTTACCCGGTCAGTTACAACGGACTTCCTTCTCCCTTCTCGACCATACAACCCAGGTCATATCTGGTGTCCGGGTTAAAGTACAGACCCTGTTCGTCAATATCCTAAAAGTCTCTAAGACCCTTTTCTACGGATACTGACGCTGGTATAAGGGTGGAGGTGGTACTACACGAACTAGTCTTTTGGAAGGACTGGTCAGAGTGGCGTGGAACGTTCAGTTGGGTACGTTTTGTTTACGACACAGAGTAGGTAGGGTACTTGAGTTTTTGTTTAGAGTCGAATCCGAGTCTCTGAGTACAAGTGGGGGTTAGGGGGTAAATGCAAATACCCGGTTATGGAACGGGTACCGGCATAGATGAGATTCTCCTTGTCTCGACACTCGGTAGACAGATTTCCTGTGTTGTGACGGTGAGTGTATAGTGTGAAACGTTCTAAACCCCCGAAATTCATAAACTTAAACTGTTCCATCTTTAGTCCTTTTTGATTGTAAAGACTAAACGAAAAGATAAATACACTCCAATGAAGGAACCACCGAGTCTACCAATTTTTTTTTTTTTTTTTCGACGGACGTTACTTCCTCTGACCTCAAACTAGGGAACCAACCCTAGTCTGTGTTGACTCGTTGATTGTGGATAGACTCCAACCTTAGCTTTAATACTCGAATGGGATACCTTTTATTATACCTTCAAAGAAATTTTTGATTTTTATCTCAATGACATACTGGATCATTAAAATGAGGACCCGTATACAGTCCTTTTCTGTTTTTGAGATTAAACTTTTCTATGTACGTGGAGTCACAAGTATCGTCCTGATAAATGTTATCGGTTCTTTGTTTTCGTTGGGTTCATAGATCGTTGTCTCCTTACCTATTTCGTCTACACTATATATATATATTGAGTCGGTATTTTTTTCTTTTCCTAATTTATAACGGTGAACATCGTTGTACCCATCCGGATCTCTAATAGTATAATTCACTTTGTTTAGTCTGTTTCTTTCTGTATGTAACGACCTTAGATTTTTTATTATGTTTACTTAAATAAGTGTTCTGTCTTTGTCTGAGTGTCTGAATCTTTTGTTTGAATTCAAATGGTTTCTCCATCTCTCCCCCTCCCTATTAAGTCCTCATACCCTAAGTACCTACGTTTGAGATTATGATATGTATTTTACCAAAAAATTTTTTGTTCATGAATGACATACAGGGTCCCTTGATATAAACTATAGAGTATTATTGGATAATTTCTTTTTATTAGACTTTTCATATAAAGATATTGACTTAGTGAAACGATATATGAACTTTGATTGTCTTATAACAGTTAGTTAATATGAAATTAATTTTTTTATTACTCGAATTTAGGGAAGGTAAACCTCTAGTCTTTCGTTCCCACACAGACTTCGTGCACCTTGACTACCAGACCCCGTCCCGTCGTCTTGCTCGGTCCGTGACCCATGACCCTTTGGACATAGATCAACTGAAACGACGGTTAATGTACACGTTTGACCTGAACGTAACGTCACAAACACAGAACTGAAATAGACGTTTTTCTCCTCCTTCAGGGGTCTTAAAAACACAAGTATAAGAACCTATAAGAACTCGTGTATCTATTGGTAAAAGGGGAGGTGACCTCTTACTACATGTCTGGACACAACAACAACCTACAGGTACAACAATCACTTTCACTTTCACTTCAGTTAGTCAACACAGGCTGAGAAACGGTGACCACCTGACATCTGGTGGTTCGAGGAGGCAGGTACCCTAAGAGGTCCGTTCTTATGACCTCACCCCACGGTAAAGGAAGAGGTGGTACAACAATCACCTACCGGTGTTTAGGAAGGAAAACTATTGGTGTCGTCCTAGTAGGAACCACTTTGTCAGGAAGGATAAGAATCACGTACACCAAACCCATCGAAATGTTGGAGTTTAGGTCAAGTCGGTCCGATAGGGATTCGTTACCCGGACACCAGGATAAACTCTACGACTGTCAGTCCGACTCTTTATAACAACCTTAGTAGTCTTTTTTTCTCAAGGGAGAGTGGATCTAAACCCGGACATCTAAACATTTTCTCGTCGACGTCCCCGGTGACCCACCCCTCCCCGACGGTCTCTCTCTACAGTTATGGTTTCTTTCAGTTCGGACCTCCACCTCTCTCTGATTCCGACCCACTGGTGGACCTAGGTCGGTAAGGACTTCCTAAGAGGGAGTTTGAAAGTTAAACACCCAAGGAAAGTGACTATATCCTGTCCCTGGTGAATGCTAAAGACATGGGGATTACAAACCGTCTTACATCCACAAGTTAATCACAAATAACTCAACACGACTTTACTTGTGTCCTGATGAAACGATAATCGTTCCCAAGACCAATGGGTATGACGAATGGTTTGGTGGGTTTGAGTTACCGTATTTTATTGTTAGAGAAAACAATACCAGTATCTAAAACACCGAGTCCTTAAGTGTGATATCCCAACCCAGAGATAAGGTGTGACTGGTCCCTGAGTAAACCTGTACAACTCGCCCCCAATTGACCCCTGACCGTAATAGACTTCCGAGAATGTGAACAGACAAACCCCAGAGTCGATCTCTGGGACTTCTAATCCTGACGAGGGACCTTACTACTACATATTGAAGAGGTACACTGGGTCGACAGGGTCCGGTGTCCGTCAATCGTGGAGTTCAAAGGTCCTTTTTCCCGAGGTCGTTCGTTCCACTGGATGAAAGAGACTAAATGGACCCTTCAGTATGGCGTAGTGAAAAGAGAACCAATGGACCTCCGTGTTCGGGTACATCTAAGGTCCCTTTCCCCATCTCTGGGGTGGAGGACTACTCCCTCCCTCTGTTCTAATGTAACTTTTCTAGTCTACCAACCCCTGTACCAACATCGACAGAAACCTTTTGTGTTACGGTATGAAACCCTATTCCACAAATAAACCTCCCACCACCCCTCTCTGACCGGTATAACCTGCTTCATTTACTAACCTTAATGGTTACTAACATCGAGTCAACCATTTCTTAGACGGACGTTATGTCTCTGGTCCCAATCTAAGGACCCAGTCCTTCTAGAGGACCTCTTCCTTTACTGTTGCTGAGATCATAAGAACGGATCTCTTAGGGTACTTGTCTCCTCGGACCGTCCGATGTCGGGTACCCCAACGTTCTCAGCCTGTACTGAATCGTTGATTTGGTGGTGGTGGTAATAAATAATCGTAATCAAGTTCACTAGAACGAAAGGGGCTGGTCGAACTTCCATATTGCATTCCTGTTCACATAAAACCTCCTCCTTCCACCTTCGTCCGTGGACATGACTGGAACCTTCTTCTACTTCTTGTTCAAAAGGACTTAGGTTACTCAGTAAATTGACACCCCCGCCCCGACCGTAACTCGAATGCTTTCTCTCGGTAGAGGGTCGAGTCCACTCGTTGAGAGAAAAGAACGATGTGACGCTTTGTCAATATATGTCTGGGGTCGTTGTGGTAAAATTTTACCGTTCAGACTGTGAGTTGAAGTTGAACCTCCACGTTGTTGAGTCCTTACTTTGGACCTTTACGATGCACTGTCTTGTCAAACGTAGGGTCAGTCGTGAAAAAGGATTGACACACGTGGTTTTACTTCTTAGTTGTTTGTCTTGAATGTGGACGTCTACGAAGTAGGACCTTTTAAACGTTCATGTATTCCACAGAATAAAACAAAAGTAAAAGGTTCTAAACCTTAAAAAACACACACACACCTCTTTTCTTTTTGAAATTGACTCTTTCTCGTTCTAAGTATTTGAGGTTCTACTCATTTCAACTAAATATACGTAACAAAGAGACCGAATTATTAACCACAAAAACAAAAAAAAAAAACTAACCACAAAAAATTCTCTAGAGTACACCCCTACTTTGTTTGTTCTGAATACAAATATTCAGACTAGGAGTCCCTAGTCTGTATGACTAAATTGTAGTACGATTCTTTTAGACAAGGACCGAACCTGGGACGTCTTTGGGTTTATTTAATACACCTATCAATATGTCCATTAACCTACTCCTATTTATATTGTAAAACTTTCTTTTTATATAAAGACCCCGAAGGGATCGCCAAGCTACCAATTTTTAAACGTGACGGTTACCTCTTTCGTACCCAAATTAGGGACCAACCCCTTGATTCTAGGATATACGGTACGTCACACCGTTTTTCTAATTTTTTTTATGTGAAGATAAGGACGTCCTCTGTCACTGATCGTTATCGATAGATAATTTTACGACTGATATAAGATCCTACGACTCATAGTACATCTGCGATATATGTCCAAAAGAGTTAAGACATTGTCGGGCTGTATAGTTCACTATGTTATCGGATCTAACGAATCCAATTCCTTTGCCTCCGAGTTTCCCCAATTCGTTGAACTGGTTCCAGTGTGTCGATAATTAAGTTTAGGTTCGTGTTTGAAACGAAATTGGTGGGGTGACGGGACGGAGTCTTACCATGACCCATCTGTCCTCTGGATCCTCTATCGGTACACCACTCAAAGTATAATTTTGGGTCGGGAGAGCGAGGGAACCCTTTTCCTTTATTTCTGTTCCGTTCAGTGGAACGAAGAAAGTCATAGACAAAGGGATGGTCACTTTCCTGACCAGATTAATTGACTCGAGGTTCGTCCAAGTTACAATTTCAGTAATTCAACTGGTCAATATACCGGGTTTCTATCGTCCATTTGTCAGGGATTCGTCACAGGAGAAGTTTATCCTTCCTTTTGCGTGTAAGGGAGTCCGACCCCCTCCACCCCTTCCTCATTGACTAAGTAAAGAACTAAAAATTTCAAAATATGACCGCACACCAACTAAATGTTAAGTGTCAACTGTTGTTAACCTCATACCAACACAATCAAAGTCCCCATGTCGTCACTAAGTCCATATACATATAGATAAGAAAAAGTGTAAGAAAAAGGTAAATCCAATAATGTCCTAAAACTTATGTCAAGGGACGCGATATGACATCCCGGAACAACAAAGAGATGAAATATGGACCGTCACACATATATAACTAGGGTTTGAGGGTTAAATAAGGAAGGGGGAAAAAGGGGAAAACATTGATGCACAGATAAAAGATTCAGACACACTAGAGAAAGACAAAACATTTATTCAAGTAGACATATTAAAAAATTTCTAAGACGTACATTCACTATAGTGTACTATAACGAGAAAGAAACCAAATGAAAGGTACATATTCACTATAGTATAATATAAAGAGAGAAACTAAATGAACAAAATTTGTACAATGACTTCCTGACCCAAAAAGACATCACAAGACTCACCACCCTTATCTCTTCACTCGTTTGTGTCGATAACCAGAGTCCCTCGAACGTGAGGTCCACCGCCTCTCTCTGTCCACAATTGGTTACTACCCTTTGTCGTGTCCTATTCTCCTCACTTTAGGTCCCTCCGACGATGAATTTGTAACGCACATTCCTTCCACTTCCCTACGAATCGTCTCTGGCTTCACTCCACTCCCTCCTTGACATACCTATAGACTACTTGTGCACAACGTCAGTCTCTTTCGTCAGACCTCTCCGGTACGTAACCCTGTTTAGAACGCATCACCTCCGTCCCCGTCCCGACCGACTTCGTCCTCTCCTCCTCCCCTATGGTGACTCGTACCTCCTCCCCTTACCCTGTGGGGTGGTTGTCGAACTTCCCTAACACCCCTGAACTCGAAAGTGACCCTACCCTCGGTGCCCTCCCAGACTAACTTCTCACCGCTCCCAATTAAGGCAGACAGGAGCTGGTCCCCTCTTCGGTCTCGAGTTGGTCACCCAGTCCAATCTCCTCTCTACTCTCTACTAGAAGGTCATTACTCGGTTGAGTTGGATCTGGTTGAAATTTTCCACCTCAAACCCTTGAAGAGACCACCTGGTCTCCAATTCTTAGACGGAACGTTACGTCCCTTACACCCAAACTAGGGACCAGACCCTTGATTCTAGGTTGTACGACCCCCCGTTGGTTCGGACACGGGGTGTTGAACTCTCGGACACACAGCGTCACTTCCAGGGCACACGGTGTCGATTCTGGACTGTGTCAGTTTTTTCATTTATATATATATATATATATATATAACTCAAATACACTTTGATTCTGTAAAGTGCCTCTTCCGTTACCGTGGAGTGAGGTCATGAGAACGGACCTTTTAGGATACCTGCCTCCTCGGAACATCCGACGTCAGGTACCCCAGCGATTCTCAGTCTGTGCTGACTCGCTGAAGTGAAAGAGAAAAGGGAAAGTACGTAACTTCTTCCTTTACCGTTGGGTGAGGTCACAAGAACGGACCTCTTAGGGTCCCTATCCCCTCGGAGCACCCGACGGCGGACACCCCAGCGTGTCTCAGCCTGTGCTGACTTCGCTCAATCGTCGTCGTCGTCGTCGTTCTATAAAGTGTCTTCCAATCTTTACTAGTCTTATTCCCTGACCTTACCGTCGGTCTGAAACAGAGAATTTAGACAAGAGGAGTACAACAAAAAGAGGTCTAACAAGCCTCCCCCGTCACACCGGTCACCGAAGAGGCAGAACGTAGTACATCCCTCTGTCGAAGGGAGTGTGGAGTGTAGGGTACGTTTACAGGACCCCGTCCCGACACTACTCAGCCCGAATCTACGGTGAAGGTCTGTCCGTAGTACAACAACTTTGTATCGTCACGGTCTATACGGTTGTTCTATGTACCAAACTCTTGGACGGTCAATAATTTTTCGTAGGTAAATCCCACCCATGTATACACTGATTGACATCAAAACGATCGTACCTTTAAAATCGGTTTCACATTGGAAAAAAAAAAAAAAAATTATAAATAAACAACCAACACGAACCAGAAGGAACGACGCGACCCCGAAAGAGATCTACGTCCTACGTCCGAAGGGTGACGTCCCCGCAGAAACCAACGTCTCGAGTCCGAGGTCCCGTTCACCCGAAGCCATCAACACCGTGCACCCGAAATCAACGAGGTGTCGCATACCTTAGAAGGACCTGGTCCCTAACTTGGGTCCAGGGGACGTGACAGTCCACCTAAGAATAGGTGACATGGCGATCCCTTCAGGTTTTTTGCCATTGACGAACTTCCGATTCAAACCTCTCTTAAAACTTTACAAACGACTTATTTATACAAAATTAGTGTGTCCAGAGTATTACCTAAAAGATCTTCAGTAAAGGTATCACCAGGGTCATGTTTTTGTTGTCTTAGTTGCTGTTTCTTTTCTTTTAATTTCATAAAATTAAATGAACTTTGTATATTGTGGACGTCTATGAGGAAAAGTCTAGATTGACTTTTACTACTGATCCACCCCGGTTAAACCTACTAGTCTTCACCAAATACGAGTCTAAAGCCGAAGGATTTAATAAAATAGGAGTATCGTCTCCAAAATTTTCCGTCGTCATTGATTTAATTCCTTAAGAGACAGAACAGAAATAAACGAGTTTAAGTTGTGACCTCCGAACTTCGTCCTCTACGACCCAACGGGGTTGAGATTCCAAAAGATAAAATTAACCAGCAACGGTAACAGTTACTGTGACCACACTGAGACCTGCAGAGCGTTTGGGTGTTCCGAGATTTGGTAGTGTACATTTCAAAAGAAGAGGTCCTCAGTCTGGTTTCCACGAGGGATAAACTCTAGGGAAGAATACGTTGAGAAAAATGTGTGTGCGTGTGTGTGTAAGAAAAAGTAATACCAAACAGAATCCTATAACTTATATCAAGGGGGACGAGACGTCACTCTAGAAGAAATAGACAAGAGATATATGATCAGACGTAGACGATTGGGTTTTCGGTTAGGTAGGGAGGGGAGGGGAAACCGTTGTTCAGGCCGGAGGAACAGACGCTCAGACAAAAACAAAGTATCAATACACCTAAATGTAGCGTAAAATCTAAGGAGCACATTCACTATAGTATACCGTAAACAAAGAGAGAAAGACTAAATGAGAGAATCAAACTAGTGGAGATCCAGGTAGGTCAACAACCGTTACCGTAATAAAGAAAGAAAAGACACTGACTCATCATAAGGTAACATATATATGGTGTACAGGAAATAGGTAAGTAGACGAGGTACAGAACCTATAACGTTTATCACGACGATACTTGTGTGGAATACACACAATTTGAGGGGGATCTCCATGACCCCTAAAACGGAAAAGAATTCTCTGTGTAAACTAGGATTCTTTCACCTCCTCCGACGGTCGAAGGAGAACAAACCTTTGTAAGTAAACTTATTAGTTGTACCAACGGATATGGATAAATTTTAATACACAATGAACCGTCTAAACCCCCGAAGGGACCATCAAGTCTGTCATTTCTTAGACGGACGTCACGTCGCCTGAGCTCAAGCTAGAGACCCAGTCCTTCTATGGGACCTCTTCCCTTACCGATGGGCGACGTCATAAGAACGGACCTCCTAGGGTACCTGTCTCCCCGGGCTACCCGGTGTCGACTACCCCACGTTTCTTAACCTGTGCTGATTGACTGTGTGACCACCTAAAATTTCTTGTTGGATTCAAGTTGAGTTCATAATGTCACCCGCGTACGACATATCTGTGAATGTAAAAGTAAAAATTCAATTAAGGCGTTACAAAAATAAAGTAAAAATCCTCGTATATTCCGAGTTCCGCCACTGAAAGTAAGGTGTTCTGGTCTAAGTCTTAAAGGAAGTGGTGTCAGTACACGAACCGGTGGGAGAAGAAAATTTTACTACATTATTTAATTTAAAGGTCAAAATCTTTTATATTAAACCCATATTAATTTTTGTACTGTCGGACACTGACGACTAACGTCGCCCTCTATTGAGTAAACAAGAACCTACCCTTTTGTTCTACTCTACGGTGGTACAGTCGTGATCCCCAGCGACGTCCGGGTGGCTACGACACTCAGGCGCGCCACCACGTCGGCCGGCGGGTCCCCCAGGGTCGCGGTCTCGCGACGTGGCGACAAAAACGACAGACACGTTTTCCTTTGGAACTCTCTCAGGACAAAGATCCATGACGAAACGTCGGACAGACTACATAATTTTATCGTTGTTTTTGTTGTAAATAGGTCACAGTGTATATAAAATAATAAACCCCCATTATCAACTTTTACCAAAAGATTTAGTAAAGAAGTTTCTACAATATCCTAGTCGGTAACGTAAATTCTAGGTTTCTCGAGGGACTACAGTGACCAATAAAAAAGCTCTACCTGGACAGAGTAGACTATTCTGTTTCTAGTCAGATTTTGTTGACTAGCATAAATTAGTGTAACCTACTGAGGATACGGCTAGTCAAATTTGTGGTCTGCCTCTAGAAGACTGTTTTACCCTTTGACGATAAACTCTTGACAATCTTTATTATAAAACTTTCTGAAAGACACCGACAAACCTCCTCCCCTAAGATACAGGACTGAACCTGGTTGTTTAAACACCCTCTACTCTGTTTTCGTTCAATAACTTTAGGGGTCTTCTCTTGAGACATGACAACTCTGTTCAATCGGCAACCCTTCTTTGACCTCGCATGTGGACTAAATGAGCCACTAGAATCTCCTGAAAATAATTCTCATGTCCATCAAAAAAAAAAAAAAATTTCGGTCTGCAGAAGGGTCGGGATAAGAAAGGTAAACAAATAAGGGGTTTCGTAGGAATTTATTGAAGGTTTAATCAGACAACTTTTGTAGGAGACTAAAGTCGAAACTTCGACACCTTATAAGCGAACATTGTTGAGAGCCGCGAGTTGAAGAGAAACTACAACCGTTTGACATGTTTAACGGTTTATTTCGCAAGGGAGGCACCGACGAGACTCAAGGAGACCCCGTTCTAGTTGAGGGAGACACAGTAAAAGTATTCGTAAACCGTCTCCCGTCCCCCCGGTCCTTCGGTAGAGGAAGGTAGTGTTGGACCCCACGCATTGTAGAATAAGTTTCCAGACGTTTCCCCGAGTAAACGAGGGACTGTTTCCACATACCTTGGGTTCTGGGTCGGAAAGTTTGGGTGACTTTTGTAACTAAAGTTTCCCCAATTTCTTTAGTCTGGAAAACTACGACTCGAGTCTCCTCTTTTACCCAGGAAAGCTGCACAGTCTGAGTCTGAGTGGTACCCTACGACCAAGTCCGGTATATCTGTGGTCACAAGAGAAAGCAGACACTAGTTCAGGAAGGGACCACCGATTCTGTCATTTCTTAGACGGGCGTTACACCCTATGGGTCTAAATTAGGGATCCAGGTCTTCTAAGGGACCTCTTCCGTTATCGTGGGGTGAAGTCACAAGAACGGATCTCTTAGGGTACTTGCCTCCTCGGACCACCCGAAGTCAGGTACCCCAGTGTTTCTCAACCTATACTGACTCGCTGATTGTGAAAATGAAAAGTTCACGAGAACTTCTCATCCACCCCGAGAAAGATACCCTTCCTACGAGAGACCTTATTCTGGAAGTCAGACTGTGGGAGTAAAAGAAAAACTACCACACGAGTCGGGTGAGAGTTGACTCTTCGGAACACCTTGGTCCATTCTTCACCGACGAGGATTTCTAGTGTCTCTGTCCTCGAGTCATACCACCACCGATGGTCGACGGGTCGCTCCGCCCCAGTCTACCTAGAGGTCGAGGCCGGACCTGAAGATACGGCTAGTCGGAGTAGTCCGGCAAAAGAGGTGGCACCTCCTATTATGTCGGTCACGTCCCGTGCATATACTCGGAGTACTAACTATGAACAATCGACTCCCTACTTGTGTCCACAAAAGTTCGGTGTTGTGTCCCTGGACTTAGACTGTCCTTTCACCCTTTCCAGAGTCGATGGGACGCGTGTCGTTTCGACTAGACCAAGACACATACACTAAACATTGAAAGGTCGGAGGGACGTTGGTGTACTGGTGTGTCTCCGGGGTACAACACTTTCGTCCTTCCACACCCGAGGTCCTCTTCTACTCTCCGACCGCTCGAGTACGAACCGGGGACGGGGAATCCACGATAACCTTGTAGGTCTCCGGAAGATCCTTACACTTAACCGAGTATACTGAACTGTAAAGTGTGTCCGGAGGGATAGGGGAATGTGGTTGGGTTTAGATCCGACACGTAGACAGAGGGTGGGCGGGGGACTGAAGTAGAGGAAGGAACGAGAGGTTCCGAGTGAGTCGGGGTCGGGGTGATAGAAGATAGACTAAGAGCGTCCAAAAAAGTGTGGAATCCCGGAAACGTGAACGACAAGGGAGGTAGTCTGTACGAATCCTGAGTCTAGACGTGTGCCTCCCAGGAAGAGTGATCACCCCAGGGAAAAGATTCCAGTAGAAGGGTCTCTTCGGAGCGGACTGGGGAGACTTCATCATTTATGATAGGACAAACTCACAGAAGAATCCGACAAAAACTTTCATACAACAAGTGATAAACGAACAGAAGACAGACAGGTAGGAGTCCTCTTGTATTCGAGTCACCACCGAAAATGTGAACGATTTGGAGGTCACGGACCGGTTATTATCCGTATATCATTTATGTATAAGTCACCTCTTACGACAATGACGAAGACGACGATTCAGCGAAGTCAGCACAGGCTGAGACACGCTGGGGTATCTACCGTCGGGTGGTCCGAGGCGGTATGGACCCTAAGAGGTCCGTTCTTGTGACCTCACCCAACGGTAAAGGAAGAGGTTACATACTTTCACTTTTCACTTTCACTTCATCGAGTCAGTACAGACTGAGAATCGCTGGGGTACCTGACGTCGGGTGGTCCGAGGTGGCAGGTACCCTAAAAGGTCCGTTCTCATGACCTCACCCCACGGTAAAGGAAGAGGGGTCACCTCTTACCCTAGGTATATTTAAGGAAAGGAGTCTCATGGGGTCGGTACTCCTGGGAGAGAACCTTAAAGGTCGTAAAGAAGAGACACTATGTGAGATTTCTAAGGTTCTCTAATTATATCTGAGTTCATATTCCCGTCGTACCACGAGGTGCGACGTAGGACCACACCCTGGGTCTCGTGGAATGTACAAGTGATTAATCACGCCACCCACGTCGGAAGTGAAGTTACGTTTTGGTATGGAAGGAGGAGACTCGAGAGGACTATGCATAGCATTCACTAGGTTTCCAATTAATACCAAGGGAGGGGACCTGACATTCGGTAAAGAACCACTCATCTCAACCTCCCGACACCCAAAATTAAATACGAAACGAATGTGGGGTAAGGACGAAGACACCTCTGTCCGGTTCTAGTTACCTCCACATAACCAATCCTAAAAAGTGTAGTCGACAACATTGTTTGTTCGGGAGCCTGAGGCCACTGAATTGTACTATGTTGGAAAATTTTTAAATAAAAATAAATCAATTAAAAAACAAAACCGACGTAGTCCAGAGACACCGTACACCCGAAAGAGGTCAAAGACACACACCCCGAAGAGATCAACATCGTGAGTACGAAGCCACCCAACCCTCGTGTCCGAGATCTCGAGTGTCCGAGTCATCAACCCGAAGCAACAGGGTGCCGTGCACCCTAGAATCAAAGGGTTGGTCCCTAATTTGTGCACAGGGGACGTAACCTTCCGTCTAAAGGTTGGTGACCTGGTGGTCCCTTCAGGGTTGTACTATGTTAGTATAAAGAACGACCGGGATTTAAGTCACAACGACGACGACGACGACGATTCAGTGAAGTCAGCACAGGCTGAGACACGCTGGGGTCTCTGGACCCTGTGGTCCGGTAAAGGAAGAGGTTACGTACTTTCACTTTTCACTTTCACTTCAGCGAGTTAGTACAGACTGAGAAGCGCTGGGGTACCTGCCGTCGGATGGTCCGAGGAGGCAGGTACCCTAAAAGGTCCGTTCTTATGACCTCACCCCACGGTAACGGAAGAGACTTTAAGTCACAACCTTACACGATTTAGGTCCGGAAAGCGTGAATCTCCCGGTCGGAGGAAGGAAGAGTAGTGAACCGGAAACAAGAGTCAAGGGATAACCTGAAAGCAGAGGTGGACCTTCTATCTCCTTTTCTCAGTGCGACCCACCTTCATGGCATCCGAGAAGGATCTTCCTTACCTGTAGTGAAGGCAGGTGTAAGGAAACCGGTGTTGAGTTTAGATATCGGTGTGAATTACGCTGGGGTACCTGACGTCAAGTCCCTTAAGAGGTCCGGTCTTATGACCTCACCCATCGGAAAGGGAAGAGGTCCCCTAGAAGGTTTGGGTCTCTAGTTTAGGTCCAGAGGACGTAACGTCCACCTAAGAAATGGTCGATTCGGTGTTCCCTTCGGGAATCCTTCTGGTCCCGTGGACTAAACCGATGTCCACCTACTTCCACCAAAATCACTTATCCCTCGTAGGTAGTGCGAGAGCACTCACTTGTTCACTCACTTTACAGGTCCTCAGAAAGTTACCACGCAAATACCGTCTCTGTCGGAACGTCCGAGAGGAACGGGAGACTATCTTCTTCGGAGTAGGAACTACTTTCCCAAGGGTCCCCGACCACTCCGATGTCCATCTTTACGTCCTAAAGAAGGTCCGTCGTGACGTATATTGAAGTTTCTTCTGATAAATTCCGGGACGACTCGAAAGACATAACTAGGTACTTAGTCATTTTATTTCGTTTTCCTCGTGGGATGATAATTAGAAACGATTTCTCAGATGAGGAAATCCAAGTGGAACCCCAATGGACCACTCTGGTCCTCAGTGGACCAAAAAATTGTAGACGAACGTCTGGGGACTCTCCTGTACTTAGTCTTCCTCTTCTCATCTTCTTCTCAGATGTAAAACGAGACCACTGGGTCTTCTGGGGTCTTGATGTCTTACCGTTAAGGAAAGAGGACGACCTACAGAGTACACTGGACCTCCCCCGAAACGGAGGGATTCGGACGACGACCCGACCGACTACCCCCCCAGGGACAGAACCTCGTCGACATGGTAGAGTTCGTACATCAGATAGGTAGGGGGAACCGTCCCTACACCCCTCCACGTCTCACCTGTCAGTGTCCACCAAACGGTGACGGAGTAGAGTCTTCCCGGGAGTAGTAAAGGTGATCACAAATTGACCAGGGGACTGTCCCCCGACTCTTGTCGTCTCTTGTCGTCTGGGACGTGGTATGAGTTTTCGTGAAGGACCCCCCAAGAGGTCCTACGAGACAAACCTCCCTACTAGAACGGGTCGGAGTAGTCCTTCCCACTCTCCGTAGCGACGACACGTGTCGTGGGAGGTGTAGCCTTACGACATAGGTAAGAACTTTCTCTGTTCAGGAACCTAGACCGGCAAGATAAAGGTCCGGTCGGGTGCTTAAAACCCTTTGACTCTTCTTCAAAGTCCCCCGAAGGGACCACCGAGTCACCATTTCTTAGACGGACGGTTACGACCTCTGTGCCCAAGTTAGGGACTAGGTCCTTCTAAGGTGTGCGGTGCCTCGTTCCTTCGGACACGCAGTGTTACTGACTCGGGAGCAAGATCCCGGACCCTCGGTGTCAATTACTTCGGGCACGTGGGATCTCGGGCACGAAGCGTTGTCCTCTGTGGAGACGTCACTCTTCGGACGTGTGACGTTGGGGACGAACGACGTCGTTTTTGGTCGTGTCGGTTTGTATTTGTTTCTTTTTATTTGTAATTTTTTTTAATTATCTTCCAAACCTCTCCGAGGAGACGTGGGAGTCCTTCCTGACTAGACCATCGAACGCACAGTAGGGGTACTAAGAGTTTGAAGTCCGTACAGAGTCGTAGGAGTACTCAAAACAGTCCCCGCTACTACTGTTTACAGTGACACAATGATCGCTAGGTTACGAGAGGAACTTTATTCGGGTTACGAAGTGTTTGAGTCCATTGAATTAACTTTTACGTTGAATGTAGTGATTTCCCTTTGACTCTGTAGTTTGTGTAATTATCGGTTTTATTTTTATTTTGGTCGTAAGTTTTTAAGATCGATCTGTGGTAGTGAGACGTGTCTTTTTATACGGAAGATAAAACTTTGGTTCCCGTAAATATTAGCACTTTTCAGCAGGGTTCTCAACGAATCCAGAGTCGGAAAGAGGAACTACACTAAACTTTCCAACCTTCTCCTTGACTAAGGTAAAATGTCCTCCGGGGTGGGAACACCATAGGTCTTCGGAGGACATTGGTGGGCACCCTGTCAAGGGAAGGTAGGACCTTAAGGTAGAAGTAATAAAGGACCAGAAAGACCTTTGACGACGTCTTTTTACAAAACGAAAATACCTTTCAACTGGGTTGGGTTTGACGGACCACAGGGTCGAATTAAGTGTTTCACCCTTCTTAATCATGACAAATTAATGACTGTCTTAATCCGAATGTCTAACTAAATACCGGAATGTCTCCTTTGTCTATAAGAACCTTCTTTCGTCTAAAGAGTGTTAATTAAACTCCGTCCGAGAAGCCTACCCTTCACGAGGGTCTCCGGACCCTGCGATGACTTCTCGACCATCCGGAGTCGGATGAAGAGATTTAAGAAGGATTCCGTAACGGAGAGGGTCCTAATCAACACGATTAATGGGTTTCTTCTAATCTATATAATCGATCTTGTCGCAGAACCTCTCACTTTTCGATACGAATGTAGCATAAAGTCGGTGACTAGGTCATGGACCTCAACGTCGAAGGGTTTTAAACTTGTGGTTTCTCATCCTTTTTAAAAACACTCAGTTGACACATATTACCCCTTTACCAAATGGGACCTTAGACAATCGATGAAAAACGGGACTCCTATGTCTATCTCTTTTAAAAAACGGTACTGTATGGAGGGTAGGAGGGGGGTTTTACATGAACCACTAACGTCAAGACCTTTTGTTTTTGTTTTTGTGGTTTTGTGTTAAACTTAATCTTATGTATTTTTCTAACAAAAATTATTTCGTATCCTAGTAATCTAGGATCAGTTATGTAAACTTTTTACAAAATCTTTATCTGAGGCAAAGTGTAACTTTACCCGAGACTGTTGGACTTCAACCGTAAAACAAGTTCGATGACGGAGACGGTAATTCTTCTGTCTACCTCTACACGGTCCCTGATTTGGAGTCGAAGGAGTAGTGACTCCACCTCCCCTATCCCCTGAGCTGATCACCAGGAACCTACCCGTCGTAGTCATAGTGGACCGTTAACAATCTTTGTGTCTAAGAACTCACAGTGGACGACGACGACGACGATTATCTGAACTATTTGTTCTCCGAGATCCCCACCCCTACCTCCTGAGTGATAGGGTCCACTACAACTATGAATGAGTTTAAAACGTTCGTGACTTTGTGTATTAGAGAATCCAAGAAACAACATAATTGAGAAATCTCAAAATGTCCTCTCTCTACGTTTCACTTTTCCGTCTTTCAAATTTTTCATTTACTTTTTTTTTTTGGGGGTTTGTTGTTTTGGTAGGTTTTTCTGTCTGTCTGTAAGTTTTTTCATTTATATCCTATTTTATCTTCGGTGTAGAGTGTCTCTTCCTTTGGGTCTGTGTGAGAACTTTTAAACGTTCGATTCGTGGGTTTCATAACTATATAAAAAGGTCACTGCCCGTATATTTTGTTTTGAAGACACCGAGCGAACCGACTTACTATTACTGGGTAAAAATGGATGACTCCATTTCAGTGGAGTAAACTAAACCAACAACAGCCAAATGTTATAAGAAATTTATAAGTCGGACGAAAGAGAGCGAGAGTAAAGACTAAGCCCATTAAGTTTCCGAGGGTACCTCTTCAGGAACCCGATTTTAGTCTCCGACTACGAGACATCGGAACCAAAGGTCATACAGAATTAATCCGTAAGTCCTTCCTATTTACTTCTTGAACAGAAAATAGAAGAGTTCCGGTTCGACCGGGGATTGCTAGGTAAGGGTCAAGGTTTACCCGGTCTCCCCTCAGTCCTGCCTTAAGAAAATCCTAGTCACTGAACCACCAGTAAGGTCGTGTCTCCGCCCCACTCCGGCCGTACTGGGAGCCCTGCCGACCGTTCAGCTTCAGAAGGAGGGATCTACAACCCCTTCTAGGTCGCGCCCCCACTCCCCGGGAAATGTCGGTAGAAGAGCAAATGACCGTCCGCCTCTCGTAATCTTTGAGGGTCCTGTCTCCTGGACGGGAATCGAACTCCAGACTGAGGGTCCTCTTCCATTTACCGGAAGAACTGTGGACAACCCTCTCACCCGTCGAGGGACGTCGGAGGAGGCGCGACCGGCTCGGCCGGCCCATGATCGGGCGGAGGGTCGCCGAGGTGAGGGCGAGGTCGCGCGTCCCACCCCCACCGGCCCTCCTACCCACTCCCCGTCTGGGCCTCTCCACCCTAACTGACACGCCTAACCCCGAACGCCGACAGTGAGGTTTTCCCACCCCGAAAAAATTTTTTCTGTTTAAAAATTCCGTCTGGGGCTCAGGCGTGGGCCGTGGCACCGCGAGCGCAGGCACGGCCTACGTCAGAGCCGCCTCGCGCCGGCCACGCGCCCGCCGGTCCAGGGGCCCGGGCGCCCAGGAGGAGGCGCGCGCCTATGGCGCGGAGGGGGTCCGCCGCCCCCGTCGCGACGCAGGAGCCTCGGCCGCCACGCGCGGCGCGCGAATCCAGGGGGGCTCAGACTCGCGCCCGCCCTCGGGCCGGCCTCGCCCGCCGCGCCCCTCACTGACGAGGGTCGGTTTGAAACCGCGGCCACGCGCGGGGCCCCGCGCCGGCCCGCCCTACCCCTGGCACGCGGGCCCGCGGGGCGCGGCAAGGCCCGCGGCCCGGTGGGCCGGCCCCCAGGAGCGCGGCGGAGGCGGGCGCGGGACCCGCGGCGTGGGGCCGGCGGGGCGGCGGGCAATCGGATAGGCGCAGGGACGCGAGGGCCTCCGCGGGAAACCCCCGGTGGACCCCCGGTCAGGAGCGACCCATTTGCCTTTCCTTGTTTAAGCGCACCTACTTTTATTTTTATAGGACCACCCCCACTTTCCCTCCACCCCAAACGGACGCGCGCGCAACCTGAGCCCTCTCGTTGAGGCCTCGCCGCACGCCACAGCGGAGGGCCGGCCGGTACCTGACCGCCCTCCTTCTCCGTCCCGCGGCGCCGGCGAGCTCGGGGATCGGGCCGCGAGGGAGCGGAAGGGCGGGGTGAGGCTGGGAGCCCCTCGAACCGCTGGCACAGAAGTAGCGGGTCTGCCGTGGACCCTCGGCTCCTAGACGCGCGGCCCAGAGGCCCTACACGCGCAGACTCTACCCCTGCGACACCGTAGTAACCAGGGGGCACGAGTAGTCGGACCGGCGGGAGAAGAGGTTTCCACTCCTCTGCGGCGGCGGCGGTAGACCCCCGGGCCCTGCTTGAAACGACCCTCACTCACACACCCTCCCACACGCACCTACCCCCATTGGCCCTCTCACCCACACCCACACGCAAGCACGCACACGTGCGCGCGCGCACGCCGTCGGTTCCAGGAGTCGCCGGGGAAACGTCGTCCACGGAGGGCCCTTCTGAACCCGCCCTCCGGGACTCACTCTCACGGTTCCCGCCTTTTTATCGGGCCAGGTGGACCGTCGGAGCCCCTCCTCCAGCGCACCTCTTGGAACTTTCCTCTGCACCCGGGACCCTCCCGACTCCTTCTACAGGCTCCTTCCCTAACTTTACTGGAGGACTTTTCCAAGACCTTAAACCTGAACTGAAAAAGACGACCGTCCGTGGGCACTCCCATATTAAGGTCTCGCGCGGAGACATACCCTTACGTCAATTCACGTAAGCAGCCGATGCTGCGGATACTCTACCCCGGTGGAGACCTCTCCACCGGGACTCAAAGAGATTCTCTCCAAAACCCCCGTCCGAAGAGAAGGAAACGGAAGACACCGGCAAACAGGCCCCCGTCGTAGGCACTCCCAACCCGCATCTCAAATTTGGCACGAATAGTGGACGCAAGGGGGTCGTCTCGGGGAATAAACGTCGACGGTCTTTTCGGCCCTAAGGGGTAGACGAAGGGAAGACAGTCTTAGGGAGAGACAGTAACCATCTCGTTCAACCTTACGAGTCCTGTGCTTAAGGAACTTCCCTTTAATAAACTAAGTGTGCACTCAAACATCTTTCCTAGTCGTCAAGAAGGACGAATGACTAGTCCTGAGATAAACAAACACCAAGGAAGAGAGTTCTCGGAGAAAGGATGACTCTCTCTCTCTCTCTCATCTTCTTTGCACCTCGAAAAATCGTCAGAGGGTACACACAGGGGTTTAGGGACATTTGTCTAAAAACAAGAGGCCTCTTCTAAAGGCTCTACTCTAGCGAGAGTCTTTGAAGTTTCGGTTAATAGTACGTGTCTCGGAAAATTAATGTCCTTAAAAGACAAGAGTCTCGGGAAGGCCGTAGCGACTCCAATGTAACGAAATCTTGACTGTTGTCGGGCGAAAACACGACCACACTAAATCCTTCTCACACTGGGCACGGGTGAGACGAACCGACGGAAAAGTTCACACCAGAGTACCCGAGGACAGAGGATTAATACTCAATCTCGCTAAGACTCCCGGTCTCGGAGCCCCCAAAAACTACACGCGTTCTTCTACGTTCTTTTCCAACTACTTAAACCACTTCGGTTGGGTCCGTCTACACTCCAATTCTTTTGGACTTAGGTGTCGTTGTCGGGTCGTCTAAACGGAAAACGATGCTCCGTACAAAGAATAACCAACAGCGAACTAAACTATCATCCTTACCTGAGGACACAAAATACGACGTCATTGTTCCAAAATGATTCTTTCCATGTCTTATCGAAACATTTATACTGGATTGATAACAAAGGAACCAATCCATGTATCAAGAGAATGACTAGAGGAATAATCTAACTCAGCCCAACTTTTCTTTACATAAAGGGGACTATTAGAGAACTTGAAAAAGTTCACCTTTGTGACTTTTACAGGAATTTTACTCTTTGAGACTATACCTTTCTACGATATTCGGGTCGGATACCGTATAAAACTTAACTTGTGGGGATTTTGGTAAGACAGGATATTTTACAGGACCACGTCTATTATTACCAGAAAATTTACGTCCCTGGTACGTCAAGAAAAAGGTAATACAAGTTCAGTGAAACACGAGAGTCTAGGAGACTGACGGACTTTCAAGACTTGGTCGAACTTTAGGTTCTACCTGACATAAAGTCTCCTAAAACTAGCCTTCTTTTGTATACGTATCTGTGTCCTGGTAGGTGTCACGGGTTAAATAGACCCAGGTTACCTTTCTACCTCTAATAATGGTTTATGATTTATAACGAAGTCACATAATAACAAAAATGACGTAACGAGATCAAGAAAGATTTCTACTTCGAAATTTCCTTGTCTCCACGTGTAAAATTGTTCTCCGATTCCGGAAACTTGAAGTGTAAACAAATTTAAAATACGTGTCCTTCACTAACCTCTATCTCGTTGGAGTATCTAGAAAACTTTTAGTTTATTTTTATTTTAAAGTAACGAACGTGAAGATAGGGAACCCTTGACCCTGGAGATGATACTGTTTTTCAAACTAGTCGTGACAACAGCCCTCCAGGGTCGGAAGTGACCTCTTACCAGAAATACAGTTCAGTAGTCTCCCGAACACAGAATTCAAAGTCTATATTAGAATAACTTTTGAAGTACGTCTAATGTCGACACGGTCGAACGCTTACACCAAATGATACTACGATAACCGAAGTACCTTCCCCCGTCCCGTACCTTTCCTTTCCCCGGGTTTCTGTTTAATTGCTCTAACAATACCGTTCAAGTGGACAGTCCGTGTATCACTCCGGTCTGTTTGACTTTGCAGTCTTAAACCTTGTCTCTTTCCAAATAACGTCCTGGTACGTTCCTCTGTCCACCGAGTACGGAATTTTTCGGAGGTCGAGGGACTTCTCAAAACCGTTTCGCAAAAATTTTCGGGTCATTCCCTCCACCACCATCCCCAGTGTCGCATGGCCTAGTTTACCACGTGTTAAGAGACCGACTACTAGTCCCTTGTCCCGTCCCAGTGTCCCCAATTGAAATAGATAGGAATCCGAGGTCTCAAACACCCCGATACACGAGAGTTCATCAATTGTAGAAGGTAAACCACCACCCCAAAGAACAAACGTTTTGTTGAGTCCTTTACACGTAGTTTATGACAATAAATCCATGAATTCTCTCCTCGATCGATTTCGTCTCCTATACCCCTTTCCGAACAGGGTCCTTCCAGGGTCCCCAAGGAAGAGAATGTTCTGACACGCACAATCAGCGAGTCAGCACAGACTGAGAACCACTGGGGTATCTGACATCGGGCGGCCCGAGGAGACAGATACCTTAAGAGGTCCGTTCTTATGACCTCACCCAATGGTAAAGGAAGAGATCTCCTAGAAGGGCTGGGTTCCTAGCTTGGGACTAGAGAACGCAATGTCCGTCTAAGAAACGGTAGACTCGATGGTCTGAATGTTCTGACGACGACGACGACGATTCAGCGAAGTCAACACAGGCTGAGACACACTGGGGTATCTGCCGTCGGGTGGTCCGAGGCGGCAGGGACCCTAAGAAGTCCGTTCTTGTGACCTCATCCACTCCCCGTTTCTCGACCCGTCCGAAAGTTATGTTTTAATCCTTCCAACGGTGTACATCCGACGAACAGTACTGGGACTGGACGTAGGGGGTCTCAACACAAAAGAACGTTTACGGTTACTCTTCGTCTGTGAGTCTCCGGACCCTAGAGCCCTCTCCTCGACGACCCCACTACCCCGTGGCAGAAGTCCGACGCGGCCAGTACACGAGGTGGACGTAGACTTCGTCATATCGGTCGGACGACCCGTCACCGTAACACTCCAGTGGAAGACGTCTTACAAAGGTGGAACTAGTCAAGTCAAGTCAAGTCAGCGAGTCAGCACAGGTTGACTTGACGTCGTGCGGTCCGGAGGGACAGGTAGTGTTTGACGGTCTCAAATGGGTTTGAGTACAGGTAACTCAGTCACTACGGTAGGTTGGTAGAGTAGGAGGAGGTAACAGGGGAAGAGGACGGAAGTTAGAAAGGGTCGTAGTCCCAGAAAAGTTTACTCAGTCGAGACCACCGGTTTCATAACTTCAAAGTCGAAGTTGTAGTCAGGAAGGTCACTTGTAGGTCTTGACTCGAAAGAAAAATCCAGTCTTGACTTCACAGGCCCACCGGCTCGTAGTGGAGAATAAATTCTTATAGGAAGGTTTAGGGTAGGAAGACCGACCCTTCCTCGAAGCCAAATGTCATTGTGAAACCCGAGAACCCCTCCTTCCGTATAAGGTCCTCCCTCGTAAAACCCCACACACACAAACTCTCTCTCTGTCTCTGTCTGATCCGAAGTGACGAATACAAATTTGTCACTATTGTAATTTTCCGATTCTTTACCCCTCTGGTACTTTAAAGTAAAAAGGACTTAATTTTTCAATTTACGATTTATACTAAAATATTTTTTATGAATTTACGTATCTTTCAATCTTAAAATTGATAAGTCTAGACGAATTAAATCAAGTTAAGACTTTCGGTTCCCTTTTACTTTTTGTTTCTGAGGTCTTTATGGAATGACGTCTTCGAACGAACAACAAGTCAGCGATTCAGTACAGACTGAGAAACTCTGGGGCACCTGACGCCGTACGGATCCGAAGGGTCAGGAAGCCATAGAGGGTCTCAAACGAGTTTGAGTACAGGTAGCTCAGTCTCTACGGTAGGTCAGTAGAGCAGGAGACAGCGGGGGAAGAGTAGGACGGAAGTCAGAAGCGTAGTCCACCGGTTTCATAGCCTCGAAGTCGAAGTCGTAGTCAGGAAGGTTACTTATAAGTTCCAACTAAAGGAAATCCTAACTGACCAAACGATAGGAACGACAGGTTCCCTGGGAGTTCTTGGAAGAGGTTGTGGTGGCAAGTTTTCGTAGTTAAGAAACCACGAGTTGGAAGAAATACCAGGTTGAGAGTGTGGGTATGCACTAATGACCTTTTTGGTATGGAAACTGATATACCTGAAAACTGAAAATGTAAAAATGTGAAGACGTGAAATGGGATCTGAAAATGTAAAAATTTTAAGTAGATAGGTAAATAGGTAAGTGGTCAAGTAAGTTGGTCAGTAGTGGGTAGATACATAAGTAGGTATATAGGGAGGTAAATAGGTAGGAAAGTAGGCACACAGGTAGGTAGGAAGGCAAGAAAGTAGATACATCACTAGATAAGTAGGAATTCAGATCTTTTAAACTATTAAGTTTTTTTAAAGTTTCTCGTGTCTCGGTACGTCCTTGATAAACGGTCACAAAACTCCTGTGTCCTAATCCTCCCACATTGCAGTAACGACCGGTAAAGAGATCGAACATTTCACGTGTTTAGTAGGTGCTAAAATTCAACACTCGAGTTTGGGGAGGGCAAGACACAAGTCAAGGGAGAAGGAAAGGAGAAGACGAAAAGCATCAAGGGAGACGAAGGAATAAAATAGTGTCATCGACGAAAACCTTGTGGTTAACATAATAATGTGTGAAATACGACCGGCATCCTAATGTCGTCACTCTTCTTGGGTGTATCTATTCCAATGATAGGAGGGTCTTGACCGTCAAGTATCTCCTCTGTCTCTTTTCACGAATTGACATATTTTAACATTCCGAAGAGACCACAAGATCACCAATTGTGAGGTGTGAGGGTTAGGACCCCCGTGTCCAAACTAGGGACCAGACCCTGGATTCTAGGGCGAACGGTCTACCGTGTCAGTTTTTTTTTTTTTTCATTAATATGTAATGTATTTTTACAATATATTTCCTTACGGTCGAAAGTTGACACCAAACGGCCTCCGTGTCTCGTTAGTAGAGACTCAGGTCCATGCAACCGGAACTTGAATCGCGTGGACCCCCTCACCGCATCACAATTGTCTCACGCCCATATACTCTCCCTCCCACGTCTTTGCATCCACCTGAGGTCTCCCGTCACACCGACCCGTCTCTCTCGTCACCTCGAACACCATGACGTACGTCCCTGTCCTAGTCCAGTGTGACTGGACCCGTGTCCCTCGTCAGTCCACCCCACACCTCCATAGGCTCCGTAGGTGGGGATCAGAAGACGTGACCGTCGACTTAAGAACTGAAGACTTGGGGGGTCCACTGCGATCACCACTTCTTAGGTGGGTGGTTACGTCCTCTGTATTCTCCGTACCCAAGACAGGGACCCAACCCTTCTAGGGGACCTCCTCCCGTACCGTTGTGAGAGGTCATAAGAACGGACCTCTTAGGGTACCTGTCTCCTTGGACCGCCCGATGTCAGGTACCCCAAACCTTCTCAGTCTATACTGACTTCGCTGAATCGTGCGCGAGTACTCAACGGTCCCTTTCGGGTCTACAACCCATGTCTGCCTGAAATTAGTTCCGAGACATTTAAAGAACATCGAAGGAATTGCAGAATGGTGTTTGTTCCACTGAATTTTGTTGTCTTGAAGTAAGATCGTAACAAGATCTCGGTCATCAGGTTTTAGTCACACGGACCCGGTTTTAGTTCCACAGCCGATCTCCGAAATCCCCTCTTAGAAAACCCAGGGCCACTGACGGACATCAGGAATGAAATCCCGTCGTAGTGACGTTAAAAGTTCCAACGGCAGAAGAGTAGAGAGAGACAAGGTAGGAGTTTGGAAGAGAAACAGTTTGGAGGATACGAAGGCGGAATGTATTTCTATGTACTAACCTAAATCCCTGGGGACCCTTATTAGACCTAACAGAAGGTAAGATGACATTAGTTTAGACGCTTCTGGGGGAGGGAAGGGGGAAGGGGGATTTTTATTCCCTTGTAAGTGTCCAAGTTCCCTAAACGTATATCTATAGAAAACCTCCCGTGAAAAATGTCTCCATTATAAAATTTTGATAAAAGACAGAGATTTCAAAAGTCATGGATATCTTCGTTGTCGACACATAAAAAGATAGACGAAAGAGAGGTCATGAATCATAGGTCATGAAACCTGGGACGTCCCCGTGTTATTCAAAAATTTATAGGAATCTCGACATTTAATAACAATTTTCTTTGAAATACGCTGGTATTTTACCAAACTACGACCAAAACAAAAAAAGGGGTCATTAAGTTTCAGGGAGTCCTGTATGAAACCAGCTATTATTATTGTCGCTTAAAATTTCATTAATAACGTACGGTCTGTGACTCGACACACTAACTACTTTTACCAAAAACACTTAAGCGTCTATTTGGGTCATCCCCTCTAAAATAAGCGGGGTAAAACATCTACGTCTTTACCTTTGAACCCCTTCATCACAGGTTATGAAATGTTGATTTCGTCGTGTCAGACTTAAGACTACGATTTCGCGGAGTGACAATCGACAAAATATAGGAAGAGTACAAATACACATAATGAATTTTACTTAGGGAAACAGTCCGTTTTTAATGCAGACCACGACCTGTACTATTTGAAACACATGTCTCACCAAAGGGACCTTAAAGTCGAGGCTCGGAACCTACACCAACCGCGAGTAATAAACAACGACCTTTACTTATTTACTTATATGACCAAAAAAAAAAAAAAAAATTTAAAAGAGTAAGAAGTAAAAAGGTTGTCGTTAACCCTTTCTATCGTTTTTTCCTAATTTTGTATCCAAAAATTCATACTAAAGTAAATAAGGGAACCGGCACGCTCCAGAAGCAACGACGACGTCCGACGAGAGATCGACGTCACGCACCCGGAGAGCGACGCCGTCGAAGAGAACGTCACCTCGCACCCGGGGCCCGTGTTCCCGAAGGCACCAACACCGGAGATCTCGTGTCCGAGGTATTAACGTCGAGTACCCGAATCAACGAGGCACCGAACACCCTAGAAGGGTCTAGTCACCAACTTGGGTTCAGAGGACGTGACCGTTTGAGCCTAAGGAGAGACGACTCGATGGCCCTTCGGGGATTTTGTGTCTAAAATGAGGGTTCCGACAGCCCACCTCCTCCACTAGACTACTACTCAGTACCACACCAACAGAGGCACCGGTCCTACGACTACGTAGCAGCCAACACGAGGGACTTAGGGTCCTAGGGTAGTAAGTAAGTAGTGGAGTCGATTGTGAGTGCCCAGGACCACCTCCCCTCTGACTGTACTGGAAACAAGATTGTTCTGATTTTGAGACCCACTGAGTCCACCGAGAAATTATGATAACATTTCTTTTCTCTTTCTTAGTACGTCGTACTTCCGTCTGTTTATAAAAAGGATAAAGGTTTTCCTCTTACAATCCAAGACACTTGTATACCTAGCCGCTCAAATTGAATACTACGGTCTGGTGTTCGAACTTACTCAATACCCCTCTTATAACACGCCCAAGACCGTCTGCACTCACCACTAGTACCCTTTGGTCGTACCTAAACAGTACTGTACTCTGGTCTCTGAGTTCTATAAAACTATCGTGAAAGTAGTAAGTAAATTTTTAGACGAAATTTTTTTAGAAATCCTTCTTAATTCTCCTCGTGGGTTGTCGAACTTCGGTCCCAACATAAGTGAATTTACAGTCAAAATTCCCAGGGAAAATAAATAATTTTTTTAAAAACCCCCCAGAAAAATTAAATTGACAAAAAATTCTAAACCGTTGAAACTTTTAGAATAAATAAATTTTTTAAATTTACAGTCTCATGACTATACAAGAATTTTAGAAATAATAAAAAATAACTTCATATCAACTAAATGTCACAACACGGCTAGAGACGACATGTCGTTTCACTAAGGCAATATAGGCATATCTTTTGGAAAAAAATATAAGAAAAGGAAATACCAAATAGTGTCCTATAACTTATATCAAGTCACCCGATACGTTATCTTGGAATAACAAATAGGTAGGGTGTATATTATAAAACGTAAACGATAAGAGTTTGAGGGTCAGAAATTGAGGGGGAGGAGGGGAACGGTTGGTGTTCAGAGAAGAGCTACAGACATTCAGACAAAGACAAAGTATCTAGTCTAGTAAACACAGTATAGAATCTAAGGTGTACATTCACCATAGTATACTATAAACAGAGAGAGAAAGACTGAAGTAAATAGAGATCCACGTAGGTACAACGACGGTTACCGTAATAAAGTAAGAAAAAATACCGACTCATCATAAGGTGACATATATACGTGGTGTAGAAAGAGGTAAGTAGACAACTACCTGTAAATGCAACAAAGGTACAGAACCGATAATACTTATCACGACAATACTTGTGTCCCCACGTACATAGAAAAACTTAATATTAAATAGACCTATATACGGGTCCTCACCCTGACGACCTAGTATACCTTTAAGATAAAAATCAAAGGACTCCTTGGACGTGTGAAAAAAGGTATCACCGACGTGGTTGAAAGTAAGTATGGTTGTCACATCCTCTCAAAGTTCCCAGGGAAAATATGTTTACATAGCGGGTTATACAGACAGGACAATTGAGAGTCTTTAGTTCTTAGATATCTCTTCCTTCCGGGAACTTGAATTTGTTTAAACACTTTATGTAAGTTTTTCTCTAATTCGTGTATAACAGTACTATCCTGTCGTCATTAGTTCCACTTTTTATATAAACTTTCTCAACTTTCCCTTATTTTGAAAAGAGGGAGAGAAAAAGAATTGGTTTCGGATCTTTACTCTGACTCTATATGTAAACTTTTCTGTCCTTACACGTTTCTTAAAAATCGGTAATCGCTGTAATCAATAAAAGGTACACTCTTTGTATTTAAGAATACAAAATCCCTCTCAATGACTCGTCTGAGTCATTCATTTCTTCCACCGTTAATCTAAAGTAAAAACAACAACAAAAACAAAGACACAAACCAGTCCTTTTGTTACAACCATCCAACACCCCCTACGAATTTAATATTATGTTGAACGACTCCAAGAGTCTAAAACCTGTGTCCCTTAAGGGACCACCAGGTCACCGACTCTGCGGTACGAGGATTACGTCCCCGGATCCAAAGTAGGGATCAACCCCTGGATTCTAGGGTGTACGGCACCTCACTGATTCGGACACTCACGGTTGATCTCTCAGGAACGCGACGTTGTCAGGGCCCACGGTGTTAATTCTGGACTAAGTCAGTTTATTTATTTTATTTATATATAATTTTTTTTAGACAGAGGAAAGGTTCAACGAAAAGATTCTTTAAGAAGAATCCGGAACGACGACGACGACAACGATTCAGCGAAGTCAGCACAGGCTGAGACACGCTGGGGTATCTGCCGTCGGGTGGTCCGAGGGGGCAGGGACCCTAAAAGGTCTGTTCTTGTGACCTCACCCAACGGTACAGGAAGAAGTTACGTACTTTCACTTTTCACTTTCACTTTAGTGACTCAGTACAGGTTGAGAGTCGTTGGGGGTACCTGACGTCGGGTGGTCCGAGGAGACAGGTACCCTAAAAGGTCCGTTCTCATGACCTCACCCCACGGTAGCAGAAGAGGAGAATCCGGAATCTTGGTCCTTTTTTTTCGATACAAATAGGACTCTCTATCAAATGTGAAGTAGGATTCTTGTAGTACTTAAAAGATTCACTTAAAGGTTAACAGACAGAAACGAACTTGAGGATCCTCAGAGCCTCGGTTGAGGCGATAAATATTCAGATCCTTGAATTCTCTGTGTAGAACACTGAGTCGAGGTCGGAACCGAAATAAAATAAAAGGAATAAGACAGAGAGAACAGACGGAGGAACGGATGAAAAAGATAGGGTCACGTAAATAAAAAACATTCGATGAAGTTTCATTAGGACTGTGTTCCCTCTTCATTTTTATTTATTAGAGTGAGGGACTTCTACTGACGACGTTGTCAAACTACAGAAAGCAAAATCAACAAAGAGATACTTAAAAACTTTGTTCAACACAAGTGTACCAGAGACCCTGTGTATTAACCAAAAAATGAAAAAACTCAAGTATACAAATACATTCGTATAAAGAGTACAAAATTTTTACATAGTGCTTATATAAAAATTACAAAAACGGTATCGAATTTTAAAAGTTGAGAACGATGTGTTAATATATTAAATACACACAAAAAAAAAAAAAAACGATAACACTCCTTTAGTAATAGAAACGCGTATTAAAAAGGAAACTCAATGAAAGAATCTTAGTGTCAATCAATTACTACCCCGGTTTCTTATATCTATCTCTAAACGACAGTTTAAGAAAAGGTCTTCCCGAGTGGAAAAACATGTCCACAATTACTATGGGCTTTCGCTGGTAGTACAACTTGGAACAACGGGAATCACTACCGTGACACCCGCAGACGACATGGGGGTGTTAGAAACATCTCACGGAACCACCGGGACTTTTCATAAGTTTTGTATCTGTCTTGAATACCTACGGTCCCCCTTTCTACTCTCTTCCCTATCAATCCCTCAAACCCTACCTGTGCATGTGTGACGAAATAAATTTTACCTATTGGTTGTCCCTGGATGACAAATCGTCTCCCTTGAGACGAGTTACGACACACCGCCGACCTGTCCTCCCCTCAAACCCCTTCTTACCCATGTACCTATACATACCGACTCAGGAAAGCTACAGGTGGACTTTGATAGTGTTGTACTTAGTCGATATGGGGTTACATTGTATTTTTATAAAAACAACAACAACAAAATTTTTTCTTTGCTGTACGTCCCTCAGTGTAGTTCTTACACCGAAGACACCCGGACTGCTACAAAAGGAACTTCACACCAGCTCGGGGGACTCTACGAAGCACAGATTCCCGACGTCCCAACGTCACCTACTTCAGTGTCAGACACCGGCTACCCCTTCTCAACGCATGTCTCCCAAGAAGGACCCTACGAAACGAGTCTCCTGGAGTCAGTTATCCACAGTACCTCCGTTTGTCTGACACCGAAGTTCCACTACTCCCTTTTACTTTTACGTAAATCTTTACCTCATTCTTCCTAAACTAAATCAATGGACCCTTCTACCTCGGGGAGGTCCTGCTCGACAAACACTTAGTGGTAATATCTTGTCTTCGCTTTGTCGTCCACCTGTAAATTTGAGTCTTAAGGAACTAAGACACTACGACTATCTCAAACTTTCCGGGGGACGACGGATTTATGTCGTTTTTTATAAGTTCAAGTCGGGGTTCTAACTGGATCAAGAGTATAAAACAGAGGTTGACCCTGACAGTGAGCATGACTCGTGGTTCCCGAAACTAAATAAATAGGTTGTTAATAAAAAACTCTGGTTTAATATTTGTGTCACTCTGTCCGAGGCTTATATATCGTTACTTATACTTTAGTTGAGACGGGAACTTCACCCCCTCTGACTCTACACTTGGGGATGGACAGAGATCATTCGTCGACTTACGTCTATTCCTTTTCAGTAACTATTCCACCTCTTTCCTTCCTTTCGTCGGAACCAAAGGGGAATTTCTGGAAACCTCAACAACAACAACAACAAAAAAAAAACCGACACGGTATTACCGTACACCCTAGAATCAAGGGACTGGTCCCTAGTTTGGGTCCGGAGGACATGCCCGTTGCGTCTCAGAATTGGTGACCTGGTGTCCCGTCCAAGGATCTCTAGAAAAGATACCCCGAACGACCAAGAGTCCTTGGGTCTCTAAGGACGGTTGGAACGACAGTCCTGCGGTCAGAGAAGTCAAGTCTTTCCGTGTCGTCTTCCCTAGACGTTACCCACACTTTACACGGTCAGAAGTCATAGACGTCTTTAAGAGTAGAAAAATTTTAACTAAAAGTACTGTAACGTCTTTCAGTACAATTTCATAGAGTTAGCACAAGGAAAAGAGAAGGGTTCTCCTGACACCCTTCCTTTGTGTCTGGAATTACACACAAGGAGTACAAGTGCCAGTACTACAACCACTTGTCCACGAGTCACTTACCCGACTAAGCTAAAACTAAAAAGATTTGTCGGAAGATCCCAAACTTTCATAAGGAACCCAAAGAAACTTGACCTCCGAGAGTTCTCCTCTATGACAAAATAGGAGGGTTTCCGGAGATCTAATGACAGAAGTCAGTCCGAAATTGTCTACGACACTTCCCTTTTTAGTTTCACCCAGAAGTCGCCACTCCTAGGAAAAAAAACTTTATCCTTCGTTTCACATTCTCTTAGGGGTTCTTCGGTACCCAATCTACCCTCTTAAGACGAACTCACACTAAATAAATTCCTTTATGACACTACTTATTGATCTGTATAAAACCAACGTCCATGTTTTGTTTTTAGATCTTAACGGACTCCTTATGCAATCACTCCTACCCGATCTTACTACCCATCCGATATTACTTTCTCTATATAACGTATATACAGTTATATAATGTATGTATGTAATATGTATGTGTATGAGTATAATTATACACTTATTTACAGGTACAGAGACACCGTATTAAACTGTTTTTAAATAAAGAACAAGCGGATCTCAGGTCCGTCAGGAGAAACTGAAACACCAATACGGTAAAACCTGTGTACCGACGTCCCCTACTCTCTCGATCCCCTAAAACACCCTACGTAAATTCCAGGTCTAAACCTTTACCGAAGTAACGTGGGTGTAGGGTAACTAGTCGTAATCTTTGTCTCGGAGGTAGACTGGCGTCCCTCCTGACCCTGTACAACTCTTCTTACATATATCAACAAGTTGTCATCGTCAGAGACGGATTCCTTTTCTCTTTACTTGACTAAACGTGTCGACTTTAGGACCCGTAGTCCGTTCCGAACTAGGTCCACGAGTGTACTACGGACCTCAGAGAAACGAGAAGAAATTGCTATAAGTAAGATCAGATTCTGTGTGACGGGAAGTAAATTCGTTCTACGAGGTGGTCGAGTCTTAATATGGAAAAAATTGGGATTTAAATCATTAATCTCACAAAGAGAATTGTCAAGATAGTTTCAAGACCAGGACTGACAATTTCCGGGTGTAAAGAGGTATTCGGAAGGACGTAGTCAACGACTCGTGCCTTCCTACCCTATCTCGTCGAACTAACCGAATGCAAATCGGTTATTCGAGGGGGAAATCTCGGACCTCCTCCTTGGGTGGCTCTGGTGGACGATACTTTTACTTTCCGTCCAATACGTTTTATTAATAAAACGGTTTAACCCCTCTACCTACGACCTACCAACTATCTATCGTCATAAGGTGACAATCCTAGTAAAAGTGAAAGGTTGGATTATGCTTTTATAAGTGTACAAGAGAGGAAACAACAACAAGTCAGTAATTCAGTACAAACTGAGAAACATCGAGGTCCCTGACGTCGGACGGTCAGAAGGAACAGGAAGTGGTAGAGGGACCTCAAACGAGTTTGAGTACAGGTGACTCAGCCACTACGATAGGTTGGTAGAGTAGGAGACGGTGGAGGAAGAGGACGGAAGTTAGAAAGGGTCGTAGATTACTCAACCGAGAAACGTAGTCCACCGGTTTCATAACCTCGAAGTCGAATTCGTAATTGGGAAGGTCACTTGTAAGTACCAACTCAAGGAAATCCTGACTGACCAAACTAGAGGAATCTCAAGTTCCCTGAGAGTTCTCAGAAGAGGTCGTGATATCAAACTTCCGTAGATAAGAGTGTGTCTACTGTTGAGGGTCATGTCTTGACAGGGGAGAGACAATTCAATGAAACAGGAAACTTACAAACAAATTTACATTACATACGAAAGCAAAGGTTACTGACATTAAAAAGTCTCAGGAATTACTCTACATTTTCGATACGTGTTACCTTTAATGGTAGCACTTATTTATAAACGTAATACCCGACAATTTTCGTTCGTAGTTTTGTGTGTTAACGAACAAAATGTTCGTAAGTTACAAAACTTTACACTCTAGTCACCTTACTGACTCTTAAGATAACTCTCCCTCTCTCTCGTCGAATTTTAGTATAATAAATGTAAAAGTTCCCTCGCCACGGTTGTTTCCTCCCTTTTGTCTTTAAAACTACATGTCTTTGCATTTTCGCCGAGTGGTGACTCAAGACGGAATCGGGAAATTCAAGACGCAATAGACCAAGGGTATTTCGATCACAAGACGAACTAAAGGAATTAATCCATTATGTGTAATCCCTCAACCCAAAAACGGACATGAAGTCTATTTACATTGGAATTTTGTTTCCCCTTTTTGTCAAAGGTCCCGTAAGACCATAATGTCTATTGGATTATAAATGTAAAACCTTGTCTGGTTTCGAACGTCACGTATAAACCCGGTTTACAGTGGAAAAATGATAGGATTTCAATAAAAGGACCTTAACAAAGACTACACCATTTCTCTACAAATTATCCCTTTCCTGTAATAATGATAAGAAAATACTAACTTTAAATTTTCGTCCGGAGTACTTAGATTTCCTGCGTTTTGTTTCGTTATCCCACGGAATTCGGAAATTGACCATCCCTTCCTTTTTACGAAAAGAAATTTTTTTACGAATACTTTACATCAACTAAACGTTACAACACAATCAAAGTCCATATGTTCTTGCACGAAGTCAATATGTATGTATACATATATGTATAAGGAAAAAGTGTAAGAGAAGGTAATATTCAATAATATTCGATGACTCACAGAAAAATTTTTCGGAAGTCTAAAGGAGAACATCAACATACAGTCTCCACACCGACAAAAAAAAAGGATTTGAACAAAAAAAGACAACCTCATCTTCTCACCTGAGTAACCTTTTCTGGGACTACGACCCTCCCTAACCCCCGTCCTCCTCTTCCCCCGTTGTCTCCTACTCTACCGACCTACCGTAGTGACTGAGTTACCTACACTCAGACTCACTTGAGGCCCTCAACCACTACCTGTCCCTCCGGACCGCACGACGCCAAGTACCCCAGCGTTTCTCAGTCTGTGCTGACTCGTTGACTTGACTTGACTTGACTCGACTTGACTTGACTATCGGTCACTTGTTACAACACTACCAAAGTCCACCTCTTGTTTCCTTGAGTCGGTACGTACATGTACATAGGAGAGAGGGGGTCTGAGGGGAGGGTCGGTCTGACGAGGTAATGTGACTCGTCTCAAGGACAACGATATGTCATCGAGGGACGACCGATAGGTAAAATTTATATCGTCACAAACATTCACAGGTAGGGTTTGAGGGATTGACAGGGAAGGGGGCTAGGACCGTTGGAGTTCAAGGAAGAGATTTAGACACTCAGACAAAACATTTATTCAAGTAAACGTAGTAAAAGAAAAATCTGACGTGTATACTAACTAGAGTATGTTATAATGAGGAAATAGACTGAATGAAGTGAGTAACACTATTAGAGATCCATCTCCACACGGAAAACTGTCTATTCGCACCATCATGTACTCCGGACGTTTATGTAATATACTCCGAAAACGCCACTTACAGGACAGTTATAAAACTCTATCCTATAAAAGTATTTCACACCTAAAAGGCCAAAGAAAAGTCACCACTCGTCGGGACTATAAAGACGTACAGTTGTCACCAAGGTTCGACTCGTAGACGAGAAGGATGGTCAACAAGACGTGACCCACGTAGAATCATGTGTAGAGAAGAAAAACAAAAGGATCAATGGAATAGGGACTTGAACTTGATGATCTCTTGACCATGGAACCCAAACCCACAGACAGTTTTCACCCCTTTACTTGAGACCTACCCTTAGGGAGATAAAAAACTGAGGTGTCTCGAAGTGAGTAAATATAATAAAACGACCCGAGACCTCTATACACTTAACTATCAGGGACGACCTAGTATAAACGGAATTAAAGGTCCTTAACAAACTAAAACACAAGACGAAACAAAAATGTAACAAATAAATAAACCTCGTTACGGGAACTGTATATAAGATTATATACGTACCTCCCCAGTACGTTTCTGGAAGGCTCCCCATACATTCACCTCCATAAAATTTCCTCTACATAAGTGAGAATTTGAACTGTATACATTTAATTAAACGTGACAAGTAGAAGAGAGAGGGAAGGAGACAGAAAGAAAGGACGTGACAGTGTGTATGTGTGTGTGTGTGTGTGTGTGTGTGTGTGAGTATGTACACGTGTGTCTTGAAGAAACTAAAATGTTATTTTTCAATTGGAGAGTTGGTAGATTACAGAATGATACTACGTAAAGAGGGTCCACAATTTTGGAGGAGTCACGGGGGTCGTTTTAATCATTAATCAAATTGGTCACGTCGGATTATGAGGGGGGTGTATCGACTAACTCTCCATGTAAATGTTCTTCTCTTTTAATGAAAAATAAATTTTTTTAATACATTATATAATTACATCATAGTATTAGTACTAACATTGTTTGAACTACTTCAAACACTTATGACTCTTAAAATGTCAGAATTCTTCTTTACTTACCGTTGGGTGAACCCATGAGAACGGACCTTTTAGGGTACCTGTCTCCTCGGATCATCCGACGTCAGGTACCCCAACGACTCCCAACCTGTGTTGACTCACTGAAGTGAAAGTGAAAAGTGAAAGTGCGTAACCTCTTCCTTTACCGTTGGGTGAGGTCACAAGAACGGACCTCTTAGAGTCCCTACCCCCTCGGACCACCCGACGGCAGGTACCCCAGCGTGTTTCAGCCTGTGCTGACTTCTCTGAATCGTCGTCGTCGTTCTTCTTTACTTTTTTGAGTTCAAGTCATAGGTGTGGATATAAAAATAACATCCTTACATAATTTCCACTACCCATACATAGTGAAAGTTCTAATTTTCATATAATGTAATCCTATAAAGGTACAAAACCGATAACATTTATCACGACGTCACTTATAACCCCACGTGTATAGAAAAGTTTAATATCAAAAGAGACCTATATACGGGTCTTCGTCATAACGTCCTAGAATACCATCGAGACAAAAATCAAAAATTTTAATGGAGGTATGACAAGAGGTGTCACCGACGCGGTCAAATGTAAGGATGGTTGTGACATCCCCCTAAGGAAAAAGAGGTGTGGAAGAGGTCGTTACAATAAACATCTGAAAAACAACTACCGGTAAGACTGACCACACTCCACCATGGAGTGACATCAAAACTAAACGTAAAGAGATTAATAATCACTACAACTCGTATAAAAGTGCATGGAAAACCGGTAGACATACAGAAGAAACCTCTTTACAATAAGCCTAGAAGATGGGTGAAAAAATAATCCAACCAACCTAAAAATTTTTTATAACTCGACATATTCGACAAACTTGTAACATAAAACTTGTGATTATGGAACAACCATCTAGTAAATTTCTTGAATATATGTTTTGTCTTTATTGCAGGTGTCTATATCTTTGTTTGAATACCAATGGTTTCCCCTTTACTCCCCCACCCCTTATTTAATCCTTAAAGTCTAATTGTCTATGTGTGATGACACATATTTTATCTACTAGTTCTTCCTGGATGCCATATCGTGTCCCTTGATACGAGTTATAAAACATTATTGGATATTCCCTTTTCTAAGACTTTTTATAATATAAATAATTATAATATATATATATACTCAGTGAAAGGACACGTGGACCTTTAACATTTAGGTGACATTAACTTAATTTTTTCCATATAACGTAATCCTATTTTAAGACATTTCCTTAGTCTTACCTTTACACTCAAATCCCCCTTTTCCTCGTCACATTGTAAAACTAACAATTACTTCTAAAAATTTTCTAAAATATTTACCTACTACCACCCACACCTCAGTAAGACAATAAATATAAGGTTATCTACGTAAATTTTCTCACTACATTGTCAAAGTAAAACTTACAGTTCTAAATGTTATGTGACACTTGAAATGGGAATCGTTGATAACTTTGAGACTACTTTTGATAATCTTTAGTCAAAAATTTATATGGTCACACTAGAATCAACGAGTCAACACAGGCTGAGAAACGTTGGGGTACCTGACATCGTGCGGTCCGAGGAGACAGCTACCCCTAAGAGGTCCGTTCTTACGACCTCACTCAACGGCAAGGGGAGAGATTTTAAGTCACTGGATGTATCAAAATCTTCAAAAGAGGGTCCTCTCTCTCCTTGTTAGGAGAACCTTCTGGTAACGGAAAGCTTATCATCAAGAGTCGGACCCAATGTGTAATGTCAACGGAGAGTTGGAAAAGTTGTGACAACCGATTCCTTCAATCTTACTTATAGAAACCCAGTGTAAGTTCGTAACCCCCAAAACTCTTTAGTTCCGACTCTTGGTACTTTGTTTTGGTAGTTCTCTTTCAGTAGACAGGTACGTCTCTTGTCCATTTGTCTAAGACTTGAGACCGACGTGACTTTAGAGGACTCTTCTATGCACCTCACCCACAGTCCAATATACTCCAGTCTCACGTACCGTAGGTCAAGTGGAGAAACATGTCAAAACATTTAAAACTGTTTACGCATATCAGAACATCGGTAACGGTGTCAATTCTATCACTTCTACGTCTTGTAAGGGTAGTGGGTGGGTGGGGTCAAAAGAGGATGGGGAAATCGAACAGGGAGAGAGGTGGAAGTAGGGGATCGTAGGTTCTACAAAGGACAGGTATTTTAAAACGAAAAAGGTCTTACAATATATGTACATTGTATGGAATCCATTGAAAGAGTCAATCTGAATGAAGTGAATCAAGTCACGTAAAGCATAAGAAGGTCCAACAACCCATACAAGGGTTCAGGTTCGAGGATAACGAGTGGTGTCCTACTCTACTATTTAACTCTCCCTCGTTCCATATCGTTGAAATAAGTCTTTCAGTCCTTTAGGTTTTGTAACACGAGGCTTCTCGGTCGAATGGGTCTGTCTTAAGTCTGGTGAAGAAAAAAGAAAAAAACTCATTACATGAAGTCAAGTCAAGTCAAGTCAGCGAGTCAACACAGGCTGGGGTACTTAACGTCGTGCGGTCCGGAGGTACATGGTAGTTGTTGAGGGCCTCAAGTAAGTCTGAGTGCAGGTAGCTCAGTCACTACGGTAGGTCGGTCGAGGAGGAGACAGAAGGGGAAGAGGAGGACGGGGGTTAGGGAGGGTCGTAGTCTCAGAAAAGGTCACTCAGTTGAGAAGTGTACTCCACCGGTTTCATGACCCCATGAACTCAATCGTAAAATAAATTAATTTTTATAAATTAATTAAATAAATAAACCGATACAGTCCAGAATCAACACCGTACATCCTAGATCAAGGGACTGGTCCTTAACTTGGACCCGGGGGACGAAACACCGCCGAATCGGTGACCTGGTGGTCCCTTCGGGAGTCTGAAGAAAAATTTATTAAGTTTTTTTAAATTTAAATTTTCAAATTTTCAAAAAAGTATTTTATTTAGAACTATTTGATATAAAATAATTTCATATTAACGATATGTTATAATCTACAATATCCATATATCATAATGCCAAGTTTTAAAAACTTCCAATATGAGGTAAATATCAATAATATTTTACAACCGATAGAAGGGACACATCATGTTATATAGGAAATCGAGTAAAATAAAATAAAAAAAGGGAAATCGAATCAAATATGGATTATCAAATATGGAAGGTGAGGAGGTGGAGACACAACGGAGGGCGGGCAAGGGACATGGGTGACCATTAGTGATCAAACAAGAGAAATAAATACTCAAACGAAGAAAAAACAATATAGGAGACCAAATAACATAAAAATTCTCAGGTGCATATTGACGACAGTATACCATAAACAGAAGGAGACAGACTGAATAAAGTGAATCGTACGACGACGACGACGACGACGACGATTCAGTGAAGTCAGCACAGGTTGAGACACGGTGGGCTATCTACCGTCGAGTGGTCCGAGGGGGCAGGGACCCTAAGAGGTCCGTTCTTGTGACCTCACCCAACGGTAAAGGAAGAGGTTACGTACCTTCACTTTTCACTTTCACTGCAGCGAGTCAGGATAGGCTGAGAATCACATTACGGGAGGTTNAAGTGAATCGTACGACGACGACGACGACGACGACGATTAAGTGAAGTCAGCACAGGTTGAGACACGGTGGGGTATCTGCCGTCGAGTGGTCCGAGGGGGCAGGGACCCTAAGAGGTCCGTTCTTGTGACCTCACCCAACGGTAAAGGAAGAGGAGGTTACGTACCTTCACTTTTCACTTTCACTGCAGCGAGTCAGGATAGGCTGAGAATCACATTACGGGAGGTTTAGATAGACGACGACGACGACGGTAAAGGAAGAGGTGCTTCAGGTAGATGTAACAACGTTTACCGTTTGAAAGTAAGAAAAAAACACCTACTCATAACATATATAAACCCCGAAGGGACCACTGTGTCACCATTTCTTAGTCGAAGGGTTCCGTCCTCTATCGCCCAAACTAGGGACCCAGCCCTTATGGGGAACCTCTTCCTGGACCACTGGGTGAGGTCATAAGAACGGACCCTTTAGGGTACCTGACTCCTCGGACCGACGGATACCTCTCAGTCTGTACTGAATCACTGATTTATTGTTGTTATTAACATATACATGATATAGTAAAAATAAGTAACTCGACAACTTCCTGTGAATCCAACGAAAGAATAGAACCGTTAACATTTATTACAACGAAACTTGTAATCACATAGAAAAGTTCAATCACAAAAACCCAAAAAAAGTCTATGTACGGGTCCTCATCTTAACGACCTAGAGAAAAATCATGAGATTCAAAAAACTCTTTGGAGGTATAAGAATGGTGTCAAGTCAAGTCAAGTCAAGTCAGGTCAGAAAGTCAGCACAGGCCGAGAAACGCTGGGGTATTTAACGTCGTGCGGTCCGGAGGGACAGGTAGTGGTTGAGGGTCTCAAGTGGGTTTGGGTACAGGTAGCTCAGCCACTACGGTAGGTCGGTAGAGTAGGAGACAGCAGGGGAAGAGGAGGACGGGGGTTAGGGAGGCTCGTAGTCCCAGAAAAGGTTACTCAGTCGAGAAGCGTACTCCACCGGTTTCATGACCTCAAAGTCAAAATCGTAGTAAGGAAGGTTTCTTTAGGGTCCCGACTAGAGGAAGTCTTACCTGACCAACCTAGAGGAACGTCAGGTTCCCTGAGAGTTCTTAGAAGAGGTTGTGGTGTCAGGTTTTCGTAGTTAAGAAGCCACGAGTCGAAAGAAGTGTCAGGTTGAGAGTGTAGGTATGTACTGGTGACCTTTTTTATATCGGAACTGATCCGCCTGGAAACAACCGTTTCATTACAGAGACGAAAACTTATACCATAGATCCAACCAGTATTGAAAGAAAGGTTCCTCATTCCTAGAAAATTAAAGTACCGACGTTAGCGGTAGACGTCACTAAAACCTCCGGGGGTTTTATTTCAGACTGTGACAAAGGTGACAAGGGGGTAGATAAAGGGCACTTCACTACCCTGGTCTACATCGACGTACTTAAATTTAAGGGTGTCTATCACATGACGACGACGACGACGACGATCCACCGAAATCAGCACAGGCTGAGTCACGCTGGGGTATCTGTCGTTGGGTGGTCCGAGGGGGCAGGGACCCTAAGAGGTCCGTTCTTGTGACCTCACCCAACGGTAAAGGAAGAGGTTACGTACTTTCACTTTTCACTTTCCCTTGATCCCAAGGGTAAAGAGGTGAAGGAAAGGTTGTAAACGAAAGATTTTCCCCTCCTCCACACCGACCAACAACGTTTGAAGAACCACTCCGGTCTGGGACTTCTTTATCACTATTAGGAAACAAGAACGTCGTCGGGAACATCCAGACGAGTGCTACAGGGAAATTTGGAAGTTGTGACCGTCAATAAAGACAAGACGTGGAAAAGAGATATACGTATATTTTCCAATATGGAAATTTCCAGTTCGGACCCTCCGTTTCTGAACTCTTTCCCAATAATACATATAAAGTCCGTGACTAACTGTTCTGTCTCCCTCGTCTTGGTCGTACTGATTCGGTCTCATTGGGCTCGCGTTTTCACTCTTATCTAGGTTATACCTCAGTCCCAACAAGGAGAGACAATGTCTACACAGTCCTCAAGTAAAGACGATTCATCATACGGTACCACGGACACATGGTCTCAAACAAATAGACAAGAGGTCCGGTGTCTACGGTCTCACCGATTATCAAAACCGAGAATACTTATTTCGGTGAGAATTCACCAACACCTGTTCAAGACCACAGTTAAATACAAAAGTAAAGAGACACCCATTTATAGCCCTACTCTAATGACCCTTTCACACCTTGGACCCATAAACTGTAAGATTCTATCACGATCCGACAAAACGTCTTACCAACTTGGTAAACCGTAAATGTGGTCTCGACACATTCCAAGGTCGACAAGAAGTAGGAACGGTTGAACACTACAAAAGTGGAACGCTAAATTAAAATCGATGATATTATGTGCACATTACCATAGAGAACCACTAAAATTAAAAGTAAAGGAATTAGTGATTACTACAACTCGTCAAAAATCACCGAATAAACGGCAGACATATAGACAAAAAAAAGAAACATTTCATAGACTAGATTAGTAAAGAGAAATTTTTACCCGTTGATTAAACCCAATAGAATAAGTCAGAACTCTTAACAGACATATAGAACTTATATTTAGAGAATATATACACCAAACTTTTATAAAAAAGAATCAGACATTGTACAGTAAAGAAAATTGTCTACAAACCGTCTCATCTGAAATTTTGCAAAATTTTTTACAAAAATTCACAAAAATTCAAAAACTGACTCAGGGTACCGTAAACCCCAGAATCAATGGGCTGGTCCTGGTCTTGGGTATAGGGGACATAACCTTCATACCTCAAAATTTGTCATCTGACGGTCGCTTCAGGGGTCTGAAAAATAAAACTACTTCTGATTAAATGAAAAAAAAATTACCTCAACGAAAACAGTAGTATAGAATCCATAGAAACGGGTTTCTTTCCAGTGTTTCGAAAGGAGAACAAATTAAAAGATTCTTTAAATTGTCAAAATCCAAAATGTGACTCCCGACACTAAGAAAACCCAATTAAAAGCATATACTATGTTACATACCCAACACAAAAGAGAAAAATGTATACTTACATGGTTAACTAGGTCGTATAAAATAACAATTTCTGACAAAAACGAGAGAATATAACCGAAGTATATAAAAACAATTCTAGCAAATTAATACATACCATTCGTATAAGACCTCAGACAGAACAAGGAGACTAAATACACAGATACGAAAGTGGTCATGGTCAGACAGAACTAATGATAAAAAATATTATTCAGAACTTTATTCCATTATCCCTAGTAGATTGAAACACGAAAAATTTTTTAGTAAAACTGATAAGATCAAAGAAACGTTAAACGTTATATTTAAAACCTTGATCAAAGAACTAAAGACTTTTTTCTAGGACCACTTTAAAACTAACCCTAACGTGACTTACACGTCTTTTGTGTGGAAGTATTATTACTCCTGTAAGTAAAATTATCAGTACTTGAGAGATTACGTACTTGTACCATATAGATTGTTAAATAAATACGAAAGAAACTAAAAAATAGTAATGAGAAAATATCAAAGGTCGTATGTCTATGGTGTGTTTTCAAAATCTAAATACGGTTTCACAAGGTCCCAAACCCCATGATAAACACTTATCTTATCAGAAGAAAAATTTTGAATTTGAATTCTGAAAATAACATTTGTATGTCTTATTTTAACTAAAAGTATACAACTGGAATATAGGATTTCGATGAATAAAGTAAATTATTGAAAAAAAACCATCTGAAAACCCCTGTAAAATACCTGTCAGTACAGTAAACACTTATATCAAAAATAACGGATGAAAAGTTAGATATATGGAAGGGAAAGGAACGGGAAGGGAAACATGGTCGATCTTAGTGGTCATACTACAAACAACTTTTTTTTCTGAGGTGTTACATTCTCAACGTCCAAGTCAAAATAAACCCCGCTTTACTCAGGACGTCACACCCTCTGTCTAAAGTTTATCGAAACTCTTTAACGAGACTCCTCCATTCCCCTCCCCGATCGTATACATTCTCAAAACGTCGTCTCCCGTCCATCAGTCATTACAGATTTACAACAACAATGAATTTCTTTTGGTCTATAGAGTTCCTTAAATCCCGCAAAGATACATACCATTCTACGTTCCCAGACCCAAGTGATTTTAGAAAAGAGTCGATAGACCTCGGACACAAAAGTGTAGGACTCAAAGGAGCCCCGAGTGGTCGAGTGGTAGGCATCACCGACGTTAACGACTACTGGTATTGTAGGAAACAAATGTCTATAAAGAGCGCAACTTATCTTCACCACTCTCAAAAGTAGGAATAGAAAAGGGTCAGAATCCTCTTTCTGTCAGTCAGAATGTGGTGGTAGCTACTACAACCTCCAAAGAAAATCTACGTATATATACAATACTTTACCCATTAAAGTGTTTTATAACTCTACTTGAAGACGACAGAAGGATTAAACAACTCTCTAAAATAGTGTTTACCTACAACTTGAAACAGGTTAGGAAAATAACGTAGTGAACGCTGTTCGACTAAAATAAAAAATCAGACGACTATACACCTAATGTAACGAAAAAGTTTATAGCTTAGTGGGACAAAAGGAACATGGTTGAGTCGAAGTCAGTACCATATTAAAAATTACGTAACGACATAAAGTAACCGACTATAAAACAAACCCCGAAAACGCAGACTCAATAAAAGACATGAAAAAGAGAATTCATGACAAAACGGATCAAAGACATAGCTCCATTATGGTCAAAATATTTTCCTTCACACCTCGTAAGGGAGGACAAGACAAAAGACCTCCTCTGACATATTTAAGTCGCGATGATAAAGAAATTTACAAACTAAATTTAAAAGACTACTTTGTCGAAGACAAATCGTCACAAAAAAATCTTCGAAAATTTAACGTCTAAGTTATATTATCACAATTTTGACAAGTCTAATAGAATAACTCACTCAAAACCATCAACACAAAAAATGTTTACCCAGACCAAATAGATTTAACAACTTAAACACCTTCATTACAAATGTCACAACGAAAGGATCGGAAAAAGTACGGAACTCTAAACATCACTACGGTAAATAAAGTAGGGACGTCAACCAACATACAAGAAAAGAGAAAGAAGAACCAGTCAGACCGATCTCCAAATTCTGAAAATAGACAGATAAGTTTCTTTGTCTAAAGTTAAAAGAAAAAAAAAAGACAACAAAAGACGACGACGACGACGATTCAGTGAAGTCAGCACAGACTGAGACACACTGGGGTATCTGTGGTCCGAGGGGGCAGGGACCCTGAGAGGTCCGTTCTTGTGACCTCACCCAACGGTAAAGGAAGAGGTCACGTACTTTCGAAAGATATCATACAAATAACTAAATACACCATTAGAAATAATAAAGGAAACCACTGAAGTTGTAATCAAAAGAGGAGGAATATATCAGAGAAGAGGACCTTCGAACCTAGTCAAAGAGTCTATGTAAAAAAAAGAAGATTGTATTCGTAGATTACGATGGGCAAAAGAAGACCCGTGACAAAATCGAGACAGAAGGGAGGACCGAGTCTCCCATTTCTTAGACGGACGTTACGTCCTCTGAACCCAAGTCAGGGACCCAACCCTTCTAGGGGACCTCTTGCCTTTCCGATGGGTGAGGTCATAAGACCGGACCTCTTAAGGTACGTGACGTATCAGGTACCCCAACGTTTCTCAACCTGTACTGACTTGCTGAAAGTGAAAGAAAGAGTTTGAAAATACAATATGAAAACAAAAGTATGTTAAATATAAAAAATTTAATTAAAAAGACCAATGTAGAACAAACGGACTATATAACAAATCCAAAAACAACAAATGAAAATTTTATAAACTCTTAAAAGACTTATGGAAAGACAATAACTGAATAAGTGAGTGATTCAACACAGGCTGAGAAACACTGGGGGTACCTGATGTCGCGATGTCCATTGATGTCAATGGGACAAGAACCGAGAAAGAACCTCAAAAGAGTTTGAGTGCAGGTAACTCAACCGCTCCGGTAGGTCGACAGAGTAAGAGACAAAGACGAAAGAGGAGGACGGAAATTAGAAAGGGTCATAGTCCCAGAAAAGGTCACTCAGTCGAGAAACGTAGTCCACTGGTTTCATAACCTCAAAGTCGAAGTCGTAGTCAGGAACGCTACTTATAAGTACCTGACCAAACTAGAGGAACAACAGGTCCCTGAAAGTTCTTAGAAGAGGTCGTGATGTCAAGTTTTGGTAGTCAAGAAACCCCGGGTGGGAAGAAATACCAGGTTGAGAGTGTCGAAATACACTAATGACCCTTTTGGTATCGAAATTGATATATCTGGAAACAACCGTTTCACTACAGAGACGAAAAATCATATGAGAGATCCAAACAGTATCGAAAAGAAGGTTTCTTACACAGAAAATTAAACTACCGACTTCAGTGACAGGTGTCACTAAAACCTCGGGTTCTTTTATCTCAGATAGGGACAAAGGTAAAAAGGGGTAGATAAACGGCACTTCACTATCTAGACTACGACAACGTCCTTCCTCCTGGGAAAGGTCCCGGGCTTTGACCCGAGAACAGATCGTGAGCCTTTACTTAACAGGTTCCTCTGTGTACACGACTGTTTCGTTCTCTAAAATAACCCTTTCCCGTGGGCCCACCTCTCGTCATCCCATTCCCTTGGTCCTCTTGACGAGACGGCGCACCGAATGTTACAACCGAAAACACCACTACCCTAATCAAAGGCCCACCAGAAACCGGTTAGTAAGATTAAGTCTCAGAAAGGACCACCGCGTGTGTAGCGAGTCGGTTCTACCTACGATCGTTCTCCCTAAGACCTTTCACCTGCCTGTGCGTCACAGAGGAAATCTGGAAAGGGCTTGAGAAGACCAACCACCACCGAATAATCAAGACATAAAGAATAGTCCTAGAGGACAGTATTTTGTTGAGTACGTCTACCAATGATACCATGGACCGGTCCCACCCGACAAAGTTAGTCACACGAAGGGGATTATTACGACACTAGAATCAAAAAAAATTTAAATTAAGATAAAATGAGTCATATATGAAACATCGTACAATTAAGTAAATATAAAAACTCATAAAAAAATACAAGGTCTTATACCAGATACACGATGGATGAGACACAAGGACTTTTCTCACAATATAACAACAGATTATAAAATATAAGAATGACTAAAAGACGGATGGACGAGGAAGGTCATCACTCACAACTGGAGAGGTTGATTTAAGTACCTAAAAAGACAAAGAGGATAATCATAACACTCAAAGACAAAGTACATAAAATCTCAAGACAACAATCCACGTATGTGTAAATCCTAACAATGTATAACATTCACTTAACTGAAGAAATACTCGTATATTATGAAACAGGGGGAATATAATCACGAATAAACCTTCAGACAAAAAAGAGTATAATTACATCGAGGAAGTCAAAAAAGCCAATCACAAACGTACAATGGAAAGAGGACAAAATTTAAAAAATTGGTCACTTATGGAAATATAAATGTCATACATAGAATATCTATCGTAGATCGACCCACAACGAAATATAGGTGAGGTTGTTAGACAAAAAATTAACCACACAAATCTGTTAAAAGTACAACACATTAAAGAATAAATTGCCAATTCTAGATGGTAGAAGGCTCAAGATACTACATGAGAGACTAGGAACACGGGAGGGAACTGACAAAAAATCAATTACTTTGTAATAAATATTAAGACAAAATAAAGATGATAAGCCGATAATGAACATGGAAATTTTTTTGAGTAATGTAACTAACGAGATCTCAAAACTTATGTCTGAGAATTAAATAGTGTTTTCATTGAAGGTTTATCTCACATTCTTCGAGATTTGTCATATAAATGTGAAAAAGAAAGAGTGAAAATCAATATAATTACAGTAAAAATTAAAAATAAGTACGATATTTGGGTGTCATATAACAACAATAATAAATATAAAAGAAATTATCTTTTTTACTTTACCCCTTTCTTTACTTAAATCATAGATAGTACCCAGTACTATAGTCCGTAAAAATACGAAAAAGAACAACAATAATAAAACAAAGTATATGAGTGAGTAGAAAATCTCGTTAATATTTAATTTTTTACCTAAAATATAGATGGATGTAAAATTGGTAAAGACCTTCAGAAGTAAAGAAACACATCTAGGTTCAAAGACGGACCATTGTATAAGAAAGAAAGACTTCTTGCAGGACATTGTATAGAAAAACAGTCTCTAGACTACCATTCCGTAAGGACCGAAAAGACTTTTATAGAAATAAAAATAAAGGTTTTTATAAATGAAGTGCTACAGTGGAGTGACAGAGGACCACAAATATCGAAGACTGTTCTTCAGATGACTTTCTTTAGAAATAGAAACAAGAATACATACATTACATAGAAAAAAAAAAGAGAACCCAACGGGAAATTCGAAAGAGAAATACAAAGAGAAAGTCGTCAAACCTATACTACACAGTTCTACAAAAGATAGGCAGAGACAAATACAAATAAAGGATAAACCGACACGGTCCGGAGTCAACACCATACACCTTAGAACCTAGAAGTAATATTGCACGTCTTAGAAATCAACCGCACGTCTGAGACTCGACACCGTACACCCTAGGTCCGGTCTCCAACTTGAACCCGGAGGACACAACCCTTACATGTTAGAATCGGTGGCCTGGTGGTCCCTTTAGGGTCCTACACGACAAAACTTAAATAAATAGGACGAACCCTAAGAGACTCGAAGAACCAGACACCGAATTATTGCAAGGAGTAAAACCCTTTTATCGTTCACGAGACAAAAGCCAGTAGGGAAGGAAAGAGAGAGAGAAGAGAAAGTCGAGGTCAACGTGTCCACCATCTGAAAGAGTACAACAGGGACTCGAGGACCTACAAGACAAGAGAGTGAGAAGAGAAAAAAGTGAATCACAAAGTCGAAGCCATTGATGAAAGCTGGACAAAAAGATAGTGACTGAGAAGAGAATCGGTAAAAATCAAATACTTATTTGGGTAACTTCTGTAAGAGGTACAGACTGACACACCCCAAAAGTAACAATCCAATGAAGACTACAAAGGGAGACCTACAAAAGAACAAAGAAGAGAAACGGGTCTAACGGGAACACCCGTACGTCAACAGGGGGGAAAAGGTGGTCTTAGATGAACCGTATCGTGGGTCTCACAGAAGATGGGTTAGAAACCGGGTTCGCTTGACTACAGACAACAGAAGAACTTCCTTGAAGAAAAAAAAGGACCTAAAGCCCGATCAACCAAAGAGACGTTACAGTCGAGGAACTACACAGGGTCTTTGAGATAATCCGCCATCAAATAGGTCACGAAAGACAGCGACACCAACAATAACAATCCTACCCGAGTCAGGAAAAAGAGCAAGAGACGAAGAATCCGTTTTTGAATTTTTTTATTTATTTATTTTTGTCTACGTCTCTAAGACTAAATAAACCAAACACCAACCTGGGTCTGTTTCCAGATCAAGATTTTCGAAGGGTCATTAAAACTAAAACTCTGAGTTTACGACACCCCGACACTACACCCAACTCCACGTTTCAGACTACAAACCGTAAATACAGGACTGTAAAGGGATCACGTTAATAAAATCCATACGGAAAACCAAATTGGTCCTCTTGTCTTTTGTGCAGTTTTATAACAGGTGTGCCCCTTAAATCGTCTTCTGTAGTCAAATCCTCTTTTTCGTTAAGTCAGAGTCGAGACCTGTCGTCACTATCAAAGGACAACCAGAAAGAAAGGCTGACACTTCCCCCAACAAAGAAGTATGTTTACATGACGTAAGAATCACCCCTCCGCTAAGCGAGGGTAGCAATACCTGTCTTTCACACAAACGTGTGGGTCGGAGGCAGGGCGGAGAGTGTCGTGGTAGAACAAAGTAAAACCCCCTTCGAGTCCCTTAAGTCTCTAAAGAATACCGTCCCTGAGGACGGTAGAGGTCCGTCTTCCCTGTTCCCCTCCTCTACGCAGGGGTGTCAGGACAAAGGTCCCGTTCATAATGGAAGACCTTGACGGTCACTTTTCTACGTCGACTGAGGAGACTTCGGTGGGGTCACACTCCCCCTGTCTTAGGGACCGGAGAGAGAGAAAGTGGGAAGACAGAGGACGGTCACCGGAGGTAACCAGGTCGGGACGGATGTCGGTCGACTGCACCCTCGGACCCTTACGTTCGACGTCCCCAGTCAGGTGGATGTTCCGTCTTGTCTTGTCGTTATCAATTCTCTACGGGACTCCACCGTCGACAAGTAGTGGGTTTCTGGAGAACCTATTGACGGATCAATCCGTCTCTTTTGAAATAATGAATGACACTATTTCAAATTTTTTTCGTGAAGAACCCTTAAAGGTCCACCAGGTCACCAACCTTGACCCACGAAAGTGACGACCTAGGACCCACGTCAAGGACCAACCCCTCGATTCTAGGGCGTTCGGTGCACCCCACCGTGGACATGGGGTTTTCGTAGAGAAGTCTGACAATCAGTATAGGGTCTTATTCCCTCCAGTCCCTACCTACAAATCTTAAAATCCCGGGTTCCGGGTCATCGAATTCCGCTAAGAAAGTGAAACCCCTAGTCCATCTATCGTTTCACTCCCCGAAGACCCCTTAGCCCTAAGGGGTCAATAGAATATTCACTCAAAACTCCGGTTCACTCGGTAGACAACGAGACTTTTCCCCGGAGAAACGGGTCTAATCGTTATCTACCAAAGGTATTTAGTCAAAGGTCCTTAGAGGATCGGTTTGTTACTCCAATGTATAATAAAGCATCAGAATAGAAGGACCTACCCTTAAAGGACTTTGCCTACCATTTCGGTAAAACTATATCTACTAGAGAATAAGCAGTACAACGAATTCGAAACCCCTAGGCCTCCCAGAGTCAAGAATCCTGTTTTCCCTGTTGTTTTCCCCGTCTTTGAGGTGAGGGGTAGACATTCTATCTAAATCCGAAGTCAGTAGAGACCCCAACTTCGATTTAGCCACGTCGGAGTGCGCACATACAAGGTCACTCACCAACTATACTTCTGTAATCTTATTGAAGACCACACGAACCTCCTCTTTGTCGATGAAGACTCGGTTTAGTGTCTATGGGTCCTCAGGCGAAAGGATTTACCCAACAGTAGTCACGATTGTCGAGACACCCCTCTGAGGTCCTACTTCGAAATCCAATAACGACACACACACACACACACACACACACAGACACAGACACACCAATTGTCCATCTTAATCCGACGACAAGAAGTCATCTCCACGGAGGACAAATCGGTGACAGATAAACGTCCGACTGGCACCCTCCGTCTACTTACTGTGAGAGACTGGAATAAACAGGACTCGCAAAGTCCTACGAAGAATCGACTCGGTTACCCCGTATCGGGGGTGAGACGAGAATTCACGGAACATCTTAGTCGATGACTAGTCGACCCTAGGACCTAGACTGTACACACCTCCTTCACCGACCCCGACTCCTTTCCAGTGTCGTAACGGGACATTAAGCAGAGTGAGTACGCACGAACAGGTTTACACACACGTGGCATCGCTTGCAAGAAGAAGTGAACCAGAGTCGAGACCTGTCATCACCATCAAATGACAACAAGAGGGACAAGTTCCCGTCTTCCTCCAACAAAGAAGTATTTCTATGAGGCGAAAGACCTCACCCCTCCTCCAAGTAGAGATAACTACACCTGTCTTTCACACGAGCGTGTGGGTCAGAAGTAAGGTGAAAAATGTCATAGTAGACCAAAGGAGAGTCCCCTTTAGTCGGGTAGGGGACTTCGACTTTGACTTCGAGGTTATGAAACCGGTGGACTACGTATCTCGACTAAGTAATCTTTTCTGGGACTACGACCTTTTCTGACTTCCGTCTCCTCTTCCCCTACTGTCTCCTACTCTACCAATCTACCGTAGTGACTGAGTTACCTGTACTCAAACCCGTTCGAAGCCCTCTATCTCTTCCTGTCCCTTCGGACCGTACGACGTCAGGTACCCCAGAGTTTCTCAGTGTGACGACTCGCTGACTTGTTGTTTTGAGGTAGGGGTCATAGTCAAGCATCTCACTCGGAGTAAGATCTCCACCCATGTACCTGGCCTTACTCCGTCAGTGGTGTAAGGTAGGTAGGCTGGGGCCACTACCTCGTCCCCGAATCATGGACTAAGTTAAAGTCATTTCCTCTCTGTCCAAGTAAAGTATCGAAAACCACCTTTGTAGTCTTTTTCTATTCCAGTGTAAACTTTGACACGTAGAGTCTAACCTTTAATTTGGTTACACGAACCCTGAGTTTAGGTCGGTTTTGGGTACCAGAAAAAAAAAAAAAAATTATCAAACCGATAAATCTTTGTATAAACAAATAAAAACTGACACGACCCAGAAATAAGGACGTGCTCGAAAAGAGATCAACGTCCTTCACCCCTGATGAGAGATCGACGTCACGCGTCCGAAGAGTAACACCATCGAAGAAAACAACGTCTCGTGTCCGATTTCCCATACACCCGAAGTCATCGACGACGTACACCCGAGTCTTCAACCCCGAGGGACCTAGATCTCATGTCTGAGTTATCGACACTGAGTGCCCGGATCTACGAGGATTCGTACACCCTAGAGAGGTCTAGTTCCTAGTTTGGACACAGAGAGCGTGACCGTCCACCTAAGAAATGAAGACTCAGTGGTCCTTCGGGGTCGGGAACCAGAAAATTGACTCTATTGTGTGGGCCAAAGTCCTGGATTACTTCGATTCCAATAGTTACAGAGTAGTCTCCTTCTTAAGTCACTTTCTGTTTCACTATCCATTCTTTACCTAAATAAATCTCTCTCTGTATCTGTCTCACACCCGGTAGACTCTTCTCTCCCTGTCGAAACTTGATACCGTACCAATCAAAAATACCTGACCCATTAAAGTATGTGAGAACTCACCCTCCCAATAAGGTTGATAAAACCCCTCCACTCTTAAAAGTCCTTGAACCGGTGACGGATGAGAAAAACAACAACAACAAGTAAACGAGTCAGTACAGACTTAGAAACGCTGGGGTACCTGACGTCGTGTGGTCCGAAGAGACAGGAAATGGTAGAGGACCTCGAACGAGTCCGAGTACAGGTAACTCAGCCATTACGGTAGGTTGGTAAAGCAGGAGACAGTATGGAAAGAGGAGGACGGAAGATAGAAGGGGTTGTAGTCCCAGAAAAGGTTCGTCAGTTGAAAAACGTAGTATACCGGTTTCATAACCTCGAAGTCGGAGTCGTAGCCAAGAAGGTCACTTATAAGTCCCAACCAAAGGAAATCCTAACGGACCAACCTAGAAGAACGTCAGGTTCCCTGAGAGTTCTCAGAAGAGGTTGTGATATCAAGTATTCGTAGTTAAGAAACCGTGAGTTGGAAGAAATACCAGATTGACAGTGTAGACATGTACTGATGACCTTTTTGGTATCGAAACTGGTATACCTGGAAACAGACGTTTCACTATAGAGACGAAAATTTATACGACAGATCCAAAAAGTATCGAAAAGAAGGTTCCTCGTTCGTAGAAAATTAAAGTACCGACGTCAGTGTTAGACATCACTAAAACCTCGGGTTCTTTTATTTCAGACAGTGACAAAGGTGACAAAGGGGTAGATAAACGGTACTTCACTACCCTGACCTACGATACTAGAAACAAAAGAATTACGACTCGAATTCCGGTCGAAAAAGTCAGAGGAGAAAGTGAAAGTAATTCTCCGAGGAATGAAAGAGAAACGAAAGACGGTATTCCTACCACAGTGGACGTATAAACTCCAATAACTATAAAGAGGGACGGTAGAACTAAGGTCGAACATGAAGTAGGTCGGACCGTAAAGTGTACTACATGAGACGTATATTCAGTATATTCGTCCCACTGTTATATGTCGGAACTGCATGAGGAAAGGGTCAAAACTTGGTCAGGTAACAAGGTACAGGCCAAGATTGACAACGAAGAACTGGACGTATGTCTAAAGAGTCCTCCGTCCATTCCACCAGACCATAAGGGTATAGAATTTCTTAAAAGGTGTCAAACAACACTACGTGTGTCAGTTTCCGAAATCGGATCAGTCACTTCGTCTTCATCTATAAAAAGACACTAAGAGAACGAAAAAGCTACTAGGTAGCCTATAACCGTTAAACAAGAGACCAAGGAGAGGGAAAAGATTTAGGTCGGATGAGAGATCAGAAATACTAACCGGAAGCTTGACAGTACTACGGACACCCACACAGTAAACCGAATGATTACACGATGTCACTCTCATGTGACTCCGAGTTCAAACCAAGATTAGTCAGGTACAACGAAGGAACCCGAAACAGTAAGAAAATTTACAACACAGGATGCGGTAAAGTGTAATACACCCCTACGTGACGGTCATTCCTACTACGGTTGACCCCGACAACCCCCGGTGAAGTGTCTCGGGTTCTTACTTCGGGTGTGTCTTTGTGTCTCTCTTCCGTTGGTACTACCACAAAGAACTCCGAACTAGGTCGGCACGGACTTAGGGGGTCCAACTGAGGTCTTGACACGTCAATGTATTCAATTATTTTAGAGAGAGAAAAAAAGGAAATTCGATTAGATTCAAACATAGTAAACAACGATTTTCTCAGGGCTGTCTATCTGAGTACCTCCCTCATGTCGGTATCAGTACCTCTGTCGACCCTCTTTACGGCCAGTAGTGTAGTAGGGGTCGGTAAAAAGGATGACTTAGAGTTTTGTTTGAAGATTCACTCTCAAGAACGACTCAACCTTTATTACTAAACTACTCCTCCGAATCCCGAATCATATTTAGTGGCTTGTGAACATAAACCTTATCTTACTTGTGAAGACCCGAGAATCGAACGGGAAAATCAAGACTTTTAAGTACATGTCGTACTCCCTGTGGTGAAGGGTTGCGACTCTCGTATCGACGCCTTCCTGAACGTCTCGAGAACCATCTATTACTTACTCACATATATCCTTACAACTAATTAAACCTTTAGAGGTCCGGTCTCAACTGTTTTACCGTCGACTATGCAGTCGGTAACGGATACCTGTACACAACCTAGTTATCCACAACAAAAGAATTAATTTAACAGTTGTAAAAGTTTAGTCCTCTTAAGTGCATGGTAACCCAAAGACCACTGAAACTTTCAGCTTTCAGGTCCACCTCGACCATAACGGTACCAGGGGAGAGTCACCTCCGACTTTCCGACCAAGGAGGAAAACTACTACGTCCGTGTGGAGACAAAAAGAGTATGTGGGGTGCTTCGGTCAGAGTGAGTAAAACAATAGACAAAGTGGGGACTTGACGTGCGGTCCGGAAACTCAACAGTCCTACCGTCATAGAGAGAAGACTCGACACGGACAAGCTTCAGGGAGGCAGAAGGGAAACTCTGAAGGGAAATTCAAGGAGACAGAAATATATATATATACATACAATTTTTTATATATACAATATATATACAATTTTAGAAATAACTTAAACAATATTATGACGAAGACGAAGTAAAAGACCAAAGGGGACGTAACCTTCCGTTTCAGAACTGGTGACCCACTGGTCCCTTCAGGGAATTGTGACAGAATTAAACTTGGATGTTCCGGAAAGATTCACACTCAGTCCTGTCGTAGTAAAGTACTCAAAAACTCAGACAATAATGTAAATTCTTCTTATACCTTCTCCTGGTCTTTACTTTCTGCACGGGTTTAAGATAATGCGTAAATGTAAATGTAGATTATTAATTACCAAGAGAACTACGACTTTTGAGTCGAAGACACGCGACCACGGATTAACTTAGAGTCTCTCTCAATACCCATTTCATCTTTTCTTTTCGAAATAACGAAACAGTCCGTTTACTCCTGTGTCGTCCGAGGACGGAAAGTTTTGACATAGGGTAGGACCCTTCTAAACAACTCCTCAAAAGGTCGTTACCAAGTTCCCACCCCAACGACTGTTCCTAGTCCCACACACACCCGTCCCGGACGTGGGGAAATAAGACTGGAGTCCACCAGAGGACTATTTAAAAGACTAAGGGTTCCGATAGTTTAATACTGGAAGAGAGACCTTACTTCTTACAATTATAGAAGGTAAACAACCCCCTCAATCGAGACATTTTCTTGAGTTTTCTACAACAATGTATACGGGGAACTACACCTTAGCCCTGGGACGGGGTTCCGACGTGATGACAAAGAACTGACAAGGAGGGAACAGAGTAGTCTTCCTGACTAAGACTTCGAGGTTATGAAGCCGGTGGACTACGTTTCTCGGTTGAGTGACCTTTTCTGGGACTACTACCCTTTCTAACTTCTGTCCTCCTCTCCCCCCACTGCTCCTACTCTACCAACCTACTGTAGTGAGTGAGTCACCTGTAGTCAAACTCGTTTGAGACCCTCTATCACTTCCTGTCCTTAGGACTACACGACGTCAGGTACCCCGGCGTTTCTCAGTCTGTGCTAACTCTCTGACTTGTTTTTGGGAACAGAGACGTAGGGGAGGGAAGGGACTAATCATGGACAAATTTTCCGAAGGTACGAGTCCTCGGGGTGTCCCAGGACGAACCACGTGAGTGTATATGTGTATATTTGTATTACACGGAACCCCTGATGGGACCACGAGGTCACCGATTCTGAGGTACGAAAGTCAGGTCCCCGGATCCAAACTAGAGACCAATCCCTCGATCTAGTGTGTACGACTCTGATTTCTGGGGGTGTACGGTGTTACTTCTGACTTCTAGAGTACTCACCGTCGATTCTGGACCACGTTGATTTACTTATTTATAATTATTTTTTGTGTGTATGACATGGAAAGTCCAGAGTAAACATTGGTTATAATTTACAAATAAAAGGATCATTCAGGAAACCCTTACCTTCAAGTCCGGTTTATCGATAGAACCACGAAAGAGACGATATTCAAACAAGTAAGTAGGTTATAAACTACTCGCGGATGGCCATACCCCGTGAGACCACTTGTCCTGTCTTCACAGACGGGGGTACCTCGAATACAAGACTACTCCTCCGACTGCTATTTTTTTCACCATACAACTCATTAAAGTCTTTACGATATACGATCCTTCGTTTATTATGTCTCACTGAGTTCTCACTCCTCCCTGTTAGACACCTACTCCACCAGTCCATGCAGGGGTATCTCCACTATAAATTCATCTCTGGACAAGACAAACACAGAGGGGGTCTAAGGATAGAACTTTGGAATGGGGAATTACACTACCAGAATTCTTTACCTCGGAAACCCTCCACTAACCTAATCCACTCCAACACTTCGAACCCGGGAACGTCTATCCTAATCTCGGAAATGGTCACTGTCTCCCGACCGCAGGACAGGAACGTGAGGTGGTACCTCCTACGTCACTCTCTTACCAGGGAACGTTGAGCCTTCCTTCTCACAGAAGGGGGTTTACCTTACGACCACGGGACTAGAACCCAACGTCCTTTCTCTCGTCCCCCACGATCCCCTACAAGTGTAGGGTCCAGTGCCGACTCAGGGACCTTACCGGTAGTCTACGTCCAAGAACCGAGGTACGTCGTGTCTTAAGTTCTCACTCGGTACCATTACACTTTCTTCTAAATAAGTTCCTCCATTGTGAGAGGATCTACCTTCACACCGGGTAGACCCTTCCGTTCTCTCCGGGGTCCCATATCCCAACAGTCAAAAATACCCGACCCCCGAAGGGACCACCTAGTCGACCATTTCTTAGGTGGACGTCACACCCTCTGGACCCAAGTTAGGGACCCAACCCTTCTAGGGGACCTCTTCCCTTTCCGATGGGTGAGGTCATAAGACCGGACCTCTTAAGGTACGTGACATATCAGGTACCCCAGCGTTTCTCAGCCTATGTTGACTCACTCAAAGTGAAAGTGTTAGAGTATCCGATTGTTCCCCCTCCTTACAAGGTCGACAATACCCCTTCCTCACCCTTAAAGGTCCTTAACCCGGTGACGGGAGAAAGGGAATCAGGGGGACTCTCGACAGTACCTAAGACACCAACACAGCAAATAGAACGACTCTACAACGTTACCTCCAGTCGATCAGTGGTAGAACCTAGATAAACCAAGATTAGTCCAAAACATGACAGGAACCCGTTTTCAATTTCAAGGACGGGTCAGGGGAAGGACAGAGTGAACCTGAAACTGGAGGTCTTGACATTCCTTATGCAAATACAAGAAAGACTCGGTAGGGTAGATACCGTGAAACAGTACCGTTGGACTTGACCAATTCGGTTCTGGACTCCGGGAACACTCCTATAGACCTTCACTTTCTTTCACTTTGAGCGAAGTAGCACAGGCTGAGAAAGTCTGGGGTATCTGATATGTCAGGTACCTTAAGAGGTCCGGTCTCATGACCTCACCCATCGGAAAGGAAAGAGGTCCCCTAGAAGGGTTAAGTCCCTAGTTTAGGTCCAGAGGGTGTAACGTCCACCTAAGAAATGGTCGACTCAGTGTCCCCTTCGGGTTCTTATGACCCACCCAGCAGAGAGGGAAGAGGTCGTCTAAAAGGGCTGGGTCTTTAACTTGTACCCAGAGGACGTAACGTCCGCCTAAGAAATGGTTGACTCGGTCTTGAAGGATCTCAGGATCACTTCCGCCCGGGGTTTCACACTCATTTGAACTACAAGATTCGGTCCAAGTCGTTTGACCGTACAAAAACTCTGAAACACCCGGGATGCTAGAGACAGCATTGATCCGAAGAGACAACGTCACGCTTTCGTCGATCTGTAATACATTTGTTTTACAGGGACGGAGACAAGGTTATTTTGAAATAAATATTAGAGATCGTAACCTTAAAGTATACGAAAAGTGTATGGTCGATTATAAGAAGGGTGGTTGGGGGGGAAAAAAAAACTTGGTAAATTTTTGTTCTTCTGGTAAAAGTGAAACGTCGACATACCTTTGTCGTCAGACCTAAACTAGGTTCTCGGGACTAAAAGACTGGGGACAACATTGGTCCAACGACCCCCACCATACATCGGTTATGTCTCTTGTCATCCTTCATGTTAGACTCTACGTCCATCTTTTGTCAAGTGTCTCCCATTTAGTTACCCTTCAGCTACTCTCAAAAATTTGAAAAATAAAATATAACCTCATATAGACTAATTGGTACAACATCATCAAAGTGAACCTGTCGTTTCCATGAGTCCACAAGATATGGACATAGGTAATAGGGAGTTCGAGGAAAAACCCTTCAAAAGTTTTTTATCTTTCTGTACTAGGTTAAATACAAAAAGTTTTTCAAATGGTAGAGGAATTGAGGATTCAAGAAGGACCTTATGAAAAGAGAGAGTTTAATACACTTTAAATAGGAGTTTTTCTTGGAAAAAAAAAAGAAAGATGGGTATGTCTACTTTTGTTCCCATGCAAAGACGAAAACATTTTAGTCTAGAAACACTCAAATTCACAACCACCTAAACTAAGAGACATTAAATAGACGAGGAACTCAGAGACATTTCCTCGACTAAACTTTGTGTCATGAACGGATCACCGAGTCTACATTCCTTAGACGGACGTCAAGTCTTCTGGACCCAAGCTACGGACCCAGTCCTTCTAGGGGACCTCTTCCCTTACCGTTGGGTGAGATCATAAGGACGGACCTTTTGGGGTACCTGTCTCTTCGGACCCCACGATGTCAGACACCCCGGTGTTTATCACCCTGTACTGATTTGTTGATTGTTAAAGTGAAAGTCTCGTAGAATTCCTCGATCGATGTAGAAAGAAACACGTTCCCCAAGTGTAACCAAATCTCAGAGTGGTAGCGTTATCAAGTCGTTTCTCGGCCCGAAAATTTTTAAGAAAACAACTTTGAAGGACGACGAAAATTGTTTAGTCGAATTTAAGGATAACAAACAAAAATATTAGTTCATCCGCTGTCGTCAGACCAAGAGAAAATTAACAGAAGTAAAGACGGGAATAACCTCAACATCATTTAGTCACTTTACCACACTATTACTGTTAGTGTTGTCGAAAAAAGGGAGAACCGTACGTCCCGAGGAAAGGTAAAACAATTAGTGTTACTCCTATCACGTAGACGAGTCTCCCGGGGAGAGGATAGTCTAGAATCTTCCTCTCTGTTTCTCTACACTTCTATTTAGCAGAAACAACGTACAGACTATGACACTTAATTTCCTTTTTATTGACAGACTTGATAAGTTAGTTTTATAACGGAGGAAATGTTGTTAACATCATGTTCTTAAAAATTCTCAAAGAGGTTGAAAGAAAAACATTATCTCACTAGTCTCCGGACTATCCCGAGACTGACCGAATCCCAGAAGGGTGTTCTGTTCTCCTTCTAAATTCATAAGGGTCGTCTCGAACGGATGAGACAAGACTTTCTTCTTTGGAAACGGAGACACCTCACACGAAAGACTACAAATAACTTTCCGTGATACGTTCGTACCTGTCAGTGGTAGGGTAAGTCGTAAATTGGGTCTTTGAACACAAATTTCAATGTGGGATATCTGTGTCTCCATAGACTCTTGCCACGTGCTTCTTGACATCGACTTTAAGTCGGAGACATGGGACCATGGGTCAATTTAGACCTTCTGTCTCAAAGTCATTTCATCTTTTCTTATCGAAATTATGAAACGGTCCGTTTCCCCCAGTCGCACCCGACTACGGGAGTTTTGACACACGGGACGGGACCTACTCCGTAACTCCCCAAAATATCTTTACCAAGTTTCTCCCTCTGTACTAGTCGAGTACCTGTGAGAAGACTAACCAATCACCACTCCATTAGCCCTCAGTCGGAGTAGTTGGAAAACCAAGGTTGTCCAGACCCCAGATGTACGACCACTCGTCGAATGTTAATTGATGAAGGTGGACCATCCCCAAAGTCATAGACGTCTTATCGAGTTTCTATGACATGACACATAGGGAATTCCTGACCTTTCCAGTCAAAGGTAAGGTTAGGGTTTCTTTCCGTTACGGTTTCTCAAAAGTTTGATGACGTGTTAACGTGAGTAGAGTGTACGATCGTTTCATTACGAGTTTTAAGAGGTTCGGTCCGAAGTTGTCACACACTTGGTACTCAAAGATCTACAAGTTCGACCTAAATCTTTTCCGTCTTCTTGGTCTCTAGTATAACGGTTGTAGGTAACCTAGTAGTTTTTTCGTTCTCTCAAGGTCTTTTTGTAGATGAAGACGAAATAAATGACGCGGTTTCAGAAACTGACACACCTAGTGTTGTTTGACACCTTTTAAGAAGTTCTCTATGGTCTAGTGGTACTCTTTAGACATACGTGCAGTTCTTCGTTGTCAATCTTGACCTGTACCTTGTCGTCTGACCAAGTTTTGTCCTTTTCCTCATGCAGTTCCGAGATATAACAGTGGGACGAATAAATTGAAGATACGTCTCATGTAGTACTCTTTACGACACGACCTACTTCGTGTTCGACCTTAGTTCTAACGACCCTCTATGTAGTTATTGGAGTCTATACGTCTACCGTCTTTCACTTCTTCTTGATTTCTCGGAGAACTACTTTCACTTTCTCCTCTCACTTTTTCAATCGAATTTCGAGTTGTAAGTCTTTTGCTTCTAGTACCGTAGACCAGGGTAGTGAAGTACCCTTTATCTACCCCTTTGTCACCTTTGTCATAGTCTGAAATAAAACCCCCCGAGGTTTTAGTGACGTCTACCACTGACATCGGTACTTTAATTTTCTGCGTACGAGGAACCTTCCTTTCAATACTGGTTGGTTCTGTCGTATAATTTTTCGTCTCTGTAATGAAACGGTTGTTTCCCGGTAGATCAGTTTCGACACCAAAAAGGTCACCAGTATATACCTACACTCTCAACCTGATGTTTCTTTCGACTCACGGCTTCTTAACTACGAAAACTTGACACCACAACCTCTTCTGAGAACGCACAAGGAACCTGACGTTCCTCTAGGTTGGTCAGTTAGGATTTACTTTAGTCAGGACTGATAAGTAACCTTCCTGACTACGACTTCGACTTTGAGGGTTATGAAACTGGTGGACTACGTTTCTCGACTGAGTAAATCTTTCTGGGACAACGACCCTTTCTAACTTCCCTCCTCCTCTTCCCCTGCTGTCTCCTACTCTACTAACCTACCGTAGTGACTGAGTTACCTGTACTCAAACTCATTCGAGGTCCTCAACCACTACCTGTCTCTCCGGACCGTACGACGTCAGGTACTCCAGCGTTTCTCAACCTGTCCTGACTCGTTCCCTTAACTTGACTTGACTAGGGAATTCCTCCTTGGTCCTGGGACGGGGTTCCGACGTCATAACAAAGAACTGACGAAGAGGGAACGGAGACGTAGGGGAGGGTGGGAGCTAAGGGTTGACAAACTTGAACGGACAACCTTGAACCCTTTCCTTCAAGGACCTCCGACTTACTTCGAATAAAAGAGGTTTGTTCTTTTATCGTCCCGACCCGGTCCCCGTCGTCCCTCTCTTCCCCCTGTGTCTTTCTAAACACGGGTCCTCGGATTGTCCCAGGACGAACCGAAATCTTGACAAGGAACAAGCAACCGTAAACGACACCTTAAAAGTGTCAAAATTGATTATCTACTTGTGTATTGCGCTTGTTTCATGGAGATTTGTTGAAGAAACATAAACAAAAGAAGGAACTCCCCTCGTCTAAACTGGAAATTTCGAAAGTCTGACCCTCCTTCTATTCAAGAATTCAATAGGACGTCTGTCTGTATTTCCGAAAAACTTGTCGATTACGACCCCTCTATTATGGCGTCGATCCCCGGGACTCGCCTCCGACATCGTACCACCTAACGCAACAAGTTAAACCTCTAGTTCTTCCGACGAACAAGTGTTTCAAGCGCAAGGGACCCGACATTTACAGAAGGTAAAAAGGTGAGGGACATGTTTGACCTAATCCCTAAAACACGGAAAGTTGAGGGTAAAAAAAAAAGAACCTCTCTCAAGGAGGATAGTCCTTTTTTCTCTTGTCCGTAATTTTGTCCAAGACGACAGACAAAGAAATTGTTATAGTCGTCTCGTTCTAAAGTAGGACACACATTATCGGACGACAGGTACCACTCATGAGGGAGTCAATCTTGCACCAGAACACAACCACAAACCACCTTTAACGACCCTCCTCGAACCGTCACATACACAGATCCGTCGAGACTTCTTAGACTCGGAAACCCTCGGGAATGGAAACAGACTCAGTTCTGTCACTTTTTCCTTCCGTCGACTCACCACTAACATCTAGGTTGTCTACACCGATACTCCGACGTAAAAAATGGGTAGGTAAAGGGGAGGTCAAGAACCCTGGACTGGATACCTCCGACCTTTACCCTAACAACAACAAGTCAACGATTCAGCACGGGTTGAGAAACACTGGGGCACCAAACGTCGTGCGGTCCGAGGAGACAGACACCCTAATAGGTCAGTTCTTATGATCTCACTCAACGGTCATGAGGTCCCCTAGAAGGACTGGGTCCCCGAGCTCAGACACAGAGGACGTAACCGTCCTCTACACCATTAACTAGTACAAAGACTGACTTACAGGATGTTAAGTTAAGTCAGGGCTTATTGAGGGGTCTCAGTCACTTGTGGGAGTCCAATTCCCGAATCAAGGTCGGTCTGGGAGGGGAGTAAAGTCTGTGGTCGACGTTCCACTGTCTCCGAGGGGTCCGATGGACGAGAAAGAAGGTTGACTGATGTTTAAACCCCCAAGGGTACTACAAACGAACCCAAAGTATTGAACGATCTTGACTACGGATTTCGTACCGGAGACATTTGGCCACGGTTTAGCTTAGAGTCTCTGTCTCAAATCTCACTTTATCTTTTATTATCGAAATAACGAAATGGTCCGTTTCCCTTCTGTGTTCCCTCGAGGACGGGACCTTTTGACACACAGGGTTGGACCCTCCTGAACTACTCCGGAAAATATCCTTACCAAGGTCCCACCCAAACGACTGTTCTAATCCGACACACGTCCCACAGTCCGCCAGTCATAGAATAAGAACCGATCGAAGAGACCAGGGAAATTAGAATGGATGCCATCAAAACACTGTCGAGGAGGGAACTAGTCATTGGGACGGGAAACCTTGAGTCCCTTTCAGTACTTCCGACCTCAGAATAGATGTTCTTCGTCCCCTGTAAATTCAGAAGAACGGGTCATCGGGGTGTCCCAGGACGTGCCAAAGTCTTACTGAGTGTCTTGAGTAGGTCTTTTGACAGGAATACTTAGGTTACTAACGGAATAATATTTCCGGTGCTGAACTCCTGTCCGTTTACCTCCTCTCCGTGTCCTATTCCAGATCCCCCACCTACGTCTCGATCCTACTTGAAAGAAACACCTTAGACCCGGCTACTAGAGTCGATAACTACCGAAGGAGGTACCCGTCAAGGTAACTCACATCTCCAGACCCTAAAAAAAAAATATATATTAAAATTAAAAAAAACGGTGTGGCACGTAGTGTACCCTCTAAACAAGGGGTTGGTCCCTAGCTTTGACACGGGGGACGTCAAATTCGTACCTCAGAATTAGAATCGGCGACTTGACCGTCCCTTCAGGTTTCCAGGTCCCAATAATATACCTTAGGTAATGTATCCGAACCGACTAAGTGAGCAACCAGATGAATAGAGGGTCTCTAACCCCACACTCGACTTTCCAGGCAGGACGAACGACAAAGACCAAACCCGTCGAGGAGGTGACTACAAAAGATTCCTAGGTGGGTACTTAGTGGGGTAATCGTATCCGAACACTTAACAACGACGACGACAAGTCGGTGAGTCGGTACAGACTGAGACGCCGGCGACCTAACGACGTGCGACAGGAAGTAATAGAGTCGTGCGGTCCGAACGGACAGGAAGTGATAGAGGGTGTCGAACGAGTTCCAGGACAGGTAATACAGTCACTACGGTAGGTTGATCGAGTAGGAGACGATGGAGGAAGAGGAGAACGGGAGTTAGAAAGGGTCGTAGTCCCAGAAAAGGTTACTCAGTCGAGAAGTGAGTCCACCGGTTTCATAACCTCGAAGTCGAAGTCGTAGTCAGGAAGGTTACTTATAAGTCCTGACTAAAGGAAATTCTAACTGACCAAACTAGAGGAAAGTCAGGTTCCCTGAGACTTCTCGGAAGAGGGCGTGGTGTTAAGCCTTCGTAGTTAAGAAACCACGAGTCGGAACAAATACCAGGGTGAGAGTGTAGGTATGTACTGATGACCTTTTTGGTATTGCAACTGAGATGTCTGGAACAACCGTTTCACTACAGACACGAACACTTATTACTTCGGACAATAGTGACTCCGTTTAAGGTTCCCAAAAACTTCGAGGACTGTTCCTGAGTCTGGTTCTAGTCCATCTCATAATATAATCTATCCCCAAATTTATACCCATACCGTATATGCCCATATCTATATCTACACACACATGTAAGCAGAACACGACGTTTGGGCAACCACCTTCTTAAGTAGTAATTTGGGAAAGAAGGTATTAAGAGGTGACCCTTTACGTCTCGAGTTCTTCGTATCGTTCCATTAACGAGGATTAAGTCTACTTTTTCCTAAAAACACGGATGAAACTTTTTCTTAATGTAAAAGAACAAATGATATAAATTAAACCACGTATTATACTTTGACTTTTTCTGTCCGGTAAGGTACGGAACCACGACTGAAACTCGTCCACAAACGAACGACACCAAACATATTTCCTCAACTACCTGTGTATAGAAATCCGTGGTCCTCCACAAAATAAGACTCCTAACTGACCCGTATCCCGTTTCATATTACCCCATGTACCACGACCTCTCAGAACAGGACGGAATTCTGTAAATGTAGGTTTTTATTTATTCTTTCGTTTTCTCTTTGTGACACTACGACTCTTATCAAGATTCCCGACCCATATCAGTCCTGACCAAACGTTGGGTGTCTCTCCACTTCGTCCCAGGTCCAGGGACCTTCAAACCTAGAAGTTACAGTTCGACGACAGCGAAACAGCGACCCCCGAGGACGGAACAAGGAACTAAACAGAGACGGTCTTTCCGTAGAAACTTGAGTGAGGAAGACAACCTCCTGTCTGTCTCACGACCCCCGTCGTACCCAACCGTACCCTCCCCGTCAGACAATGTAGGACTCGACGGACTCTTTACTCAAAGGTCTTATAGTCGAACAACATCGGAATTTTCCGGTCAGGACGTCAGAACCCCAAGACTTTGTAGACCGGTCTAAAACGACCTTAGTCGACACGTATGTCGACCGTGGACGTCCCGTATCACCACCCTACCCCACCTAGTCGGGTCTATGAAAGCGATGTACTTTAGGACGTACCTACCTCACACGGTCCTGGAGTCCTTGACTAACTTTGTCGTAAAAGAGTACGTCTGTAGAAGGTCCTCAGGGAGGACCTCCAATAGTCTACCGAAAAGTAACACATATATCATATACGGGTGACTTTAGGTTTCTTCATCAATAAATGATCTTCACTTGTACCTGACTTGTTTAAGATTTAGACAAATAACTCCACGTTAAACGTATGTTAGTTTGTGTGGGTAAAGTTCACATATCAATCACTAAAAAACTGCGTATATACGTGGTACAGTCGTAACAGTGTTAGTTCTACATCTACTAAAGACAGTAGGGTTCTTCATGGAAGATGGGGGAACTACAGTTGGGATGGCGTAGGGTCCGGAGTGCGACGGTTGACAAATAACGGTATCCAAACCAAAACAGACCTTGTATTCCAAAAATTGGGGTCCGCACAACTTACCTCGGTGTCTTCACACTATCCTTTCGAGTTGAGTAGGGGATTGTTACCGGAGACCTAACAACCACCTGCGCTAGCCTTTGTCGCTCTGTTGGGGACAGGGTTTTGTGTCATTCCCTTCACGGTGAGTCCTTAGCCCTAGACCTCGGTCTGACGGGTCCAAGTTTAGGTTCGAGAAGTTGGGAGATCGGTAGACTGGTGTCCGTTCCCACAAGGAGGTAAGGAGACTAACGTTTTACGTTTAGTCTTTTATGGAGGAAACACTCTAACAACTCTTAACTCACTTTACTATGGCATTTCTCGAATCTCACCCGAGTCTTTCACGATCAGTGAGTCAACACATGTTGAGAAACACTGAAGTACCTGACATCGGGCAGTCCGTACTTTAAGAGGTCCGTTCTTACGACCTCACCCAACGGTACGAGATGGAGGTCCCCTAGAAGGACTGGGTCCCTAGCTTGGGACCAGAGGATGTAACGTCCGTCTAAGAAATAACAGACTTCGTGGTATCTTCGGGTGGTCCCTCACCCGAGTCTCCTTCGGGGTCATTAGGGTAGTCCACATTACAGTCGTGTCGGACACATAATTGGACTACCGAGTATGAGGACTGTTAAGTAAGAAGTGCACCGTCGGTCCTACGAATTTTCCTTTACGTTTTCTTTAGTAATGTGTATGTCCTTCGGGTCTAAGGATGACAAGTGACGTCTACACCACCAAGAGAGAAGAACCTGAGTTGAGGACCGTAGGGTATAGCAAGAGATACGAGATCGATGGGACCTGTGTAAAAAGACAAACACATTCGGGTCGAAGTCCAAGTAAAGTAAGGGTACCCCTTACTTTGGACGACAAAGGAGACGGACCTTTAGAAAAGGGTCCCAAGCGGGGAAACGTAAGTCACGGTCGGGCTAAGAGTACGTCACTCCCCCAGAAGCGACGAGTCAGACACGTGCATCGAGGGGTCCCGGAGTGTGAAAAGACAAGGTACCGTGCGTCGATGTGGACCTTAATAGAACAGATAAAGAAACACGCAGACGAATAAAAGACCTAAAGACAGAGGAGGGTGACCCTTTGTCCAAGACAGTAACCTCTGGGACAATCCTCGCCTTCAAGTACCGTCGCCCAAGATATTCCTCGAGTGCACCTCAGACCTATGTGGAGAGGAGAAGACCTGACAGAAAGGGATTAGGAATCAGATTAACCAACACCGATTACACCGTCTCAACAAAACCGAGGTTTGTAAACCTGGATGGGTAAATGGAGTCTTCCTGTATCGACTAGTTCATATGATAGATCAGACGATACGATCCCCGTCGGGTCCTTTGTGACTCACACATCTCAGTCCCCAAAAACTTGTGGATTACTCTCCTTAGGTGGGGTTTGATTGAATTCCATTTTCGTGTCCACCACTCTTCTATATAACCGAATGACGATGACGATTCAGCGAAGTCAGCACAGACTGAGACACGTTGGGGTATCTGCCGTCGGGTGGTCCGAGGCGGCAGGGACCCTAAGAGGTCCGTTCTTGTGACCTCACCCAACGGTAAAAGAAGAGGTTACGTACTTTCACTTTTCACCTTCACTTCAGAGAGTCAGCACAGGCTACTATAACTATGACATTTCTTGAATCTCACTTAGCACAGACCTATTATAACCGAATTCGTTGATTTATAAGGTCTCACCGGAAGTTCATATCGAACTAGGTCCTCGAGTCTACTGTAGTAGTCGTAAGTCAGAGAGGGGTACAGAACAAAAACAAGAGTCCTAACTGAAAAGGAGTCCGTCAGACGAGTGTACCACAGGAGACCATCCAGGACTTAATATAGGGGGGGTTCGGAGTACAAGTCGTCCTCTTTGTGAAGAAAAGGGGACGAATGTTGGCTTTCAAGGAGGAGGACAACCGAACGGACACCCGTACACGAGTCGGGAACACAACGAATAGTTAATTGTATGTCGGAGACCTACTATTGTCACTGCCTTTCCTTGTTTGTTGGAGGTCTACCACTGTCATTCCATTTCGTTCTATTCGTAAATAGTAAAGTCCATCCTGTCTTTAAGTCCGTCCCAGAATACCACCACCGAACACAAACGAAATACTACAGACCCAGGAGTCGACCCTCTGAACTTCGGACTTGAGACGTCAGCAAACTTCTGAACCGACTCGACCTCTTAGTAAATAGAGAGGACCGTTCCTCCGTAACCAAGGAAGGGTTGACCCGGTCAACAGTTCCGACAATCAAAAGAAGGTTCCACCGTGACCAACGGGGCCTCTCCCGTCCGACCTTCGTCGCTACAGGGAACACTGGAGACGACCTCAGTGGCACACGATGAAAAACCTTGCATTATCGTCAAGGTCGGAGTGACCCCGACGGTCACCATATCAGTCCGACGCTGAAATTCTCCTACTCACCATTTTCTTAAATGTCCGTATAAAGGTTTGGTGGCGTCGGGATCTAATTTGTGTCAACGACCTGAGGCCACTAACTACGACGTCGTCACGTACCCTCACGACTTTGGTCGTTTCCTGTTTTCCTTTTTAAGACAATATGGGGGAGGACCCTTTTTTGGGGGTTTGGTACTACAGTGGTACGACCCATAAAATATATGATTTTATACGATCCCGATGTATGAAAGAAGAGACCCCTTTCGGTGACTAAAAGGTGGTTGGGGGGTTATATACATATACAAAATGTAAACAAATAAACAAAAATTTAAATTAAATAAGTAAATAAAAACCGACACGACCCAAAAGTAACGACGCATCCTAAAAGAGATCGACGTACTCGCCCTCCGATGAGAGGTAAACGCCACGTCCCCGAAGAGCAACATCTTGAGCTCGAGATCCCACAGACGTCCGAAGTCACCAGCGTCACGTACCTGATAAGAGCCGAGCTCTCGTGTCCGAGTCATCGACACCGCGTGGCCGAAATGGACAAGGTGTCGTACACCCTAGAAGGACCTAGTCTCTAGCTTGGGTGCAGAGGACGGAACCGACCGCTAGAGAAATCGTGACTCGGTGGTCGTTTCGGGACAAATAAATGAACACGAGTGATAATCAGATCAACTAAACGTCACAACACAATCACAGCCCACATGTCGTTCCTTAAGTCAAATATACACACATACATATATATGTAAGAAAAGGGAATATCTAATAACATTCTAGGATCTGTATCAAGGGACACGAGACCGAAAGATTATTGACAATCCTGTGTACACAATAGGACTTCGTCCTGAATCGGTCCGAGTATCTACAGAGCGAACCCACGCTTACACATTCCCGACGACATCGTTTGAACTATATGTGTGTTTTTTTGGTTTTTATTTTGAAGTAGGAACACTTCGCCCTCGTAATCCGAGACATTTGATTCCGAGAAGTAAAATGTTTTCTCGACTGGTCGTCCAATGAATTTTATCGTCTGAGGGGTAAAATTACACTTTACAGTCCGTGACACGTGGAGTCAGAGACGTTCCCATTGGGGCATCCTTCCTTCCCCTCGTGGACCCTCAAAGAACCCTTCCTACGTCAAAGCGGAGACCCGTAGACGACTAAAGACACTGACACCCGACCAGGGAATCGTCACCATGTCCTAGGTAGGAAAAGACAAAACCTTCCTAAGGGTTACAAGGGGTGGTCGTAAGGGTATCTTCTTCGTAGAGGAAAAAACAACCCCGTATCATTGAAATGTTATAAAACAATCAAAGACGACATGTCGTTTCACTCAACCGATATTAATATGTATATAGACCCCCGAAGGGACCACCGAGTCTACCATTTCGTAGACGGACGTTACACCCTCTGGGCCCAAGCTAAGGACCCAGCCCTTCTAGGGGACCTCTTCCTTTACCGTTAGGTGAGGTCGTGAGAACCGACCTTTTAGGGTACCTACCTCCTCGTACTATCCGATGTCAGGTACCCCAGCGTTTCTCAGTCTGCCAAAGGGTCCACCACAATCACCACTTTTTGAGTGGTCGGTTACGTCCTCTGTATTCTCTGTGTCCAAGTCACGGACCCAACCCCTCTAGGGGACCTCCTCCCGTACTGTTGGGTGAGGTCATAAGAACGAACCTCTTAGGGTACCTATATAGGACAACCCGATTTCAGGTATCCCAGTATTTCTCAACCTGTACTGACCTCGCTTTCGTACGTACGTCCGCATCTATATACGGGAGGGAGAACCTAGAAGGAGGGGGATTGGGGGTAAGGTGGGGAGATCAGTAGTGTCTCGTGGCTCGACTCAAGGGACACGATATGTCGTCGAAAGGGGAGCGATAGAGGAAAATTTGGGTCGAAGATTCTGTCTGTTTTTCAGACATTAATTCTGAGAACGGGTTAGATTTTTAATATCGCTGAAAGTACACTGTGTCGAGCATAAACAGATTGTTGGTGGGACAACGGGCGAGGTTCAGTCAAGGAAATGAAAGAAAAAATTTTTAAACAAAATTTAACCTCTTATTCACGAAATGGTCCATCATAACCAAAGACGGTATGTTGTTGCACTTAGTCGGTATTTATTTATATAGATATATATAGAGGGGAGGGAGAACTTGGAGGGAGGGTGGAGGGGTACGGTGGGGAGACCTAACAGGGTCTCGTGACCCAACGCGAGGGGCACAATATGCCGTCGAAAGGTAATCGATGAATAAAATGTATACCGTTACTTATACAAAGTCACGATGAGAGCTAAGCTCGGTGGAAGAGGAAGGGGGGTGACATTGGTGTTCAGAGAAGAGATGTAGACACAGAGATAAGAACGGACCGTCTATCTAAGTCGGTACTTTTCCTTACTTACACTCAGTCAACTTGACTTCACCTACTTGGATCTCGGACAAAATGTCTCACTTCATTCAGTCTTTCTCTTTTTGTTTATAGCATGTAATTGCGTATATATACCTTAGGTCTTTCTGCCACGACTACTTGGTTCGAGGAAAAGGTACGGAGCCAAGAACCTCACACGACGACTCACCGGAGCCTAGGCGTAAAGTCAGACGGGACCTTAAGGAGGTAACGACCAGACGTAGGTGGTCATAGGAGAGAAAAGCAACTCTACGTCCGCACACTAGTCCACGAAGTTAGCACATCGAACCGACGACACCGAAAAAAAAAAAGAAAAATTTGATTCGAGTAGAACGAAGTAGAAGTTTGTCGTTCGTAAATCGGACCCGCCACAGTTGAAAGTTACTACAAAAATAAAATAATGGGACCTTACCAAGATCCGTCGCGTATCCATTTACAAAATCGATTCACGAAAACTTAGGGTCTGGGTAAGAACCTAAGATGAACACAGGGGAGAACTACCTTAAGTTTATTTGTCAAGAGACCACACTTTCCGGGAGATAATCTAAATAAAGATTTAAGAGAATTCCTACAGTCGTTCCATCGTGGGGCCCTACACTCCTCTTCCGTGTTCACTAGTTGAAACCATCGACACCACTTAATCAGACTTAGATAACCTTTACCTTTCAAGTCTGTCGTGTCTTCCTTATCTAACTTGATCACCGAGCCTCATTTACCTTTCCTGTCCACATAAAACACGAAATAGTCACCTCTCTACGCGCACGTACCTCGTATAGTATTTAGACGTCGTAGTCCTGAAGGGACCGTCGGGCACGCACGATCGCACGATTCAGCGAAGTCAGCACAGGCTGAGAAACACTGGGGTACCTGACATCGGACGGTCCGACGGATGTACCCTAAGAGGTCCGTTCTTATTACCTCACCCAACGGTAAAGGAAGACGTCACCCACTATGAGGGATGAAGGCGACGTCCTCGTACGTCCAAGTTTAGGACCAGACCCTTGATCCTAGAGTGGACAGGGACCAACCAATAACTTGAACTTTAAGGACGGACTAAATCCCCGGACTTTACATCCCCACTCTCACAGACGAAAAACACCGAAAGGATCAGTCAGAAAATAAATGAATAAATTTTCGATATATATATATATAAAAGATAAAAATAAATAAACCGATATGGTCCAGAATCGACTTCATGTGTCTTAGAAATCAACCGCGAACACTTGAGAATCAACGCCGTACACCCTAGATCAAGGGACTGGTCCCTAGTTTGGGAGTGTGGGATGTGACCTTCACGCCTCAGAATTGGTGACCTGGTGGTCCCTTCAGGGAATAAAATAAATAAATAACAAATAAAAATGACAGGAGCGAAGGGACCTTATTTAGGGTGAACTAGTACCAGATACTAAGAAAAGACAACAATTAAAGTAAAACAATTATAAAAAGACTCCTAAAAACGTAGACACAAGTAGTCCCTATAATCGGACAGTAAATGAGAAAACACCACCGGAACGACCAAAACAATACTCCCCTTCTGACTGGAAGAGTTTACTCAAACTTTCACAAAGGAGGAGAAGATACAAGACCCTTTCCAGACCTAGGTTCAGTCAGAATAGTTTCGTTAAAACACTCGTCTCGTAGAGATCGAAATAAGGTAACCTTCTCAGTTTCCAACCAGTCTCAGCTTGTAACATTTTCACACTCAAAACTTTTATAACAACAAGTCAGTGAGTCAGTACAGGTTGAGACGTTGGGGTACCTGACGTCGTGTGGTCCGAAGGGACGGGAAGTGATAGAGGGCCTCAAACGAGTTTGAGTACAGGGCACTCGACTACTACGGTAGGTTGATAAGGTAGGAGACAGTAAGGGAAGAAGACGGGAGTTAGAAACGGACGTAGTTCCAGAAAAGGTTACTCAACCGAGAATCGTAGTCTACCGGTTTCATAACCTGAAAGTCGAAATCGTAGGCAGGAAGGTTACTTATAAGTCCCAACTAAAGGAAATCCCAGCTGACCAAACTACAGGAACGACAGGTTCCCTGAGAGTTCTCAGAAGAGGTCGTGGTGTCTAGTTTTCACATTGTAAAATTTTTCAAGTTTTGTATCACCTCGTTTTATTCGGTTTAAACCTCAGCCACTACACCATCTCTACTTCTTTTCCCCTAACACTCTTTCAGTGTGTGTGTGTGTGTGTGTGTGTGTGTGTGTAACTCACCTTTTTCATTTTCCTACGACCTTATCTTAATATTTCAAACTGCGGGGGGACCCGTAACTTTTTTTTTTAGTGAAGACTCCAAAAGAAAAGGTACACCGTCTTTGCTAAACGTAGAGAGGACTTGTTTTCAGCAAAAGTCGAACAGTCAGAAGACGTTGAATTGTAGAGATAAATGTCTCAGACCCGGGACTAGTTATCATTTGCCACTCACGCCACCTCAGGAGAAAGGGTCCTCCCAGGGCACTGTAAAAGTACACCGAGAACTTACAGGAGTCGACTAGAACTTTCCCGTGCGCCACTCGAACAACGGAAGGAAGGTTTGGCACGTGTCAAATAGAATCGTCCAACGTAAGAGATTTCCGTCTACCCCACTACCTTTCTACCCTCGTTTCCTCCGTCTCACTGCCACCACTGGCCCCCACACCTCCGGGACTGAGTACTGGGTCCTGAGCAAGGGTCCACGTCTCGTCGATCTTGAAGGTTCGTGGGTGTTCTTTTACAGTTAGGTCCAGAAATACCCTTTTCAGGGTTAAAATTTTTAAACCCGTTGATCAAGTAATGGTTTTTACCTATTGCATACACTCACAGTCCCTCCCCCTCTAAGAAGGGTGGGGGTGGAAAGAACTCTCGATCAGGGTCCCTGCCCCCTCGGACCACCCGACGGTAGATACCCCAGCGTGTCTCAGCCTGTGCTGACTTCGCTGAATCGTCGTCATCGTCGTCACCGACTTGATTATTATTTTACCCGTATTCTGTTTACTCGCCGGCCGCCACCCCCACTTCTTTACGTAAAATTAAGTACACACACCTCCAGAGTATCTTTACCCTGGATTCTTCACTGGTTTCGTCCGTCGAAAAAATGAAAAATCTGTTTCTTTGTTATGGAAAGAACTTTAAAATAAATAAAAAAATAACCTCATATCAACGAAACGTCACAACGCAATGAAAGAGGACATGATGTTTCACCTAGTCAATACAGAAATGTATATAGGGGGTCTTTGTTAGGTAAAACTCCAACCGTCCTTTTTCTTTGAATCCACACCCACGACGAGTCACTCGTCTCTTAGATTTGTCTCCACCCCGGACCCCAGTAGTTCACATCTCGATTGTGTCAAAACATACGTTCGAAGAACTGGACTTAGGGGGTAGAGACCACTGTCACCACAGGAAGATGTACATTTATTCCCAACCCATGGAAAGAGTACCCTGGAAATACAAGACGAAGCCCCTCTGTCTCTCCTCCCAGTCTCACAGGGAGAACGTAACCGACAAAGTAAAATTTTAAAATAATTTTACATTAACTAAATGTTACAACATAACTAAAGATGATATGTCGTGTAACTGAGTCAATACGTCATATATAAGAACAAGTATAAGAAGAGGTACTACCAAAGAGTGTCCTATAACTTATATCAAGGGACACGATATATCATCCTCGAACAACAAATAGGTAAAATATATGTTTATCAACGTAGACTGTTGGGGTTTGAGGGTGAGGGAGGGAAGGGGTAGGAGGAGCAACCGTTGGTGTACAAAGAATTTACTAAATTTAAGTTTTATCAGTCATATGACAACTCTGTGTAAAACCCGATCGGACGGGACCCGGGGTTCTCCCGGTATACTACGGAGACTTTTCACTAACTGATCTGGGACGAGACCGAGTCAGCCCTCTTACTACCCTTAGTCCCCGACCCCTCATCTTACCAGGTAAGTGTAGGTTGGGACCCAAAACGAATGATACACTTCTACGAGATTACCCACCATTAACCGATGGAACAGTAAGGGACCACTCCGACAATGGCTGCGACCGGAGACACGTGACTACGACTTAACTTAAAACCTCTGTTCTCAAACCCACTTCATCTTCTCTTATCGAACATGGAACAGTCCGTGTCGTACAGTACAGCGTCTCCCGATTCGGGAGTTTTGACACGGGACGGGACCTCCACCAGACAATCAAGTCACTCAAGTCAGTGAGTCAACACAGGTTGAGAAACACTGGAGTACCTGACGTCGTGCGGTCTGGAGGGACAGGTAGTGGGTTGAGGAATCGAACGAGTTTGAGGTAGCTCCACCACTATGGTAGGTTGTCAGAGTAGGAGACAGTAGGGGAAAAGTAGGACGGAAGTTAGAAAGGGTCGTTGTCCCAGAAAAGGTCACTCAGTCGAGAAGTGTAGTGCACCGGTTTCATAACCTCGAAGTCGAAGTCGTAGTCAGGAAGGTTACTTATAAGTCCTGACTAAAAAGAAATCCTAACTGACCAAACTAGAGGAAAGTCAGGTTCCCTGAACTTTCTCAGAAGAGGTTGTGGTGTTAAGTTTTAGTAGTTAAGAAACCGTGATTCGAAAGGAATGTCAGGTTGAGAGTGTAGATATGTACTGATGACCTTTTTGGTATCGAAACTGATCTGTTTGGAAACGACCGTTTCATTACAGAGACGAAAAATTATACCACAGATCCAACCAGTATCTAAAAGAAGGTTCCTCGTTCATAGAAAATTAAAGTACCGACGTCAGTGGTAGACGTCACTAAACCCTCGGGTTCTTTTACTTCAGTAGTGACAAAGGTAACAAAGGGGTAGATAAACGATACTTCACTACCCTGGTCTACGGTACTAAAATCAAAAAACTTACAACTCAAAGTTCGGTCAAAAGAGTGAGAGCAGAAAGTGAACGTAGTTATCCAAGAAGTCAAGGAGAAGCGAAAAACGGTATTCCCACCACAGTAGACGCATAGACTCCAATAACTATAAAGAGGGTCGTTAGAACTAAGGTCGAACACGAAGTACGTCGGGCCGTAAAGTGTACTATATCAGACACATTTTCAATTTATTTGTCTCAATGTTATGTCGGAACTGCGTAAGGAAAGGGTTAAACCTTGGTCAGACAACAAGGTACAAACCAAGATTGACAACGAAGAACTGGACGTATGTCTAAAGAGTCCTCCGTCTATTCCACCAGACCATAAGGGTAGAGAACTTTTTAAAAGGTGTCAAACAACACTAGATGTGTCATTTTCCGAAACCGTATCAGTTATTTCGTCTTCATCTACAAAAGGACCTTAAGAGAACGAAAAAGATACTAGGTCACCTACAACTGTTAAACTAGAGACCAAGGAGATTGAAAAGATTTAGGTCGAACTTGTAGATCTTCAAGTGACAAGTGTATGACAACTTCGGACCGAACCTCTTAAAACTCGTAATGAAACGATCACACACTCTACTCACGTTAACACACCATCAAACTTGTAAGAAACCGTAACAGAAAGAAACCCTAGCCTTACTTTCACTGGAAAAGGTCAGGACACCGGTTGACGACTCAAAAGGTTTAAACGACCGTATAACTCACGTCGTGAAAGTGTCGTAGTAGAAGGTCCTAAACTTTATCGAGTTGACCTTAAGGTAGTGGAGGTGATCGAAACCAACATCACAACGAAGGATCCCGGGTGAACTGAAACATAAGGTCCTACAGACCGGGATCCACTCACTAGTGTGGTAGCACCAATAGACCCAGTACTACTAGAAAAAACATATCAAGAAGACATATAAGAACGGTGGAGAAGAATTATAGAAGACGAAGACAATCCAGGCATCGTATAGACAGGAAATAGCACGGGTAGAGACGAACTTTACAAGGGAACCATAAAGAACTTTTCTAGAGATCAGAAAGGGTAAGATAACAAAAGGAGATGAAGAAACGTAATTGGTGACTCCTTCCGAAAGAATAGTGAGGAACGATAAGAAACCTTGAGACGTAAGTATACCCACACAGAAAGGAAAAGAGGAACGGAAAACGAAGAGAAGAAAAGAGTCGATAAACTTTCCGGAGTAGTCTGTTGGTAAAACGGAAAAACGTAAAGAAAAAGAACTCCTACCAGTAACGGAGGATATGTCACAGTACTTGGAGACAGGTATCAAGAAGTCCGTGAGACAGATAGTCTAGAATACGGAACTTAGATAAAGTGTGAAGGTGACATATTAACATTCGCTAATCTAAATCCAGTATGGACTTACCAGATCACCAAAAGGGATGAAAGAATCCCTTCTCAAAATATCTTTACCAAGTTTCTCCTCTTACACTAGTTGAAGACTCGTAAGAAGACTAACCAACCACTCCTCCATTTACCCTGGGTCGTAGTAGTTGGAAGACTAAGGTCGTTCAGACCCCAGATGTACGACCACCCCTCGTCTGTCAATTGAAGAGAATGGATCACCCTCAAAGACATAGAAGTTTTGTTGGACTTCCCGAACCGAGTCTTATAATAGACATCGGGAACTCCTCCTTGATTTCCAGGAACTGAAACAAATTACCGATTTGACAATAAGAAAACAGAACGAACTAACAAAAGGAAAGACGTAAAAGAGCAATTAGACTAACTAAAATAAGAAACTGACTTCAAAAAGATGTCTGTTATCCGTCCACCTCCTGTACCCTCCCTTAAATAAGACCCTTCTGGAGTATCCCAGAACGAGTCAATGTTCCACTCCGACCGTAGGTACTTATCCCCATACGGACCGTAGGTCATCTACGATGGAACACATGGCACCCCCCTTTTCCTAAAGTTCTGAGAGAGGGTCACCTGTCGTACGTAATACCAAAACCAAACGAGGTACTCAACCAAAGAGAACATGAAACGAAGTAGTGTAACCCCACGGAAAGACCTTCCCGAGATCTCACACCTCTCTACGAATGTCTAGGTCCTTTACGGCCGACAAGAACTGCGTCCACCTTAGGAGGAGGACGGGTAGTGACCAGGATAACGGACCCCGAGGTAGAGAAAGAAGGAGACATTTCACCCCACTGATATCGCGAATGACGTAGACTACCGACTCTACTACATACTCTCCACTACATACTCTCTAATATATGTAATCCGCCACATACTCTCGGGGGATCCTGGTGGAATTCCGGAGTAGTCGAACGACACGTATGAAGTGTGAACCTGTTTCTCACACTACGTTCAACCAAGACCCTCCCCTCCCCTTACTCCTGAACCAACTCGCGATCGAGTAAAATGTCTACTCTTTTGACTCCGGTCGGGTGGGAGGGGACCACTGAGAGAGGTAAACGTAGTAACTGAAGGAAAGGACGAACCAGTGCTACCAGTGGACCACAGTACGGACACGTTGTACTACCTTGCGAGAATGAACCTTCAACGAGACCCAAAAAGAGCTAAGGAACACTCCTCAGTCACCTCTACGTTCACACGAGAAGAATGAAAACCCACGGTTTGTTTTGGAACGGGAATGGGTCTTGTATGAAGGTAAGGGTCATTCCCCTACGTCTAGAGTCCATCTGTTGTGTAGACCGTCCCTGGATTCTGGTTCCCGCTTTCCGAAGCAAGGACATTGAGACGTCTCTTGTCTCGTCCATCGTACACCTGGAGACGTCTTAAGTGTGGACCGACACAGTTGGGCCACGGGCACACGTTTTGTAGACTGTCCACGCAGGTTCGGATCCAAAAGACAATTCTGAACATAATACTTTTGTCTAGACACCCTGAAGGGACCGTCAGGTTATAACTGAACCGGAAGGTTACGTCCACCATACCCAAACTAACGACGAGGTCCTTGATTCTAGGGTGCACGGAACTCCGGTTTTTGGCTTTGTATTTTGCCTTCGTTATAACATTCTTTATGAAAATTTTACCAGGTGTGAGTCTGTTTAGAATTTTTTCTTCTTTTGTCTAGACAATATCTCACCTATTTGTTCTAGGATGACATATCGTGTCCTTTGAGAGACAAGTTATAGGACACTATTTGGTATTACCTTTTCTTATACTTTTTCTTACATACACATATATATTGACTCAGTGAAACGACCTATAATCTTTAATTGTACTGTAACAGTTAGTCGACGTGGAATTATTGTAAATTTTTTTCCTTTAACTGAAACCTATCATATCTTCGAAACCAATTACGTCTTGTACACTTTGAAGACCTGTCCGTCCGGTTGAACTCACGACCAGTGGTCACTACCGGGGGTCCATCACTGTCGGTCGGATCCCGTCTTCCCACCAACGTTCCATAGACACATATTGGAAAGAAAACAGGGCAGTACACCAAGACTGTGTAGTCTTCCGTACTCTTAAGACGTGATCTTATACATGACACACAATAACCTTCGAATTCCCTAAAAAGTCCTACTAGACCTCACACACGTCAAAAATGGAATGTAGGAGTGGAGAAAAGATAAAAATGACCTCATGTCAACGAAATGACGCAACGCAATCAAAGACGACAAGTCGTCTCACTTAGTCGACACGTATATGTGTACAGGGGAGAAAGAATCCAAAGGAATGATAAATCCAGTGATGTCTCCTGACTCGTCTCAAACTACACGACATTGCATCCAAGAACAACCAATAGATAAAGTATGCATCATGGTTTCCACATGCATACAGTTGGAATCAGAGGGTCAAGTAGGGTGTAGGGAGATGGGGGAACTACAGGTGTACAAACAAGAGAGGTAGACACAGAGACAAAGACGAAACGTTTATTCTAGTAATATGGTACAAGATCTAAGGTGTATCCCGAAGGGACCACCGAGTCTACCATTTCTCAGACGGACGTTACGTCCTCTGGTCCTAAACTAGGGACCCACCCTTCTAGGGGACCTCCTCCCGTACCGTTGGGTGAGGTCATAAGAAAGGACCTCTTAGGGTACCTACCTCCTCGGACCGTCCGATGTCAAATACCCCAGTGTTTCTCAGTCTGTGCTGACTTCACTGAATCGTGCGTACGCACGTCTAAGGTGTATACAATTAACACCTTATACAATATGGTAAGGTATATAAAATTATATACTATAAACAAAAAAAGAAGGACAAAATAAAGTGAGACAGTATGTCTCATTTGCTCCAAGAGTGGAGAAGAGAGAGGAGGTGAAGTGTATCATTTACAACCCCCAGACTCTGTGTGTCTACAGGATAATTTATTTACTTTTAATAAGAGAAAATAGGTCACCTTTACAAAAATCCTTATAGTCTCAGATCCTAAAGAGGTATAGTCTTTTAGTCCTTTGTAGGAATTTTCTGTTTTCAATGTTTAGTCTTCCACTAGGTGGATATAAGACCTTAGAAGTAAACACAGGAAGAGATACCGACACGTAAACCGGAACCTTATTCCTTACTTCATCCCCGTTTCCGATTATCTCAAAACGGTTCTCTTGTGTGACCAGTATCGTTTGTGACAGAAGGTTATGTGTTCTCTTCTTAAATGCGCACCTGTAGTGGTCTACCAGTTGTGACTTTAGTCTAACTAATATAAGAAACGTCGGTTCTACCTCTTCGAGATATGTCAGTCGTTTTTGTTCTGGCCCTCGACTGACACCGAGTCTAGTACTTGAGGAATAACGGTTTAAGTCTGACTTCAACTTCTTTCAGTCCTTTTGGTGATCTGGTAAGTGCATACTGGATTTAGTTTGGGGAATACTAATATGTCACTTTCACTCTTTATCTAAATTCCCTGATCTACACTATCTGTCTCACGGACTACTTGATACCTTACTCCAAGTACTGTAACATGTCCTCTGTCCCTAGTTCTGGTAGGGGTACCTTTTCTTTACGTTTTTTCGTTTTACCGACAGACCCTTCCGGAATGTTTATCGACACTTTTCTTCTCTTCCTTTTTCGTTTCCTCTTTTCCTTGCTATATTCGTAGACTTACGTCTCAAGGTTTCTTATCGTTCTTCTCTATTCTTTCGGAAGGAGTCGCTAGTCACGTTTCTTTATCTCCTTTTGTTGTCTTACCCTTTCTGATCTCTAGAGAAGTTCTTTTAATCTCTATGGTTCCCTTGTAAAGAACGTTTCTACCCGAACTATTTCCTGTCTTTACTATACCTGGATTGTCTTCGTCTTCTATAATTCTTCTCCACCGTTCTTATGTGTCTTTGATATGTTTTTTCTAGAAGTACTGGGTCTATTGGTACTACCACACTAGTGAGTGGATCTCGGTCTGTAGGACCTTAGACTTCAGTTCACCCGGAATCTTTCGTAGTGACGCTTGTTTCGATTACCTCCACTACCTTAAGGTCAACTCGATAAAGTTTAGGACCTTCTACTACGACACTTTCACGACGTGAGTTATACGGTCGTTTAAACCTTTTGAGTCGTCACCGGTGCCATCACCTTTTCCAGTCAAAAGTAAGGTTAGGGTTTCTTTCGGGTACGGTTTCTTACGAGTTTGATGACGTGTTAACGTGAGTAGAGTGTGCGATCATTTCATTACGAGTTTTAAGAGGTTCGGTTCGAAGTCGTTATGCNTGAGTCGTCACCGGTGTCATCACCTTTTCCAGTCAAAAGTAAGGTTAGGGTTTCTTTCGGGTACGGTTTCTTACGAGTTTGATGACGTGTTAACGTGAGTAGAGTGTGCGATCATTTCATTACGAGTTTTAAGAGGTTCGGTTCGAAGTCGTTATGCACTTGGCACTTGAAGGTCAACAATTTCGACCAAAATCTTTTCCGTCTCCTTGACCTCTAGTTAAACAGTTGTAGGCGACCTAGTAACTTTTTCGTTCTCTCAAGGTCTTTTTGTAGATAAAGACGAAATAATTGATACGGTTTCGGAAACTAACACACCTAGTGTTGTTTGACACCTTTTAAGACTTTCTCTACCCTTATAGTATGGTGGACTGGACGGAGAACTTTTTAGACATACGTCCAGTCCTTCGTTGTTAATCTTGACCTGTACCTTGTTGTCTGACCAAGGTTTATCCTTTTCCTCATGTAGTTCCGACATATAACAGTGGAACGAATAAATTGAATATACGTCTCATGTAGTACTCTTTGCGACCTGACCTTCTTCGTGTTCGACCTTTGTTCTAACGACCCACTTTATAGTTATTGGAGTCTATACGTCTACTGTGGTGGGAATACCGTCTTTCACTTCTTCTTGATTTTTCGGAGAACTACTTTCACTTTCTCCTCTCACTTTTTCAACCGAATTTCGAGTTGTAAGTCTTTTGCTTCTAGTACCGTAGGCCAGGGTAGTGAAGAACCCTTTATCTACCCCTTTGTCACTTTTGTCACAGTCTGAAATAAAACCCCCCGAGGTCTCTTCCGTTACCGTGGGGTGAGGTCATGAGAACGGACCTATTAGAGTACCTACCTCCTCGGACCACCCGACGTCAGGTACCCCAGAGCTTCTCAGCCTGTACTGACTCGCTGAAGGGAAAGTGAAAAGTGAAAAGTACGTAACCTCTTTCTTTACCGTTGGGTGAGGTCACAAGAACGGACCTCTTAGGGTCCATACCGTCTCGGACCACCCGACGGTAGATACCCCAGTGTGTCTCAGCCTGTGCTGACTTTACTGAATCGTTTTAGTGGCGTCTACCACTAACATCCGTACTTTAATTTTCTGTGAAAGAGGAACCTTCCTTTCAATACTGGTTGGATCTATCGTATTAGTTTTTGTCTCTATAATGAAACGGTTGTTTCCAGGTAGATCAGTTCCGATACCAAAAAGGTCACCAGTACATACCTACACGCTCAACCTGATATTTCTTTCGACTCGTGACTTCTTAACTACGAAAACTTGACACCACAACCTCTGCTGAGAACGTACAGGGAACCTGACGTTCCCCTAGGTTGGTCAGGTAAGATTTCCTCTATCCAGGACCCAAAAGAAACCTTCCTCACTACGATTTCGACTTTGAGGTTATGAAACCGGTGGACTATCTTTCTAAACTGAGTAACCTTTTCTGAGACTACGACCCTCCCTAACTCCCGTCCTCTTCTTCCCTGTTGTCTCCTACTCTACCGACCTACCGTAGTGACTGAGCTACCCGCACTCAGACTCACTTGAGGCCGTCAACCACTACCTGTCCCTCCGGACTACACGATGCTAAGTATCCCAACGTTTCTCAACCTGTGCTGACTCGTTGACTTGACTATTTCGACACGTATTCAAAGAAGACACAGAAGGTCTGGAGGAATGAAGATAAGGTACCCGACAAATAAACTCAATTTTGTAGCGTGAACTCGGAAGGTACCGTCGAGTCACCATTTCTTAGGTGGACGGTTACGTCCTCTGTGTTCAAGCTAGGGACTAGGTCCTTCTAGGGTGTACGACACCTCGTCGACTCAGACACCCGGTGTTGAGGACTCGGACACGGTATCTCGGGCCCCTCGGTGTTGAGGACTCGGATGCAGGGTGTCGTTGACTCTGGACTCACGTATCCAAACTTACGGACACCAGACGTTGTTCTCTTCGACAACGTCACTCTTAGGTCACGTGGTGTCGATCTCTCATCGGGGGTGAGTGGCGTTCGGACACGTCGTCGTTTCTGGGTCGTGTCAGCTTTTAAGTATCTATATATACACATATAAAATTTAGTGTAAGCAAGACTTCTGAGTCTTCTTTTGTGGACGGGACTCTTTAAGTCGTCCAAATAATGAGCAAGGACATTTACAAACGGTAGGACTCACCCGACACCCTCTAGGTCTTTCTCCTTCTCCTCCGTTCTCCTCCGCCTCCCTTCTCCTTCTCCCTCCCTCCTTCTCTTCCCCACTCTCTCCAACTCTTTAACCAAGAAGGTCTTTCTTGAGATTTTGGTCCCCACCTCTTTGTCGACAAGTATGTCTATCTTGTGTCTTTGTCCGTAGTCTTAATCTTTCTCCTTTCTCTCCTCGCCTCTCTCATTGGATTGTACACTTCTTCATCTGTGTGTGTCTATCTTTCTTACTAAACGCCGGTACGAACAGGACTGGGATGGACACTCTACGGGTCGCACACTATTGGTTCGCCGGTGGTCACCGTCCTACGAAGTTCACTAAAAGTCTTTCTCTGTTCAGACAGTGTATTTATTTACAATCTGTTTCTGTCTTCATGGTCACGTAGAGCTCACTAAAATTTTTGACGTGCCTTCTACTATACGTATCAACCTAGGATTTCCTCGACTCCCGTCTCGTCCCCTTACCTACGCCTCCCGACCGTCACCCGTAGACGGGAGGATCTGTCTCCGACTACCGGGAAAACTTCCCTAAGTTAGTTTCTTGGGGTCTCGGAGAAGATAAAGGTCTAAGGGCTAGTTAGGGTGTCGTCCGAGAAGTTCTTACTCCGAGTCAGACGTCACTTGCCCCTCCTCACAGGCCCGAAGACTGTGGTCCGGGTGATTTCGAACTTCTTCAGTAATGAAAGGTACTCCAGAGAGGAGAAATCCGAGCACCGACCCACTCCTCAACTAGAACCCCCAGAAACATACACCATGTGGTATCGAGACAGGAAGGACGGTCGACTGAGAGGGGGAATAGGGACCAGACACAAAAGACACGAAGAGAAACCTCCAAATCCTGTGGCATCCTAGGAACAGTCACAGATCCTTCGGGAACAGAGAATAAATTTTTGTTACAACTGAAAGTAAAATTTTGTTACAAGTGAAGGGACCGTCAGGTCCGAGACACAAAAGTGACGTCTCCCGTACCTAAACTAGGGACTAACTCCTTGAATTTAGAAGGTACGACCACTCCATGTCAGTTTTTCAATTTTTTTCTTTTTTTTTCACAACTAAAGGTTTCAATCTACATGTGGTCTCACCTAATACGTCTCGTCAAAAGACATTGAAAAGAGAACATTGACGGTCAAGGTCGTTCGTACTATCTCCACTCTATGTTCTGTTTCTTTAGAAGAACACCTCAGTAAAAAGTTACCCGTAAACAATTTGACACTACCCTAACCCTAGAGTCTAGAAAGATGGGTCAAGCCTTTTTTATAGGTAGGTAGCCAAAAGGTAGTATCATTTTCCTCCGAAACGCCGTCACTACACCTGAATTCCCACCATAAAATCTACACCAATAAATTAATGACGTGTTAAAGAAAATTAAACATTACTGGTCTGAGTCGGAGAACTAACAAAATCCTTGCAAACCTCTCATAACTTTCCGTCTTTCTAATCAGAGAGGCCCTTAGAAAAGTAGAAAGGTAGTAGGCGACATTATCTGTATGACTTTTCAAGTATTTTGTAGTTACTACCAAAACACCTAACACTATTTCGCGACGAAACACATTGGTGGAATGTCCTGTTGTATCCTTTAGAACATTAGGGTCACACGACGAAGAACTTGTGTCGAGAAGGACAGGTAGAGGTCCGCCTACGGTGATGAACCTGTGCGTCCCCTCAGTGAAAATGAACTCACACCTGGGGTTCGTTAGTCGAAATCGAAGAGGAAAACATCGGAAACCTTTCTTAACCAACACATAAAGATGACTCTTTTTATCTATGTGAGTCGTTTATTCCATTTTGAATGTTTAACAATAGTCATGGGGGTGGGGTTTTCCAAAATCTCTATTGTCCACAAGTGTGAATCCACACTTTTAGGAGGTTGAAACAAAGTCGTTTTGTTCTAAAAGTACAGTCCGTCACGTAACTTGTGTTCAAGTAAACCGTTGAAAGCTGAAAGTGTGTCTAGTCCCACTCTGTAGACACCCAGAAGTCAGTTACCAGTAACGGACAGACTGTGGACAAAAAACCTCCGGGAACTTGATTTTCGTCAAAAGTGTAAACTTTTACCAAATTTTTAGTTTTCTTACTATAAAGTACGGTCCACTTTTAATCTACTCTAGGGGTACAATCACAGGCCTATTTTTCAAAACAACCTTAGACCGGTGCGAGTAGGTCAACATAAAAACCGATGAAAAGGAAGTCGGTGGATCCGACGGGTGCACCGAGTCACCACTTCTTAGACGCACTGTTACGTCCTCTACGTCCACTGTACCCAAGTTAGGGACCTAACTCTTCCAGGGGACCTTCTCCTTTACCGTTGGGTGAAGTCATGAGAACGAACCTTTTAGGGTACACAGACTCCTAGGACCACCCGATGTCAGGTACCCCAGTGTCTCTCAGTCTGTGTCGAATCGTTGACTCGTGTGTGTGTACGTCTCAACTCATTAACACCTTAACTGTAATACCGAACTTTTCGGGTCTTGGAACTAAATAGACCAGGAAAAGACTTTCTCAAGGACTGGTACTATATCTGACACTACACCCACAGACGACTTTAACACGTCACGGGTTGTACGTGTCGACATAAAAATGTTTTAGTTTGTTACGATAGTAGGACATTAAATAAAATATTTTCGTCTGTGAAACGAACAGAGACCCGAAGGAAACACCGAGTCGACCATTTCTTAGACGAACGTTACACCCTCTGGACCCAAGCTAGGGACCTAACCCTTCTAGGGGACCTCTTGCCTTTCCGATGGGTGAGGTCACAAGACCGGACCTCTTAAGGTACGTGACATATCAGGTACCCCAGCGTTTCTCAGCCTGTGCTGACTCGCTGAACGTGACGTGTCGTGACGAACGACCGGAGATTAAAAAGTGTCCCCGTTTATTACGAGATCAGTTGTGGGGACAAGAAAATCGGGTCGAAGACGTACGAAGAGTTCAATGGTAGTAGAGGTCGGTTCTCGTCATATTTATGGACGTACACATGGTACGGTAGGCGTTACACCGTCGAACACTATTTGCTTGTCAAAAAGTTAAATGATAAATACTACCGTCGGACTCTCTCCTTTTAGAGAAGACTCACCGCTTTTTTCTTTTTTTTTCAGATATTACTCAACCCTCCAAAAGTTTAACATTTGCACTTTTCGCTCAGTTGAGTAAAGGTTTATTACCCCTTTGACAAGTCGTACCTCTTTTATAGAACAACGTACACGGACCTAATCGAGGTATACGTTTAACCCAGGACTAAGGAATACATCTTCAGCCAAAAGGGACACCCATCGTTGTAGACGGAAACAGATGTAGATTCGACCTACAAACCTGGTTTCCTAGGTCTTATCTCTGACATAGAAGACTTGCCACGATTATAAACGTACTTATAGTTCTACAACAATAGAGGTTCCATTTATTAGCTGGACTCAAAGTGGGAATAAAGTCACGACTCTAGTTACACGTGGTCATTGACGAGTACTTTACCCAAAAATAGTACTACCTTAGACGATCTTCGGTAGTTTCACCGACGACGACAAAGAACTACCGGGAAAAGAAAATTTCCCTAAAGGGATTTCGTTTAGCTGGGACTTATAAGTAACCTTCCTGACTACGACTTCGACTTCGAGTCAAAACCGGTGGACTACACTTCGCGGTTGAGTAACGTTTTCTGGGACTACGACCCCTTCTAACTCCCGTCCTCCTCTTCCCCCGCTGTCTTCTACTCTACCGACCTACTGCAGTGACTCAGTTACCTGTACTAGACCTCGTTTGAGGACCTCTGTGACCTGTACCTTCGGACCGCGCGGTGTCGCGTACCCCAATGTTTCTCAACCTGTACTGAATCGCTGACTTTTTGTTGTTGTCAATTCTTTTCATAAACAAAACAAAAACGGTACCTTTCCAGGAGTCAAACACACAGGAACGAATGGATCATTATTGAGTGCGACGACTACGATTCAGCGAAGTCAGCACAGGCTGAGACGCGCTGGGGAATCTGCCGTCGGGTGGTCCGAGGGGGCAGGGACCCTAAGGGGTCCGTTCTTATGACCTCACCCAACGGTAAAGGAAGAGGTTGCGTACTTTCACTTTTCACTTTCCTTTCAGTAAGTCAACACAGGCTGCGAGTCGTTGGGGTACCTGTCGTCGGAAGGTCCGAGGAGGTAGGTACCATAAAAGGTCAGTTCTCATGACCTCACTCCACGGTAACGAAGAGACAATCATTGAGTATCAAGTATCATTACGTCAAGTAAATCAACGAGTCAGTACAGGTCGAGAAACACTGGGGTACCCGACGTCGTGCGGTCCGGAGGGACAGGTAGTGGTCGAGGGCCTCAGGTGGGTTTGAGTACAGGTAACTCAGTCACTACGGTAGGTTGGTAGAGTAGAAGACAGTAGGGGAAGAGGAGAACGGGAGTTAGAAAGGGTCGCAGTCCAAGAAAAGTTTACTCAGTCGAGAAACGTAGTCCACCGGTTTCATGACCTCAAAGTCGAAGTTGTAATCAGGAAGGTTACTTGTGGGTCCTGACTAGAGGAAATCCTACCTGACCAACCTAAGGAACGTCAGGTTACCTGAGAGTTCTGAGAAGAGGTTGTGGTGTCAAGTTTTCGTAGTTAAGAAACCGTGAGTCGAAAGAAACATCAGGTTGAGAGTGTAGGTAAGTACTGATGACCTTTTTGGTGTCGAAACTGATCTACCGGGAAACAACCGTTTCATTACAGAGAAGGAAAATTATACGACAGAACCAACCAGTATTGAAAGGAAGGTTCCTCGTACGCAGAAAATTAAAGTACCGATGTCAGTGGTAGACGTCACTAAAACCTCGGGGGGTTTTATTTCAGACTGTGACAAAGGTGACAAAGGGGTAGATAAAGGGTACTTCACTACCCTGGTCTACGGTACTAGAAGCAAAAGACTTACAACTCAAAATTCGGTTGAAAAAGTGAGAGGTGAAAGAGAAAGTAGTTCTCCGAGAAATCAAGAAGAAACGAAAGACGGTATTCCCACCATAGTAGACGTATAGACTCCAATAACCATAAAGAGGGCCGTTAGAACTAAGGTCGAACACGAAGGTGGTCGGGTCGTAAAGAGTACTACATGAGACGTATATTCAGTTTATTTATCCCACTGTTATATGTCGGAAGTACATGAGGAAAAGGACAAACGTTGGTCAGACAACAAGGTACAGGTCAAGATTGACAACGAAGGACCGGACGTATGTCTAAAGAGTCCTCCGTCCAGTCCACCAGACCATAAGGGTAAAGAAAGTCTTAAAGGACGTCAAATACCACTAGGTGTGTTAGTTCCGAAACCGTATCAGTTATTTCGTCTTTATCTACAAAAAGACCTTGAGAGAACGAAAAAGTCACTAGGTCGCCTACAACCTTTAAACTAGAGGCCAAGGAGACGGAAAAGATTTTGGTCGAACTTGTAGACCTTCAAGTGTCAAGTACATAACGACTTCGGGTTGAACCTCATAAAACTCGTAATAAAACGATCGCACACTCTAATCACGTTAACACGCCATCAAACTTGTAAAAAACCGTAACAGAAAGAAACCCTAACACTACTTTTGGTTGGAAAAGGTCAGGACAACGGTGACGACTCAAAAGGTTTAAACGACCGTATAACTCACGTCGTGAAAGTGTCGTAGTAGAAAATCCTAAACTTTATCGAGTTGACCTTAAGGTAGTGGAGGCGATCGAAACAAGCATCACTACGAAGGATTCCGAGCGAACTGAAGTCTAAGGTCCTACAGACCGAGATCCACTCACTAGTGTGGTAGCACTAATAGACCCAGTACTTCTAGAAAAAACATGTCAAGAAGAAACATAAGAACGATGGAGAAGAATTATAGAAAAGGAACACAATCCAGGTATGATAAAGACAGGAAATAGCTCGGGTAGAAACGTACTTTATAAGGGAACCATAGAGATTAACAGAACTTCTCTAGAGATCAGAAAAGGTAAGATAATTTTGTATGGTTTTCGTTATAGTTTATACATCGAGTCGGACGACTGACGATTGGAAGGATTTTTCAGGATTAGACAGACATCTTTCAAGGGGACTACCTTATTGTGGAGTCCGAGGAATGAGTCCCTTCATAAAATCTTTTGTAGACCAAAGATGTCTCTTGTACAAACATTCTACACGAGAAGCGTGGACCTGCAGATATTTGTTTCTCTTTAGTTTTGTTACAAATTATCGAGTTGTGAGGGATTTGCTGTCTCCTACTCTACCAACTGTCGTAGTGGTTGAGTTACCTGTACTCAAACTTGTTTTAGGCCCTCGACCATTTCATGTCCCTTTGGTCCGTACGACGTCAGGTACCCCAACGTCTCAGTCTGTGTTGACTCGCTGACTTGTTCTTGTCGAGGGGTTTGGGCTGTGCCACGTGTAGAGTATAAATGTACTTTCAACAGACAACCAAGCCTAAGAGGAGACAGAACTTCAGTACGAGGAGTAGTACTGGGGTTGTTACAGTTACACTCGGGACCCCTCTCTCGGTGGGGACGAAAGTCTGGACCCGTAAATGTAAGGAGTCAAGAGTGTAAGTTCCTGAGGTTTTTAATTCAGTCTCCAGACTCAAAAGTTTCGAGTCTAGATGATTATGTACCTACGAAGGTAACACCACTTTCGAGAAGTGTTTGTCTTCCGACACCAACACAGACACTCGTCAAAAGAGAACCGACAATGTCTATAAGGGTACATAGGGATAAACTGTTCGAGCTTCACCACACGTCACACCGCAACACCTCTCGGACACCCACGTAAGTCCACCAGTAAGTCGCCCTTCCCTTTTAAAGTCGGGACCAATAAATAAATAACTAACTAAAAATGGTAAAAATAGAATTTAACATAAGTAATAACCGGTGTGACCCAGAAACAACGACGTGCGTCCGAAAGAGATCAACACCGTTTGACCCCGATGAGAGATCAATACCATGTGTCCGAAGAGTAAACAACACCAAAGAGAACAACACCTTGAACCGAGATTCCGTACGTCCGAGTTATCAGCACCATGCACCCAAATCAACGGGGTTCCGTACACCTTAGAAGGGTCCGGTCCCTAACTTGGACACAGGGAACGTAACTGTCCGTCTGAGGATTGGTGACCTGGTGGTCCCTTGAGGACGTATAAAGAAAATTTTTGATGAAATAATTTCATACCAACTAAATGTTATAACATAATCAAAGACCACATGTTGTTTCATGAAGTCAATATATATACAATATGCATATATGAGAAAAAGTACAAGAAAAGGTAATACTAAATAGTGTCTTATAACGTATATCAAGAGACACGACATGCCATCCAGGAATAACAAATAGGTAAGATATATATGATCAAACGTAGAAGATTAGGATTTGAGGGTTAGATGGGGAGGGAGTGGGAGTCACCGTTGACGTGTGGAGAAGAGATCTCAGACAAAGACAAAGCATCTATTGAACCACAGTATAAAATCTAAGGTGCATGTTCACTATAGTATACCATAGCCAGAAAGAGACTGAACCAAACTAATAGAGACCCAGGTAGGTAATAACGTCAACCGTAACGAAGTAAAGAAGATACCAACTCATTATAAAGTAATATATATACATGGTGTAGAAGAAACAGGTAAGTAAACAGCTACTTGTAAATCCAATGAAAGTACAGAACCGCTAACACTTATCAAGTGATACGAATACATAATTGACAAGTCACACTTGTAGGAGACTGAGTCAAGAGAATGGACGAATTACTCATAAGCCTATACAATCAGTACCCGTCGTCGTCGTCGTCAGTACCCTTACAACGTTCTAAGTCTACTCAGTAGTACCTCCTTCATGACTCGGACCATGGACCGTGCCTCAACTGGAGGTATTTTTAGTCAAGGAAGGACGATAAAACAGACGTCGGAGAGACTAGTCATTGTAAGTGTGTCACTGGTTAACGTGGCTTGTCCAAAAGATTCACCATTTTGACTACGAACCCCCTCTCAGTCACGACAACATTAAATCAGTAATGTAACACTTACATACGTAGTACCCACGATATAGGTGTGTTGACATCACTTGGGTCTAGATTGATATATTTATTTTGTCAATCGAAAAGCATTTCAGTTTCGCACGAGGTAAGGTTCTAAAAACCGGAGTGAAACCAAATCTAAGTACTGAATTTGTTTTCCTCCCTAAACGAAAAAGTAGACTGTTTGTCTTTATACCAAAATACGAACATACATGACCCATAAATGAATATGTAACATCTTCTCGAGTAAACATAGGAATTTTCATCATAAAATTTTTCGATATACCTTTTTTGATGTACAAATATGTCTTTTTACTGTTTTTACTTTACTAAACCTCAAATCTTGTACTTTTACCTAGTCTACACCGGTATGATGGTTTCCCGAAACTCTACAGGGAAACATTTCTACTTTCAACCTTTTGGTTTCTACGAATATCAGACTAAACAATGTAACGTTTGAGGATGGGTACTAACGTGTCTATTGAAAAAAAAAGGGGAAACCTCGTAGACGGAAAATTAATGACTCAGGTATGAGGTCAGACCCCGTTCTTACTAAACGTTGGACTTTTACTACTAAAAGGTTAACATTCTCCGTCCTCCTTTTTACCGATCTCATATTGTTCTTTTCCCCATATCTTTTCCTGTTACCCTACCTTGACTCGCTTCGTATCTTCCTTCTCCACTCCTGAAGGGACCACCAGGTGACCAATTCTGAGACGTGAAGGTGGCGTCCGTATACCCAAACTAGGACCATCCCCCTGATTGTAGGGTGTACGGTATACCACGTCGGTTTTTTTTTTTTTCCTTCTACACACCCTTGTACCCCCAGAATAAAGAAGGGACACCCAAGAACGAAGGCCCCACACGACTAGATGTACCCCACGACGGTGACGAATCAACGAGTCAGCACAGACTAAGAAGAACTGGGAAACCTGACAGTAGGTGGTCCGAGGAGACAGGGACCCTCAAAAGTCCGTTCGGACGACCTCACCCAACGGTAAAAAGAGGAGGCCCCCCGCAGAAGGACTGGGTCCCTAACTTAGTCGTGGAGGATGGCAGAGGATGTAACCGTCCGTCTAAGAAGTGGACGACTCGGTAGTCCCTTCCCTGGAATTTTGACCAACTGAAGTAGAGTTTTACGAGTCCCTCAGTTAACTTAGAAAATTCTCACTACTGAGTTTACCGGTAAGTGTTAATGCAAATTAGAAGTACTAAATTTTATTACCTTCATTGGTCAGTTTGATTTGATTTTGGTTTCACAAGTTTAAAAGGATTTTATTTCGAAAAGTAAACGTCCACGGAGTAGGTACGAAGACAGGTTCGGTCAACAGCACCGACTCTCAGTACACCGGACCAAAATGGAAGTATCCTATAAAAAGGAACAAAAAGGAGTAACCTTTCTTGAAAAAAAAATTAAAAGTTTAGAGGAACGACGATCCTGGTTGAGTAGTTTTGTTCGGTAAAAATAGAATTCTGATTCGACTTCACAAATGCATTTGTGAAGTCACTGTCAAGTTCACTGTCAAGAAAAAAATATAGTTCCTTGTTTTTAACAGTGAAGACACAGGACTAAGGAGGAGTCAAAGTAAGTTCCCGTCTAGGAATTCCCTGGTAAAAGTGGACTTCAGAAATGTTTTGACGACACTATTACAAGTTTCCTTGGTACTCCTTTAATGGAAACTCATACAGGCTATAGTTTATTTTTCTTTTATGGACATCGAGTCTCCACTTTATGAGGACCTTACTCAATACTACGAGCACCAGGTAGGTCTCCCGTCAGTTGAAAGCGAATAAATGTTCAAGTGACTTATCTAATTATTACACGTCTGCTTCGTTTCAGTACCGACTCGGTGTTTAATGTGCATTACGATTGACTAAATCTCGGTCCTGTGAGCAACATCTATTATAAGACAAAAAGGAAGAAATTTTTGTACTATGAAACCCACTGATTTCCACTTACTGAACGAAACCTCTTTTACAGTACAAACCTACTACTGACGAATACTTATTTTGGATCATTTTACTCCTCTTGAACCCCTTACTCCTAAAAGTTACCTTAAGATGAGAATCAGAACTTCACATAGTAGTCTCTTAACAGCAGATATTTTGAATCAATGTACAAGTTATGTAGTCCTACACTCAAAGCATTTGAACAAGTGGTAGAAACCGATGAAGGTACATTTTGGGATCAATGATTCCCCTGGCCAGAGGCCGTCACTAGTATTGTATCCTTCAAGACGAACTACGGTAGTCATACTCGACACTATACGATGTGATTGTTTCTCGGGGAACTTAAAGACCACAAGGTTTGTTGTTGAACATGTCGTGTCCCTTGATATGAGTTATAAAACAGTATTGAATATTCCCTGGTCAGAAAACATCTTTTCTTAGATGTTTATAGATACAGATATAAATATTGAGATATAGACTTAATAACACGACATGAGTGATTATACTATAACAATCCAATTCTATGACAGTTGGAGTTATTTTTTATTTACCTAATTTTCTTATGTGTATATAACTTGACATTTTTTATTTTGTTGTTTTCTAAATACAGAAAAATGCGATACGTAAGAAACTCAAAGTCGATACCTAAGACCGTGATAGGAGTGGGACCCTGGGTCCGACTAGTGTATAACCTCCCTTTCTCTCCCATAGTTTCACACGGGACCCAGAAGTGCGACTTCCCTGTATGCAGTAAAAGAGTGGAAAGTAACCGGTGCTGGTTGGTGCACCGGTCCCCTCCCTTCACTTAATGATCGTACACGGTCCTTCCTTTTACCCTTGGTCTGTAACACTTCTCCGAAGTGCTAACAGTAACGTACAGTAAATACCTTTACTGAAACACCTCTCTTCATGTCTACATAGTACACCCCTACTTGTGATACTTCTGTCAATTTCTACCACTTTCCTCACTTTTTGTTGTCTCCTATAACACGTTGTCTCCTTTCGACCTTTCACGTAGAGACTCCTCGATTGAACCACTCTCCGGACTTACCTTACTCTTCTGGTCGGTGTTCCAAGACAGCGACAATGAAACTGTGGCACTTTCAAGGACCGTAACTTCCGAATTACTTACTACAATACCAACAGTACCTGTGCTGAAGATAAAGGTCGATACACTACCCTACAGAGCTTAATCTGACTCCAGATTAATGACTCCAGTTCGTTACTGTACCTTATTGTAAAACACGTGGGTGAGTGCGTGGGTGAGAGGGGGGTGCGTGTGTGTATGTGCACACGTGTGTGAGAGAGAGAACGACCTCTCTGATGGTCTTCCGATTTTGTACTTCTTCTACATACCAATAGACAATGTCTCTTCGTTGGGTGGGGTCTCAATTCGATAATTTCGTTATTAAATAGTTATGAGACACTATTTACCGAGGTTACCCTTTTCTTAGATTTTTTTTTTTCTCACGTAAATACATATACATATTGACCAAGTGAAACGACATGTGGACTTTAATTGTGTTGTAACGTTTAGTCAAAATGAGGTTATTTAAAAAATTTTTTTTAAATAGTAATAGGAAGTACCGAGAACCTCAACCACCTAACTCGACCCAGTAAGAACAAACCCCAGGGGTGATGGTAATGTCCGTCTACCACCGGTTCGGACCTCAATGACTCAGAAGAGGTTGGAATACAAAATAGACAAGTACACCGTTTAAACCCAAAGGAGTTCGAACCACCAGAATCCCATCAGTCTGGAGAAATTCTTCCGTGAAGAAAAGAAGGTCTAGTTAATGAGGGTTCTCTGTCCGTCCCCTTCCATGGTCCGAGAAGTCCGGACTCGGACCTCACACAGTCTCGTAGTGAAGTCGGTATCAGATATCCGGTTTCGTTAGTGTCTTGGACGGGTCGAAGTGCCCGTCCGGAGTGGAAAGGCACCTACACGTCCACAGATACTGGGCGCCGCTTTTGAAGTACGTGAGCACGCGACTCGCAGGGACTACAAGCCTTGGTGAAAAACTGAGTTCCGTGCAGGACTGAAACTCGGGGTCGACTCTTCCTTGTTTCATCTAGTGTCGACAACCTTCAGAAGACCTGGACCTGCCTAGTTTTGACTCCAAGTTCCAATATTTCCGTCGTCCCTGACTCTAATTCTTGGGTTCGTCCTCCCTTTTCGAATCTTCACTCGGGTTGTAAGACGTAGTGACGAAGAGGACAACGAGAACTTCATAAACGGTTGATTGTCGTCGTCAACTTTCCGACTCCTTAACTTCTCTTTCACCGCTGAGTCTCCGACTACTTCGACTATCCGTTCCAGAGAGTCGTCAGAGTAATACGTAAACGAGCCCTCTCTGTCTCTACGTCAAGTCCTGGACGGTTCCTTGGACCCTGGTCTTTGTACGAAAATTAAACCTAAGGGTCACCTGGTCTCCGGTTCTTATTCTCACTTGGTCTCTGTCCAATTGGGAGTGTTTTTGAGTCGTAGTCGGAACTTTATCAAGTCTCCGTCCGACTTAATTCTAGCAGACGGGAATGAGATTCACGGAAGTACTTCGTTTTATTCAGGAGAGACCCCTGCAATTGTATGAGGTGTCTCATAAATGTCTAAAAGCATATGTAACAGACTTTAAGTTAGTTTTTTAACGACCCCTGTGGTCTCCGGTCCTGGTGAGGGTCTCCCCCGTCTTTCTCTGGGTCCGACTAGGTACACCACTGGGTTCTTGCTTTCTTGTCTATTTTGGTTCCTCCCAGAACCTTACGTCCTTGCCTTTGTGGTCTGGGAATAGCAGGAAGGGAGGGGGTACAACATTGATAATTGTCTAAAGTCCAGGAGGACTCGTCATATTGGACAGAGGGGAGGATACGGTACGACGACGACGATTCAGCGCAGTCAGCACAGGCTGAGACACGCTGGGGTATCTGCCGTCGGGTGGTCCGAGGGGGCAGGGACCCTAAGAGGTCCGTTCTTGTGACCACACCCAACGGTAAAGGAAGAGTTGATGCACTTTCACTTTTCACTTTCCCTTCAGCGAGTCAACACAGGCTGAGAATCGCTGGGGTACCTGACGTCGGGTGGTCTGAGGAGGTAGGTACCCTAAAAGGTCCGTTCTCATGACCTCACCCCACGGTAACGGAAGAGGTAGGATACGGTATCCCTCTTCTGTAAACGGAATGAGAAGGGGTAGGGTCATATGTACGGAGTAGGTTAGTCGTTTACTGGGTCACCATTTTTCAGACGGACGGTCACGTCCTCGACGTTCTCTACACCCAACTAGGGGTCCAGCCCTTCTAAGGGACATCATCCTTTACCGTCGAGTGAGGTCGTAAGAAGGGACCTTTTAAGGTACCCGTGTCTTCGGACCACCCGATGTCCCGTACCCAAGTGTTTCTCAGCCTATACAAACTCGCTGACTCTTGAGTCTTGACTTTATGTCCAGTGTCTTATAACACTTCTCGGTTCTCCTCTCCCTCTCTCCTTAAATATTTTAACCACTTTTTGTACTTCGGTATCTATATCTAAGTTCTTCACGATACTGTGGGGGGTCGTATCTACGTTTCCTTTAGTGTAGATTCATATAGTGGTAGTTTGACGATTTTTGTCTACTTTGGCTCTTTCTACTGTAAATTTACCTTTCTTTGGTATCATTCTAAATGCCAACTGAAAGTTATCTTTATCTTAAGCCTTCTGTCACCTCGGTACTTTCTTCTTTTAATTGACAATTTTGGATCCTAAACTATATATTTTTATATACTGAGTTTTTACCTCTGATTTATTACTATAAAAGACTGTTTGTCTGTCTTTCTCTTAAACTGTGACATCTGGACGACACTTTCCCTATGATTTTACATAAAAAAGATTATCTTCCTCGTTCTAAGTATCTCCGTTCGTATGTTTCCGTCTTGCACTACCTCACTACCATCTATACACCCACTAGCTTTACCGTTACCTGGTGTGTTTCATCATTACTCTTTGGAAAAAATATAGTAAACTTAAACTGATCTTCAACAACTACCGAAGGGTCCACCGAGTCACCATTTCGAGATGGACGCTCACGTCCTCTCCGACCTTTCCTCCCAAGGGTAGGGACCCAGCCCTTCTAGGGGACCTCTTCCCTTACCGTTGGGCGAGGCCATAAGAACGGACCTTTTAGGGTACCTGTCTTCTCGAACCGCTCCATTTCAAGGACCCCAGCGTTTCTTAGCCTGTGGTGACTCGTGTGTGCATTTTAGACAAATACAGTGACGCTAAAACAAGAACTCTTAGTAGAATAAAACCGTATTTACATTATACGTAAACATTGATCGAAACCTCCGTACGAAACGGACACACCCCGTCGACTAACCAAAAACACCCCTGTATAAACTTATGTTTCATAGGTCCTAAAACATTCATTCTATCTCCCGCTAAGCACCACTACTAGAGATGCTAGAAGAACAGAAAACGAGAGGGGGTTTACCAATATTTACCAAAAGAAGATAACTAAAGACTGACTCTGTACGATCAGAATCATAGAGATCTTCTGCTCCCTTTTTGTAAGTTCGAATGAAAGACTATTCTTTCGAATGAAAACAAAATCTTCGATGAGAATCTGAACCGATAAAAAATCGTTAAATAAGACGTAAAGTTGTAAGAATACTCAAAACTGCTAATCGGTAACGACTTTATAATCGGTGTTTTGTCTAAATAAAACCTACGTACAAATTTTATATAATAAGACAACAAGTAATTGATTCAGTACAGGATATCAAAAACTGGGGTACCTGGCGTCGTCTGGTCCGAAGGGACAGGAGGCGACAGAGGGTCTCAACCGAGTTTACGTACAGGTAACCCAGTAACTACGATAGATTGGTAGAGTAGGACATCTTTGTTTTATCTATATAAGGTAAAGTACAAATAAAGGGAGACCCATCAAACTTATAAAACAAGATCGATAACTTTTTATTACTTATTCCTTTCACCGACTGGATTAGTCAAGAGAGAGATGGTTGTCCATTTGAAGAACAAACTCTTCCTGATAAATCTAATAAAGTGGGCAAAGGAGGTACTCTCAAAAACAGTCCTTCAGGGTTCGAAAGAGTGACTGGACTGTAGTCACCACTCCCTCCAGTTACGATCGACTGCTACCTCGTATGGTTACTGGGTCCCAGGACTGACAGGGAGGACAGAGTACTTAATCCACTGAGGTAGGAAAAATTTTACCTCTCATGAAACACACCGAATGTGGTGAATTTCGATTTTACGTCCCACGTAAGATTGGCCTGTACGATAACAATCAGTCACTTCCCGACACTAGTCAGGAAACCGATTCTCTACCTACGTAAGACCTTGACATTCTCCCTCTCCCGTACCGAGAAACCCTTACTTCTTGCACTAAAGTGATGACACCCGAAATCCGGCGACGAATCTGACACGTATATACGATTCAGGGAAGTCAGCACAGGCTGAGACACACTGGGATACCTGGCATCGGACGGTCTGAGAAGACAGGGATGCAAAAAAGTCCGTTCTTATTTACCTCACCCAACGGTTTGAGAGGAGGTCCCCTAGAAGGTCTGGGTCCCTGACTTAGGTGCAGAGAATACAGAGGACTAACCATCCGTCCAAGAAATGAGATCCCTGAAGGGACCATGAGGACACCGATTCTGAGGAGCATACATCACGTCCCCGGGACCCAAGTTAGGGACCAGTCCCTTGATCAAGGGTGTACGGTGTTGATTCTCAAGCACACAGTGTGGATTTCTAGGGTGTACGACGTTGGTTCTGGGCCGTGTCGGTTTATTTATTAACAAAAAATTTTTTTCTTAATTATCGTTGTTATTGCAACAGGGATTTACAACCCCAGTGTGAACAAAGTCGTTCTGTGAACGACAGATTCTCCATACCCCCTGAGTCGTCAGACTTCTTTCCCATTCACATACTCAGAAGTAGAATGTGAGGACGGTCCTGTCTCCGAGAAAAAAAATCGTCTTATTAATCGTCCGAATGGACGTAGAAAACCTGAAGGGTCCACCACGGTCACCATTTCTTAGGTGGACGGTTACGTTCTCTGTGCTCTCTGTGTCCAAACTAGGGATCCAGACCTTCTAGGGGACCTCCTCCCGTACCGTTGGGCGAGGTCATAAGAACGGACCTCTTAGGGTCCGTTCTCCTCCTCGGACCACCCGATGTCAGGTACCCTAGTGTGTCTCAACCTCTACCGACTCGTGTGTCCGTGAGTGGACGTAGAACCTTTAATAAGACGGAAAGAGAGGGAGAGTTAAAATGTTCGTGTATTTTACTTTAACCAAATTCAACGACATAAAGTGACTTTTATTCTACAGTAGGACATTCTAAATACGACAAAAGTCTATATACTTTTGCACGTAGAAGTATAACTGTTCTATCTTTTTCTATGGGCAAGACACCTTACCTATTCAAGACTATCTAAGATCCAATGAATAATCAGTCTACCAGTACTTTCCTAGACAGTCAAAGATCAAATAATCAAATAACCATCAGTAAAAAAACACATTGTTACCACAAAAGAATGATGTTTGTGTTAGATAAACGTCATTTTTTTATCAAAATTTATACGTTCAACAGTGAACCTGGATAGGACATCCACCAGAAACAAGGACGAATCTTTTCCCTGGCGTGGGGAAGTGTAATAGGTCTTTTATCGTAGTTAAACTGGTTCATAAAGTAATCTTACTTTTTACCTCTCCAAAATTTCAGGTCTTTGACGTCGTTTGAGGAGTTCAGACTCAAAGTGGAAAAGAGAAGGTTCGTAGAACGGGCGTCTGGGGTCTCGACAAAAAAACAAACAAAGAAGCCCATTAAAGCTAGGAAAGGGGAAAACTGACATCATGAAACAGTTATAGTAAGTAAAGACGTAAACTGCCAAAAGTAACCCAGTAAATAACACAACAAGAGGTAAGGGGTATAAACTTGATACAGAATCCAAAGGTCCCTTTAATATTACTGAATACTCGACCTGAGTACCCAAAATTTATAAAGTACTACCATACTTATACTATGGACAAACTTTTTACGGACAAACATCTGAGCTTATAAAAAGTATCCACACAAAGAATTTTAGAAGTAGATAGTAACTCAGTATAAGGACAAAATAAATTTCGTACAATAAAAAGCACAAACTTTTGTAAGACTTTACTGCCCGCGAGGGACCTCCAGGTCACCAATCCTGAGTCTCGAAAGAGACGGTCCCGACCCAAGTCAGGGACCAGTCCCTTGCTTCTAAGGTGTTAGGTGCTCCTTATTACTTTATTCATTTATTTTTATTTATTTAGATTCGAAGAAATTTTTTTAAAACTTCACTTTCAGAATGTTCCTGACTGAATCCCTGTGAGACATCTAGTCAGAAACTTCTAAGGAGAAATCTTTCACCCAGGACGGTAGTACATAAAACTTCTTTATGACAGTACCACTTCGTCAGACAACTTCTGCCATGAAAAATCTGTGATGTGTACAAGTACTCGGACCGGTTTCTAAAGGTTTCAACTCAATAAACACAGAGTAGAAATGTTAAAAATAGGACAGACTTTGGTTTTGATGATAACAATCCAATTATAATAAAAAAACCATCTCTCTATGAAAATTTTAATTTTAATTAAAATGCCATTTTAAACATAATATTTACCCTTTGGACTTAATAAATACTTTTTGCCTTTATTTCAATTTGTATTACTTTCCTGTGTTCCACTTCTAAGAGAGTAATCTATGATACTAGACAAGATCGAGGTAAGTTTCCCGTCGACTCGTTGGTCTCTCTCTGGTCTCTGTGTCGTCGTCTTTCTTTGACGAGACTACATCGTGTCCTCCCTCCCTCTCGGCACCTCTTCTCCTATTGAAGGAGGACCACCCCGAAACAGGACAAACTACGGTCACACACTGGGTGGACTTTAGGGGCCTCACCTGGAAGTCCCCACGGGTAGGCTGAGTCACCTTTTTACGCTAGAACAGTATAATTCAATGTATTTCAATTTTGTGTTCCCACGTCCTAGACCGAGACTCATTCGTGAATTACTTATAATCGTAATACTAATAACAATGATAAAATAATTAACATTAGTTATGTGTCATATGTGAATATAATTAATATATATCAATACAGATTATGAAACCGGTGGAGTACGCTTCTCAACTGAGTAACCTTTTCTGGGACTACGACCCTCTCTAACCCCCGTCCTCCTCTTCCCCTGCTGGCTCCTACTCTACTGACCTACCGTAGTGACTGGGCTACCTGTACTCAGACTCATTTGAGGTCCTCAACCACTTGTCCCTCCGGACCGCACGACGCTAAGTACCCCAGCGTTTCTCAACCTGTGCTGACTCGCTGAGTCGACTTGACTTGACTTGTACATTTATATATTAGTAATTATAACAAAGAACAGAATGTAGAATGAAATCAAAAATAATTTCCCTGATCTCTGGATAAATCCCGAAGGGCCCACCCAAGTTACCATTTCTTAGGTAGACGGTTATGTTCTCTGTACCCAAGTTAGGGACCAGTCCTTCCAGAGGACTTCCTCAACGGACCCTTTAGGGTACCTGTCTCCTCGGATCGTCCTAATCAGGTATCCCAGAGTCTCAGTCTGTGTTGACTTCGCGGAATCGTACAAACGTGTATATTTATATATTAGTAATTATAATAATGAAGACAGAATGAAATTAAAAATAATTTCCCTGATCTCTGGATAATAGGTTGTCTTATCAGAACTCTAATAACCAAAACATGAAACCCCCTAAGAGGAAATTTATGTTAATTATAAAGTCACAACTACCTAAGTAGAGAGTCGAAGAGTAACAAGGACGAAAGAGAGAAGCGGTGAGGGACACTTAGGATTGAAACAGATAATTTTCCTCCCTTGAATCCCGTTTTCAAATTCTTTCTGAAATTTACTTTTAAGTTTGTCGTAATTGTAAAGTCGCGTGAAGTAATAATGGTATCTCCTCCCGTCCTTTATGTTTTCCATTTTAATTGTGTAAGAACCGAGTTCAAGTACTGAAACTTTTTTTTTCAAGGGAGACTCCTCGTCCCCCGAATCCCAACTAATTTGACCCTAAAGGTCGTAGAGAGTCGAGACTACTCTCTCTGCTTTTCAGTAAGTCAGATTAATCTGTTAGAATACCCCCGAAGGTTTGTGGATGGATACGACTAAAAAAAGAAGAAAATTAGAATCTTCACCTAAAAGTCAGAAAAAAGGAAGTCAACACTAAACCATGAGAGGTACCTCCTTTGTGTACTAAGAAGTGTGGAACTTTTTAAAAACACCGATGTAATAACTGTGAAAATTTTGTATATCATAGTTTTATATCACTTTTACAATCAACGAGTCAGGACAGTCTTAGTAACACTGGGGTACCTGACCTCGGACGGTTCGAGGAGACAGGTACCCTAAGAGATCCGTTTTTATGACCTCACCGATCGGTAAGGGAAGAGGTCCCCTAGAATAGGTGTGTCTCTGACTGGAGGCAAAGAGTACAACGTCCGTCTAAGAAATGGTAGACTCGGTGGTCCCTTCGGGGTACCACCTCTGTAATGAAATTCATCGTCACTAGTGTGTGTACTTTGTGAGTTTTCAGTACAGAAAGTAAAGGATCGTTCACAGAAACTTAGTTTAAGAAAAGCGGAGACCCACTTGTTATCCACGAAAGGGGGAAAGAAAACGAAAAAGTAGAAACGTAACGTTTTATATCATCTGTATTTTAAACATATATTACTTATACACATGTGTATGTACGTGTACACACATACGTACACATATGTCGTATACATAATACACTAGAATTTATTACACAAAATATACATATACAAAGACATATATATGTATATACACATATATATAAGACACACATATATATATATACAAGTCAAGCCAGTACAGGTTAAGAAACGCTGGGGTACCTGACGTCGTACCGTCCGAAGGGACAGGTAGTGGTCAAGGACCTCGAACGAGTTTGAGGACAGGTAGCTCAGCCAATACGGTAGGTTGGTAGAGTAGGGGACAGCAGGGGAAGAGGAGGACGGGAGTCAGAAAGGGTCGTAGTCCCAGCAAAGGTCACTCAGTAAAGAAACGTAGTCCACCGGTTTAATAACCTCAAAGTCGAAGTCGTAATCAGGAAGGTTACTTATAAGTCCCAACGAAAGGAAAACCTAACTATCCAAACTAGAGGAACTTCAGGTTTCCTGAAAGTTCTCAGAAGAGGTTGTGGTGTCAAGTTTTCGTAGTTAAGGAACCGCGAGTCGAAGGAAATATCAGGTTGAGAGTGTAGGTATGTACTGATGACCTTTTTGGTATCGAAACTGATCTACCTGGAAACAACCGTTTCATTACAGAGACGAAATATTATACGACACATCCAAACAGTATCGAAAAGAAGGTTTCTCGTTCGCAGAAAATTAAAGTACCGACGTCAGTGGTAGACACCACTAAAACCTCGGGTTCTTTTACTTCAGTAGTGACAAAGGTAACAAAGGGGTAGATAAACGGTCCGAAGGGACCACAGAGTCTACCATTTCGTAGACGAACGTTACGTCTTCTGGACCCAAGTTAGGAACCAAACTCTCCTAGGGGATCTCTTACTTTACCGTTGGACGAGAAAATGAGAATGGACCTTTTAGGGTGCCCGCCTCCTCGGACCATCCGATGTAAGGTACCCCCTCGTTTCTCAGCCTGTACTGAAGCGCTGAAGCGAAATTAAATCTACCCCGGTCTATGGTACTAGAATCAAAAGACTTACAACTCAAAATTCGGTCGAGAAAGTGAGAGGAGAAAGTGAAAGTAGTTCTCCGAGAAATCAAGACGAAGTGAAAGACGGTATTCCCACCACAGTAGACGTATTGACTCCAATAAATATAAAGAGGACCGTTAGAACTAAGGTCGAACACGAAGTAGGTCGGATCGTAAAGCGTACTATATAAGACGTGTCTTAAATTCATTCGTCCCACTGTTATATGTCGGAACTGTATAAGGAAAGGACTGAACCTTGGTCAAGTAACAAGGTGCAGGTCAAGGTTGACAACGAAGAACTGGACGTATGTCTAAAGAGTACTCCGTCCAGTCCACCAGACCATAAGGGTAGAGAACTTCTTAAAAGGTGTAAAACAACACTAGGTGTGTCAGTTTCCGAGACCACATCAGTTATTTCGTCTTCATCTACAAAAAGACTTTGAGAGAACAAAATAGCTACCAGGTTGCCTACAACCGTCAAACTAGAGACCAAGGAGACGGAAAAGATTTTGGTCGAACTTATAGACTTTCAAGTGTCAAGTGAATAACAACTTCGGACCGAACCTCTTAAAACTCGTAATGAAACGATCGTACACTCTAATCACGTTAACACACCATCTAACTTGTAAGAAACCGTGACGGAAAGAAACCCTAACCTTACTTTTGACTTGAAAAGGTTAGGACACTGATGACGACTCAAAAGGTTTAAACGACCGTATAACTCACGTCGTGAAAGTGTCGAAATAGAAAATCCTAAACTGTATCGAGGTGACCTTAAGGTAGTGAAGGTGATCGAAACAAGTATCACTACGAAGGATTCCGGATGGACTGAAGTGTGAGGTCCTACAGACCGAGATCCACTCACTAGTGTGGTAGTACCAATAGACCCAGTAATTCTAGAAAAGACATATCAAGAAGACACATAAGAACGGTGGAGACGAATTAAAGAAGACGAAAACAATCCACGCATGGTAACAAAGGTTTAAACATGGGGACGTAACACTATTTCGGATTCAATATGATAAGGATTTCTGAAGGTGTCAAAGCACTCGTTTGTTCGAGTTACTTACTAATAAAAATTTAAACCACTAATGTCATTGTCATTAGGAAAGTTCATAAATTTGTACATAACGTACAATCGGAAACATCACGCACAACAGAAAAAAAAGGTTATTAAATAAAAAAGATAACTTTATATCAACTTGTCTAGGGGACATTTTCCGTTACCGTTGGGTGAGGTCACAAGAACGGACCTTTTAGGGTACCTGTCGCCTCGGAACGTCCGATGTCAGGTATCACAACACTTTCTCATTCTATACTGAATCGTTAATTTATTGTCGTTGTTGTATCAACTAAATGTCACAGTACATGTCATTTCACTAAGTCAACACTCATATATACACAACAAAAAGTCTATGAAAAGGCAACATCCAATACTGTTCGATAATTCATAGTTATGTAACTATAAGAAAAGGTGACATCCAATAAATCCAACGGTGTTTTATAACTTATATTGATATGAAGGACAACCTCTTCCTTTACCGTTGGATGAGGTCATGAGAACGGACCTTTTAAGGTACCTACCTCCTCGGACCACCCGATGCCAGGTACCTCAGCGTTTCTCAGCCTGTGTTGACTCGCTAAGGTGAAAGAAAGAAAGATATCAAGGAAAACCTCTCCCTTTACCGTTGGGTGAGGTCACAAGAACGGACCTCTCAGGGCACCTACCTCCCCGGACCACCCGACGTCAGATACCCCAACGTTTCTCAGCCTGTGGTGATTCGTTGATTGTGTACGTATGAAGGACCCGATACGTCACCCAGAAAACCCACAACCGAATAAATTGACAGTATTGTCAGGAAACACCCCCCGACCAGAGACAGTAGACACACCTGTCTAATCCCTCTCTCTGTATTCTCGTAGTCACCGAACGGATGAGGGACCCACCGCTCCCCAGTCGACCTGGGTGGAGACGTCAACGACCTCCTCCTTAACAAAAAGTTCGGGGGTGACCCCGGAGTCCTTCCGGAACCTCGATAAACATGTTTTTCCCTCGCCCTGTAAAATAAAAGTGAAACACGCAAAATCTTTCAGACGTAGTAGAAAGACAAAAATGGAAACAGATTCCTAATAAACGAAGGACCCAACTTACACCTTACAAAAAGAAAAAATAAAGGTGAACAATACATGACTCTTGAATTTCATAAGTTTATTTCCTGAGGGACCCGTGGTCTTTGAACTATGTAAGCATAGTGATTAGTAGTGACTAGCAGTGAGGGCCGGACACTCTACTCACGACAAACCTGGGACTACCTATTCTCCAGACTTCGGACGCCCCCCGCCGCCGTCCCCACAGTGACGGGTTCCGGTGCACGACCGGTCCTTAGAAGGGAATGGTTAGAGTGACGAAAAGGTCCTATGGTCGATGTAAACTTTCCTCCTCACCAGAGGTTTCTCTCATTACCTGCCCCCACCCCCGACACCTTCCTTTTATTACCTCGAAGAGAAATGTATATTAAATATATAATAGGATTTGTTATAAAAGCATGACAGGGTAGCGAAGTACCTTTTAGTTACCCCTTTGTTACCTTTGTCACTGTCTGAAGTAAAAAAACCTGAGGTTTTAGTGACGTCTACCACTGACGTCCGTACTTTAATTTTCTGCGAATGAGGAACCTTCTTTTCGATATTGTTTGGATCTGTTGTATAATTTTTCGTCTCTGTAATGAAATGGTTGTTTCCAGGGAGATCAGTTTCGATACCAAAAAGGTCATCAGTACATACCTACACTCTCGACCTGGTATTTCTTCCGACTCCCGACTTCTTACCTACGAAAACTTGACACCATACCTCTTCTGAGAACTCTCAGGGAACCTGACGTTCCTCTCGACTTGTCAGTTAGGATTTCCTTTAGTTAGGACTTATAAGTAACCTTCCTGACTACGACTTCGCCTTCGAAGTTATGAAACTGGTGGACTATGTTTCTTGAAAAGTGACCTTTTCTGAGAATTACGACCCTTTCCAACTTCCACCCTCCTCTTCCCCGACCGTCTCCTAATCTGCCACCCCACCGCAGTGGCTGAGTTACCTGAACTCAAACTTGTTCGTGAACCTCTACGACTTCCTGTTCCTTCGGACCACACGACGTCAGGTACCCCAGTGTTTCTCAAACTGTTCTGACTCGTTGACTTGGCGTTGTTTGTTACAAATCTTTTTCCCTAAAAATTAGATGAAATAACTTCATATCGATTAAACGTTACATAAAACGACATGTCGTTTCACTAAGTAAATATGTATACATATGTAAGAAAAAAAAGTAAACCCACGTACACCAGAATCTACGTGTACCCAAAGAGAGAGATCAACGTCGTACGGTCGAGTCGTCAACACAACACCCCGGAACCAACAGGAGGTCGGACACCCTAGAATCAAAGGACTCGTCCGTGGCTTGGGTGTGGGGAACGTGACTGACCACCTAAGAATTGGTGACCTGGTGGTCCCTTCAGGGACGTAAGAAAAAGTAAAAGAAAAGGTAATGTCAAATAACGTCCTATCTTTTTAAAACGCTAAGGTAAAACATTACTTGTATTATAGAATAATGTCATGAAACACATGGATTAAGTGTACATTCCCTTTTATATTCATATATTATAAAAAAATATATGTACATATGGATATATCGTGTCTGATAAACCATATGTCTGTATATACCGAGGGAACGAGTGAGCGAACGAGTCAGTGCAGGCTGAAAAACGTCGGAGAACCGGACATCGAACGGTCTGAGGAGACAGGTATCCTAAAACGTCCTTTCTTATGACCTCATACCACGGTGAAGGATAAAGTCCTCTAGAAGGGTTAGGTCCCTAGTTTTGTCGAAGGAACCCAGAGGACGACGTATCCGTCCACCTAAGAAATGGTGATCGCGATGGACCCTCCGGGTGAATATATATTTCTATGTATTTATAACGAAGACACACTTAATACACTATATGACAACACGATTATACGAGAACGGGAGATATACACAACATATCTCATATATACGAATACATCTCTCATATAAATATATCTTATTACATACTGATTCAAATATGTGTTTGTGTCTGTGTGTGTGTGTGTGTATGTATGGGTGTCACCCATAAATTTTATGACAAATGACGGGTCCCACGGAAACTAAAATGTTACTTTTTAAGTTTTCGACCACCCAACTTGGGAACGACCGGACCACACACTCAGATCTTAAGCCCCTTCAAACAGGACCCCACGGGAGTGTACAAAATAACGATTTTAGTCTAAGTGGGACCCGAATTTGTGAGAAAACTCGCGGGGAATATACAGACATCTCCTACGTGACCTTCGTTCGAAAGAAAGACAGAAGTCTGAAGGGTCCACTGGAGGACATCAAACTACCTCCGAAAGAGTAGAAAGACGTACAACGGTTTTAAGAAGTGGGAGACACGTGGCTCCTGGTTTTCTTTATGTCTCTCAAAGTCTCCTTACTCTTTTTACCGAAATAGAAACGAACGTTTCCCCTTATGTATCTTAACACGACGGGGAGACCCACTTATCCTTCTCCAAAATATAGGGTCACTTCCAGAATGAAAAAAAAAGGAGACGTCTTAAAGTTTTACCGGTGTCGAAACGTTGAGTCGTTAGTCCAGACCGCAGGGACTTCAATAGTCGGAGACTGGAAGAAAGACTCTGCGTCTTACGACGTTCGCTCACATCCCCCTCTTCTTACGGTCTACGTCACATAGTAGATATACCTCAGACTCTCATTAATCGAAACAATTTCTGTTCAGGTCGATGTTCACAAACAATCATCATTGTCGATTCTTCATTAGGTCTAACGAATTGAGAACTTCCGGACAAACCGACCATATACGGTTTTCGACAAGTGAGTAAAGACAAAAACGACGTCGTCACTCAACACGATACTATTGAGAGAAGTATAGGTATAAGGTATTGTAAACAGGTTAGAAAATTTGTCCGTAAAAGGGTTTTTCATCTTAAAGACCCCCGGTTCTCATAGAAATTTTCAGAAAGTAAAACCTTTTAAGATAAGATGTAAACGGAGATTTTACAACATCCGTAGAGGTGACGAAAATAAACATATATATAGAGTCAAGGGACAGGGGAATAGATATAACCATAGTACTACTCTTCTTTTTCCTATAGAATAAGAAAAAAAATTTTGGAAACAAATAACCAAAAAATCATCGCGGGACACCGTACACCATAGTACCAAGGGGTTGGTCCCTAGCTTGAACGTGGGGGACGTAGGCTCCCGTCCCATAATACGTGACCTGATGGTCACGTACATACACGTTCGAGCACAGGCTGAGAAATACTGGGGTACTTGACGTCGGGTGGACCGAGGAGACAGGTACCTCAAAAGATCTGTTCTTATGACCTCGCCCAACGGTAAAGGATGAGGTCCCCTAGAAGGTCTGGGTCCCTAGTTTGTTCACAGAGGCCACAGAGGCCGGAACCGTCCACCTAAGAAATGGTGACACGGGGGACCCTTCGGATGGACCTTAAGAAAAGTAAACATACAGAAACTAACAATCATCCAATTTAGTAGAAGGGCAACCAAAAGAGGGAAATAAAGAAAACCCTTAGTTGAAACGTAGAAGTATAGGATCCAACTAAAAACAACCCCACAGGTAGAAAAAATTTTTTAATCTCCAAGAAAACACAACTCTTGTTGGAACGAGATCATATAGTGTATATATACACCCTATATATATATATGTCTCTCTCTCCAGTCGTTATTAAAGTCTTGACGTAGATACAATTTGACCAGAAAAAAAAAAAATTTGATGGAAGAGAATATTAAGTCATTCCTCCCTGACTAACTTTTAAACTCTCCGACTACCCCTTAGTCTGGATTCTTTCTACCGTTCCCCACGTAATCAGTAAGGACGTCCACCTCAAGACACTACACCGAAGGTCGAGACGGCTACCTCTCCAACGACTTAAGTGATTTAAACTCAGGTCTGCCCTATCCGTCAGAAAGTGACGGTTAAAAATCCTTCTAATCTTTCCCGCAAGGATAACATGTCCTATGGAGTCCCGTCAGAATAAATGAATAAAAATAGACCCGACTACTCACTAAATCCCTTCTACCATAACTGTAGAAACTCAATTATCGGCGAGTGGGTACCGAAAATTAGGACTAAATACCGATACCAAATTCTCGTCCTTAGTTCACGTCGTTAAATACATTACCTCGCTTGGTGACGGGGCTTTTCGTCGGACTTGCAAGTCTCCAATAATCAAGTATTTTTGCAGTCTCCACTCATAGAAACAAACCACCCTATCGACAAATTAAACTTTAGACCCTTCAACGAAATAAAAAACAGACTTCTCTCTCCCCTTTTTTTATCCACAAAACCTAATGTAAAACACACATTAAGACATACTGTCTATATAATTTAATCGGAATTGTTCCGAAAACCTCAAGACGGAGATGTGACATTTAAAATAAACTGAAAAAGTAAACGTCCACCGTACTTTGGTAAAGTACATATAAAGTACCCGAGGCTTCTCGGTCTTTTCAGACGCGTCATTACACTCCAGAGTCGGGTAAGTAAGACTTCGTCTATGGTAAGACTTCGTCTGCGCCCGTGCACTATCCCCTTATAACAGACGCAAATACAAAACCCATTTTTTATAATTGTCGTTCGGGGTTTTGAAAAACAAACCACCTCTTTGGTCATAATCATTCCAGACTCGTTCAAACCTCATCCTTATGCCAAGGAGAAACAAAAAGGTAGTTTTCGTATCTACGGAGACAAATCTCTTGAACGGAGTACCTCCTTCTGTTTTAGTTCCACGACAAAACCTTGGACTAAGATGATGTCTTTTAAAATCTTCCGTAAAACAAACATTTGGATCATTAATTTGAGTAAACGTACACACTTAAAACATGAGTTTAGAAGTGGTGAGTTGAGGGGTGGAACCTTGAATTGTGAGTCCCGAACTTAAATCAAACCAATAAAGGTCTAAATAAAGGGTAATTTTTCATTATAACTCTTATTTCAGAAAACCCTCTCTACAGTCTACTCTTTTAATAGTCTTCCATAAACGGTGTTTACATGTGTAAAGTTGACTTCGCTCACCACGGAAATTTTTTTATTAAAAGGCTAAACCAACCGTGTAGACAACGACATATTTAATGTATTAAAGGGGAGCCTCTGTAATGAAATTCACCGTCACCAGTGTTTGTACTTTGTGGCTTCAGTACAAAAAGTAAAGGATCGTTCACAGAAACTTAGTTTAAGAAAAGGGAGACCGACTTCTTATCTAAAAAAAAGGGGAAAAGTAAACGAAAAAGAAGTAACGAAACGTTTTAAACCTTAGTTAATCCCCCTATCTAAACAATTGCCAACGGAATTAATCAAACGATTATCGATGTTAGCGTTTCATTAAAAAAGGTTCGACGGACTTAGAAATCCATACATCTCTATATTCATATTATTAGTAACGAAGTCTCACGACATAAAACGATTGTTACATACATTTGTAGTTATCTGTCGGTCCCTCACCAAAATGACACCATTAAGTAGAGAAAAATATCACAACCCCTCTCCTGGGAAAAAGACTAAAATCACTAAGTACCCCTCACAAAAATACACGCATCTTCCTTTTATTACGGTAATAAAACCATCCATTCGAGATGAGAACGAACTATTTCTCGATTACATATACAGAAATGTAAATACTTTATGTCTTACATGAACACATTAAATGGTCGAGGGTCAGCCATCAGGTCTTCTTGTGAATGAAAACGAAATAACTGATACGGTTTCGGAAACTGACACACCTAGTGTCGTTTTAAGAATTTCTCTACCGTTATGGTCTGATGGACTGGATGGAGGACTCTTTAGACATCCGTCCAGTTCTTTGTTGTCAATCTTGACCTGTACCTTGTTGTCTGACCAAGGTTTAACCCTTTCCTCATCCAGTTCCGACATATGACAGTGGGACGAATAAATTGAAGATACGTTTCATGTAGTACATTTTACGGACCGACTTACTTCGTCTTCGACCTTAATTCTAACGGTTCTCTTGATAGTCATTGGAGTCTATACGTCTACTGTGGTGGCAATACCGTCTTTCACTTCTTCTTGATTTCTCGGAGAACTACTTTCCCTTTCTCCTCTCACTTTTTCGATCGAATTTTGAGTTGTAAGTCTTTTGCTTCTAGTACCGTAGGTCAGGGTAGTGAAGTACCGTTTATCTACCCCTCTGTTACCTTTGTCACTCTCTGATAAAAACCCCCCGAGGTTTTAGTGACGTCTACCACTGACGTCGGTACTTTAATTTGCTACGAACGAGGAACCTTCTTTTCGATACTAGTTGGATCTGTCGTATAATTTTTCGTCTCTGTAATGAAATGGTTGTTTCTAAGAAGATCAGTTTCGATACCAAAAAGGTCATCAGTACATACCTACACTCTCGACCTGATATTTCTTTCGACTCGTGGATTCTTAACTACGAAAACTTGACACCACAACCTCTTCTGAGAACTCTCAGCGAACGTCACGTTCCTCTAGGTTGGTCAGGTAGGATTTCCTTTAGTTAGGACTTATAAGTAACCTTCCTGACTACGACTTCGACTTCGAGGTTATGAAATCGGTGGACTAAGTTTCTCGACTGAGTAACCTTTTCTGGGACTACGACCCTTTCTAACTTCCGCCCTCCTCTTCCCCTACTGTCTCCTACTCTACCCACCTACCGTAGTGGCTACGTTACCTGTACTCAAACTCATCCGAGGTCCTCAACCCACTACCTGTCCCTCCGGACCGCACGACGTCAGGTACCCCAGCGTTTTTCGACCTGTACTGACTCGCTGACTTGACTCAACCATAAGTGTGTGTCTGTCTGTGTGTGTCCACACTTTATAATCATGAAGATTCATAATCATGAAGATTTATAATCTCTGAAGATTCCTGAACCGTCGAGGGTCAAGGAATCTCCGAAGTGGAGACAGAACAGTCAATATACTTTGGGCGAACAAGGAGTAATTTATGATACTTATCTATTTTTATATTACCAACATAATATTTACTACACAGGGATGTCAATCTAGTCTACCCTGAGAACTCTGGATGACTCATGTTGAGTACTGAATTGTACCAAATAAAGATTGGGAGTAGTGTGTAAAGGACGTCCAACCATCTCAGGGGAACACGTCCCAGGTCCGAGTACCTTCGAGCCCCTCGACCAACCACATGGGAGACCGAGTCTTCGAGGGACGCCGTCCCTTCTCACACGGACCAGTGTGTCGTCGAGGTGTTACGACTCGATATTCTGAGTCAACATTCTAGTACGAGTCAACTTTCTAGTCAACATTCTAGTACAGGTACCAGACACCTTTGGGAACCAGTGTCGACCAGTACCTGAACGTAGATTGGTGTCTCCACGACCTCTTTACCCCTTTCATGTACTAATAAACAGGAAGTCGTTTACAGGACGGTACGTTATATTGTTGATATGCAAAGTTCCTAAAAAGTGAAAAGATTAGTTATGGTAAAAAAGTATCTTATCAGAAAACACACTAAACGAAAATACTGAAATACAGTTTACGTACGTAGAACAGAACACTTTCAGTGAGTCAGAACAGGTTGAGAAACACTGGGATACCTGACATCGGACGTCCGAGGATACAGGTACCTTAAGAGGTCCGTTCTTATGACCTCACCAATTGGACAGGGAAGAGGTCCCCTAGAAGGGTTGGGTCCTTAGCTTGGTCCCAGACGACGTAACGTCCACCTAAGAAATGGTACGTACGTACGATTCAACGAAGTCAGTACAGGCTGAGAAACACTAGGATACTTGGCATCGGGTGGTCCGAAGAGACAGGTATCCTAAGAGGCCCGTTCTTAGAACCTCAACCAACGGTATGAGAGGAGGTCCCCTAGAAGAGTTGGGTCCCAGAGAATACAGAGAATGTCACCATCCGTCCAAGAAATGATAATTGCGGTGGATCCTTCGGGAAATATATTTTATGTATAATTATTTACTTTCTTCGGTTAGACTCTTCCGATTACGACATACCAAGGTCTAAATACTATAGAACCTTTTCCCTTTTGACACCTCTGTCCCTTGTCTAGTCACCACCGGTCCCCACCCCTGCTTTCCTACTTAAACCGTTTCGGGTCTCTCCAAACCTCGGAATTGCCACCTAACGTACAGTAACAGGTAAACAGGTTTGAGTATCTTCTACACCATGGATCTCATTTGAGCCTACATTTGGTACCCACTGTGACTACATATTCAGTCACATCCAAGTGGTCAACATTGTTTACATGGTAGACCACCCCCTACAACTAACACCTATTCCCCCTGACACGTGGACACCTCCGTCCCCCGTCCCCTTTCAAACATGGGTGGGGAGAGAACGAGACTTGGATTTTGACGAGATTTGTTGTCAGAAATATTTTTGTTTGGTTTTTGGAGTTCATGTCTTTTAACTCAATTGGATTGTCAAATTCCAGTCTGACAGTAATTGGGGATCGTTCTGGGGAAGAACGAAATAAAAGACGAAAAGGGAATGGAAGGTTGGGATCAAGTAAAGAGAAGGGGTACCCAAGGACAGGATTACGTAAACTACTCCTCGACGGTTATAATACATAGAAACATTTTATACATCAGTACCACACATCCATACACAATTCCGTAAACTACCCATAATAGAATGTAGGAACGAAGACAAAGAAGAACAAAGCGAACCATATAAAATTCTAGATCCGCACAACAAATAGATTTGAAAACGAACCGACAGGTATCGTAAGTAAACGGTACAAATCGTAGAAGACCATCTTACACCTTTTGGAGACACACACACACGATACAGTACAGTCAGCACACGTTGAGAAACGTTAGGATACCTGACATTGGGTGGTCCGAGGAGACAGGTACCCTAAGAGGTCCGTCCTTATGACCTCACCTAACGGTACGAGAGCAGGTCCAATAGAAGGCCTGGGTCCCTAGCTTGGACGTAGAGAACATAACCACCCACCTAAGAAATGGTACTTATGGTGGACCCTTCGAGTTGAAGATCCAGAACTCTTATTTTGCCAGGTCACACGTCGGACACCTTTTGATCTCACAACACCGTCAGTCTCACCCCCAACCTTTTATTAAAGATCTGTGTCTCATAACTTCTTCTCTCACTCAAATAATTCTTGTTTCTCGTCTCTATTACACCCACGACACTCGTGTCACCCGACTGGAGGACTGGCCGGTCCCTCTCGGTTGACTTCCCTCTTATCTCAAATGATCTTACCCTCTACAAGAATCTTGACACCCACCCGAGTTCCCTCTCGACTCCGAAAACACCCATCAACAATAAGTCAGTGAGTCAGTACAAACTGAGAAACACTGAAGCACCTGACGTCGTGTGGTCCGAAGTGACAAGAAGTGATAGAGGGTCTCAAACGAGTTTGAGTATAGGTAACTCAACCACTACGGTAGGTTGGTAGAGTAATAGATAGATAACGAGTGAAGAGGACGGGATTCAGAAAGGGTCGAAGTCCTACAAAAGGTTACTCAGTAGAGAAGAGTACGCAATCATCGGTTAAAAATATCGGAGTTCTGTTTTAAGTATGACCTTCCCACCGTAATCCACTAATCAATCCCACGACATCCCACTCATGGTATGTAAAAACGGATTATACCACAGTCCTTCGACCGGTCATTCCTAACCCCCCTAAAACCGTCACCAATTTCACCCCGAGTCAGTTAATGTCTCTACTGGAACCAAGGTCTGAGGTAAAGACACCGGAAGCACTTCCCGGAACGTGGACACTGGATCCATACCTTGAGGAGTGTCTCGTGAACTAAAGGTGAATACTAAAAACAAGTCAGCAATTCAGTATAGGTTGAGAAACCCTGGGGCACCTACCGTCGTACGGTCCGAAGGAACAGGAAGTGATAGAGAGTCTTAAACGAGTTTGAGTACAGGTAACATAGTCACTACGGTAGGTTGGTAGAATACTACCAACCTAAGTTTAATAAATTTTACAACACGACCAGGTATCAGGGAGACACCCGACCCAGGATAGACATCTATATAACGGAAACTACGTCCTTTTCAAGGTCTGTTCGATGCCTGAGACTGGTCGAAGGGTTTCAGGGCGACCCGTCTCCCGTTCACCCGACTGTGGGAGTGGTCGCTAAGATTTTGGTCGGACTCGACGTCCTAGAAGACCTCTCAAACCAAGGTTTCATTTCTTAAGACCCGTATGTGTGAGGATTAGGGATGATACGACGTACTTCTTTAATTTTTTTTTTTAGAGTAATCAAAATCTCGACACCCGTAAACCTGTGTTACCACCTCTAGGTGTCTGGACTACAAACATAACCGACCCTTCAGACATAAAGAACTTCTATGTGTGATTCACTAAACTACACAACGAAATCCCCTCTCCTACCTTTAAGTACGACACAAACCTTCCAAAGACACCCCGTCCCCTCGCCTGTAGGGTAACCACATTAAAATAATCAGTATTTTTCGTGATTAATTTTTTAATTTTAATTTAAATATAAAATTAATTTAATTTTATGTTTTTGTCCGAAGGGACCACCGAACCACCATTTCTTAGATGGACGATTACGTCCTCTACTCGCAAGGTAAGGACCTAGTCCTTCTAGGAGACCTCTTTCTTTACCGTTGGGTGAGATCATAAGAACGGACCCTTTAGGGTACCTGTCTCCTCGGACAACCCGATATCGGGTACCCGAACGTTTGTTTAGTCAGTGTTGAATCGCTGATTTGTTGTTGTTACTTTTTATACTTTTATCCATTCACTTAGTTTGTCCTTCGTAAGAAAGTACCACACAATTCCCTTTATCCAAACGTAAACCCATACACACACTAACTCATACCAGATATAATTTTTATTAAGGTAACGTTTAAAGTGTTTATATGGGTTCCTATCGAAATTAATCTCTTTACAGAGTCCCCAGTTTCATGTATCTTTGGTTTCCCGTTGGATTTGACTCCGTCCTTCCAAAAAGTCTTGTTCCGTACCTTTAGACGTTCCCGACAACTATTAAATGTTCACTGAAGGGACACTTCTTAGGACACATAGTTCTCGTTAAGAGACGACCACTGGTTGAGCTCAACCCCATCTACGACTTGTTATCTTTCGAAGCCTCCTTAAAAGATCAAGAAACACTCTTTCTACACGTCACCTTCCAGACCTGGTGCACCCGTTTTGAAGGACTCTCCGTTTTCACCCTAGAAAACGTAGTAAATACTACGTGAAGGACCCTGAGTCTCTACACTACTGAGTTATTTCCTTCAAAGGACCCCCTAATACCAGTTCAAACCCCGTTGCTAACGTCCGTCTCGACTTATGTAAGACCGTAGTCTGAGTCGACGTAGACTTGAATGGATGAGTCGGGAGGAAGGACGTCCACTGTCTCTGAGCCTTCCGTCTCTCTGTTACGACCACAAAAGAGGACTACCCATTCGGTGTTCCGTGAAGGTTTTGTAGTAGACCGACTCAAGAGTACGACGAGACACGGTCTTTAGTCTGTCTACAGTAGAGGCACAGTACTCATTTCTTCGAAGACAACCAAATCCTATCTCCAGCCGTCTGAAAAGGATAATTCCCGAGTTATCAAAAGAAAAAAAAGAAAAAACGTTTAGTGTTTACCAGGGAATGTAGAGGTAAGTGGAACTAGGGAGGTTCCAGTTCCATTGTCTCCCCGACGAACACCCACCTCGACTGAGCATTAGACTCTGACCCTCCCTCCTCTTTTACTCCCTCCACCTATCTCCTTTTCTTTCTTTTATGACTTTGGTGAACCTGTGAACTTGGGTAACGGTGAATCTTTAAATTCATTGTATATTCGTCACTTTTAGTGAGGAGCCGAGACAGGTTTATTCAACTGAAAAGACAGCGGTCAATGACTTTTAAGACCGATTTTGTGACTCTAACATTATTATTATTCATTCGGATTCGGACTATTTTATTAAAGACACAAGGTACACGACAAGATCTTCTGAACACGTACGGAGTAGGTAGATGGGTGGGTAGACAGAGAGAGAAAGAGACAGGAGACAGGAAGAGACAGAGGAGAAAGTTAGGTAGGTTGTTGACGTACCTCATCGTACTCTAATAATGGTCCTATTCTAATAATGGGATTCAAATACCAACCTTCACGGCCGTCCGTTACATCGGACTAGTGACCTGGTGAGACAAGGTCTTTCTGTGTTTCGAATCACTCTGACGTGTTACTTAACACAAAGTGTTCATTCTTTACTTTATATTGGGCTTTCCTCTGTGTGAATCTCGACCGTAATATCGGCCTCCAAACTCGCCGCAAACGACATTGTAAGACTCGTGACTGTGCCCACTAACGATGGGAGGGGGAGAGGGAGAGAGGGAAGGAAGAAAGGAGGGAAGGTCGCTTCTCCCTCCGATTCCTAGAACCCAATGAGTGGTGGGTGCAAACGGTGTTTTTTATGGTACCTAAATTAAACACGTAGTATACCATGGTCGTAGTATCTACTACCGACACTACAACTCTCCCCTTCTTTCTGGTAACATTTACGATTATCTGTAAAACTCTACACCGGCGCACCTATTTAATCTTAACAATTGTAATAAATATACCTATTAATATATTAAAGATTTAAGTGTCTTTATTAAACCGAATTACTAAAGATTTACGTGTGTCATAGTGTAATCCTCCGAAAATAATTACGACAAGTACATCCCTCTTTGGTTCTGACTCTTAGGACTTAGAAATTATACGGGTATCTTGTCTGAGATCTTTTAAGAGAACGGAATACTCTCCTTAAAGACTCGGTAACGTTTCTCCGGTTCTAGTAAGTGTTTCAGAAACGTCATCAAAGGCGAAACCTCTGGGGAGGGTTGTGGGACGAAACAGTAATAAACCTCTGACACCCATGGAAACGTATATTAAACGTATGTCAGTAAAAGTGACGTCACTTTCTTATGTCAATAAGTATACGGGCGAGTTTTGATCCCACTCGTATTCGAAAGTAAATGTCTCAGACAGAAATCCCGTGTGAAGTAAAGTGAATCTTATTTAATAGTATGTAAATAGTAATCAATCGTTCAATAATTGTAATTATATTTGTTTATACACCGCGTAAAGAAACCCTTCTAACGCAAAAATTAGTGAATCACTTACATCGTCCGTCACAGATGTATAAAATAAAAAATTACCGACACGAAAGAGTCAAAGGTATAAGTGTAATTTTTGTATTAAGGTCCGTGAAACGTAGTCAATCGAGTCTTACGTGAATTAACTCCACTCCCCCCAATTTTTCCTTGAAAAGAGAAAGTCACTGTTTGTTGAAGGAGTCTGTGGAAAAATGTGAACTCTCAACGAGATTAAACAACCAATTCCTACAGAGGTAGATGTCGCTCGTTGCAAAATTTTAAATTGAAGTACTTTACAGTCTTATCCTTTGTTCTTTACGATCCAAAGGAGCCTCCAAGGAACAAGTCTTCTACCCAAGATTGTTGATTATACTGATTAATCCTGCCTGCCTTTAATGATACCTGAGAGAAATTATTTAGTATTTCGAAGTTAATGTGATTTACTATAAAACGTTTAAAATAAGGAACGAATATACTCTTGTTTCATTCTTTCCTCATTCCTTCATAACCATGTCGACAAACATAAAAAATAGGTCACAAGATCTCCAGAGTCAAGAGACTGGTAAATTCCTACTTTCGTACTTAAAACCCGGTTCTTTCTTATCTAAAATGACAAACAATTGACCCATGGTTAACCCGTTCAATGTCCTAAAGCAGTTTGAAGTTATAGAAGTAGACTTTTACCCCTACGATCATTATCATAAATAAAGTATCCCAGTGTCCTTTCTAAATTCCTGCAGTCCGTACGTATCTCGAATCGTATTTTCGTTTCTCTTTCCCTGAAGGGATTACCAGGACACCGATTCTGAGACTCGAGGATTACGTCCCCCGTACTCAAACTAGGGACAAGACCCTTGATCTAGGGTGTTCGGTGTTGATTCTCAAACGAACAGTGTTGATTTCTAAGACGTACGACTTTAATTCTGGGTCGGGTCGGTTTAGTTATGTATATAAACAAAAATTCTCCTTTTCCTCTCTTCACGAGTTAAAAATGGAAGATCATACACCACAACCTCTTCTGAGAACTCTCAGGGAACCCGACGTTCCTCTAGGTTGGTCATGTAAGATTTCCTCTGGTCGGGACCCACAAGAAACCTTCCTCACTACGATTTCGACTTTGTGGTCATGAAACCGATGGAGTACGTTTCTCAACTGAGTAACCTTTTCTGAGACACGACCCTCCCTAACCCCCGTCCCCCTTCTCCCCTGTTGTCTCCTACTCTACCGACCTACCGTAGTGGCTGAGTTACCTACACTCAAACTTACTTGATGTCCTCAACCACTATCTGTCCGGACCGTACGACGCTAAGTACCCCAGCGTTTCTCAGCCTGTGTTGACTCGCTGACTTGACTTGTCTCGTAATTATAAATAACGCCACACTATAAGTCAACGACGAAGAGCAACAAGTGAACGAGTCAACACAGACTGGGAAACGTTGGGGTACCTGACGTCGTGTGGTCCGAGTAGACAGGAGACAGAGGACCTCAAACGAATTTAAGTCAAGGTAAATTAACCACTACGATAAATTGGTAGAGTAGGAGAGAACGGGGCAAGAGGAAAACAGAAATAAAAAAGGGGTCGTAGTTCCAGAAAAGGTCACTCAGTCAAGAAGCGTAGTCCAGTGGTTTCATAACCTCGAAGTCGAAGTCGTCGTCAGGAAGGTTGCTTATAATTCCCAACCAAAGGAAATCCTAACTGACCAAACTAGAGGAACGACAGGTTCGCTGAGAGTTCTCGGAAGAGGTCGTAGTGTTAAGTTTTTGAAGTTAAAAAGTCGTGAGTCGGAAAAAATATCAGGTCAAGAGTGTTGGTATGTACTGATGACCTTTTTGGTATCGAAACAAAATAAAATAGAGAAAGGAGGAAAAGTACCAACCATGGGGAACTTTGGTTGGGACCTCCACTCGCTACCCCTCCACGACCAGTGTCAAGACTGAACGACAACACATTTCACATTCTCAGATCTCTCCTTCCCTGTCGTAACCGTCGATGTCGGTAGTATGACATAAAAACTTTAAACAAATTTATTTTAAATAAACCAACCTAGAATCAACTCCGTCCGTTTGAGAATCAACGTCGCATACTCTAGATCAAGGGACTTGGACCCTAGCTTGTACCCGGAGGACGTAACCCCCGAGTTTCAGAATCGGTAACCTGGTGACCCGTTTAGGGTCAGTATGACATAACTTATAACCTTCGATTGGTTCTCTCCTCTAAAGTCACGAGTATTGGTGGGGTTCTACCTTGGACACACTTCTCTTCCGTCTAATTAGTCGAACTACTATCACTAGCAAAGGGAACATGTGTATCTCCCTTTGAAGTACAACGTGTGGAATTTATATATACTAAAAATAAATTTCTTCCTGGGGTTGTGAAGGGATAAAGTACTGTCATAAGACCCTCGAGGGACAGAGTCTAGGAATGTCACGGAACACTAGTCCGACTCATAAGAAGTGGGACACTCCAGTTCAGGGTGGGGATATGAGACCGAAAACTTTAAGGACACACTACACTGGCGCACCCTGTGGACCCACCGGAAAGGACTGGTACTCACCACCGGTGTACCATATCCTCAGGGTCGTGAAGGAAGTTAGGTTTCACCGATGTAAGAGGTCGTAGTTCAAGTTTCCTCTTCTGGAGTAATGAGAACTATTTTCCGAGACACAAGAGGATAGTCCGACTCAAGACCCACGGAAGGTGGTAAATCTTTGTAGCCTCCTCCGCACCCTTACTGTTTCCAGCTGGAACTCCCCACGACACCCCGTACCTCCCAGTGTGTGAGGAGAAATCCGGTAGAATCCACACCAATTAAAGTCAGGGAAGAACCTCGTCCCAATCTTCCCAAATCCTCCCTACTCCCGACCTCTCTGTCTCCTTCCCTTCTCCCCTCCTCTCCCTTCTCTCTTCTCATCTCCTGTCTGGTCTCTCCGACGTTAGTGGACCGATACACATTCTGTCAAGTCTCGAACAGAACTGAGAAAAGTCTAAATAAATTTTTAAACCTCAATGAATTAACTTAAAACAGAAAACGAGATCAAAAAAAAAAAAAAAATTAACTTCCTATTAACGAAATGTCTTAAAACGACAAAAGACAGTTTGGAGTCGTACTTAGTCGTATCCATATGTATATAGGGGAGGGAAAACTTTGAGGGAGGGTAGGGTGGGAAGATCCAACTATATCTCGGGGACAAACTCAAAGGACTCGGTATGTCGTTTAAGGGTAGCCGATAGATAAAATACATACCTGTAATGAAACGACTGATTCCAGGCAGATCAGTTCCGATACCAAAAAGGAGACCAGTACATACCTACACTCTCAACTTGACACTTCTTCCGACTCTCGGCTTGTTAACTACCAAAACTTGACACCACAACCTCTTCTGAGAACTCTCAGGGAACCTGACGTTCCTCTAGGTTGGTCAGGTAAGACTTCCTCTAGTCGGGACCCTAAAGAAACCTTCCTTACTACGATTTCGACTTTGAGGTCATGAAACCGGTGGAGTACACTTCTCAATTGAGTAACCTTTTCTGGGACTACGACCCTCCCTAACCCCCGTCCTCCTCTTCCCCTGATGTCTACTATTCTACCGACCTACCGTAGTGACTGAGCTACCTGTAATCAAACTCACTTGAGGCCCTCAACCACTACCTGTCCCTCCGGACCGCACGACACTAAGTACCCCAGCGTTTCTCAGCCCTGTGCTGACTCGCTGACTTGACTTGACTAGACTCTTATAAAATAGTTCACGTCTTTTTTCTTACCCCGTAGAAATTACTATAGTAATTATTAAATTATATTATCTAAATATAAATTAAATATAATTAGGATATGTTTTATATAAATTTTAAGACATAGAGGATGTAAAAATAATCTATAGGTATCCTGTAAATCTTTTTGACCGTTTTTCTATTTTTTAATGATTTAAAGTTTTTCATCTTAAAAAAAGTACACACACTAAGTGAATATGTATATGTGTATATAATAAAAACTTTAATAAAAGGTAATGTCCAATAATGTTCTAAGACTGATATCAAACGATACGATATGTCATTTGAAAACGAACAACGTATAAATAAAAAAAAACTTAATCTTTATATCGTAAGATACGTATGATTCATTTTGTTTACCTTAACTTTACAGTATTTAAAAAATCAATCCGTTTTTAAACTATCAAAAGATTTTATATATATAATATGTATAAGAAATATATAGACATATGTTATTGAAAAGATGACATGAACTATTAATGTTAGTGCTCAGTAGTAACCTTACACTAATTGGATTGTTACATTTTATTAACGTATATCAGACCTTCCAGTTCGTCTCACTACACCCTTCACTTTCACGTACAAAGAAGGACGAGGCGTTCAGACAGAAAACCAAACACGTAAATTAGGTAAATGTAAATTACATTAATAACTATATCTACTAGAATAATGGGAAAAGAATTAACAAAACCCAAATAAAAGACATCCATCCCGAAAGGAAGAGAACAAAAGACGGATTTTCCTCAAGGAAATCGTAAATAAAGAGGTAGTTTAGACTTCCTTTCAGAACGATCCATCTCTTAAGAACCAACATCAAAGTAGGGAGAGTAGTGAAATTCATACAGTACGGTAAGTGAAGACCGAACATCTCAAAGACAACTCTTTAGTCGACTATCCGACTACCCTTAAGGGAACATACAATAAACAACAAAAGGGGAACAACGTAAATTATAAAATAGACAGAAATTCAAAACAACCAAACTAAGGACACACAGAGTCACAAAAGGATGAACCCAAATAGGAAGGACCCTGAGAGACGTGAAGGACCTGAACTAACTAAATTAAAGGAAAGAGTACAAGTCCTTCAAAAGTCGATAAAAAAGTTTATAAAAGAGTCTAGGAAAGAGAGAGAGAAGAAACCTCTGACGATATAATGTTCACAATCACGTAACTTACAACAGGGTCTCCAGAGAATCCGACAGAAGTAAAGAAAAGTAAGAAGGGGGGTGGGGAGGGGTTAAGATAAGACTCCAGCACTAAAGGTGGTAAGACAGGAGGTCCAGTAAATAGGCACGAAGACGGAGTTAACAAGACGACATCTAAGGAAGATCATATAGTAAATAGAGACAAACAGGAAATCAAGAAGATCCAGACACCGTCTGTAAAGAACGTAGAAGAGTGAGAAACGGAGGTAAGAAAAAGACTCTAGGCCTTAGTAGAAGTGATAGTAATAAGACTTAAGAAAAAGACCTTCTAACGGATAGAGGTGGAGTAAATCAACAGAAAGACCCCAAAATAGAACAGGGAAGTAGACCCTGTACTGAAAGACGAAAAAGTACGACTAATCGAAAGACATTGCACCGAAAACAAAATCAACAACACCCTAATAACAAGAATGAAGAAGACAGACGGGAGACTACCTCCTTCGATTCTCAAAATACATTCGAAGGACTACCCTCCCGGTCCACCACCCTTTTTGACCCAGAACGAGACCACCCGTCCTGAAACGAGTCATTTCGAAATTGGGTTAATAAACGACTACACACCCCATGGAAGGGACCATCATAAAACCGGACTCCGGCGACCCCGGACCCCAGATACCTGAGATACCATCCCAATTACCGTTTGAGGTTCTCGCCGAATACGGTTTCTCCTGGAAGAGTTTGTCGACGACAGTCAATGGGGTAAGGACACCGCTCGGGAACGGTTGACGGAGGTGTCCTCTGGGAGGTTGTGATCTTCCATCAAAACCAAGACAAAGGACACCCTAGTGACGAGGAAAGGAGACCCAGAACCACGTGAGTTCTGAAACGAACACGGGAGGTTCTGACCTCAGAGACAAAGGGACTCAGGACACCTTCAGAACACTAGTTTAGGGTGACCGGAAGTTCTGGTCTAAGGGATCTGGTTGCCTAAGGGTCAGGAAACAACCTAGGACTCTGACCCTTCGGACTGCGCCCCAAGTCTTGGAAGTGTTGTCACCCTCTTGAAGAAACCATAATAACAAGAGGTCAAACACCCAGTGGGTCGACCACCCATACCCTAAACTAAAATAGGACTAACACGGGGAGGATGGTAGAGTGACGTCGAAGGAGAAACAGAAACCTGCTCCCCATAGGAAAAAACCACCCAACGTCACAGGAGGACAGCTACTACCAGGTTGTCGGTCAAAGGTAAAACCACGAGAACGTCCTCCTCTACATACGTACAGGATGACGTGACAGAACTTTACCTTCTGAGTTGTATAAAGTAAATGGGTTAATCAAAAATAACTTTCAACTTGGACCTCTAACCGAGAGGAAAGATCGAGAACAAGAACTATTCAGTCGGAGATATTCACTTCGCACGATAAACCGTGAGACCCTACCCTACCCCACTAAACTTCTTCTTATTCTGTTTAAAGGAACAGCAATTTGTTAAATATAATGTTCTTTCGTGAGAACATAAACTACTGTACTTGGACACAGAAGTAAGGTACACTTCCGAAAGAAGTCGTTCCATCCTTGACATACGACACCTGTCTCCTTCCCACTCCTGTCCAACAATTTATTTAAGGTCTCCGAGGATTCCTTACTCTCGGTGTGTAAGATGGGATACAGGGTTTTGGGTCCACGTCTCAGACATGTATTTACGCATGTAAATAGTTATATCGGAAGTTCATAATTTCTGGTATAAAGGTTGTACCACCCAAGTTCGGTTATACGGTAGAACCTTTTTAGGCATTTGTATGTACAGAAGAATAGAAGTGAAAAACAGAACTAAATAAGACAAGAAGGACAACCCACTTTACATCGGAGACTATCGAATACTACCTACCACAGTCTAAGAACTAGAGGCTTCTTCTTAATCGAAACCCTTCTCCCTGGTCCGAACTAGTGAGTTCTCGAAAACACATCGTGTCAAAATAATTTCATACTTTTCCGTGTCTCTTTCGAATACTTGATCTGTAGTCTTCCCCCTACCTCTCACGGGGGGGTGATCACAATCGTTTCCTCTATATATGAAAATTTAATCAATAAGTCAAGTCAAGTCAGCACAGGGTGAGAAACGCTGGGGTACTTAACGTCGTACGGTCCGGAGGGACAGGTAGTGGTTGAGTACCTCAAGTGAGTCTGAGTGCAGGTAGCTCAGTCACTACGGTAGGTCGGTAGAGTAGAAGACAGCAGGGGAAGAGGACGGGGGCTAGGGATGGTCGTAGTCTCAGAAAAGGTTACTCAGTTGAGAAGTGTACTCCACCGGTTTCATGACCTCAAAGTCGAAATCGTAGTAAGGAAGGTTTCTTTAGGGTCCCGACTACAGGAAGTCTTACCTGACCAACCTAGAGGAACGTCAGGTTCCCTGAGAGTTCTCAGAAGAGGTTGTGGTGTCAAGTTTTCGTAGTCAAGAAGCCGTGAGTCGGAAGAAGTGTCAGGTTGAGAGTGTAGGTATGTACTGGCGTCCTTTTTGGTATCGGAACTGATCTACCTGGAATCAGCCGTTTCATTACAGAGACGAAAACTTATATGATAGATCCAACCAGTATTGAAAAGAAGGTTCCTCATTCGCAGAAAATTAAAGTACCGACGTCAGTGGTAGACATCACTAAAACCTCGGGTTCTATGTCATTTAGTTTTCTTACAGGGTTCAAACACTTTTAAAATGGTCTGGGTGAGGATGTTAAATGTAAAATCCTATTGTTCTAATCTTAAATTGTTGTCTTTATAGGATGGTCTGGGTGAGGGTATTATATGTAAGATTCTATAGTCCTAATCAGTGTTCCAAAAGTGTTTCCTCTTTGACAGGAGTTCGTCCTATGTAATAACAATACATTAGGGATCATGTCTCAAATTTGACTCAACACATTAGTAGTCAAGACCCGAATTTCTTTTTTTCCAAAATACACTGGTTCTGATTCCTTACATCTCTAATTTTTTCTATAAACAAGAAAGGAAGAGGAACTCTTAAGGTCTGGGGAAAGAGGAGGAGTCTTCGGGATCTGGGGAGAGAGAAGGAGCCCCTGGGGTCTGAAGAATAGTTGGACGGATCCTTAACTGAGAGAGTGAAGGAAGTGAAGAATTTGACTTTTACCTCGGTCTTGTAAGACTCCGAAGGGTCTATCTTCTGCGAACCAACCAGTTTTGGGTCGAACTAAAAGAGTTCGAGAGGTTGTGTCACGGACTTAAACAATTAAAGAAGGAGACACTTAAACAATGAAGAAAACGAAGACCAAAAGGGTCACTTCTGACTAATGGTTCTTCAAATACCAGAAACTTGAAGGGACCACCGAGTCGACCATTTCTTAGACGGACGTCACACCCTCTGGACCCAAGTTAGGGACCCAACCCTTCTAGGGGACCTTTTCCCTTACCGTTGGGTAAGGTCATAAGACCGGTCCTCTTAAGATACTTGACATATCAGGTACCCCAGCGTCTCTCAACCTGTGCTGTCTCACTGAAAGTGAATACCAGTGACTGACGATTTCGTAAGTCAAGGAACAGAGGACATCTTTCTTTTGTAATCTTTTTAGATTGTTACAGACCGTGAATCATCCAGAAATTATTTATATGTAAACCACTTACTTACGTACGTATATAATTCCACGGTACTTCAAAAATGACGGTCCTTAAAAGTCACATCGGGAACGTATAACTATTCTTTACTTGTACACTAGGGAGGTTAAAGTATGTTACAACATGGTCAAAAATTGGTAAGAAAAGGTCAACATTTGTGAAAAAGTACATTAGGTAAAGAGAAGAATAATTACAGTCGATCAATAATTTAACTGAGGACAGATTAATCGGTTCACGATAAGAACCTAGTTTAACCTACTGACATTATTTTCGACTGAGTAATAAACTTATCCTTTAATACCATGGATAAATACAAGGACAAACACTAATAAAAAGTCTAAAAAAACAGAGACTAATTTACTAGAGTCATAAAATCTCCAGAAGTAAGAGCGTACTCTCGTAGCGTACGTACACAAAACCGTTTACGACATTAGTTTCCGGAGTATAGTCGCTTCTCTGTCTCCGATGTCTTATTTAGTAGAATCCTACAAAAGTGTTCCTCGGGTACTGCACAGAATCTTCATTTGGAAAGAGGATCTGAACCCTTCTGACTACTAATGTTTTATCTAGAAAGAGGGGAAAGTAGAATTAACACCATAAGTAGTAAAAATAGTAGGAAAATACCGAGTCTCTATCTTAAACGAACAGAAAATACACCTGAAAAGGACAAACACACACAAAATAAAACACGGACAAAAGGACATTAATTATAAATCAAAAAGAGACTACGTTCGTCCAACCTTCTGGCACTTACGGAAAACGTTAGTGAATCAGGGTGTCACAGATTCTCCCCTCGTAACCAATCGAGGGACTGTATCATTCCCTGAGTCCAAAAGACAGACCTTTTACCTCGACCATGGAGGGACACAAGAACGAAGAAACACACCAAATATTTACTGTCTATAAGGTTGTGTACCACTCTTTAAGTTTAGGATAAACATTTTCCCACTGCAAATATAAACATCAGAGTACACATGTCTATAAATATAAGACCGACTATGAAAAAACGTAAGACCACTGAGTCAGCGATTTCTTCGGAGGACGTCACGTCCTCTGTTGGATGTAGGGACCTCTGGTCCCAAGTTCGGGACCCAGTCCTTCTAGGAGACCTCCTCCGTTACCGTTAGGTGAGGTCATAAGGACGAACCCTTTAGGGTACCTGTCTCCTGGGACCACCCAATGTAAGGTACCCCAGTGTTCTCAGTCTGTGCCGAATCACTCATTTGGTGTTTTGGTTTTTTCTCCCGTTCCCGAGATCTTTTATATAAGACTTCACAACTCCATCTCTATTCCGTCAAAAGAACTTTTTCTCAGACCGGAACCCAAGGACGAACCGTCCAAAAGAACATGCTCCATCCATCCGTTCTCCATTAGTACCAGTCACGTCTAAGGACAGGACTGAAAGGAAATGGTAGGATAGGAAACGGTCACCAGACCACATCTCCTCTTTCAATCTGGTTCGTTTAGCAAGACTCAGTAGACCAAACATCACTGGTTGACTACGAAGAGTCACCAGTCATCGAAAGGACTTGACTGTGACTTAAGTTTGGTAGAGAGCCAGTCACAGAAACAAAGGCTTCTTTTCCCTGAGACTAAAGATTAGTCTTTTCCTTATGTCTCAGTAACATTCCTTAAGTCTGTCACGTCTGTCCGGATTTCGCTTTTTTTGTTTATCATAGACTTTAGGGTGGTGGACTTCTTTTATAACGAGTACGAACTCCCCTGAAAGGGTGTCAGTATACCTGTCTGTCTGTGTGTGGGTTCGTGTGTGTATGGATACGAATCTTTGTTTTTAATTTAGGAACTATCGATAACGTTTACCTGGACAAACTTGTCTTTACGAACTTCAGTAGACTATCTCATAACTATTTTACCAGAAGATCACTACGTTGATCTCGAGGTCTCCCACCTTCGTCTGGATCTTGTAAGTGAGCAGGTCTATCGACGTCCCCACCTAAGCAGGACGAACGACATAGGCACACGTTTGTTGGACCTCTCCACCGTCCCTGAATAAATGAATAGTACAACGAATTGCTAAGAGGGTTCACCACGGACCTTCCTAGTACAGTATAAACGACAAAACGTTGGACGACAAAAGTGAGTCGTTATATAAGACCTAAGACGGTACAAGAATATCTTGGTCCTTGATTTAGTGAGAGAATTACCGACATACGAGTAGAAGTCATACATACACGATTCGAAATATATTGTTTACGGGAATCCACTTAGTAAGGTCGTGGTAATTGTGGGAACAAATGTAGAACTTATCAAACTGTTATTTGTCGGTAATACGTAGAACTCACAAGATCCTTTTTAGAAGTCAAAGAACCTTGAGAATGTCATCATCTCCTCAGACTCCCTTTTGTCCCCACGGGCCCTAATGTTTGCTTTCCTTTACTTTTCCGTCAGACCACCTCTTATTGTCCACCACCTCCTCGAACTCCATCTGAAAAGACCTCGTCGGAGGACAAGTCAAATTCGACTTAGTACCTTCTACACTTCCACAGTCAATTTACTTATCGTCCTCTTTCCGCAACATCTGACTTTCATCTCGAGACTAGAACCCATTTCCTTCTCCTAGTACTCTCCCTGACTTGTGACTGACCGGACTAGTCACGAAACGACCACTTCACCCACTATTGACCCTTTCCGAAACTGGAACCTTTTCGGTGACCCTTCGATTGGATCTCAAGTCACGGGTATCCCGGTGACCTGATTCCTGAAATCTAATATAAGTGTCATACGATCCTTCGGTCACTTCCCAAAATTATTTGTCCTTTACTCTAGCAGAATGCAAAGAGTCAAGTGTGTCTGTTGACTATTCGTACTTAACCTCCCCTCCTTCCTTGTTTTGGTAACCATGGAGAAACGGTACCAGGTGTTTTGGCTTCTCTCACTCAGACTGGTCCCACCACTGACCTAGATCTCTCTTCGCCTGTCCAAACCCTCTATGAATCGTTCACTCATAGAAGGCTAACAGTTCAAAAGTTTCCTGACTGACCACTCCCTCACCTTCAGTACTTTTTACTGAGTTGACAAAGACCAAACTCGTTGATAGTGACTCTTCCACGGTGACTACCTCTACCCTTTTCACCTCTCAATTCCTAGTTATGTACTCGAGCTAAAAACTTGAAAACTATTTGAACCTACTGGAGACTCACTGAGACAGTTTATGAATGTTTAGGTCCCAAAGTACCTTAACAATCTGAACCCACATATACAAGTCCTTCCCTGTTGAACACCTACCACGAATCTAAGTCCTCTACCTACACGAGAAGAGCCCTCTGTCATCTCTCTTTGAACTTCCCGCTACCGAACTCGCTACGGTCGTAAATTATAAACAAACCGTTTCGTAATAGGTCCGTTTCTCCAACTCTTCACCGGTCTCTCTTTACATTTTCCTCATAGACCTTAACCACCATGGGGTCTTCCTTCCTACGAAGGTACGACCCTCTTCCCGACTATGATGGTTTACTCCAAATTTCAGGTCTGCTCTATCTAGGACAAGGTCACTAAGTCTCTGCTCTGCTGTCCACTAGAACCGTCTACTCCACCTCTGTCTTCGGTATGACCTCCCTGAAGGGTTCACCAGGTCACCGACTCTCGGTGAGAGGATTACGTCCCCCGGGTCCTAGCTAGGGACCAACCTCTTGATCTAGGGCATACACCGTTGATATCTAGGACGTGCGACGTTGATTTCTACGACGCACGGCGTCACTTCTACCTTCTAGGGCGCACGGTGTCGATTCTGGACCGTGTCAGTTTAGTTATTTCTTTGATAATTTTTTCTTTGGTTTGACCTTTTAGACTTCCTGACTCGACTTCCTTTGTCTCGGTTGAAGGTCTCTGCTAAGAATCTCTCCAAACTACTTCTCTCAACTTGCTCCACAAATTTTACCTTTCCCCTAAAAAAACTTCTACGTCTTATCATCCTGTACTAACACACTCAACCCGACAAACTATGGCTACTAGTTTCGGTGGGACCATTGAAATTCGTCTTCTTACTAAAAGATTTTCTTGGAAACGTTATGTGTCTCTGAGACTCTCCCAACAACTTTGAGATGTCGATCCTTAATACGAGTAACTATCGTGTCTCCACGAAAAATACCTTTGTGGTGGTTCTGCCTCTCTTAATGGAGGTAATCCCGTCTTCTCCTCATGACCACCTCGCACTCTTGAAGCCTGTCCTGAACTACCACTCTCACACCCGTAAATTCCAGACCACGCGAAAGAATATTTCTGACTCACCCTTACTTACCGTCTCACCTAAAGAAGTCACACAATGGGGGTCAAAGAGACGTAGTCTTCAGGACCACTCTTTGGTCGATCCAAAAGACGGGTCCCAGAGTGTTCCGATCCACAGACGGACCGACTCGAAAGCAGACGTCCGAAACCCCTTGGTAGACGAAGGTCTGAGTTAGTCCGACAACCTTTCAGGTCAAGGACCCTCCCCATCTTGACTCCAGGGACAACGAAGGACTCTAGAGGGTGGAAGGACAGAGGTAGGAGTTTCAGTCGGAACCGTGCCACGACGAAAGAGTGAAAAGTCGGACCGAAGGAGAGGACGTAGATGAAAATTCCCAAGGGGCCTAATGTCCCTCAGACGACCTTACTAGGTCTCACTGGCGGGATAATATTTCTGTCAGTCACTCAGTCATTGGAATTAGTGTAGACGTCTCAGGGAAAACGGTACATTCCGTTGCACAAGTGTCTACCATAGAGTCATAGGAGTACCAGGGACCCTAATCGTTCTTAGAAGACCCCTCAGGCATTAAGACGGGTCGGGTCCTCCACTTCTACCTCACTTCCTTGACCCTCGGGTCGCCACCCTCCGAGTGGAAACACTGACAACTCCAGTGACACCTACACTGTCCGTGACTCCTAGGTCCACTTCGTTCCTAATCCCCTCCCTGGGGGTTGCCCTACACTCCATAGTAGTTGACCACCCGTGTAGTCTCCTTCCCCTACCCCGGCGTCCAGTTCGACTGGGGTCAGGGACGGGACTCCTTATGACTTACATCCTCGTTTGTCTAATGAAACTTTCCTTGACTGTAGACAGTAAAAAACTGGTCTGTTAAATATAAGGAATCATCTTACATTTGTCAAAGAATATCTCCAGACTGTTTAAAAAGTAATTAGATCAGAAACTTCAACATCAAAAGAGACCTTTAATACTTACCTTAGAAAGACAGGGACGTACATATTGGTGAATACATAAGAATAATTTTTCAGGAACTAAAACACCCCAAAATTTAATCAATTAAATTTAATTTAATCTTCTCGTCTTCCCCTTCTCCAGTAGTCTCCTACTCTACCGACCTAACGCAGTGACTACGTTACCTACACTTGAACCCCCCGTTTGAAACCCTCTACCGTACCCTATCTCCCCGGACCACACGACGTCAGGTACCACAACACTTCTCAGCCTGTGCTGACTTGTTGTTTAATTAATTAATTAAAAACCGACACGATTCTGAAGCACCGACATACGTCCGAAAGAGATCAACACCACTCACCCCCGAGGAGAGATCGAGCCCACGAACCCTAAGAGTGACACCACCGAAGAAAACAATGGCTGGTGTCCGAGACACCCCGAAGTCATCAACACGACGTGTCCGAATCAACGGGACACCGTATACCCTAGAAAGACCTGGTCCCTAACTTGGGTACGAGGGACGTAACCGTCCGCCTAACAATTGGTGGCCTGGTGGTCTCTTAAAGGGACTAAAACACAAAATCAATACAACTATAAAAGAAGGAACTTACGGAAATAGTAGGGAAAGGACATCAAAACAAAAGAATAACCGGATATAAAAGAAATATTATAACACAATCAAAACCCACATGTTATTTTACTAAACCAATATAACATACGACGACAATTCAGTGAAGTCAGTACAGGCTGAAACACGCTGGGGTATCTGTCGTCGGGTGGTCCGAGGGGGCAGGGACCCTAAGAGGTCCGTTCTTGCGACCTCACCCAACGGTAAAGGAAGAGGTTACGTATTTTCACTTTTCACTTTCACTTTAACGAGTCAGCACAGGCTGGGAATCGCTGGGGTACCTGACATCGGATGGTCCGAGGAGACAGGTACCCTAAAAGGTCCGTTCTCATGACCTCACCCCACGGTAACGGAAGAGGCCAATATAACACACACACACACATATATATATATACAAAAAAAGTCTAATAAACATAATATCAAATAATTTTCTGTAACTTTCTATTCCTCGTCACAAAAGTAATCGACACTAACCTAAAAGGTACGTACGTTACAGTAGTCACCATTTATAGTTGTGAAGCAAAAGAAATCCTAATGGATAAATAAAATAGAACGAACTTTCACTTTCACTTCAGTGAGTCAGTACAGACTGAGAAACGCTGGGGCGCCTGATATCGGATGGTCCGAAGAGGTAGGTACCCTAAGAAGTCCGTTCTTATGACCCCACCCAATGGTAAAGGAAGAGGTCCCCTAGAAGTTCTGGGTCCCTAGCTTGGGACCAGAGAGCGTAACATCCGTCTGTGAAATTGGAGACTCGGTGGTCCTTTCGGGAATAGAACGAATCAATCCTATATTAAAAATCAATCCCTACAAAACTAAAAACAATTTACCCAGACACACAAAGAAGAAGTGAGATAAGTACAGGAGCTTACCAAGGTAAATCTATATTAGGACGGTTTTAATTAAACTAAAAAATTCAGGATAGAAGCGATGTAAAGACATAACATAAAAAGATCTTACAAGAAAGACACACGACCCCTCGTCTAATTTGTCACTACCACAAGGAACTTGTACATTTTGTCAAATGTAAACTTTGGTGGTTCTCAGACTAAAGGTAGGGGACGATGGGAAAGAAACGATGTACAACTCGCGTGTGTGCATACATGTACATATATATATGTGTGTATCTGTCCATGGCTGTGTCTGTTTCTGTGCATGGTGTGTGTGTTAGTCTTCGTCGGATTGTTAGTGAAAAAAAATAGCTGATAGTATCTTCTTTACAATTGTAAAACACAAAAAAAAAAGAAAGCTAAAAATTTTATACATTTTTGTCATAAAGTCTAAACGCCTCATCGAATCTGAAAATTTTTATGTACTTATGAAACGTCTCCTATTACAAACCAAAAAAAGTTTAGGTTATACAGAGAATGAATAAATAAAAACAAAGGAACGAAGTGATCTAGAAATCACTAGTTACGACCACTATCTTTATAAGACGGGAAGAAGGACTATTTTTACGACCAGAACAAAGTGGCACTTCTACTCAAAACACAAAGTAACATCCAGAACCATCTGACGTCCAATCCTCAACGGAGGATAATGACCACGAGGTGAAGGAGAAGACGAAGATTAATGTTTACGAAAAAGAATCCTTCTCAAGGAGTTATTCAAAATATTGAATTATCTGTGAATAAAAATGTAAAATTAGAATAGAAAAAAGGGTTCAGGTAAAAACATAAACAGGTCGAAGGATCTTTGTAGGGAAACGAGGTCGAAAAGTTTAAATAATTGAAACCCAATTAAATGTGTCATACTATTCGGAAATTTAAAGGGCTCGTAGACACAAATAAATGAGAGAGAGTAAAAATTAAAAGTAGTAAATAAAAAAGACGAGTGCAAAAGATCTAATCCAATTGACCTCCGAATCGTAAAAAATAATGACCAGAAAGATGTCCTAAGAAAAAAAAATTCTTTTATGTATAGTCGATGGTAAAAGGGGTCTCTAAGTCTAGATGAAATATTGACTCAATGTAACTCAGAGTCATCCAAAAGTTTTTGTCTCCCGAACCATTATAACTACTACATAAATAATGTATCCTTCACAATCTCTTTTTGAGATGGGATGAAGAGACGTCCTCTGACAGAAGGTCGGTTGGGTTACCAGGGAGGAAGTTACTGAAGACCTCACTCGAGGTGCTCCCACAGACGACATCCGAAGGTATGTAGGACAAGAGTAGGTTTACTAAATAATCGGTCAGATGTTCACGGAAACTAATGTGATACTGGGTTCTAAACGAACTTCTCAAGATTCATCAACCGAACAACCAAAATAAAAGAAGGATAAAATATTATCGTCTTATACCAATGGGTTGAGTTCAAGTCGCCGAGTGACGAGTTTTCGGTCAGGAACTCTCCGTTTATAACCGTCTTTCCTTGTAACGAAAGTACACTTTCGTCGATTTTGGTTGACGTTTGAATAGACGAAACCATACTATCAAAATTTTTCCCCTTTTTATCACCCCTTTTAGAGTCCTTTAGTACCTCCGTCCTTCCACCCAAACTGAACGAAGAGGTGACCCACGTCTGACCGAACGAGAGAGAAATCTACAATAGAACGGGTGCACTAGAGAACGTCCAAACTATTCCACCGACGACCCCAATCTAGAGACCAGTAAGAAATTGATGAAGTATGAAGTAAGACTAAAGAAAATTAGATCCTTTCTTAGTCGTCCAATCCGTGTCGTACTAAAAGTAAGTCCTCTAGTGTTCAGTTAATGGATCACTTGAGTAAGTTTAATAATCCAAGAAAATTCCAGTCTCCCCTGGTATTTAGCCGTCTGTCCTTTTCCCGTTTTTCTCGACGAAAGTCTTAGTGATCTAACACCAGATTTTCAAATCAGAGAATAAAGAAGAAGTCCCTAAATAGCTGTAAAGAACACTTGTAAAAAGGATTTACCAAACCGTGTAAACTTTTTCATATGGTGTGTTGTAACATGTCGTTAATAGAAGGTTAATTTTTAGTCAAAAAATTTTTCTTTTTCATATCAGGAACATTATGAATCGAAGTACACATCTCTATCGAAATTGATTTGAAACGATGAATATAAAAGGTGTAAGAGACACCGAGAAAAGAAGGAATGTAAAAAAAGTACGTGTATTAGATGGTCTTCATTTACATCATACAATTCATAAAGAACAAAGATGACTCAAGACGGGTTAAAGAGGAATAAAGATACAAATAGGTGAAAAGGAAATATATAAAGTCATATATTAAGACAAAAGTTATAAAGTCACGATACGCTCATTCGGGAATTCGTAAACATTAGTGACAATTGTAACATGTAAAGTGAGAAACATAAGTATTGAACAGAAACGGAGTAAAGCAAGAAAACTAGAACTTAAATTGAAATAGAGTATAAGGATAACGTTGCGGACGAAAGAGCTAACTGACTGGACACGAGTTAAAAAAAAAAAAAAAAATGGGAAACCTCAAAAGTGTCTCTATATAAAACAAAAGACTGGGTTAAACTGTCATAAAAAGAAAACGACCATTATCCACTTAATACCGTTAAACTCTAGAGAACAAAAATACGATGCAGAGTTAAGGTCTAGATTAAGACGATAAGGGAACTGAACCTATTTCTTATCACAAGTGATCCGTCTTTCCCATCCTCTCACATCAACAGACATCTACATAGACTAATTCGACACAACATGTTATAAACACGTTAAATTTAAAGAAAGTAGTAATTGTCATTATAAGGTGTACGTAGAGTAAGGAAAGTCGACTTTTAACTTTAGTAACAAAGGAGTTATCTCAGGATATAAAATATTACTGTACCATAAGTCAGTCTTCGGTTCTGACTGTCATACTCAAAACAATCGGTTTTATTAATATAAAAGTTCCAAAAAGAGTACGATTAAGGCCTCTGAAGGACGACGAGACCTCAAGTAACAAGACAGATTCAGTCGTGGGAATTCAGTTGGAGGTGTCTACTACGACTTATAATTCGGTCTCACGATAGATTCTATCGTGTCTAACGACCTTTTTCTCACTATTACTTGATTACAACTCGTCGACATTCGTTTACCGATAAACCAACAAAAGGTCGATGAGAACCTGGAGTCAGAGTACCTCGACAAAAGTAGGGGTCACCATGTTGGATTAGTCTTAGTCAAGTCACACTTAACAAAAGTCCATCTTGTGTTCCTCTTTGGTTTCTACCTAAACTTGTTGGTTGTCCTATAGACGAGAATTGAAATGTTTTTATTCGATATTTTCGATTGTCGTCGTCACGGTTTATCTTCGTCAAAGATGTGCTCCTGACACTCTCTTTTTCCTAACCACACTATACTGGGTAACTCTTTGTTATAAGGTAAAAATGAAAAGGTACTTCATCATAACATCCCTGACCCACACATCGCCCCCAACCCCCACCTCTTCGTACAGACAGGTAGACAATTGGAGTCACCTTCCTACTCTCAGAACACCGACGACACACTTACGGTGGAACTTCCCCTCACCCGTAAATACCGGTGCTCTGAAGGACTAGTCCACCATTGTTGCGTCTTGTCTCGGGTCCCACTACACGACCCTCACCCACCCCAGAAGTACAGATCCTCGTCCGACCGGGCCGATGTCCAGCGTCCAATACTACCAGTGTCGTTCACCTAACACAAACCCAATACAAATTCAGAAAAATTTTTTTATTAATTAAGAACCGACAGGACCCGGGAACAACGACGTACCCGAAATAGATCGACGTCACTCGCCCCCACTGAGAGAGCACCACACGTCCGAAGAGTGACACCACCGGAGAGGACAGCACCGCACACCCGAGTCATCAACACCGCGAGCCCGAATCACCTACACCTTAGAAGGGTCTGGTCCTTAGCTTGGGGACAGGGGACACAACCGTCCGTCTAAGAATTGGTGAACCTGGTGGTCGGTGCAGGACGAATCCAGAAAGTCAGAACCAACGGCTCTCTTGAGTCCTTGAGACGTAGAAGTACATTTTGAGAGGGAAAAATGGACCGTTAATTAAATGTGGGTCTAGGTAACAAATGGTTCAAGACGCACAAGTCTGTACAGACATCCGGAGTGTCCGATGCAACTAATTTCCGGTTTCGCAAAAGACCGGTGTCAGTTCAACGAGTCCCCCGTCACACATGGACAGTGAGGACGGAACTTCGAGATTTGCACCAACGGACTAACGTCCGAGGACGTGTGGTGAAGACGTGATACAGATGGCACTTGCTGTGTCTTAACGACCAAGGTATAGACCTCAGGATCGGTCTGTTGAGGTCCTTCTCTCTCTAGGTTCTCGAGCCCCCTGGAGTCTCATACCGAGTCCCGGACTGCACGTTACTAGAGTATTATCTGAACAACCTTCTACTTACAAAAAAGGAAACACTGAAATTAAAAGGAAACGAAGGTGTGACCCGGAGTAAAGACTTGAGGGGAGGAGAATTAAATCCTCAAATCTGATTTTCGAACCCCGAACGGGAGACCGCGTCACCCATTTCTTAGACGGACGACACGTCCTCTGTGTCCTCTACACCCAAACTAGGGACCCAACCCTTCTAAGGGGACCTCCTCCTTTACCGTTGGGTGAGGTCATATGAACGAACCCTTCAGAGTACCTGTCTCCTCGGACCACCCGATGTCAGATACCCCAACGTCTCAACCTGTTCTGTTCACTGATTCGTGTCTCCATGTCAGATATATATCCTAACCCAAGATTTATATGAGAGAAGGAAATGCGTAAGGAGGGGTGACAGGGGAGGTAGGACGTAAATTTTAGAACCTTTCTAATTATTATAACTACTTTCATTAGTTATTTGTCAGATATCATCAACATCTTTTATCCAAATAAACTCTGTTTGACTCCTGAGATCGGACCTTTTGTCGGGGAGTCTATCGAGACACCTTAACGAGGGAGGGGGTTTAGTCCCAAAAGTCGTCAAAATACAGAAGAGTCTTGTTTCTGGTAGTTTGTCCAGTCTCTATATAGGGAAGTTCAAATTTTTTTGTTTGGCTAATCGTACATATGTCATTCAGTCGGACCGGAACTGTGGACCCTTCCCTCAGAATAGTAACTTCCTCCTGGTCATGTCCACAGGGTCCTTCCCTCCGTAAATCAGAAATAAATAAAAGTTTAATTAATCACACGATAAAAAAGTAACCTCATATCAACCAAATGTGACGACACAGTCAAAGACGACATGTCGTTTCACTTAGTCGATAAGACAAGGTAGCGATTCAGCACAGACTGAGAAACGTTGGGGTACCTGACGTCGTAAGGTCCGAAGGACAGGAAGTGGTAGAAGGACCTTAGATGGATAAGTAAGGTGGGAGAATCAGAAATAAAAATTGTACCAGTAAGAAATGAAGACCAGTCACACGGGAGAAGAAGTCATAAATTTCGTCTATCTGTTACGTACAAACTGTCCGATTAATCACAGGTTAAGTTCACTTGAGTACCTATTCGTTCTTACTGAAGAGACAGGGAGTTGTACCCTTGTAAAGAAAATAGTGATCATTCTACAGTGGAGAACACTTTAGACATGGAAGAATCGTAAAGACCTCTCTAACGAGAATTCGGAGTATAAGTGAAGGAATTACTACCTGAAAGAACAACCCTTGTACGCCCGTAGCCATCCCGCTAACCCCCACCCCACAGTACAGTAACTTTTTCGAGAGAACCTGAAACTACTAGTGGTTCCTACGAAAGGTAAGACGTCGACCATATTGTTTAGTTGTGCATTCGGACTCCGCCACACAGGACACTGGTCTCACAAAAACACGACCGTAGAGTCCCACTTTACTCAAAACTGTCTTCATCCTACTCCCGAGTATGTTTTTCGGAAGATACTCCCCGTCTCAGGTTCCGGGGTCCGACGTCTCGACTCGTGTCTCCTGGAAGTCTCCTGTTCATGGTGGGGTGGGACCCAGTCGGAGTGTCTCCGACCCCCTCCTCCGAGTGGGAAAAGAACTGTCTGGGTACCGACAATAGGACTATTAGGTGTAGTAGTGCCAGAGAACGAAAGGGACGTCGTCCTCACTTTTTGTGTGTGTGAGTCCCTGGTCCGTCCAGGACTCTCACTCACTACGCCCGTCCGCACTCTAGGTCACTGAGTTTTGACTACCCCTCCTCGGTCCACCTCCTCCCGCGACACAGGGTCGTCTCAGACCTAGGTGGAAGGGGTCCACTGTCGACTAGACCTTACGTCCGGGGCGTAACGGTCTTGAAGGGTATAGGTTCCTCCGGACTGTAGAAGACAAACAAATAAAACCGACACGACTCAGAAGCAACGCGGCGTACCCGAAAAGAGATCAACACCGGTCGTCCCAGGAAGAGAAGTAACACCACACGTCCAACGAGTAACACCACCGAAGAAAACAACGTCTCGTACCCGAGTTCCCCCACGCCCGAAGTCATCAACACTGAGGGCCCGAATCAACAAGACGCCGTACACCCTAGAAGGGGTTGGTCCCTAGCTTGGACACAGGAGAAGTGACCGTCCGTCTAAGGATTGGTGACCTGGGTGCTCCCTTCAGGAACTTTAGAGACAAAAATACACTTTGGAAGGTTAAGAACAAAAAAAAAAAAAAAAAGACTGACACGACACACCGTATATCCTAGAATCAAGGGGTTGGTCCGTAGCTTGGACACGGGGGATGTCACCTTCGCCTCTCAGAATTGGTAACCTAGCGGTCCCTTCAGGGACTTTAGAAGGTACAGAATTTTTGAATTTTTGAAAAAATAACTTTTTTACAACATGTCTGGTCGGTTTTGGTAACCCATACGACCTAAACCAGACACCCAGTAGTCAAACGTTGAAAACAAGTTCGGTGTTCCGTTCTTGGGACCTTTGTCAGGAACCTTTCAGTCTGAATTAGAGAGGAGGGATGGGGGTGGGGTGAGTGGAGAGAAGTAAGGGAGAGTTTCTACGAGGGGGTCCAATCTCGCTGGAACCCACCGTTCTAGGGGACTCAAGTGTGACCTTCGGACCGGGGGTAAGGGACGAAGAAGGTCCCGTTCGTGTTTAAGCTATTCCAAGACTAGCTCTTAACACGACGAGGTCGATTGAAAAGAAAAAGGAAATTAACCCGATTAAAGTACGTCAATTGAATTATGATTAAGTTACTCGAATCTATACAATGATGATTAATAACATCGAGAAAAGTAAGGAAATGTCTTGAATTTTTGTGAATTGGATAAACCGACACGTCTTACAAATCTAATTATTTATATCGTACAGTTAAATTAGTACAAGGACAGAACAACGGTTTGACGTCTCTAAAAACTTTTTTACACAATGAAACAAAAAGAGTATGTCCTACTTACTTAGGTTACCATTACGTCTTTAACTTGTAAATTTTTTTTTTTATGAAGGTCGTTTATCCCATAAGAATGGTTTTATCCGTACCCTTGGTCTTAAATCTTATAGACATCGGAAGACCCGACAGTTCCTTTCACAAGGACCTGTCTCGAAACCACTTCGGGAGTCGGCAGAACCGAAGAAGGACCCATGTCCTACGATACCCTCCTCTGATACTTAAAAGTATTGAGTAAATATTAAAGATTGTTTACCGGACCTTGGTAAACACTAGAAATTACTATTTACGTGTCGTCTATGAAAACCTCCGAAGAGGATGGATCAGAGGAGTTGAGGCCTTAGGAGGTAAGGATAATCGGACTCTAACATTAGTTACTTCATTACTTCGTAGAAACGACCACCTGTTTCCATGGTCGTCGGTACCACTTTCGACTTGGGTCTTCCAGATACCCTTGTCCTACGGGACCTACGAGAACTCTTCCCTCATCGACTGTCACCATACGGCATAACGACCCTTTAATTGTAAAGAGTTTTTTCATGATATTTTTTTTTCATGATGTCCTAATCCCTTAATAAGGTTTCCTGTTGTCTACGGGGGTTTTGCACTTTGACTTTTGTAAACTTCACCCAATCTGGTTTCCGATGTAACGTCGTGATAAATGTTATCGGTTCTGCTCCTTCGACGGATTTACAGGTAGTTGTCTCCTTACCTATTTCTGTACCACGTATAGATGTCACGTTACAATGAGTACCTTTTCTTACTTTATTACGGTAAACATCGATGTACCTACCTCGATCTCCAACAGTTCAACTCACTTCGTTCAGTGTGTCTCTTTCCTCTTTATAGTACAACGTAGGGAATTTACGTCTTAGATTTTTTTTTTTTACTATCTGTACTTGAATTGTTTTGTCTTTGTAAGAGTACCTGTATTTTTTACGATCCCCCACTTCTTACTCACATCTCTATAAATCCCTCAAACCCTAACTGTACGATAAATATCGTGACGATATTGTGACGATAAATATCGTTCATGGATGCCATATCGCGTCCCTCAAGACGAGTTACAATACACCGTTGGACCTACCCTCTTCTAAAATCCCCTCTTACCTATGTACACACCCGAAGGGACCACCGAGTCTATCATTTCTCAGACGGACGTTACTTCTGGACCCAAACTGGGGACCTAGACCTTCTAGGGTCCCTCTTCCCTCACGTCATGACGTTGGATGAGGTCACAATAACGGACCTCTTAAAGTACCTGTCTTCTCGGACCGTTCGATGTCAGGTACGCCAGTGTCTCAACCTGGTCTGACTCGTTGATTGAGTGCGTACCTATGTACATATACATACCGACTCAGAGAAACGACAGGTGGATTTTGATAGTGTTTTAACAACTAACCGATATGAGGTTATGTTTTAAAAATTTTTCAATTTTTATTATAAGAATAACTTTTACTTTTCTTTTTCTACATTCCTCCCCTAGGCCTTTCGTTTCTCCTTGCGTCATTCTATAGAAGCCTTTTCTAGAAGGTAGTGGGTTTATCATGGACCCGACCTATCCTTAAAATTAGTTTCAACTTCTTTCTCTTTGTCATTGTCTTATCTTACTAAACCAATGTATTATCTACTTCTCACACCACAATTCCTACGTGTCCCACAAATACCAAAACTTTCTTTTACAACTACGTGTCCTGTTCATTTACAATCTTCTGTAGTGTAATCGTAAACTCTTTCCGTCTGAAATATTTCATTCTTGACCTTCAACTCTATTCCATTGTCTTAACCTACTTTAACCCCTTTCGTTCTTAATTTTGTCGATCTATACTATCCCTTTCACAAATGTCTTTACTTTTGATGTCTCTACCATTTACGATAACATCCATTTGATAAAAAATTTTGTTTTTGTGTTTAACATTATTTACTCAAACATTGGTTTTTGGGTTTCATAATAATTAGAAGGATGAGACTTTTTTTGTCCAACCCGGATCCACAAAATATAATACAAAAGGACATTTAAATTTTCTTTACAAGTAAAGGTACATGCAATTGTCTTTATTTACCTTTCCTTTATATTTATTCAGTATCCGTTTTTATTTTGAGAAAGTCACTTAGAATACTCCGGTGTATTAGGAGTTTACTTTTAACTTTTTTATCATTTTCTTTAAAATGTCTTTTTAGAGTGAGTATTTTTCTCGACATTTTTAGGAGTTATTTTATGACTGTACAGTTCACCTCATTATATTATGTAGTTATTTCGGTTTTTGAAACATTTTTAGACGTTCTTACCATATTATAATTCTTTACACAATCATTTTCACTGATTAAAGTTAACTTCATCTTAACTAAATATTACGACACAATCAAAGTCCGCATGTCGTTTCACTAAGTAAGAAAAAGTCTAAAAAAAGGTGATATCCTATAATGTTCTATAACTTTTTCAAAGGACACGATATGACACCCAGGAACAACGAATATATAAAATGTATATTACCACATATAGCCAATTAGGGTTTGAGAATTATAAAGGGAGGGAGGGGGTATTCAAACGAAAGATACACACATTTAGACAAAGACAAAACATTCATTCAAGAAAACACAGTAAAAAAACCTGAGGTCTATATCCACTATAAACAGGAAGAAACAGACTGAGTCAAGTGAATCATACTACTAGAGATCCAAGTAGGTGCAACAACGTTTACCTTAATGAAGCAAGAAAAAAATACTGACTCATCATAAAGTATATATTAAAAGAAATAGGTAAGGAGACAGTTACCTGTGAATCTAACGAAGGTACAGAACCGATAAACATTTGTCACGACGATACTCTAAATACATAGAAAAACTTAACCTCATAAAGAGAAAAGGTCTATCTACGGGGTTTCATCCTAACGACCTAATATACCATTGAGCTAAAAATCAAAAGATTCCCATTTCGACTGGAGAACTAAATATAGTTATTGGAACTAATTTAGGTTATCCACACAGACTAAATTTCTTTATCTTTCCCACTAGGAAAGAGTCTCAATATGTGACATAGATAGACTCAGGTCATTGATACAATGTACCTTCCCGTTTACATGCCTTTTGTTTTAAATCCTACGGTCCAACACCTGGGTTATTGCATCGTCACGACAACATTCGAAACCACGACGTTTTATGACAAAACGCTCGTAGTGAACACTCCAACCAATTTTACTACAAAATCTAATGACACACAAATAGCTACAAATATTCACTAAATGACATCTCCCACATCATTGACTTGTTGACCCAGGAAGGATGGGTCGGTAACAGACCAACTCTCAACACCGAAGACGGACTCACAGACGTAAACTCGTCCACGTGACGCGTACGGACGCTTGCAAGACCCGGACACTCGTAGGAGATAGTCCCGTCTCCGACTTTTGTTAGTTCTTAGTATAATATGACCCTGAAGGGACCACCAGGTCACCGATTCTGAGGTGCGAGGGCTACGTCCTCGGGACCCAAGGACCCAAGGTAGAGACCAGCCCCTTGATCTAGGGTGTACGGTGTTGATTCTCAAGAATACGGTATTTATTTCTACGACGTTTACTCTGGGTCACGTCGATTTCTCTATTTATAAATTTTGTTAGTATAGTATCAATTACGTTACTCAGTTCTTTCCCAGTCTGATTGGTGACCTTTCCTACTTTTCCTAACATTCGACAATAATTACAGAAATTATCCTTCTCCATATTTCTTATGTTAAGTTATTAAGTGAAAGGAAACCATTTGAAGGGAGTACAATTTTTATTATCATTGTGTACATGTTCTAATATAATGAGCTTAGTTATATATATACGTGACCACTGTTTCTCCTTTGGTTTCTATGAAAGGAAGTCGGACGGACAAGTGTACTTTATCAAATCATGATAAGAAATTCAAAGAAGGTCTTTACGTACAGGTACATATACACACATAAGAAAAAATAAATGGGTTCTCCTTTTAGTAATAATTCTCTTCTATATTACACTATAGTAAAAACCCCTAATCTCTTTGAGTCTGTAGACAGTAAAACGGGGGTTTGTCGTTGTTAATGAAACGTTTATTGTACCTTTTTTCTAGGGTGAACTTTTATTGTTTTTATATTTACTAGATCCTTCTTGAATTATTTTTACATGTTTTAACTTGATTGACCAAGTGTTTTGATTTTAGATGTTTCACATTTACTTCTGTTTTTTCCGGTGAATACACTTTATTATCTTCCTAGTTATATCCCTGAAGGGGCTACCGAGTCACCATTTCTTAGGTGACCGTTACGTCCTCTGTGCCCCAACCCTTATAGGGGACCTCCTCCTTTACCGTTAGGTGAGGTCGTAAGAACGGACTTTTTAGGGTACCTATCTCCTCGGACCACTCGTTGTCAGGTTTTCACACGTTTCTCATCCAGTACTGACTCGTTGACTCGTGTCATAATAAGTCACATTAAAAGACTTTAATTAGACCCTAGAATGAAAAGGTTAGTTTGATCGTCACAAAATAAATTCCTATTGAACCGTTTCATTAAAACTTAAAATAAATCATTTTGTATACTGATATACATTACTCCGTCTATAAACTTCCTTCTTATTAAAACTTCTGTGACTTGACATTCTATAATTTTGTGGGATATTTTTATTTATTTTATGACGTCATCTTCGATTTCTTCCTCTTCAAATTATCTGATTTTCTCTTTCGGTCAGTATCACACACACACAATACACATACATAAATTATATTTTCTTGTTGAAACTTTTGTAAATAACGAGACTAATTAATGTCCGTTTTTAATGTATGTAAACTTTGTGACATAAGTTCTAAAATTTTCACTTAAACAACAATAAGTCAACGAGTCAGTACAGGCTGAGGAACACTGCGGTACCTGACGTCGTGTGGTCCGAAGGGACAGGGAGTGATAGAGGGTCTCGAATGAGTTTGAGTACAGGTAACTCAACTTACGGTAGGTCGGTAGAGTAGGAGACAACGGGAGAAGAGGAGTATGGAAGTTAGAAACGGTCGTAGTCCCAGAAAAGGTCACTCAGTCGAGAAGTGTAGTCCACCGGTTTCATAACCTCAAAGTCGCAGTCGTAGTCAGGAAGGTTACTTATAAGTCCCAATTAAAAGAAATCCTAACTGACCAAACTAGAGGAACGTCAGGTTCCCTGAGAGTTCTCAGAAGAGGTCGTGATATCAAACTTTCGTAGTTAAGAAGCCACGAATCGGAAGAAATACCAGGTCGAGAGTGTAGGTATGTATTGATGACCTTTTTGGTATCGAAAAAACTGATATGTCTCAAAACAACCGTTTCATTGCAGAGACGACAAATTATGCGATAAATCCAAACAGTATCGAAAAGAAGGTTTCTCGTTCGCAGAAACGACTGAACGACTGGACATTGTTATAAAAGTTTTATGGTCTGTTGTATGTAACACGAAAATTTTTCATCTGGTTGTAACTGTGTGTCATTGTGACTGTCTTCATTCTAACCGATAATTATCTGTTAAGTGTTTTATTAAATTTTATTTTAGACTTTTTATGACAGTAGAAATAAATTTGCCTTCCTTATTCTTACTACACCCCGACGAAAAGGGATTCCATGACTGTCTCCAAATCCCTGGATGGTACTTCATCTCGTTTTTCTACGAGGGTGTGAGAACCACTCTCACCTCGAACCTTTTAGTTTGTTTTCAAAGTTTCTGTCAAATCGTCAAGAATCCTCTCTATAATGTTGTAAGGACGACAAAGTATGGTGTTGGGTCGACCTCTTAAAAAGGATACCTTTATTTTAACCTACTAAACGTTTATATAAAAAACGTATAAATAAGTAATCTCTTAAGAACTCCCGTACCCCATAATCATTCATTTTTACTATCAAGATTAAGTGTGTAAGTATATGTCCCGATCCTTAAGTACACACACCCATATATAGTACAGTATATTATATATAAAAGATCTCTTTTGTAAACCATCTTACGTATGGGTAGACGGAAGACCACTACCTAGTACTCACTATAATTAAAAGAAACATGAAAAGATATAAGAGAACATAATCACTTTTACATTATTTAATGTAAGTCCTTTTTTCACGATATGCACTCGAAAGCACTGAAAAGGGAGACTATTACATACAAGTAGGAAGTCCGAAGTAGAATTTCAGTGAAAGAACCCTGTTTAACTCTCGCATCGCAACTGTATAAATGTGATGGTGTACACTTTATCTACCGGTCCCCTTTCGACGATATGTCGTGTCTCTCGAGTCGAGTCACGAGACACCGTTGGTTCTCCCCACCCTACCCCTCACCCACCCTTCAGGTTCTCCTTCCTCTATAAACACATATATAGTCGACTAAGTGGGACACTGTGTCGTCTTTGCTTGTGTCGTAACATTTCGTTGATATGAGGTTTTTCTTCAGTGAGAAAAATTTTTTACAAAAGTAAATAAATAAACCGACGTGACCCAGAAGGAACACCGTACACCCTAGATTAAAGGACTGGTCCCTAACTTGGGTCCGGGGGACGGAACCCTTGTGTCAGAATCGGTGACTTTGTGGTCCTATTAGAAGACTTCAGTAAAAAAATTTCTCGAAAGGGGGTGGGGGCTTTCGGGATTAGACTCACTCTGAGGAAGTCATTCAAAGAATGTCTTGGTAAAAAGAAAAGATCGTCAATACTGTCTAAAATAAAGACATAAATAAACACATGACTAAACAAGTCACGGATAGGGAGAGGTGATCTGACACTCCGGGCACAAGGACCCCTGAGACCAGTAAAGGGTATGTAACACGAATCGTGGACCGTCGATTGCCCAAGAGCCATTTCTAAATGACCTACTTCTTACTTACTTGTTTACTCACGAGTAATTTTACCGGTTGTGGATACCTTAGATACCTTATGAAGAGTAGACAATGAGTAAATTGTACAGAACAAAGTGAGTAAGGGTATTGTGGGCACATATTTACCGAGGGTAAAATGTCCACTCCTTTGACTCCGAGTGACTCTCCTTTCTGGGATGACTTCTAATGTTTCTACCACTCTTCCCATTAAATCTTACTTGAGACTGTGACCCCGAAAACTGAAGAAACAGGAGGTTATAGGTTGTCTTACCTTTCCTTTGAATTAACGTCACGTCTATTTCACTCCATCCGACGGTACCCCTTTAGTACAGAATACGACTCTACAAATCAGACAGACCTTTAGTGAAAAGAGGGTCTCACTAAGTCTGTAAATGAAACCTCAGACTTACCGTGGAAGACTCCAGTCAGTTAAGAGAATAGGGACATTGAATCGTGACATTGTTTATTATTTGTGAAAAGACCGTGGGACCTCTTTTTTACCCCATAGAGAAGAGAAGTTCCCCCTCATAGTCTTTTCCTCCAGGATATCGAAGAAAACCAGAAACGGGATTATACATCGTTTTATCCACGAAATAACGTTACTAGACACCTAAAAGAATGAGACGGCTACCGACAATCTTATAAACGAAAAGTTTAACTAAAAAAAAAAGTCGGTTCTAAGGTCCGTAGTCACCGATTCTTTTGTTTCGACCGGACTTTACCTCTCTAAGTAAACCATTAATCTAAAACTCTTTAGTACTGGAACCAAGAACTTTACACACCCCTTCGTATCTAACCTATGACACCTTCAATTAAGTCAGCAAGGAGGGTTCCTTCTCCCCTACAAACACTAACCTGGTCTTTTTTATAGATTTAATTTTATAAAAGGAAACATAAGATTCCGCCAGTCTCAAGTTCCGTTACTATCAAAGAATTCGGTAAACTTGGTAAAAAGTGATGGAGAGAACGAACTGTAAGTTTTACTTATCGAAATAAAGAGAGGTAAGGAAACGAAATCTTCGTCGTAAAACAAACTTTTTTTTTTTTTTCTACTTCGACCAATATATTAAAAGACATGATAAGTTTACGAGGTATATTAATTAACAATTCCAGTTAAAGAGAAAACAGCAGTCACATGTCCATATGAAAGTATTCAAAATAAAGGTAAACGAAAACTAGTTATATAAACGTTGGACAACGAACCTCGTCGAGTCTTTTTACATTCGGAAACACGCAGATTACTCTGTCCTGGTGACTAGAAATGACAGACAGAGAGGACAACGGAAATGGTCCGTGACGTTTAAACTAACACAGAACGCTCCGTCAAATGTGTTTGATATCTTTACTTTCTTCATATACGTTATCTGTAATTTGAATGCTGTGCAGGTCACCTCTACCTTTACCCTTTCTCAGTCGTCTCACACCGACTGTCTTTCCTTTATGACCTAATTTCCAGAAGCATAGAAACTGAGAACCTTCCAACGGTCAAACGTTAGAACAAAAAAAGGACAACTTTTGTTTAAGTCTTTGAGGATTTCGTTCTATTAGACCGAGAGACCTCTCAATAATTCTACGTCAAGCTGATGATAGATACTTCGTAAGAAACACAAAGTCTGTGACTCGAACGACCCACCCCCTCTAGATTCTACAAAATGAACATCCCTTTTATCTTTACATTACTGCCGTATCGGTCACGTTTTTCAGTAGTCACATGAGTGAAACCTTGCATCTATGTACGATAGACTTACCTGGTGGGTCCCACTTACTGCGAAAGACAAAGAAGTACCGAAAGATTCCCAATAACTCTCTAAAGGTACCAATATTCTAGAACTCTCTACCTATTTAATCTTCAAAACCTAATTGTATATACGGTATATATACTATTGGTTGTTCCTGGATGACATATCATGTCCCTGGAGACGAGTTATAATCGATATTTGATATTACCTTTTCTTAGACTTTAAAAAATTTTTTAATTTTTCTAAAACTATGAGGAATATAACACCAAAACCTCTTCCTTTACCGTGGGGTGAGGTCATAAGAACGGACTTTTTAGGGTACCTGTCGTCTCGGACCACCCGACGACAGATACCTCAATGTTTCTCAGTCTGTACTGACTTGTGCATCGTGTATGCACAACACCAATATCATGTTTTTACATCTTCTGTGGGTCATCTGTAGGTATCTAGGAGTCAGGTAACTGGAGAGGACAGAGGAACTGGGGTAGGTAGGGGTTCGGTAATACAGGAATGGACCGATCACGGGGTCGGAGGATGACCCTGAGGAATGACGTTGGGAACAGGAGGTGTGAGTAGAGATTAGTAAGTAACTTTACTCGACAGTTACATATTTGTATTCTTCTAACGTTAGTACCAAACGTTAGTATAAATCTTGAAGAATGACACTGAGTGATGTCCTCGACTAGAGAAAAATAGAGGGTCTGAAGAAATTAGTAAACAAGTAAGGAGTGTCACCAGTTCCGAGTGATCAGAAGAGAGACAAGGAATACTTATGGTTCGAGGACAGACAGATAAAATCAGAAGGTAGGTTAACCTTTTGAGAAAGGGGTCGAGGAAGGTTTCGACCTAGCGAACAGGAAATTTATGGTTGAGGAGTCTCTTTTACAACCGAGGGAACGACCACTGACTGTTTAGGGGTTTTTGGATCGTGTTACAGATCACGTTTCATGTACGAGGTATTTACAACAAGACACCTACCTATCTGGTTAAGTATGGGATCCAGTATAAACAGGGAGGACTCAAATTAGTATTAAACCAATTTATAAAACACACGTTTTCAGAAGAACTTCTCAACTCAATCCACATACTCGTCAGAAGAGATTCAACTCAGACCACTAGAACCACACACATACACATGTATACATAGACAGGTAGAACGACTTTTTATTACCAAAAAAGAAAGTTTTTTATCTTACTCGGTATTAGAGGGTAGGAACTGAAACTGGGAGGTTAGAAACTAAGTAAGAAGGACAAAAATATGTTGACGTACGTCCATTAATACGATACACGAAAACTCCTACAATCATGAGTTTTCTGGTTTAAGGGTAAGAGTGTATCGAAGATTAGATCACAAACCTTAACTAGGGTTCCTATAAGTAAGTCAAGTCAAGTCAAGTCAGCGAGTCAGTACAGGCTGACAAGCGCTGGGGTACTTAACGCCGTGCGGTCCGGAGGGACAGGTAGTGGTTGAGGGTCTCAAGTGAGTCTGAGTACAGGTAACTCAACCACTACGGTAGGTCGGTAGAGTAGGAGACAGCAGGGGAAGAGGAGGACGGGGGTTAGGGAGGGTCGTGGTCTCAGAAAAGGTTACTCAGTTGAGAAGTGTACTCCACCGGTTTCATGACCTCAAAGTCGAAATCGTAGTAAGGAAGGTTTCTTTAGGGTTCCGACTAGAGGAAGTCTTACCTGACCAACCTAGAGGAACGTCAGGTTCCCTGAAAGTTCTCAGAAGAGGTTATGGTGTCAAGTTTTCGTAATCTTGTGTCCTTTATCATCAAACTTGACTTTTAAGATCTCCCCGCAGGTGAGATTCGGTGAGAAGTTCTTTTAGGTTAAGGGACTTACCGAAACCCACATTTTCTCTCTTTTCCCTATGGGTAACAAATTTAACCTAATATTAACAAAATGTTACAACACAGTGAAAGATGACAATTTGTTTCACTTAATCGAGATACACATGCATCAAAGGCAGGGAGAACTTGGAGGGAGGGAGGGAGGGAGGGTAAGGTGGGGAGATCCAGTAGTGTCTCGTGACTCGACTCGAGGGACAGGATATGTCGTCGAAGGGCGATTTCGATACACAAACTGTGTACCATAACCTATATACAGTTGGGATTAGAGAGTCAAGTAGGGTCGGGGGTGGGGTGGGGGCACCGGTGCACAGAAAAGAGATGTAGTCGTAGAGACCCTCATGGGGATAGACTGTTACACGACTGGAAAGAGTACCAAAACAGAGTGGTAGATAGTTACTCGACTCTCCTCCGTGACACACTTACGGAACCAAAGGAAGTAGCCATTTCTTACTTCCGAAAAGGGAAGTAAGAAGGGACTACCGAGTCTGCCATTTCTTCGGCGGACGTCACGTCCTCTGGACCCAAGTTCGGGACCCAGCCCTTCTGAGGGAGCTCTCCACTTATCGACACGAGTTCGAACACACTTAAGGAACGAAGGACTCACAGACCCACCCCTCCCGTCAGCGGACCCAGGGACACCGTCCCTCTCCCCTCACCCATCCCCCACCCCCTCCAGACCTAATCCCGTGTGTAGAACTTAGTAAAAAGGACAAGAGTCCGGGGACGGACTGGGGTGTGGAGGGAACAAAGACGGAGACCCCGAAAGACCCTACTCGGTCGGGTAGGAGAGCGAGGAGGTCGTGGCGGGGAGACCCACCCGTAGAACCGACGACTGAGGAGACGAGGTCTTTGGGTCAACAGGACTATGAAGTAGTCACAAACAAAAGGGGTCCGTCAATAGTAGGCAGACTACGGTAGAAAGGACATAAGAGAAACAGGACCACCGGAAGAACGAAAAGGAAGAGTTTGACGCAAGCGAGTGCAAGTATCCTAAAACCCACTCGTCTCTCGTCTCTATTTGGGTGATGTGTGAATTGGTCCCCGTAGACCTTACCGAAAACGAGAAACCTCTTTCCCTGGGAAGGACTTCACTCATCCTGACTTAAATAAAAAAAAAATTATAAATAACTAAATAAACTAACCTAGAATCAACACCATGCACTTGAAAATCAAAACTGTACACTCTAGATCTAGGGACTGGTTCCTACCATGGGTCCAGGGGACGTAACCTTCGTGTCAGTCGGTGACCTGGTGGTCCCTCCAGGGTCCTGACTCCAAAATCCCTTTTTAGTCAATTTACAACAAAGATGAAAGTCTAGTTAAACCTGTTCATTTTGAAGGGGAAAGAGACATTATTCTAACTCGATGTCTTAAAAAAACTCTTGTAGATCACGTTACGAAGGTATATGACCCTCCTTTCTCCGGGTCGTTTCTCTTTTCTATAGGGGCTCCAGTGTTTTGGTCAGAAACCACCTCAATCTCAAATCTCTCTTAGGATTGTGGTAGACATTTCCCCCCTTCCGGAACAGTTACCTTCTATAAGAAAAATGAATGAAGTAAGAAAGGAGAGAGAGTAGACGGAGGCACTGGAGACGGGAGACAGAGAGAGTGTAGAGTAACTAGACCCACCGGAACCGGTCGTCATAGAACTTCGTCACAAAAACAACGGTCGGCCTCTAACTTCAGTCCGGTACCGTCACTGTCATGATTTAGGATTGGTGATCTGGTACTCCCGGACACCGGACACTGTTCCGGGACCCGACGACCGACACATCTTTACTTTGAGGTGTTACTCTACCTTTCTTCACTTTGTGCATTTCACAAATAATCTTCCTTTTTCTCATACACACCTATCTGTGTACTCGTCTGGGTCTCTCTCTTAACACGGAAACACCATGTCATTCGGGGGATGTAACCTCTTCCTTTACCGCTAGGTGAGGTCACAAGAACGGACCTCTCAGGGTACCTACCTCCTCGAACCACCCGATGTCAGGTACCCAGCGTTTCTCAGCCTGTATGTTTGGAAGTTCAACACTTTAAAGTTTCTACGATCGCACACAAGTGTACAGGTCAGTGGATTCAATCAAGTGCATGACCACATACAACAGGACACGTACGGAGGACATGTTCACCAACACGAAAACACGTGAAGTGACATGTCATGACACACGTACGCACGATTCAGTGCTGAAGTCAACACAGGCTGAGAAACGTTGGGACACCTGACACCGGGCGGTCCGAGGAGACAGGTACCCTAAGAGGTCCGTTCTTATGACCTCATCCAACGGTACGGGAGGAGGTGCCCTAGAAGAGTTGGGTCCCTAGCTTGGGTGTAGAGACACATAGGACGTAACCGTCCGTCCAAGAAACGACGACCGAGGTGGACCCTTCGGGCGTCATGACATATCTCATGTCACCCTGTCGTAGAAATAAAGTTCAGGTCTTACAGGTCCTCGTTCACATTTTCGTCACCATATATCGACTAACACAATCAATCCATGGATCTGACCGAAACAACCTGAATGGTCACGTAAGAGTGTTCCCCAGAGTAAGTATACATCCCTTGAATGACATCAGACTTAGTGAATATACCCCGTAAAGAAGACCCAAAGGAGACCGGTTAGTAAAACGAAACAGACTGAGACTCGGGTAGAAACCATAGAGACTCAGGAGGGGACACACGTGTGTGCAGAGAATCGGTTCTACCTAAGATCACATCTCCGGATACCCATCCAACTGTAGTGGATGTTACCCCACCGCGGAGAGGAAAGAACCTGGGTACCCCTCGGAGAGACACGTACACATCAACCCACAGGAACTGGAGGTCCTACTCTTTACACACCAGAAAATAGACCCGTCGTGAGTCGAGGAGAGACGAGGACGAGAATAGAATCAAAACTTCATAGACAGGTGTCGCCTGTTCTAAGGTCACCGAGTTGGACGGGTAGACGAAAGACGGAGTGACAATGGAGGGAGGTAGAAAGGGAGGAAGGAAGGTAGTTCAGTAGTCATCGGTTTTACAATTTCAGACATTTAAATCCCAGTAAGAAATTATTCTAATTTCGTAAAAACTCATTGTACCAAGTGTAAAAATAAATAAATAAAACCATCTCTAACGTTGTTCCTTCCCTTCATCACAAAGGACCTGCTCCTTTCAAGGACCATCTCGAAAGGTTTCGGTGAAGGGAACGGATAACACACCGGAAGGGACCACCGAGTCTACCATTTCTTAGACGGACGTTACGTCCTCTGAGTCCAAACTAGGGACGCAACCCTTCTAGGGGACCTCTTCCCTTACCGATGGGTGAGGTCATAAGAACAGACCTCTTAAGGTACCTGTCTCCTCGGACCACCCGATGTCAGGTACCTTAACGTTTCTCAACCTGTGCTGACTCACTGATTACGAAAGTGAAAAAAAAAAAAAAAAAGTGAACGACACACAGGACGGACCAGGGAAGAAAAGAACACACTCATCTCTGGGGTGACCGGACCGGTCGTAGAATAGTAAGAGTTTAAACGGGTACGTCTACATGAGTCTCGAGGGTAGAAGTGATAAAAGGAATGACAGAAAATAAAATATACTATTGTCCTTGGGGAGGTCAACCTACTTTAGTAGCGGGACCTCACTTCCTTCTTTGTACTGTACTCCTGTATCACGCGTACTTTCAAACAGAAAAGAGGACAGTCCCTTGACTAACTAACGTGCAGGAAAAGACATCTAAAGAAAGACCGTGTACCCTAGGAAAGGTGAGGAACCGCCGAGACTAACTGTTCGTAGTCGGCACTTTGAATGTTGGGTGTATAAAGACTATCTTGTCTATTTTATCTAAGACTATGCACTTACATTATTCATCTCAGTCATTTTTGAGCTACTCCGATCGACAGTCCTTTAAGTTATTCTTAATTGAAGTAAAGACTAATGGTCCCTTCAGTCGCTGTACAACTTTTCAAACGCCTCTTCCCGTACGAAAGGAAATGGGAACTCTGAAATACGAAACAAGTCTGGTTCACTTTACCTTAGAAAATTAGAATACACGAAAGTATCCGAACGGGAGAACTCGTTCAAGACATTCTCTCTTTCTACCCGACCCCAAAGTCCCCAACGACAATACGTTTTGTGGAAGTCCAGTTTTAAGACATAAAAATTATGGGGACAACAGAGAATCCTCGACCACTTTCTCGTATCGAAACACTTATCGAGTAGGGATAGTATAACATAAAATAACAAGTACTTCCTCAACACATTAAATATGACAAGAGTGGTCGAACCCGACACACAAGTACGGACACAAAGTATTGTAAAAAAAAGAGAAAGGTCAAAATGAGTTGAGTCTGTCGCTACCAAGTGTGAAAATTTTATACTCATGGTCAAACATTCAAAAGTAAATTTTAGAATTACGTTTTGTGGTCAGAGATTATCTTTCTATTTACCCGCACGAGACCACGTGCACTACCCTCGGTACAAATAGGTGAGTAGGACTATGGAAAATAGGTGTTTTCGGGTTATGACCTGGTGACTTCTTCACACCCGAAATTTGGGGTCCAAATTTAAGTACCGTAGCAGGTCACGTAACTAAATACGTACGTAGACAAATAAGGGTCACCGAGTCTACCACTTCTTAGACGGACGTTGCGTCCTCTGGGTCCAAGTCAGGAACCCAACCCTTCTAGGGGACCTCTTCCCTAACCTTTATGTGAGGTCATAAGAACGGACCTCTTAAGGTACTCGTCTACTTTGACCACCCGATATATCAAGTACCCCAGCGTTTCTCAACCTGTGCTGACTCGATGAAAGTAAAAGTGACAAGTAAGGACCAAGAAAGCACTTGGGTACGTGGATAAATAAAGTCGTAAGTACGTACGTAACAAGTGTTCTATTAACTAAATGTGTCGGTGAATAAAACCGGTGGACTACGCTTCTTGACTGAGTACCCCTTTCTGGGATTACGACCCTTTCTAACTTCCGTCCTCCTCTTCCCCTACTGTCTCCTACTCTACCAACCTACCGTAGTGGCTGAACTGCCTGTACTCAAACTCGTTCGAGGCCCTCAACCACTACCTGTCCCTCCGGACCGTACGACTGCAGGTATCCCAGTACTTCTCAACCTGTGCTGACTCGTTGACTTGACTGACCAGTGAATAGGGACGTCAGTAAGTAAATGCGGAGGTAAGTGACGTATCAGAAACCATGAGTGATGTCCGGTCGTGACAAGATCCGGGACCTATGCGTGGTCGACTTGTTTTCTCTATGTGTAGGAACGGGGGCACCTGGTATCTCGGACCACTCCCGTCTGTCTTTTTGTTCATTTTATATTTCCTACACCCTCTCCCGTGTCCTTCACCCCACCCAACCCTCTATGAGTGTGAACGTAGACAAAATTACGTACACCTAATCTCGGACTTCCTACATCCTACCGGTCCCTCGAACCCCGAAGGACATCACAGTCTTCATCTACTCCTATTTTTCATGTAAGGACTCATCAAGAAAAAATTTTAAATAAAATAACTTCATATCAACTAAATGTACAATTGAAACCAACATGTCGTTCCACTAAGACGATACGTATACACACGTACGCACGCGCACACACACACACACACACACACACACACACACGAGAAAAGTTATAAGAAAAGGTAATACCAAATAGTATCCTATGACTTCCATCAAGAGTCACGATATGTCATCCTGTAACAAAAAAAAAAAAAAGGTAGCATATATATTCCAACGGAGACGATCAGGGTTTCAGGGTTAGTTTGGAAGGGGAAGTGGACACCGGTGGTGTTCAGACAAGAGATACAGTCTCAGACAAAGGCAAGGTATCTAGTGAAATAAACTGCCAGTGTGAATAAAATTTCTCCGTTGAATTTACAAATGTTATTCTTTCTCGTATCACGTAGGGAGTCGGTTATAGATAGGGTATACTCTATGACCTAAGTAGGTCCACCCGACGACATTGTTTCATGGTATCTGGTCCCCTGACTTCGTTCTTTCTAAACAAAGGAGAGTCAAGACCTCTGACCCTCAGACTTCAGACCCACGGTCCGACCACCCAAGACCACTCGTAAGGGAAGGACCGACGTCTGCCGGTGGAAGAGTGGTACAGGAGTGTCCCATCTCTCTCGTGAAACGACAGAGAAGAATAATTATATTTCCCGAAGAGTCCACCACGTCACCATCTCTTCGGCGGACGGTTACGTCCTCTGCGTCCAAGCCAGGGACCCAACCTTTCTGGGGGACCCCATTCCTTTACCGTTGGGTGAGGTCATAGGAACGACCCTTTAGGATACCCGATATCGGACACCCCAGTGTTCTTAGTCTGTACTGACGCGTCGACTCGTGGGTCGTGTGTGTCAGGGAACCCTGAAACGACCCCCGGGTCACCAATTCTGAAACACGAAGGTGACGTCCAAGTCGGGAACCAGTGCCTTGATTCTAGAGTGTCCGGAGTCCTGTACGGGGAGGGGGGGCGTCTCTTGTAATTAGGGAAGCACCCCGGGGTGGGAACACTGGAGTAGATACGATCAAGAAAGGGTTTCCGGGGGATTGTTTGAGTAGTACCCCTACCGCAATTCCGAAGTCACCCACGTAGACTCCCCTGTGTCAAGTCAGGTACCGTCGGTACTTCCTACTTCGGTGGAAAATATTTCCGGAAGGGTGTGACGTACTCTTCTCGATACTTAGACTTGTCTCAGACCCCAAGAATTCCGGTGAGGTAGAGTACATACGTTACAAGGAACCGTATAAATCGTTGACTCGTCTATTCTCACACTAACTTCAGTCCTTTGTGGTAAATAAATCGTGGTAGGGATATGGTCCGTCAGGACACACAATGGAATTAAGACTACCTCAGATACCTCCATCTATGATAATAAAGGTAAAATTATTGAACAAATAAGTGAATTAAAAAAATCAACGCGACCCAAAAACAACGACGTGAGGCCGAAAGAGATCAACACCGTTCACCTCTGACGAGGGGACTCCACCCTCTCGAAGAGTAACGCCACCTAAGAGAACACCGAGATCCCGCACACCCGAGTCTTCAACACTGTGTACCCGAATCCACGAAGCGTCACACACCTTAGGAGGGCCTAGTCCCTAACTCGGGCACAGAGAACGTAACCGTCCGTCTAAGAAATGGTGACTTTGTGGTCCCTTCAGGACAATCAAGGTAAAATGAGAACTTTTGTGGACTAGGGGATTTCCAACATACACGAGTCTGTAGTGTGAGTCGCTCCCGGTCCCGACTGGACTCTCGGATGTCTTGTTCCTTCTACTACAGTTACTCACCTAGCCTGACCGAGACCTTACGTCGTCGATCTGACCCCCGAGGTCCTTCGGGCCTACGGGAGTCGAGTCGAGTCCGATCGTGGAACCTGTCACGGACCGTGGGTCACTATGTAGTATCGACTTTTCCCGGAGACTCCGGTCACCACGTTCCTTTAAAACACACTTTCGAACAACTAAGATTTTCGAGAGTCGTTTACCCGTCGTTGTTTCTATTTGAACGGTCATCCACCCGACTTTCACGTAAGTTCATCTTTGTCACTATAAGTCAAGTCAAGTCAAGTCAGCGAGTCAGCACAGACTCAGAAACGTTGGAGTACTTGACATCGTACGGTCCAGAGGGACAGGTAGTGGTTGAGGGCCTCAGGTGGGTTTGGGTACAGGTAACTCAGCCACTACGGTAGGTTGGTAAAGTAAGAGACAGCAGGGGAAGGGGAGGACGGGAGTTAGAAAGGGTCGTAGTCCCAGAAAAGTTTACTCAGTCGAGAAGCGTAGTCCACCGGTTTCATAACCTCAAAGTCGAAGTTGTAGTCAGGAAGGTTACTTATGGGTCCTGACTAGAGGAAATCCGACCTGACCAACCTAGAGGAACGTCAGGTTCCCTGAGAGTTCTCAGAATAGGTTGTGGTGTCAAGTTTTCGCAGTTAAGAAACCGTGAGTTGAAAGAAACATCAGGTTGAGAGTGTAGGTATGTACCGGTGACCTTTTTGGTATCGGAACTGATATGGCTGAAAACAACTGTTTCATTACAGAGACGAAAATTGTACGACAGATCCAACCAGTATTGAAAGGAAGGTTCCTCATTCGCAGAAAATTAAAGTACCGACGTCAGTGGTAGACGTCACTAAAACTTCGGTTCCTTTTATTTCAGTCGGTGACAAAGGTGACAAAGAGGTAGATAAACGACACTTCACTACCCTGACCTACGGTACAAGAATCAAAAGACTTACAACTCGAAATTCGGTTGAAAAAGTGAGAGGAGAAAGTGAAAGTAGTTCTCCGAGAAGTCAAGAAGANAAAGACTTACAACTCGAAATTCGGTTGAAAAAGTGAGAGGAGAAAGTGAAAGTAGTTCTCCGAGAAGTCAAGAAGAAGTGAAAGACGGTATTACCACCACAGTAAACGTATAGACTCAAATAACTATAAAGAGGACCGTTAGAACTAAGGTCGGACACGAAAGAGGTCGGGTCGTAAAGAGTACTACATGAGACGTATCTTCAATTTATTCGTCCCACTGTTATATCTCGGAACTGTATGAGGAAAAGGACAAAACTTGGTCAGACAACAAGGTACAGGTGAAGATTGACAACGAAGGACTGGACGTATATCCAAAGAGTTTTCCGTCTAGTCCACCAGACCATAAGGATAGAGAAAGTCTTAAAAGGTCAAATAACACTAGGCATGTCAGTTTCCGAAACCGTATCAGTTATTTTGTCTTCATCTACAAAAAGACCTTGAGAGAACGTAAAAGCTACTAGGTCGTCTACAACCGTTAAACTAGAGACCAAGGAGACAGAAAAGATTTTGGTCGAACTTGTAGACCTTCAAGTGTCAAGGTCTAATATAATAAGATGTAATATGATGTAATAAGTTCATCTATGTCACCACCCAGAGTACTTTAAATGGGCGGTCACAAAGTTGAGAGACAGTGTACCGACCACGGTCTCTACCGAAAACTCCTCAACGATCTTCCGACACCGAGTAGGAAGTCTTTTAATGAACACACGTGTGCACCACACTGTAAATCGTGTTCGGCTGAAGGACTGACAGTCACCAAATACCCGACCTTTACGTTCGGGGGAGGAGACCTAGGACTCCTCACAAGCGACGTCCTATTCGGAGGATTACAACCCTCCATTTTCCTAGCTAGAAGTCGAGTGGGTCTCTAACAAGTGATTATCCTCTCTTAATTTAGTCTGTGAAAAGTTCAAGTAACTGAAACTCAAAGTTATACACGAAAACCTGTGTTGTTTCTATTCTCTTTCTCTTTGTTTTTAACGCACCAACCGTGTAACCGACCCACACCCAAATAATGGAATCGAGGTACCTTTTATTTCTCAGTACGGTATCTTATGGTACTCTTATTTATAAAAACTTTTTGTACTTCCTATATACTTTACCTAAAATTCCTCAATTCTTGACTTGTTCCTTCTCCTTTTTTCATTTTTGGTGGTTACTCCCGTTAATGTGGGAAAAGTTCACTTACCTTCGACGAAGTGAAAAGAAATAAAACTATAATTCAAGGGTGAGTTGTAAGGACCTTACTCGAAGGACGATGAGTCTCTCATTAAAAGTCTAAAGTTCTACTCAAAAAGGATCTTTTGTCCGTCATTTACGGTCGGTCACCGAAATGGACTTCTACACGATTTCTTTGTCAGTAGAGGAGACTAGAACCTTCTCCTTTTTCCACCTATTTTCGTTTGTCCTTCTAAGAATGAGACAACCTTAATACCTTTCTGTAGTAGGACTAGTAAATATTACTCGGAACGACTCTCTGAAGTTTCTATTAGACACTACGAAAGAATAGAGTGTCTTTACTAGAAACGAGAAACCGAACCGTGTCCTATGGTCGTTCGTGGTAGGTTAGTCAACAATTTATCAACCTAATAAACATGATAAAAGTGTGACCAAAATCACGATAGGTGACTGAAATGAAAAGTAGTTCATGACTCGAAAACTGAGGTTGGTTTTTTGAGTTTTAATTTTAATAAGGTTTGTACCTCAAGTTTACGTTTGTTGAGAGTCTTGACTTCTGGTTTCTCGACAAAAGGGTCAACGTAAACAGACGTTGTCAACGGGACCTGTGGGATGTCCCTTTCATGAACTTGGACCTCATCTTGAGACCAAACTGGTGTGTCCCCGGGACACTGAAAGGTACACTTTTTCCACTAAGGTTCTGACATAGTACAGACACCCTAACAGGACTCTTATCTTAGTACCTACTACCCCTCCTTTCGTTAAATAATGGTCGTTGTAGGAAACGTCTTACTCTAGCATAAAACCTAGGAGAAAAGCTAGGATAAAAGCTGTCAAACGTAGAAACTTGTATCCTGTACAAATGACAAAATAAAAAAAATTTTGGGCGACTAGGAGATTCCACGCTGGTGTCGAGAAAACCTCAATGAAGTGATATATATTGTGTGAGAAGTCAGGTAGGTGCAGTGATGTTTACTGAGTTAAAGTAACCAAAGATACCGACTCAACATAAGGTAACATATATACTTGATGTAGAAATATGAAGGTACACAACTACCTGTAAATCCAACAAAAGTACAGGACCGATAACATTTACCATAATTTACTTGTAACCCCATGTACACACCAAAACTTAATGCCAGAAGTTTATAACATATTATTGTATACATATACCCTAGATCTTTTTGTCACGTCTACTTGGATAAAACGTCCCGTCCTTATCTCTACGTCTACATCTCTCATCTGCACCTCTACCACCCCGACCCCTGCCCCTTCCACACTACTTAACCCTCTCATCGTTACTTGTATATATACGGTAACACATATCTTATCTGTCGGTCACTCTCCGACGAATATCACGTCCCTCAAGTCGGGTCACGAGGTACTCCAGGATCTACCCACCCTACATCCTCCCACCTTCCCTCCGAGTTCTTCCTGTCCTATATAAATATGTACATCGACTAAGTTAAACAACATGTCGTCTTCGATTGTGTTCTAACATTTCGTTAATATAAGGTTTTTTTCCTCTGTTTTGGTGTCGAGGGATCAAAAATGAATTGACACTTGGTTTCCAACTTAGTCCAAATAGTGGTCCGAGAGTCTCAACAGACAAACCTCCCGAGACCTTTCTTTTGGACACTTAGACTGTCCCACCGAGAAAGATCTTTCGAGAGTGTATTTAGAAGTTTGACGTTTTGAAAGTCTTTGTACTTACTGGTAAAGTCTCTTCGTATTTCCATGAGTCAAAGGTTCAAATCCCACTGTGAATGATCGTTTCTGCAGTGAATGACTGGTGTTACTGGTTCTATTGTTGTTTATTTTTCACGTGTTGGGACCTTTATCTTAACCCCTAAGAGTCCTCGTCCTTAACTCGACGAAACACCTCACGAACTGAGACAACCTTAAAAGTCTCGTGTTTTATCCAGTTCTGAAGTAAAGGGTTGCATCCACTTTGACACTAAGTAAAGACCGGTGTTTCTACACACACTCTCATTGTCTATGGAGTGGTACCTGTAACTAAACATTCTTTATTCATACCCAAGGAAAGAGGGAAGAAAGGGTGACAGACCCTCTATCCGTCCTACGGAGTCTAACTTCACTCCGTACTAAAATATCTAACCGTTCGTAATACGACAACGGTCATTTCCGTGTCTCTCCAACTTAGTGAAGGAGTTCCAGTTTGTCGTCCTTTTCCTCACCTTCGTCTTGAGTATATGTAGAACGTCCTGTAGACCAGGACAGATTTTCTGGGAATGAGGAACCTTCTTTTCTTTTCAATACTGGTTGGATCTGTCGCATAATTTTTCGTCTCTATAATGAAACGGGTATTTCCAGGCAGATCAGTTTCGATACCAAAAAGGTCATCAGTCCATACCTACACTCTCAACCAGATATTTCTTTCGACTCGCGGTTTCTTAACTACGAAAACTTGACACCACAACCTCTTCTGAGAACTCTCAGAGAACCTGACGTTCCTCTAGGTTGGTCAGGTAAGATTTCCTTTAGTCAGGACTTATAAGTAACTTTCCTGACCACGACTTCGACTTTGAGGTTTTGAAACCGGTGGATCACACTTCTTAACAGAGTAAACTCTTCTGGGACTACGACCCTTTCTAACTTCCGTCCTCCTCTTCCCCTACTGTCTTCTATTGTACCAACCTACCGTAGTGACTGAGTCACTTGTTCTCAAACTCATTTGAGGTCCTCAACCCACTACCTGTCCCTCCGGACCGTACGACATCAGGTACTCCAGCGTTTCTCAGTCTGTGCTGACTCGTTGACTCGACTTGACTGACTTTTACAAGGATTTTGTAAACCAAGGGTGGGACCACTGAGTCTGTCATTTCTTAGATGGACGTCACACCCTCTGGACCCAAACTAGGGACTCAACCCTTCTAGGGGACCTCTTCCCGTACCGTTGGGTGAGATCATAAAAACGGACCTCTTAGGAGTACCTGTCTCTTCGTACCACCCGATGTTAGGTACTCCAACGTTTCTCAACCTGCACCGACTTGCTGATTCGTGTGTTTTGCGGGAACTTTAAACCAGGACAGGTTTTACAGGCACTCGTATAAACCGAATACCGTTTACCAAAGCCTGTCCTGATTTATAGTTCCTGTAAAACCTCAACTAGTTTATGGAATACACATAAAACTGTCCTGGTTTATAGACGATTGGAGTTATGTTTCCCAGATTGACGTCTCACGCACCAGACTTCACGAAACAATGTGTACCAAGGGACATAAAATAGATCCCCTAGTGTACTACGTAATTAGAGAAGAAATTACAGGTAGACAGAAGAAAAAGATCTCAATAATAACGTAACGTATACTCCAACATAAGTCTTTCCGATACTTACAAAACCTGAAAAACACAAAATTTAAATTTTTCTCGAGGAAAGAGATCATACGTACACTGACCACTATCGAATGGTCCTAGAAAAGAGTGAGAGAAGTTATTACATCGAGGGTTCAAAATCGCTCCGTGAACCTACATTGAGTTCAAATGTAAGGGACTGGAAACAGTGTCAAGTAACTTGAGGTCCCTAATTTGAAAGTAGTCTCTCTATACCCTTCATCAAATTTCACGAAGGACCTAGAAACGAAGGGTGACAGAGTTATATCTACACTACCACCCTTGACTTCGTCGGTGAAACCTGGGTCTCAATCTTCGGTGTACCATTCTCAAACCTTGACAGAATGATCGGGTCCTGAGGTATGTACTCTTTTTTACATTTGAACACAGAACATATTCGACGACATAACCTCCCAGTGAAAACATAACATGGGGTTCACCAACCGGTAGACATCTTAAAAAGGGTCTGATGAAACGTGTCAGAGAGAGTAAAGTACGAACCTTGACAAAGACAGTGTGTGTTCAATCTTTAAAACACTCCACACGTACTTAATTCTGTCTACTTAGTGAAGTTATAAATATCTATTTTCCGATTCTTTTTGTTTACACCATTAAAGACATAACAATCAAAGATGATCCTAGGAATTCTTTGAATTTTGGTTTGCGACTAGAATCTTAAAACATTTAAAAATTATATAAATATATTTAAAATATATAAAATTTTTTCATAAAACGTTACCTCGGAAACAGATTTATCGGGAAACATAAGTGTAACGTTGAGAGTTTATACGGAAACTCGAGTGTTTTGAGTTTTACGAAAGTGAACGACCCTCACTTACCGGTATCGTTGGGTCTCTTAGGGGAGTAAGTATATAAGTGCTCGACCAGACTTTAAGTAAATAACCCTTGTAAGGACTATTACCGACAATGTCCTTATGGTGATTCAAGGTACAATTATTCGAGAGAGGGGTCTTTGCACCAATAATTGTAGGGAAACGAGATCTAGTTTCTCTCTAAAGTCGGTGATAAAGTTAAAAGAGAAGTTAAATTACTACTATCTTTCCAGGACCTAATTATCGGGACTCCACGAAAAATCAATAAATAGACACATCGTCCATGACCCCAAACACCTTCGAACTTTAAGTCAATAATGTCGGAAAACGGACCTCGAATCGAGGGACACATTAAAGGGGGGAAGGGTACCCAGCATTTGAGTTTACGGGTGTCTCGGTCCGTCCTCCTCATTTAAATTCACTTCGTCCGGTCCACCTTTGAACCAGAGGTACCTCTACGTAGGACCGAATCCTCCGTCGGGCAAGAGGTAGGACTAACCCCACATCTGGGACCCAATGACCTGGCAGGAGAAAGAATTCTCTTCTGTCCGTACGTCTAAAACTACTTTTTGGACTGAAAATTTCCACTTATTGATTAAAAGTGTTTTCAAAAATTTTTGTAAAACGGGTGGGCGGTTATTCGACACTCGATTTAATTTTGGGACCGCCGGATAAATACTGACCGACCGAACGTCTACGGATTACCTATTTTCCTAGTATCGAGTAGTGTCACGGGACGTGTATCAGTTCGACTTATTAATGAACTGCTCAGTTTAGTGCAGTAAGGTCACTCTGACCCATACACTATGGATTTGCAGTCTTTTCGTCACTCAGGGGTCCGAACGCGTCCGAACCGTTCTTAGTAGATTAAACTGAACTCCAGTCCACACACTCCTGGTCTTAGCCGCCCTTCACCATATGACATCCCGTAGAGACTCTGACGTCCTACAAGGAGTGGAACCTCCCCTGTGAGTCGAGAAGTCTGTAGGACGACACAGTGGGACCCGGAAGACCGGGAACTAAGGATGGACTACTACGACTTACACGATGGAACCTCCTACCAAGATTCTTAATGTACATTTATGTACACCAGGGTGTTATAAACCACTAATTATTATTATTAATAATAATTAGTGAAACCTACCACTGACGTCGGTACTTTAATTTTCTACGAACGAGAAACCTTCTTTTCGATACTGGTTGGATATGTCGTATAATTTTTCGTCTTTGTAGTGTTACGGTTGTTTCCGGGTATATTAGTTTCGATACCAAAAAGATCATCAGTACACACTTACAATCTCAACCTGGTATTTCTTCCGACTCACGGTTTCTTAACTACGAAAACTTGACACCACTACCTCTTCTGAGAACTCTCAGCGAACCTATCGTTCCTCTAGGTTGGTGAGGTAGGATTTCTTTTAGTTGGAACTTATAAGTGACTTCCTGACTACGACTTCGACGTCAATGTTTTGAAACCGATGGACTACTTTTCTCGGTTGAACAACCTTTTCTGGGATTACGACCCTTTCTAACTACCGTCCCCCTCTTCCCCCGCTGTCTCCTACTCTACCAACCTACCGTAGCGGTTGAGTTACCAGTATTCAAACTCGGTCGAGGTCCTCTACCACTTCCTGTCCCTTCGGATCACACGATGTCAGACACCACAGTGTTTCTCAGTCTATGCTGACTGACTTGTTATTGTCGTTGTTGTTATTATTATTATTTGGTATTCATATACTCTGAACGGTCGTGTCCCCGACGTTACCTTTTATCGATTTTGGGAATAATACTCTCGGAAGAGTAACAGAGAGGGTCCTATACAAGAGGAAGGAATTTTTGTCCTGGGATTAAATGTTGTTCGTGTACGGTGGACCACATTTACAGCGTAAAGGAACATCGATCCATATCGGTAAACTAACATTCGTCTTCACAGTTTACCTTTACAGGTTAGTCAAGTCAAGTCAAGTCAGCGAGTCAGCACAGACTGAGAAACGCTGGGGTACTTAACGTCGTGCGGTCCGGAGGGACAAGTAGTGGTTGAGGGCCTCAAGTGAGTCTGAGTACAGGTAGCTTAGGCACTACGGTAGATCGGTAGGGTAGGAGCCAGTAGGGGAAGAGGAGAGCGGGGGTTAGGGAGGTCCGTAGTCTCAGAAAAGGTTACTCAGTTGAGAAGTGTACTCCATCGGTTTCATGACCTCGAAGTCGAAATCGTAGTAAGGAAGGTTTCTTTAGGGTCCCAACTAGAGGAAGTCTTACCTGACCAACCTAGAGGAACGTCAGGTTTCCTGAGAGTTCTCAGAAGAGGTTGTGGTGTCAAGTTTGTGTAGTTAAGAAACCGCGAGTCGGAAGAAGTGTCAGGTTGAGAGTGTAGGTATGTACTGGTGTCCTTTTTGGTATCGGAACTGATCTACCTGGAATCAGACGTTTCTTTACAGAGACGAAAACTTATATGACAGATCCAACCAGAATTAAAAGAAGGTTCCTTATTCGCAGAAAATTAAAGTACCGACGTCAGTGGTAGACGTCACTAAAACCTCGGGGGGTTTTATTTCAGACTGTGACAAAGGTGACAAAGGGGTAGATAAAGGGTACTTCACTATCCTGGCCTACGGTACTAGAAGCAAAAGACTTACAACTCGAAATTCGGTTGAAAAAGAGAGAGGAGAAAGTGAAAGTAGTTCTCCGAAAAATCACAGGAACTTTACGTTCACGGAGAGAAATTAGAAGATAGGAAAGACGATAGACCTAAAACCTACACGACCGACCTCGACAACGTTGGTGACACAAAGTATTCTTAAAATTTCTGTATACACCCTTTTCTACTTTCCTCGGTCCGAGGAAAGCCTAGCACTTCCGTGTTAAGGTCGGGGTACGAATCGTGATCTACCGTAAATGTACTGTCTATGTGAACAACTCTGGTGACAAGGAAAAAACAAGCAAACCGGAGACAATAACAGGAAAGTAAGTATGAACCTCAGGTAACAGTACACACCAACTTTCTCAACAGACTACTACTACCTGGTCAGGTCCCCACCAACTTTCACAATCTTGAAGGTAGGGGTTTAATTTTTTTTTTCAATTTCGGGAGTTTTACATGTTTTTGAATTCGAAGAGTCACAATCCTAATATCTGTCGTGGAAGGAGGTGTGTCGTGACGTAGGGGTTTATTCATTTTTATTTTGATATAGACCCAGTCCTAAGTTCGATGATAAAAAATATCAGTGGACAAGGTTTGTAAATAAATCACATTTTCAGAGTCTAACAGTTTTTAGTAGGGTCACGTTGTTCTCTGAACGTTTGTTAAAAGATTTCGTAGAAACTACGGGCCCTAAATGACATGGGTCACCCCACTCACTCAGTATAATTACGATTGAACTACCACGGCTCACACGTCTCCTCAGAAGGTCCTTACTATTTGTCGACCCTTATTGATGGCTGTTTAAGAGGTCTACGGAAAATTGTCATACGACCGTCGACTCAAGTAAACTCTAGTCACGTATAAGAGTTCTGAAAATACCCTAACTCGGGTCTCAGATGTTAGGATATTTTCAGAACTCTTCAATCAAAGAGTCACCATTTCTTCGGCGGACGGTTATGTCGTCTTCGTCCTCTGCGCCGAAGGTAACGAGCCAACGCTTCTACGAGACCTTACCCTTCACCGTTGGGTAAGGTCCTAAGAACGACCTTTTTAGGGTACCTGTCTCCTCGGACCGTCCGACGACAGGTACCCCCAGTGTTTCTCAGTCTCTACTGACTCGCTGACTCTTAAGTGTGTAGTCTCAGATGGGGCCCAACAAACTCGTAACATGAACCCTTGCCACATCAGACCCACCAATCCGAACGTGGTATTTAATCCTTTTCAAAAATTTTAACTTTCTCTTCTCAAATACAATTTTAAATAAAATAACTTCATCTCAACTAAACACGACACAATTAAAAATTATATGTCGTCTCACTAAGTCAATTTATATGGATAAGAAAAAGTGTAAGAAAAGCTGATATCAAATAGTGTCCTACAACTTACATCAAGGGACACGATATGTCGTCCTGAAAAAACAAATTAGATATGCGTTATCAAACGTAGACGATTGGGCCTTGAGAGTTTGGTGGGGAGGGCGTGGAAGGATGGGGAACCGTATATGTTCAGACAAGAGACAAAGACATTCGGACAAAGACAAAGCATCTATTCAAGTAAACACGGTATAAAATCTAAAACGTACATTCACTAAAACATACCAATAGATAGACAGAGAAAGACTGAGTGAAGCAAATCATACCAGCGGAGATAGATCCAGGTCGGTACAACGACGTTTACCGTAATCAGAAAATTTCTCCCGTTAACTACTCTGTTCAAAAGAAAAGACGACCCCGCTCCTCTTTCCTAAAGACAACTAAACAGGAAAACGTATCTAAGGAAAAACAGAATCCAACAATTTTTACTATGTACGAAACATCTCACTAAAATTGCACAGTAAAAAGTAAAACGGGAAGCTTAAATTAGCGTAAATTTAAAGAAACGTAAACTCTCAAAAACAAACGATCAACCACACGAGAACCACTATCAACTACTACGGGAACACAAAAGACTTTCTCACCATTCTTGAACCACACAATATTCTTTGCTTCTTTCGAGAACTCTCCACGAAATACTTTAGAGGGGTTACCAGCACATAAGTGTCCTACACTTTACCAGTAAGAAACCACGGATACTACTATTCAGTCTCTACCCAACCCCGTGCGATCCACTGCCAAGACCAGGTCACCTCTTGGACAACTAATCTCCAACTTTAACTCTTACATGTCCGAATTAGATTGAGTCTCATAAAAATTTAAAAAATAAAATATAACCCCATATCAGCTAATTGTCACAATACTAGCAAAGTTCTCTTGTTGTTTCTTTGAGTCAGTATGTACATACACATAGGTGAGAGGGAGTCTGAGGGGAGGGTAGGTCCGACAGTGTGTTGTAACTCGTCTCAAGGTAGACGATATGTCATCCTGGAACAACCATAGGTAATATTTATATTGTCACACATATACAGGTAGGGTTTGAGGGACAGAGAAAGGGGAAAAGAAGGACGGACAATTGGTCTTCAGAGTATCCACATAAAATAAACAGGACGAGTCTCAACAAAACAAAACAAAAAAATTTCAAACCTAAGTCAAGTCGAGTCAAGTCAGTGAGTCAGTACAGACTGAGAAACGCTGGGGTACTTAACGTCGTGCGGTCCGGAGGGACAGGTAGTGGTTGAGGGCCTCGAGTGAGTCTAAATGACCTCAAAGGCGAAATCGTAGTAAGGAAGGTTTCTTTAGGGTCCCGACTAGAGGAAGTCTTACCTGACCAACCTAGAGGAACGTCAGGTTCCTTGAGAGTTCTCTAATGAACGGTAGTTTTTTAGATAGTTACAGGGTATCTCCCCTTTTCCCACAGACCGGAGACATATTACTAGTCGTCTCGGGATTGAAGAACTTTACCCCGTACTCGAGGTTATGGGACGTCGAGGATGGACTGAGTCAAAAGTGGACGTGTTATAATCTGAGTGGGGCTTGGGTATCCTCAAACCCAAAGAATAAGGACGAATCGATTTTCGGTGTCCATTATTACCATTGTTTGTAGTGTTTACTGTGAAGCGGGACCCCGTCGGAATGTCACATATCTCGGTTGAACCGATAAGAGGTCCCAAAAGATTTTACAGACTTAACTTGTATATATATATACCGTCTATAAATTTTTGTGGAGACAATTATTTTTTCTGTAGGACCACAGACTGAAACAACAATCTTTACGGTCACAAGTTTCCATATCTAAATAAAAGAATGAGTAAACACATTTCCAACTAATTCTCGTCGATTACCTCGTTACCTGAACTACTAATTTCTCCTACAACCAAAAAAAGGGAGGAACCTTTCTACTTTAAAAAAACTTCCGATAATAGATTTTTACATCGACGTCTGGACTGTTCAACAAGAACAATGAAAAAAAGGATCAATTCTTCGTTCTTGAACGTATTTACTACTTCTTTACGTCAGAAAAGGAAGAATTCATAGGTTAAATTCATACAAATAGTGGTTCAGACGAACTTTTTTACTTAACTCGTAAAAAATGTTTTGTCGATCGTTTTATCTTCGTCGTTCCATTCCGACTGTAAAAAGACACTACATAGTCCTTACCGTCCAATTACGGAATGAAAGAATTGATCATCACTCACACGCAAGTACACACACACACACACGTGCGTGCGTGTGTCAAACGGTGGGGTACCTGAGTATCGGTCCTTCATAAGTCTCGAGTAGAACCAAGTGAGGTGACAGTTACACTCTTTCTTGGTTTTCTTGACTCTTTCTTGGCTCTTTCTGACCCTTTAACCCCCGTCTTACTCCTGTCACCCGCCCCACCAGTGATCATAAACTTTTATTACTTTCTTGTTTTAACAACTTTTCTCACCTCGAAAAGGTAGAGTCGAAGACTTTTCTGAAGCGTTTGTCGTTAGGATTTTAGAGGAGGTATGATTGGGAAACTTGAGTTCGTAGTCGAGACAATTTGGTCCAGGGGACTCCCATCTCAAAAGTGGGTTCATCCACAAAGTACCAAGGACCCTAACTTCAGTTCCCTAATACCTGAGAAACCGTAGAAGTTCCTCTAAGTGTCGTAGGGGTGTGTTCTTATAGTAGAAAAGGAAAAAAGAAAGGACTCCAGAATGAAAATGTCTCGTTTCTCAAATTTCTATATACGGAAAAAAGTCGGAAGGACCTTACTAAAAAAAAAAAAAGTTTAGTGTCGTGTTTATGTTTTAAGTAATGTGGAGTCAAAGTTCCGAGTAATCAACGACCTAGAACCAAAGAGTGGTTCTGTCCTCTCTTAAAACAAAGGAATAACAACTTCATCGTATCGTATCTCATGAGTCACAGTTTTTTATATGTATACACACACATATCTGTGTGTATGTATATATGTCTATATACCTGTGTGTATATATGTGTATGTAAACATATATATATACACACACACACAAATATATACACATATACATAAACACACACACGTACATAAAAAAAATGGTATTAACATTGATCACACACACACAAACACATACACTACGTAAATTACGGAAACCATCGACGACATACCGTTCTCATGTTTCCCTCGCTACGGGGACCCCCACTCTTACTTTAGTGTAAATTGTCTCACGGTGACCTACAACAGATACACCAAAATGAGAGTGAGGGAACTAAAAGAGGACGTGAAAAGGAAAAACATAAATAGACGGGGGTAGAGAAGATATCTGGGCCCAACGAAACAATTAACTAGAGCCACAGACAGTGTCTTTACGATTACCGTCGTCTTTACACTGTCGGGCCTCTTAGGGAATCGCTGAGACTCGAACCTTGTCTCCGGCAAACATGAAGAGAGGTCGTCGGAGTCTCGCTAGGGAGACACGTCGGCCCTACCCGAAGTCTTCGGGCTAAGAAACCCCTTAATCCTACAAGGGAAGTCGGTCTATGAAACGTTCTAGCTACGGACTAAAAGACTCCCACGACGAATATGTCTCGGGACCAACGTCTTCCTATCCCCACGCCCCATCCTTTCTCACGTCCTCTTTTCTTCCCTACGGAACTTATTTCAGTCCGACATGTAGTCTTAATACAATTAACGTTGTGGAGAGATTGAGGAGAGATTGGAGAGTGGTCGACGTCTTATGTCCAGAAAAAAGAAACCTAATAACTTGAAACCACCCTTAATTTCAATTCGTGCATACCTCTCATAAGAAAGACAAAAAGTTCGGTTTTTTATCTTTTTGAACCCCTTTCCTTTCCTTCGACATCAGGTTAATTAAGGTCCCGAGATCGGAAGTGTCGATCGTGACTGAGTACGAAAGGTTTATTTACGTCCGTAACAAGAGACGGGGAATAAACAGGATCAGTAGTCAACTACGAGAACCAGTCACTCCTTGTACGACAGTAATGGGGGCGAAAACGTCTACCCCTTTGACTCCGTGTCCCTAGTGAGTCGAACGGGTCCGGTAGGTGTCTCGTGCCGTCCCTGACCAACCTTAGACCAGCTGAGATCTCTGACTCGGTCATTGTCTAAGTCACGTTATGAAATAGACGACAAAAGAAGAGAAGGAAGGATCAAAAACGGACGTAGACACATACAAAATAACACCCGTGTTGTGAACACACTCAAACAAAAAACGAAAACAAGTGAAGAGTAAAACAATCTTTGAGATGTATAGGCAAGAAGAATATTAGACACATTGTTGTCGTCAGTATACAAATCTACAGTCGGGTCTAATGCGAAGTCAGGGATTAAAAATGGTAGTCCAAAACGAAAAGGTAGGGACAAATAAGAGGTGCGGTACGTTGCCATCAAAGTTGGTGTCGTGTCGTTTATGTCACTGTGAGGTAGAGTGGAACCCTATTACGGACTGAATCCATCGTCGGTAAGGACCGTTTGTGACTGAACCGTGGTTCTGGGCACCCGTCAGTAATAAGCCCTGGGTTCTACCTAAAAGAATTGTCGAATAACTGGTCTCTGTACACTTGCGTAGAAAACGAGGGGTTTGGAATGACTGGTCTCACGAAGTCATAAGAAAATGTATTGTTTAGTGATCGGTGTCCACAATCCAAGACGTCTTTTAGGGGACCAGTCATTAAACAATTCTCGATATCCTACCCGGGTACTTCATTTCCCTGAACCCAGATATTTACCTCTTTTCTTCTTTCCTTAGACTCGAGGTTTCGTCACCTCTACTTTCTGTCCTTGCCTCGGGTACTTGTGCACATTACATTACGCAAGGGTGCACTCGTACCCTTTAACAGTGAAGGAACCCGTGTGGACGGAAAGTGTAGAGGGACTAACCTAGTCACAAGAAGAATTACAACAGTGTCACGGGGTGTCAAGAGTTGGTGTCTATAATCCTGTCTACGTTAAAAGGTAACTAACACACCAATGAACTAGTTATGAGAAGAGGAAAAATAAGTGATATCCTAGTGGTTGGGGATGGAGTATTACTGACGGTCGTAAATGACTCTCACATGATATAAGGGTCGTGGTACACGTCAAAAATATTCGTGAATTTTGAGTTTTATTGGGTGTCTCAATGTAATAATGGGGGTAACTTGAAGACTCTTTTACCTCCGTAGTTCTTTAAACGGATTCAGGACCACCTAACATTTACCACCCCGACCTTAAATGTAGGGTAAGTAGACTGACCACAGGGTCCAATTATGTCTTTGTAACATAGGTCACTAGATTATGTAACATGGGAACCACGATGACAAACAAATTTGAAAGAACGTAAGTACCTGCAAATCTAACCAAGGTAAGGAGGAATCAGACCTACGAGTGTCAGACTTGTAGAAACCCCCACATGTTTCTACGACGACGATGACGACGATTCAGCGAAGTCAGGTATAAGAAAGATTTTTTTCCAAAAATTAATTAATTAAATAAAGAAAACCCAACGCGACCCAGAAGAAACGACACGACAGAAAGAGATCAACGTCCCTCGTCCCGGACGAAAAACAACACCACGTCTCCAAAGAGTAACGTTACCAAAAAGAACAACTCCTCGAGTCTGAGATCCGCACTCTCGAAGTCATCAATATCGTACATCCAAGTCATCAACACCGAGTCCCCGGGATCTCGTACTTTATGAACGTATTTTTAGGTTTTTCCATATCAGTTCGTTAGTGTGCAAGTTATACCTTTCGGACGACTCATATACATGACAAACTCCCGACGTCTCCATTTATCTACCTACACGACGTCACTTCCCTCTCTCCATCTGTTCTGCCTCTTTCATCGTCTCCTACCATTTACGATATTTCTGTTCTATTTCACGTTTCACTCGTCATCTCCCATTCCCGTAGGTCAAAGCTACCCGAGTCCTTTCGGAACTGGGCTTTCCACCTTAAACTCATCTCCCGAGACTTCAACACCACGTGTCCGAACCAACGAGGTGAAACATACCTTAGAAGAACCTGATTCCTAGGTTGGACACAGGGGACGGAACCGTCCACCTAAGGACAGGTGACACGGTGGTCCCTTCAGGGGTTTCTACGAGAATTGGATGTGTGAGGTTGGTGAATTTGGAAAGACAAGAACTCTCTTCTGTTTGATTGGGATGGGGTCCCGGAAACGTGATCGACAAGGGAACGGACATTGTAAGACGATGAAGGTATCGAAGTGGATGGGTTGACAAAGAGCTATCAGTCGGGAGACGAGTTTAAGGTGGAGCAACCAGTCCCGAAAGGGCTCAGGTAGCTTTGACCTACGGGAATGGACGATGACGAGTAAAGAGTAAGATACAACAGAAATATCGTGAATGGTAAGAGACGACGAAAGAAACAGAACAGACGGAGGGAAGGAGGTGCCGTCGTGTAGACGGATAAGTGGAAACGTCGGGACCATGTCGTGTATGGTGAGTCATCTGAAAGGTACAACTTGTACGCTAACGAACTGATATGGAAAGACCTAAAAATATGTTCACAAAGTAGACTTACTTAGGGGGTCCTTACCCTAATAAGACGGGTCTCCCGTAAACACGGGTTCTAGGGGTCCGTGGGCCGTACCGGTTACGTGTTTTTTCGTCGGACACAAGGGAAGTCCGAGGGAGTTTGTTAGGGGACGGAGAAGGAGGGATGACGACGAGTCGGGGTCTCTACTTTTCTCAAGACATAGGAGAACGAAGGGAAAGAGTCACCGTGTCGGTACTTAGAACACATGAGACAGTCGCAGACACAGAGGAGGTAAGGAGATTCTACAATTCCTTCTATTTGCTACCCCCTCTTCAGGGTCGAAACTGACCGAATTCATGTACCACGAAGACAAGAATGTCCAGGTCCTTGGACCCGAGTGGGTCTGGAACCTTAACAGTCGTTGTGTCAATGTACCGGGACACGAAGACGATGGAATTCGACAGAGGAAAGTCCGAGACTATCCTGAAGGAAACGGAAAATCTTTATCTCTAACTTACGTTGGCAATAAAACTACACTTCAGGAAAGACGTTCAACACCCGTCTAAATTTATAAACTCTTTATCTGACTCTTTACATATGTAAATAAAAGAAACTTTATAACGTGAACATAGAAAATAGAAGACTGAAAAAAAAAAAGTTTAATTTACCGGGTTCACTGAGGTTCATACACCTTAGGCTTCGTAATTTAGTAAACCTTAAGGTTTAGAGTTAGTAAACTCCATACACCTTAGGTTTAGTAATTTAGTAGACCTTAAAGTTTAAGTTTAGTAAGGTTCACAGACCTTAGGTTTAAAATTTTTTTTTGGAAGTTTCAAACACAAGAATCTTTTTAACAAGAAAGAATTATTTTTACACATTTTTCATTTAAAAACCACATATAGGATAATATAAAGTGAATATATAAATATTTTAATCCGTTTTTTAGGATAATATCAGTATGAAACCCTGTGACACGTGGACAATTTTTCTTACTCCGTCAAAATATCAAAGAGTTTGTCTTTATCAGAATCCTGAGTAATTCACTTTATTTCTGTGTAAAGTACAGGGACACCCTAGGGTAAACACTTAGTGTTTTCCATGTGGAGTCAGGTAAATAGAGGAGGACAACCATGACTACCTTTACGTCTGGGGGACGGGGGGTCCAATCATAGTCGTAGCAGGTAACACATACACTGAAACCGTCAGTGAGCTCCTTCTACCCTATTATCATGACTGGAGTATCTCATCACGTTTAACTACGCGATCATAAACATTTCATGATTTACAAAACGATTTGAAAAAGTACACTCACACTAACTATCTAAATGGGATTAGGGTCGACAGTCTCTAAGATGTGACACATGCTGTACGTTGATCATCTTTGTAGATCACCAATTCCCCTAATACCTTCACCCGAGTCATAGACCTTGATCTAAGGTCTTTAGTGTCACACTTGAACTATGAAAAGAAAGAGAACTCTGAAGACCACAACTCCTTGAACCACCGAAACTGTCTTTGTGAATCCTAATAAGACTTCGAGTATACACCAGAAGAACACGTTCAGACAACCCGAACGGACCACCGTGTCTGTCATTTCTTAGGTGGACGTCACGTCCTCTGGGTCTCAAACTACGGACCCAACCCTTAAAGGGGACCTCTTCCCTCACCGATGGGTGAGGCCATAAGAACGGACCTCTTAGGGACCTGTCTCCTCGGACCCCCCGATGTCAGGTAGTGAGGTCATAAGAACGGACCTCTTAGGGACCTGTCTCCTCGGACCCCCCGATGTCAGGTACCCCAACGTTTCTCAACCTGTACTGACTCGTTGATTATGTGTCCAAACGGGTTGACTCCACTCTACTCATCGACGTAACCAAGGTCATCAAAGATTCTGCACGACGACACTAAGTGGTACAACTATCGTTATCGTTTGTGACTATACTGTTAATGATTTGAGGTAGATAAAGTGAAGGGAAATAGTAATGTCTTTGGGTGACTCCGTCCACGGAGTATAATGTAAAATAAAATGTCTACCCCTTTGACTTCGTGTCTCCCCAATTTGGCTAAGTCTTGGTGTGTCGACTCTTCTCGACCCCCAACTTTAAGATCGGATACGACGGAGAGTCCCCACGGATCAGTGAGTCAGTACAGACTGACAACACTGGGGTACCTGACATCGGGTGGTACGAGGAGACAGGTACCCTAAGAGGTCCGTTCTTATGACTTCACCCAACGGTAATCGAGGAGGTCCCCTAGAAGGGTTGGGTCCAGAGGACGTAACATCCACCTAAGAAATGGTCGACTCGGTGGCCCCTTCGGGACGGAGAGTCCACACCCAGATATGTTTTAGTTCATCATGACAGTGGACGGAACCCTGGACCTTACGGGTCTGCTCCCCTGGATGGCATTCTACGAATGGAATCTATTTCAATCACTACATATAGAAACCTTCTCTCAGTGGGAGGAAAGAAAGACGTGTACCTCGGACCTTCCTCCAACTCGACCCTCCCTTCTTACTCGACACAAGAGTCTCCGGAAACCACGACACATAGAGAGTCTAGAGTCACTCTACATTAAGAAATTAATTTGTATTCTGTGGATGACGTCGACCAAGGGTCACCGTACAAAAGTACAGTATAATATTACAGTGACTCTCTTAAAGACAGAGGTTGTACCATGTGCCTACACTGACTTTATTCCTTTAGTCGGGTAGGTAGTAGTCGTCTTAAGGTGAGACACGTAGGATTGAGTGGATACACAAACGTACGAGTCAACGGGTCAGTACGACTGAGAAACACTGAAGCACCGACATCGGACGGTCCGAAGAGACAGGTACCTTAAAAGACCCCTTCTTATGACCTCGTCCAACGGTAAAGGATGAGGTCCCCTAGAAGGGCTAAACATAGGAATCACCAAACGTAGGGACCTGCTGACACACTTAATAAGAGAAAGAAATTTTTTTTTTTTAATAAACTGACGTACACCAAAATCAACACCGTGAGCCCAAGAAATTAACTTTGTATACTCTAGATCAAGGGACTGGCCCTTAGTTTGGGTGTCGGGGACGTAACCGTTACACCTCAGAATCGGTGACCTGGTGGTCCCTTCAGGGGTCGACATACTAAAGAAATGTAGGAGATTATAACTAGGGGGTCGAGAAGGATCTACTCATGACCCGGAAGTAAGTCTACGTACACCCGTTGTGGGGAAAGATTACCAACAGAATCCAATCGAAGGTCTCCTCAGGAAGGGTTCTGTGTAGAAAACATTTGAAGAGAAAGGTTCACACTTCTCCAGAAAGAAGAGAGACGTTAGTTTCGTCAAGAACTCCCCTCAGCACACAGGAGTTCATTATTTTGTCGGACTTTAACCCGACACAATCCTTGAGTCCCCTCCCCGGGGGTCGAAGACCGACTGTTCGTAGAGGAGAAGATCGAGTAGTCGTACCAAGAGTATTTTACTTTTACAGAAAAAAAGGTTGGGGTTCAATCAGTAGAAAAGGAGACATGGTCGGTTTTAATATCTCGGAATGATTATAGGTGGTATAACAACTGACGTAAAATACACACAACCTCCTCTAAAAGTTTCTATCAACTTTTGTTTACACTAAAGGAGGAACGGACCACTGAAGTCTTGATTTAACGGTCGTATCCTTCACTGGGGTTGTATAGGATTTTCAAATGACTTTTAGGAAACATAGAGAGAACAATGGACTACTTACGAAAACCGATTTTTTGATCTTTCGGGATAAATACCCACTGTTGACTTAAAAACACACATAACGTTTTTCTACGGACCCGGAGTTACAAGTATCGTCGAATAAGTCTTCTCGGTTCTGCACCTAAGTTCGATTTACGGGTAACTCTCTTCCTACCTATTTCTTCTACACCATGTATATATGTCACCTTATAATGAGTCTGTAATTTTTCTTACTTTATTACGGTAAACGTCGTTGTACCTACCTGGATCTCTAACAGTATGTATCACTTCAGTCTGTCTCTTTCTCTTTATGACATACTACAGAAAAGATACGTCTTAGATTTTTATTTACTATGTTTACTTGAATAAAAGTTTTGTCTTTGTCTGAGTGTCTGAATCTCTTACTTGAAGGACCTCTTCTTCTTACCCCATTTTTCCATCAATCCCTTAAACTCGGTCGTACATGTGCGAAGATATAAGTTTTACCCATTGGTTGTTCCTGGATGACATATCGTGTCCCTTGAGATGAGTTACAAGAGACCGTCGGACCTACCTTCCCTCAAATCCCCTCTCACCGACGTACGTATACATACAGACTCAGGGACACGACAGATGGACTTTGATAGTGTAGTAACAATTAACCGACACACACACACATAATTCAACAAAGTCAAGACAGACTGAGATATCTTGGGATACCCGGTATCAGAAGGTACGAGGAGACAGGTACCCTAAGAGATCCGTTCTTAGGACCTCACCCAACGATACGGGAGGAGGTCCCCTAGAAGGGCTGGGTCCCTAGCTTGGTGCAGAAATGTCGGGGACGTAACCGTCCGTCTAAGGACTGGTGCTCGTGGTGGACCCTTCGGACAATTGACGAGTATACGGTTATATTTTATTTTTCAACTTTTTAATTTTTATTCTTTTTATTTTGTGTCTTTATTTCTTTGTGTGTGTCCCGTAAGATTTTACTGAAACGGTAAAATAACCCTTTACCCTCACCCGTGATGAGTCCTATTCAATAGATTGTGGATCTCAACGTTTTATCAAAGGTATCTTAGTTTACTGGGGTCCCGAAGGGAGATCTTAGATCTGTTATGTGTCAAGTGGTGTCTTTATGTACTTAACAGAACATCGGTCTTGGTCTGGGGTGCGGACGAAAATCCGGTTAGGGTCCGGTTCTCAGCCAAGAGGGACCAATTTAATCTGGTCCCATCCGACCATATCCCAACCGATCACGGACTCTCCTTGGGTATACAGAAATGATGGACTTGTCCATCTCACAAATAAAAGTTCCTTCACTATCTCCAGTTAATAATCGTCTGTTACTTATCAGACGACACAACGGAATACAGTGTCTCTGCAAGTACACACTTATACACACACACACAAACAATCATAAAAGAGGTGTTACTTATGTTATAACTAAAGAGTCTTAGACTAACAACGATCTTATAAACATTGGACAAATATAGGTAACTTTTCTAGGGACCACTCTTTTTAGATATTAAACACTTCAAGAAAAAGTTCAATAAAAAGACAACACACCTTCATTAAAACGAAAAAGTGGAAATAACTGGGGTAACAAAATAATCTCAAACTTAAACTTCACCTTTAGGTCCTCCTCTCTTTCCTGACATACCAAAGGATAAAAGGACAGGACTAATAGGTACAAGTAACACAATCATATACAATGTTCGAAGATTAAGAATCCTCCGATTTCTTTCTTTTTTTCTTTTTGTTTATACTACTCTACTAGTGTCAAACGTAACATTTGTGTTTCTCGAAGTAAATAAGATTCGAAAAGAGTTGTGACAGCACAGAAGAACCCTTCTAAAAGTGCTTATCAGTCAAAGAGTTTTAGATCTTTGGTATTGTTTTTGTTCCGTAGGAAATCAATAAAATTTAAAAAAATTTTAAATTCATATCAACTAAATATTACACAATTAAAGACGACATCTCGTCACTAAGTCAATATGTATATACATGAAAGAAAAAATATAAGAAAAGATACTACCAAATAGTGTCCTATAACTTATATCAAGGGACAAGATGTGTCGCCCTGGAATAAAATAGGTAAGATTGACATTATCAAACGTAGATAATTGGGGTTTGAGGGTTAGGTAGGGATAGGGTGGGTGGAGGAGGAACCGTAGCTGTTCAGACAATAGATTCCTGTACGAAATTTTCTTTCAAAATATTTGAGAGTCTTGTCGCCCAACGACAAGACAAGTCAAGTCAAGTCAAGTCAACGAGGCAGCACAGGTTGAGAAACACTGGGGTACTTAGCGTCGTGCGGTCCGGAGGGACAGGTAGTCGTAGAGGGCCTTAAGTGAGTCTGAGTGCAGGTAGCTCAGCCACTACAGTAGGTCGGTAGAGTAGGAACCAGCAGGAAAAGAGGAGAACGGGGGTTAGGGAGGGTCGTAGTCTCAGAAAAGGTCACTCAGTTGAGAAGTGTACTCCACCGGTCTCATGACCTCAAAGTCGAAATCGTAGTAAGGAAGGTTTCTTTAGGGTCCCGACTAGAGGAAATCTTACCTGACCAACCTAGAGGAACGTCAGGTTCCCTGAGAGTTCTCAGAAGAGGTTGTGGTGTCAAGTTTTCGTAGCTAAGAAACCGTGAGTCGAAAGAAGTGTCAGTTTGAGAGTGTAGGTATGTACTGGTGACCTTTTTGGTATCGGAACTGATCTGCCTCGAAACAACCGTTTCATTACAGAGACGAAAAGTTATACGACAGATCCACCCAACGACAATCCACTGGGTATACACATTTCGTCCGACCATATTTTGTCACCCTCATTCTCTGACACCCCGAAGGGAGCACCGAGTAACCATTTCTTAGGTGGACGGTCAGTGACGTCCTCTACACCCAAGGTAGGGACCCAGTCCTCCTAGGNGGAAACAACCGTTTCATTACAGAGACGAAAAGTTATACGACAGATCCACCCAACGACAATCGACTGGGTATACACATTTCGTCCGACCATATTTTGTCACCCTCATTCTCTGACACCCCGAAGGGAGCACCGAGTAACCATTTCTTAGGTGGACGGTCAGTGACGTCCTCTACACCCAAGGCAGGGACCCAGTCCTCCTAGGGGACCTCCTCCCATACGGTTGGATGAGGTCATAAGAACAGACCCTTTAGGGTACCTGTCTTCTCGGACCGCCCGATGTCAGACACCCCACTGTTTCGTTGACCTGTGCTGAATCACTGATTTGTTCTCTCGGACATATTGAGGAACGGTTGAGTACTAACCGTAAGACCACGGTGTGGGTCCCACCGACTATAAAATGATGAAATCTTTTTTTCGGGTTTCAGATCTACAGGTACACCTTTAATACAAATGTTAAACTCAAGATCATGTCAAATTTTTTAGCAAAATTTGCAAAATTATATCTAGTGGAAATTCGGACAAACGTCGGAAATGAAACCATTGATTTTACATTAACGATTTTTGACATGGGACACTCAATCGTCGGACAATTAAAATAGACGTGTCTTTCCTAGGAAAACATGAAAAGTTCGTTCCACATCCTTTTTGTTGACATTCTTAAGTTATCTACATAAAGGTGGGTGGGATCACACAAACGGACCTACCGTGTTTTGTGTAACCTATCGAAAAAGTCACCGAACTACGTGCCCCGACACTCTCACTTTTGCTAACGAAAAGCTAGGTAGAGGGGTTTGACCCTATTTGGTCAACTAAACGTGTCAGTTACCGATTTTGGAGGTCTTTGTCAGACGGACTGAGACCACTTGACCCGGTCCGAGAATTCAGTCCTCTTCCATACGTACTGTCCTCCGGGGACCTCAAACGTCGAAACTACTCCGCAGAAGTCGGTAATCATGACAGACAGAGTGGATGAACGAATACTTCCGTCTTACGATTACGACGGGAATTTTACTCGTGTTGACGGTCTCTGAAGTCCTCCCACTCTTCCTCTGTCTCCGTTTTATGAACGTGTCTAATCCCTGACACTCGTCGCAACCTTATTAAGAGACATAAGACCACCTTATCAGGTACGTCATATCGAACTAAGATCCTAAAATCTTTTGGGTCGGGAAAACCTCTTCGTGACGACTAAAAATCTTCTTGAGCCAGACGAGTAGAATTCGTCCGTGATCAACAGTCGAGAACAATAGTAACCCTAATCACTTTGGAAAACCCACAGTAAAGCCCTCGAGGCCTCTCGAGACCATGGAGTCAGGAAGTACAGAGTCGCGTCTTTCTTAAGTCACTCTCTGTTTCACTATCTATTTTTCGCTAAATAATCTGATCCTACGAAGACTCTGAATGTGCACCCGCCCACTCTTTCCAGCGCGGGGCTCTTGAATGATCCGATGTCATTAGTTTATTTTCACCCCTACCCCTGTTCTGGTAGAAACAGAAAGAGCCTCATCTACAGTACGAAGGTAGTAGTCAAAAAAGAGGTCCAACTCGTACCTCCAAAGAAGAGACGTACCAGTTCGACCCAAGTGTCTACTGACAGAAAGTACACACGTCTCTCGTGCAGGATCCTTGGTCATTGTATGACTCAAGTGACCGTCCTACATCCAGAGTAACAAAATGACGAACCCCCGGACAGAGTACGAAAACGGTGTCCCAAAACAACGATTCGTTCGGACGAACCAAAAACGGAAATTCGTTTGGAGAGAACTCATTAGCAATTAAATACCCTCAGAGGGTATAAAAAGATGAATGTCAGGGGACCACCCTAATCGATAAATTAGTGGGTGAAACAGAGAAATGAGACAGGGAGAGTAATCCTCTAAATCTAAACTTGGTAAAAAACGTCAGTGTATAGGTAGGGATGGAAGTGACTCGTACAAAACAAACGTTTACTGACCTTTCTGTTTAACTGTATTTATTACTCTTCTTAAATATCCGTGTACCGTAACTTTGTGAATCCCTAACAGTCTAAGCCCATATCTGACTAGGTCACCATATTGACATGTAACCTTCGAGACCGAAGTGAAGAAAACCTAACAGGGTCAAGACAAGAACCGAACGGAGGAGGAGTCCGATCTCACAGAGTACCGTCTTTTTCTAGTGACGTAACTGGGGTCAGGACTTCCCGTCACTCGTGTAATCAGGTCCGAAACTCATCACATAGAACTACCAGTGGGACAACCCTAGGTATAACCGGTACCTGAGTGAACACATGGGTAGTACAAGCTGTCCTTTACGTTATCAGAATACTGGATCGGGTCCTACCGTCCAAGAAAAGAACCCTTTCCCTATAACTGAGTCGAAGATCCTTGCACAGTATCGACGTTTGTCTTCAACAACCTTCAATTTTGTCCTGTACCTCTCTGTACCCACGAGTCCCAACAGTCGGGTGGAAGGGATTTTTCGGGGGTTTTCGTCTGGGACTCTGTTTCGAACGTGCGACAGTGAAAAGACACACAAACCCACCCCGACCCGTCAGGTTGTCCCTCCTACCTTCACCTAGATAGACGGTTAAGAAATAACTGAGGGTTTATAATCACCTACTTTACGGGGACGTTAAGGTCTACAATAGTTGAGAAGGGTCCTCCTATGAACCCTCCTGTTTAGGTACTATCACGAGATCCATTGAAGTGTCCACCACCCCCTTCGGTATAAGAGGTCCAAGTACAGCCCACCAGGTCGGGACCCCGAATAGAACCCTAGATCCGAGACTCGTGTCTCAAGTCCGAACACCTAAGTTAGACTCCTAGTCTCCTCCCCCATGTACAAAAATGGACAAGTAAAATATAACCCTATATCGGTCAAGTGTTACAACACTATCAAAGTCCACTTGCCGTCTCTGAATCGGTATGTATACAACGACAACAACAAGTCGGAGATTCAGTACAGGTTCAGAAGACTGGAGTATCTGACATCGGGCGGTCCGAGGAGACAGGTACCCTAAAGGGTCCGTTCTCATGACCCCACCCAACGGTCAAGGAAGAGGTCCCCTAGAAGGACTGGGTCTCCAACTTGGACCCAGAGGACGAAACCGTCCATCTAAACAATGGTGACTCGGTACACCCTTGGGGAGGTATGTATATATGCATAGGAAAGAGAGGGTTCGAGGGGAGGGTAGGTCCGACGGTGTATTGTAACTCGTCTCGAGGAACACGGTATGTCATCCAGGACAAACCATAAGTAAAATTTATAGCGGTATACATGTACCGTTAGGGTTTGAGATTTATGGGGTAGAGGGGTAGGAGGGGGACGGTTGATATCTGAACAAGAGATTCAAACCCTCAGACAAAGACAAAACATTTCATACAAGTAAACATAATAAAGAAAAATCTAAGGTGTACATTCCCTACAGTAGACTATAAGTCTTCCTCCCATGTACATGGTCCGGACACAACCCCCCGTCGGTCGGGGTACGACCTGTCACCCTCACAGACGAGGTCTTATTTCGAGAGAGGAGGAAGATTGTAATGTCGTCTGTGTATGGTCCTCGTTTTGTTATAAATCTACAATGTTAACCTAGGCAGTCGGGTACAAATGACTCAATAAGAATGGTAAATATTCCGTGAATAGAGGATTACCTGACTTTCTCACTTCTATGTGTTTGGTATCCTTTTAATCACAAAAGATTTACGGAAGTTACACGGCACGTGATACGGTCTACGATAATTTATGTGAATATGTTTACCCGAATCCTACTCACGCGAATAAAACGATTTAGGGATATAAATTTCGAACAGAAGGAGGGGTGAGGTATTAGTATCGGTGTATGTATTAAAGAGAGTTACACAGAACTATAGTACTACTAGTTCTATTTCAGTTACTGTTTTCGAATTACGGGTCTCACTTAAACCGACGAACTAATATACAAAAATGATAAAATTTAAAATAAAAATTTAATTTATACCGAATACTCATGACAAGCATCCTGGTCATAATATCCTTTTGTACCTGTATTTTAAGTGTTATAATATAAGCCTATGTCGTTGACAACTACAAAACCACTTATAGAAAGGTAAAAAGATACGTACCAAAACTTAACAATAAATAGACCCTAGTACTTGTCTAAATAAAAGGTAAAATACATACGTAAAACCGTATCGATAAGTAGCTCTATCCTCTCCAAACCAACGTTATTGAGTATTTAACACTGATAATCATCAAAAGATGTCGTTTACATATAAAGTAGGAATACGTTTCAGAGGAAATTTCAAAGACCAACTTCGTAGAGAGAACTCTTTGGGAAAGTTCGTAACTTGTTCATAAACCCAACAAACTAGGAAGACCTTGTATGCCAAAGGTCCTAGGTACATTTTTATCTTCTCTCTCAACGTGCAGATTTTCCCTCACTAACAAAAAAAGATCAACTATAAAGTACCTTCTCGTCAACTGAATGTACAAGACAATCGAAGACGACTGTCGTTTCACTCAGTCAATATGTGTGTGTGTGTGTGTGTGTGTGTGTGTGTGTGTGTGTGTGTATGTGTAAGAAAAAGCATAAGAAGAGGTACTACCAAATAATGTCCTACGACTTACATCAAGGAACACGATATGTCATCCGGGAACAACAAATAGGTAGGATACACGTTATCAAATGTAGACGATTAGGGTGTGAGGGTGAAGAGGGGAGAGGGTTTGGGTGATTGGGGAACCGTTTGTGTGTAGACAAGAGATACACACACTCAGACAAAAACAAAGGATCTACATGACTAAACGTAGGATAAAATCTAAGGTGTATATTCGTTAGGGTATATAAACAGAAAGAGAAAGATCGTATAAAGACGCTATTAGAGATCCGGGTTAGCACAACGACGTCTACGTAAAATAAGAAAAAACTACCGACTCGTCATTAGGTAACATTATACCTGGTGCAGCAGAAATAGGTAAGGAGACAACTGCCTGTACTCCGACGAAGACACGGAACCGACAATCTTTATCACGACGACACTCACAATCTCACGTGCGCAGTAAATTTTAATCTCAACACAAGTCTATGTACGGATCCCTACCCTAACGACCCAGTGTGCTGTTGAGACAAAAATCAAATCAAATCAAAAAAAAAAGGGGTCCTTGTTTTTCTGTGGTAAAATTCCAGGTCCCAATCTTAACCGAATTAACGGAGACAGGTAAGAGACCTGATTTAGAGTCTGTACACTGGGGAGAGACGTAGAGTCCCACCTGAAGGACACGTAGGTCTCTCTCTTTTACAGTAACAGGTACTGGTGTAAATTACCAGAGACAGCTTAGACTCAAATCACCAAATAGACCAGAAGAGAGTGACCATATGAACGGATTTTCACTGAAACACAGACCACAAAGTGACAACAGTTACCACACAGCCATTGGTACCACTATGTGTAGTTGAAAACGAATAGAAACGAAAAAGGAAGACCTATTTAGGGACGTACATCCTCACTATCTTTATTATTGTCTTTAAATTAAGGATACACACAGACCGAGACATTATGAATCTACGAGAGAGTAAATTACTCGTCCTGTAACATTATTAGAGGCAAAACGTCTAATCAGCCAGGTCGGAAACTCAAGAACAGAGGACTCCCGTTTCGAAGGAGAGAGAGACGACCAAGTTTCCCAGAAACCTGAAGTCTCGGTCAAAGAGAAGTCTTTCTAATATAATTAAATGTGAAAAAGTGCCGTATATTTTTGTTGGTTTCCGGGTTGAGGTCGTTTACAAAAAGAATCTAAAACAGGTATCTTTATCAGAGTCACACCCTTGTACCGAGTCACCGGTTCTTTACTTTCCTCACGACGTTCCAACTCCAAATGACTTCTAAGTGACAGGAAGATCTCTAAGTCAAGTATGAAGATATTTTAATCATCGAGTGGAACTTTCTAGACTCCGGACCTTACGTGTCTTTAAGGTTTTTTTCAGAAGGTTTTTATTGTCAAATCTTTCAAGGTTCCGCACTTTCAAAGTTATCAAGATTAAGACCTGGGAAGGTCTTTCAAGGTTCCGTAACTCTAAGGTTATAAAGATCAATACCTCCGAAGGTCTTTTATAAATCCAACCTTCCTAAAAATTTATTCATATTTTCGACGGTTTACTTAATTTAAAGCATTAAGAATAATCCCCTTAACCGTGGTGAAATTATATACAATAATAGTAGTAAAGAAGTGAGTAAATATGTTGTTTACACATACACTACCGACAGAGAACGGTCCGTAAATCTACAAGACCTTAATGTCTCCACTAAATTTTTTCTCATTGGGGGAGTACCCCGTAAATAAGATCACATCCTTCGTCTTTGGTTCACCGTAAGGATTAATTAAGAAAAATCAACATATGTGTGTGCGTGTGTGTGTGTGTGTGTGTGTGTGTGTAGAGAAGAAAAAGTCTAAGAAAAGGGCAAATCCAATAATGTGTTATGACTCAGTGCAAGAGACACGATATATCATCCAGAACAACCACTGGACGAAATATATATCATCACGTATAGACAATTAGGGTTTGAGGATTAAAAGGGAAGGGGTGGTGAAAAGGGGAACCCATTGGTATTCAAACAAAAATTTCAGACACTCAGACAAAGACAAAACATTTAATCGAGTTAACATAGAAAAAAAAAAAAAAAAAATCTAAGGTGTATGTTCACTATAGTATACGATAAACAGAAAGAGACCGACTAAATCGAGTGACTCATATTATTAGAGATCCAGGTAGGTACAACGTCGTTTACTGTAGTAAAACAAGAAGAAATACTAACTCATTATAAGGTAGTGTAAGGTAACACACGTACATGGTGTAGAGGAAATGGATAAGCAGACAGTCGCCCGTAAATCCAACGAAGACACCGAGAGACAGACAGACAGACAGACAGAGAGATATCTATACATATATACTTAGTGAAACGACATATCGTCTTTAATTGTGTAACATTTAGTTAATATGAAGTTATTTTTATTATTTCACTTTTTTTCCTTATTTTGAAATATGTTTAAGTCGATTAACTCGAGTCTTTATTTCTTTATCAAATTCTCTTCGGGTACACCCATTGTCTCTCCCGTCCCCTCGTCCACCACTCTTCCTGCCAATTACCCTCCGTGTCTTTCATGTCCCACCTGTGAAGAACCGAAAGAGGATTCGACACCTATGACAACGTTCGAAAAGTCGTTTCCACTCCGTACTAGTACAAAGGGAATTCTTCTTTGTTTGTCCCTGAAGGGACCGTCAGGTTATCAATTCTGAGACGAAGGTAACGTCACCCACGTTTACACTAGGAACCAACCCCTCGACTTTGAGGTTATGAAACCGGTGGAGTACGCTTCTCAACTGAATAACCTTTTCTGAGACTACGACCCTCCCTAACCCCCGTCCTCCTCTTCCCCTGCTGTCTCCTACTCTACCGACCTACCGTAGTGGCTGAGTTACCTGTACCCAACCTCAGTTGAGACCCTCAACCACTACCTGTCCCTCCGGACCGCACGACGTTAAGTACCCAGCGTTTCTCAGCCTGTGTTGACTCGCTGACTTGACTTGACTTGACTTGATCCCTCGATTTAGGATGTTCGACATTCCACACCGGTTTTTTTTTTCAACCCCCCTCTCTCTTTGTTATCAAACGAAAGTAACGTAACCTTCCGTTAAACCTAACCCCACTAATGTCACCTCTCCGTACCTACCTAAATTCTCTTGAACCGGTTACTTACTGCGACTCCAACTTTCTTTTCTTTCACTGTTCCTCCAGGGGTTCTAAGGGTAAGAGACGAATCTGTTGTTTGAAACCGGTTCTTCGTCTACCCCCACCCTCGTCAGAACTCCGACCGAAACCTGTTCAACGTAAACCCTACGGTCGTTCTGTAGGTCTTCTTCGACCACTCATCCGTCGATCTATGTTCCCAGACTTCGAGTGTCCGTTCTAAAATCGACTCTAAAACTTAAAAACTCAGTAACCGTATATCTACCATAAACTTAGGTGTCTGTATATCAGTCTTGTTTGATTTGACCGTTGGAAAGTCGTTACTGGGGAGACGGTTTCGTACTCTACTTTCCTTTTTTTTTCTTCTGTAGAGTATGACCTAATAAGAATTATGGTTCTAGCACAAAAGGGTATTCACGACAATTAAAGACTCTATTACCGTCTTAGAGGAAGGACCTTTTACCCCCGACGTAAATTTCGAGTAAAAATTACACTTTTGGAATCTCTCGTAGACTATTCACTATCCAATTTATCGTGTAGACCTATCACCAGATGAAAAGGGAACTGAGACCGAACGTAAGTAAAAGTACTAATACCGTTGGTTTAAAAATACACACCACACCACACACCATGTCTACGGACATGGGGTTATAAGTATCGTCGGGATAAGTGTTATCGGTTTCGTACCGTCGTTACATCTACAGGTAACTACCTCCTTACCTATTTCTTCTATACTACGTACATATGTTACCTTATGACGAGTCGGTATTTTTTCTTGTGTCATTACGGTAAACGTCGTTGTGCCTACCTGAATCTGTAATAGTATGATTCACTTTATTCAGTCTTTCTCTTCCTGTCTATAGTATACCATAGTGAATATACATCTTAGATTTTTTTACTATGTTTAATTGATTAAATATGTTATCTTTGTGTGAGTGTCTGAAGTTTTGTTTCAATTCGAATGGTTTCCCCTTTCTACCCCTCCTCCCTATTTAACCCTTAAACTCTACTTGTCTATGTGTGACGATATATATTTTATCTAATTATCGATCCTGGATGACATACCGTGTCCCTTTGACATGAGTTATGACACATTATTGCCCGTACCCTTTTCTTGGACTTTTTCTTACCTACATAAATATACATATTTACTTAGTGAATCCACATGTAAACTTTGATTGTCTCGTAACATTGAGATTGATACTTTATTTAATTTATACTATATACTTTATTTATCCTTTATTTTTAATTTAATTTTCTTATTTTTCTTAGACGGGGGATCTTTATTAGGAACACACACAACTTAGGTGTACAGACAATGTTATTTCTGGATCACAGAAAATTCATTATCGGTAGTTAACCCTTTCCCTACTCCCCTTCTACTCTCCTCCTCCTTCTCTACGAACCTCTCCCACTCCCTGTCACCACACGTGATTCCTTCCCTTACAGTCTCGGTATGGGTCTTCCTCCGTCTCCCACCGTACGACTGATAACTACCATCTCGAGACACTTGGAGCACGACCTGTCGACCCACCCACTATTTGAGCTAAACTTAATAAGATCGTAACACATTGTAGTAAGGAATCTTGTGAACAAGAAAAAGACAAAAGAAAAACTTAAAAATAAAAATTACCACCATTTTATACGTAACGTATTTTAAATGGTAAAGTTCGGAAATTTTTTTTTAACCCCATATCAACGAAATGTTCCACCATAACCAAAGACGACATGTCACTTCACTTAGTCGATACACATGTGTATATAGAGGAGGGAGACCCTGAAGGGAGAGTGGAGGGGTGAGGTGGGGTCGGGAGATCCAGTGGCGACTCGTGGCTCGACTTGAGGGACACGATAGGTCGTCGAAGGGTGACCTATAGACAAATTACGTGTGTTCACATATATACGGTCAGGATTAGAGAGGGTCACGTAGAGTGGGTGGGGAAAGGGGACACACAGGTGTTCAGAAAAAAAGATAAGGACGGGACGTTTATCCAAGTAGACATGACAAAAAGATCTAAGGTGTATGTACACAATTATATGCTATGAACAAAAAAAGAAAGACTGACTGAAGTGACACGCACTGTCTGTGTAGAGAGACAACACACACACGGGTCAACGTAGGTTGAGAAACACTGGGGTACCTGACACTTGGTGGTTCGAGAAGACAGGTACTCTAAAAGGTCCGTTCTTATGATCTCACCCCGATTCTAGGATCCACCGGATCTCCATTTCTTGGGTGGACGGTTTCGTCCTCTAAACTTTCTGAACACAAGCTAGGGACCCAACCTTTCTAGGGGACCTCTTCCTTTGCCGTTGGACGAGATCACAAGAACGGACCCTTTAGGGTACCTGTCTCCTCGGACCACCCGATGTCGGGTACCCCAATGTCTCAACTCGTGTGTGTGTGTTCCAGGATGGTCAACACGTGGTACCGGTTTTTTTACTTTGCACGTACTTGTGCACAGTTGATATTGTACTCGTACTATGGAAAGGAAGTAATTACTCCCTTGGCCTATCCACCGTTCCAACAGAAAGTCCCGGAAACTTCCAGTTGAAACTTTTCGACCTATAAATATCTATTGAACTATTTCCCTACAATATAGCTCGATGACTCAATCGATGTTCCTCCCAAATACGGGATGTCCCGTTTATTCGACATTGGCGTTCACTATATATCGAAGTGACATATGTCTGTGGTTTGGTCATCATTTATCGGTTCGGTTTGTATCCACGGAGGAAGATCTTTTAATTTGTCGGGAGTCCACTCGGACAATTGGTTATTATTACCTTCCTGTTTTCAGTGCGAGAACAGAACAAAGGTCCAAAACCTGTTAAAAGGAAAAATTTCTTTTGTTCTAAATAAATAAACTGATATGATCCTGAATAAATGTCATACACCCTAGAACAAGGGACTACTCCCTAACTTGGGTCCAGGGGACGAAACCCTCGTGTCTCAGAATCGGTGACCTGGTGGTCCCTTCAGGGACCTGTCATAAAGAATTGTCTTCACAGTAACAATAGCCTTTTACGGGTATACGGAGACATAACAGGACGACTTTTTACACCGTCTAACGGATTTGAGTAAAGACGAGACAAATGAATTCTATAGTGTTCTACGGAGGTCAGGGACACACTCACAATTCCACCTTACAAAGAGCTAAAATTCACGAACCAGAAGCGGATCTGCTATCCGATGGTCTCCGTCTTAACGACAGAGAAATCAGAAATACAAGTAGGGTGAGGCAAATTACCTCCACCAAAAAGTCCGATGAAGTGGTTTACATCTTCACGACGTCATATACATTAGGACCTTCTAAAAGACCGGAGGAGAAAAAAGGGAAACCCACCCTAGACTCAGGGTCCAGTGCCCCGAAGTCGATCTACGTGCAATAGAGTCGACCTAAAGTCGGGAAACGTGAAGACGCAGGTATGAGCGTAGAAGACTCTCGTAGGAGAGGCACAAACGAGAGACCGACTGACCAGGTCCACAGTAAGACGGTAGCACAGGGAAGTAGATCTGAGCAATGAGGTCGTCTCGTACTTAGAGGACCGGTGATCGAGAGGACAAGAAGAAACCCCAGTTTGTCTGACAACCACCACAACGAAGTCCAAGGGTTTGTAGGAAGGAATTGTCGACAAACATAATCAAGAAACCAAAAGAAGGGTACCTTCTCATCCCCTAAGACTATCCAAACCTGCAGGTTCTAAAAGGTACCTTTAAATTCCGTGTCCACCGAAGACGACTCTCTAGAAGGTTATATAAACTTCGCCCCACTCTAAGATAGAGTGGAGTGAGGTGGACGGGAAACTCCGGTTAAGACTTCTCGTCCGTCTCAGTTTATGGTAAAGTGACTTAGAGAAGGGTTACTTATAAAAGAAGAAACGAAACATAGACAAGGAGAAGGAACTTAGTCTTTTAATAGGAGATTCACAAACTTGTTTCCTGACTAAGAAGTTTTAGATAATATATTCCGACCCAACTGAAATCAAAGAGTGTGAGTCTTCGATTCCAAAACGAAAATAAGTAACATAAATACGAGGTTCACTTAGCCCTTAAACACCGGACCATCATAGTCCTAGACTATTCTCTCTCACAGCACCCCTCCCTCCGTGGTTCCCTTTCTTATTTTATTTTACAATACTGTTTCTACTCTTTTCTTAATATCCCTCCCTACATAGTTCGTTACTAGTTTTTATAAAAAGGTGATGTGAATGGTCTCACGGAATGTGGTCATCTTAATATATATATCAGTAGTTCACTTATTTACACGGAATATATTGTCTTTTGTGTGTCCTTTACCCGAAGAAATTAAAGGAAGACTTTAACTACTTAAGATTCACACAGTAAAGGTCATGAACGACTTGTAGCACACTAACACATACTCACACATACAGAAAAAAGTTAATTGAACAGTCAGATGGGAATAAAAAGTCCCTTTCTTTCGTAAAGTTTAATAAGATTTAACAAATTTATTTACACGAATGACTAAACACTTTTGGGTCCTAAACTAGACGGCATAAAAATGGCCTTACAGAAACGTTAAACCTCCTGTAAACCTGCCGGATATTTTTTTTTTATTAAGAAAGAAATTTAGTCAACCTACTTCAAATCCCCTTTTCTAAGAAAGACTAAAGAAAGTCTAGACTTATTACGTTCTCGATAACCGAAATTTCCTGAAATATATAACGTAACACAAAACACTTAAAAAGCTATAACGTCACGAAAACCGTGAAAAGTCTGTTCTCGTTACTGCTACTCTTTCGTACGGACACCCCACAAGTCAGACACCGCCCCTCGCCCGGGACAACGATCACGCTCCACGTTTAGTTTCCTGTAAACCTTCGTAGCATAGGATTCAAGACTCCTACCGACGGGACTATCTTTACAAAGGTCATTTAGACCCAAATGTCTCTTCGGAGACAAATTTATTGGTAGAGATCCAAAAAAATCTCTCTGCAAAGCGATGACGAACGGAACTCGTTTGGGAGTAGTTCTTGTTCTTTAGCACCCTAAAGGGACCGTCAGGTCACCAACTCTGAGACATGAAGGTGGAGTCCCCAGTACCCAAGTTAGGGACTAGTCCTTTGATCCTAGGGTGTACGACACGTAATGTCGAAGATGTATATACGGATATATATACCCGAAGGATCCACTGAGTCACCATTTTCTTAGACGGACGGTTACGTTCTCTGGGTCCTAGCCCTCCTAGAGAACCTCATCCTTTACCACTGGGTGGGGTCATAAGAACGGACCTTTTAAAGTACCTCTCCTCGGACCGCCGGACCACCGTTTCTCAGTCTGTGTCGACTCGTACGTGCGTGTTGTTGATATGCACTTTATTTTCTAAGGAAATACTTTTTTCTTGTTCATCGGTATGGAAACCCAGGACTTTCAACTTACAATTGCCTGTCTAACTACCTCTAGACACCGACAACGGACAGGTTGAAGGTACGAGGCAAGTAGGTTGTTGGAGACTGATTCAACGAAACCCATGGTATGACAGAGAAAGTCTATGTCCGAACCACCTTAATAATTTTGTGGAGTGGAGAGGACCGGTCCCGTCGATCAGAACGGTGGTGACCCGGTCATTCTGTAATAAAGGGTCACCTCACTGTTTTTCGTGGGTCTTCACCATCCCCAAATAAAATAGTTTTGACCCCGTAGAACCTGTACTAAAGAAACTGAGAGTGCGGACTTAGCGGTTTCGACGAGTCCCAAGACAGGAAAGGTCCACCTCAAAACAAGGGCACGGACGACAAGACTCTGGTCAAGGTTCCTTCTCACACAACCCCACCGTCAACAAGGGTGTGGTCGACCTACAGGACGTTAAGTGGAGTCAGGACTGGGATAGATGGCTCCCCTGTCGTAGTCTGGAGTCTCCAATTTCCGAGTCAGGGTGTTCTGCCGGGGTGGGATCCAGTAGACACGGACACTGGCTGACCGATATCCAACATCCAAGGTTACTGTGGGGAGGAGGTACCCGAATTAATTGAACGACCTCGGTGGGTACCTTAGGTCTCTCTGTAAAATTAGTATCTAATGACCAAATGATATTTTCCGATATTGAGCCCTTGTCTGTCTGACTTCTCGGGTCTCGTTCTCACCCCCTTCCCATGTCTCAAGACGTCCGTGGTGCTACGGGCCTGAAGGTTCACAGGTAGTCGGCGTTTCAAGAGGGTTAGATCAGGAGAACGCAAATAAAATAAAATAAAAATAAAAAATTAAAACGTAACTTCATATCGACTAATTGCCACAACACTATCAAAGTCCACTTGTCACTTCCCTGAGTCTGTATGTATATACATAGAGAACCCAAAAATACCTCCGAAGTAAGGGTTACCTGTCTCCTCGGACCACCCGATGTCAGTTACCCCAGTGTCTCTCAGCCTGTGTCGACTCACCGATTCGTGTCGCAAGTCGTCTGTAATGTACCCGTACGTACGGGTCAACGAAGTCAGTATAGACTAAGAAGCACTGGGGTGCCTGACGTCGGGTGGTCCGCGGAGACAGGCACCGTAAAAGGTCCGTTCTTATGACCTTACCTAATGGTACGGAAGGAGGTCCCCTAGAAGGTTTGGGACTCCTAGTTTGGGTACAGAGGACCTAGAGGACGTAACGTTAGTCTAAGAAATGGAGATTCGGTGGTCCCTTCGAGGTAATGTATCCGTGTTAACTAATTTAATAACTGGTGACTACTGACTAACTTGAAGGTTGGAGAGAGGGAAGGGACGTCAGTCCCAATCCGTCCCCTACGATCCCTCTACCTTTCGGGGTTAGGTGGTCAGTCTACTAACCGGTGACCGTTGGCCGGAGGTGGGAATCTACACCAGGGTTTCAGTAGAGTAATTATATAGTTATTGTTTTCTTTGGAAATGGGGAGAAGATTATCATTTAAGGTCCGCAAAATCTTCGAAACACGGTCTTTACCTCTTTCTCCGGTTAACATATAAATAAAAATATTTATTGTCATATTGTCACTGGTTGGGGTCTTCGGAAAGTTTAGAGAGAGTAAACGTGCAATCCCTGAGACGACGAGGACGAATATCGGTCTCACAGGGCTCAACACAAATTCAGTCGGTTTTGGAGACCTACGTTATAATCTCTCAGAATTTCAAAGGTTTATCACAGTTTCCTATTAAACTATCTCGAATAGACCGGTGTCTCTCAAATTTCAAATAAAAAGGGTTACAAGACTCCGTACTTTCAAACTAAACGTCGAGAAGGAAGTCTTTAAGGACGACAGTTCTATAACTGGTGGAAAAGAATCCTACATTCTCCTGTTATATACTCCACGGCGACATGGATTCGGAACGTAGGAACCATAAACAATGTAAACTATATAAAACTCAATAGAAGGTCACTACCTTGTGTGTGTAACACACACACACATCCTTACATTTTAACATTTGAATTTGTGAATTTTATATCATTTGAAAATTGGAGGGAAATTTATAAATTTTTTATGACTTCAGTAGTCCAAAAAAAAAAAAAAAAAAGGGTATAGACTCTTCCACCTGACATTAGGTGAATTTTTTTAGAATCGTCCTTACAGTATCCCCCAACCGTATCCCTGTCTCGTCAACGTTTAACTATAAAGAGAGGAGTAGTAAAATTTCTTAATCCTAAGATAGTTCGTTTATTATTGACTTCAAACCGCTGCGTAGTACGTTCTAATTACATACTTAATCAGAGACTACTCTAACCAAAATTAATTCTAGTGTTCCGACTCACTCCTGTCGTTTCACTTTCTCACTTTAATATGATTCTGTTTAAAAGACAGGTCGTTTAGATAAACCTTCACGGGAATTCCAAAGAACCCTTTTGCGAAATTGTGTTATGTTTTAACAACGTCCTTCACCCCTCTGAGGGCGGAAGGTCCCGGGTTCTCACCCGATAACAGATTGTGAACCTTTACTTAACAGACTCCTCTGTGAACACGAGTGTTTCGTTCTCTGAAATAACCCTTCCGCGCGGACCCGACTCTCGTCGTCCCATTCCCTTGGGTCCTCCTGACGAGACAGTACACCGAGAGTCGGAACCCAAAATGCCACTATCTCAATCAAAGATCCAACAGAGACCGGTTAGTTAGACTGAGTCCCAGGAAGGAACACTACACGTGTAGTGAGTCGGTTCCACTGAGGTCACTCCTCCTAAGACCCTCCAACCATTCTGTACACCGTAGAGGAAAACTGGAAAGGGTTTAAGAAGGCCAACCACCACCGAACAATCAAAGTATAAGGAATGGTCCTGGAGGAAAACATTTTATTGAGTACGTTTACCAATGACACCACGGACACATCCCTCTCACCAAAGTCGGTCACAAAGGCGATTGTTTTAGTAATGCTACAAAGATGACTTCAACGTTTAGGACAAGCTATCTACGTCTGTATCAGAATAATCTGTCAGATGTACATTACGTCTTTGTTTGTTCGTCAAGACACACACATTCACTATTGTCGGAACCGTTTACTGAAGGTTGGTCGTAAATTTTCCGTCCGGGGACTTAGGTACGGATGTTCCTTCAACTACTCACGTCCCACGGACCCTTTCCGTCTTTGACTATCCTGTACACTTCCTACCCCCCTATACGGGTACTCTCATCGCCCACAAGTCAGGACCGACTCACCCCTCCCCCGGGACTGTGCTAAAGATTTGAACTTTGAGAACTAAAACCTTTCAATTGGTCCTTTATAGGTTACCGGTTACCCATGTACTTTTCTACGAGTCGTAGTAAGTAGGATTCTCTTTACGTTTAGCCTTGGTATCCCTCTACGAAACCTGAGTCAACATAAAACTTTGTAGTAAAGTAAAATTATCCGTCTCTCTCGGTGACAACGAGGGACGGAGAAAACTGAATGTTCGGAGATCCAGGCAGATCAGTTCCGATACCAAAAAGGTCACCAGTACATACCTACGCTCTCAGTTCTTTCGACTCACGGTTTTTTAACTACGAAAACTTGACACCACAACCTCTTCTGAGAACTCTCAGGGAACCTGACGTTCCTCTAGGTTGGTCAGGTAAGATTTCCTCTAGTCGGGACCCACAAGAAACCTCCCTTACTACGATTTCGACTTTGAAACCATGAAACCGGTGGAGTACACTTCACAACTGAGTAACCTTTTCTGAGAGTACGACCCTCCCTAACTCCCGTCTTCCTCTTTCCCTGCTCTCTCCTACTCTACTAACCTACCGTAGTGACTGAACTACATGCACTCAGACTCACTTGAAGACCTCTACCACTACCTGTCCCTCCGGACCGTACGACGTTAAGTACCCCAATGTTTCTCGACCTGTACTGACTCACTGACCTAACTAACTAACTAACTAAAACAACGACTTCATTCGAGTTGTAAGTTTTTTACTTCTAGTACCGTAGACCAGGGTAGTGAAGTACCCTTTATCTAACCCTTTGTTACCTTTGTTACTATCTGAAATAAAAACCCCCGAGGTTTTAGTGACGTCTACCACTGACGTCGGTACTTTAATTTTCTACGAACGAGGAACCTTCTTTCGATACTGGTTTGATCTGGTGTATAATTTTTCCTCTCTGTAATGAAACGATTGTTTCCAGGTAGATCAGTTTCGATACCAAAAAAGGTCATCAATGCATACCTACACTCTCAACCTGGTATTTCTTTTCGACTCGTGGCTTCTCATCTACGAAAACTTGACACCACAAGCTCTTCTGAGTGACGTTTCTCTACGTTGGTTAGCTAGGATTTCCTTTAGTCAGGACTTATAAGTGACCTTCCTGACTTCGACTTCGACTTCGAGGTCATGAAACCGGTGGACTACGTTTCTTGACTGAGAAACCTTTTCTGGGACTACGACCCTTTCTAACTTCCGCCCTCCTCTTCCCCCACTGTATTGGCTAAACTACCTGTACTCGAACTCGTCCGAGACCCTCAACCACTACCTACCCCTTCCGACCGCACGACGTCAGGTACCTCAGCGTTTCTCAGCCTGTACTGACTCGCTGATTTGACTGACTGACTCTGGTTCTCACAAACTCCCGGGACTGGTACCCTTCCTACCCCGAGACAGGTGTTTCGACCCCTCCGACGTCTCTTCGTTCAAGTCCGTACCCCACTGGTCCACCAAAGGACTTCAAGGGGTCTGGTACAAAGAGAGGGTGTGATATGTCCCCGACAAATCTCATATTTCGTAAAACGGGAGTAATGGAGTAGTAGTCGGAACCCTCCGGAAGTTACTTCCTAATGTATTTACTACTTTGGAGAAAGGAGGGTCGTTTTTACCGAACACACATATGTACTCTTTATCACAAAGAACTAACTCTCTCTTCTTTTATCTTGTAAGAAACAAGTTATAATGTTTCGTGAGGTCGGGTGACGGGCGGGGGTACGAAATCCCAAGAAAAGTTCAGGACTCAAGAGGAATTACACAAACTCGGGTTTCAACAACAGTGACAAGTCAGTGCGTGAGTATAGACTGAGAAACACTGGGGTGCCTGACGTCGTGTGGTCCGGAGGGACAGGGAGTGATAGAGAACTTCAAACGGATTCAAGTACAGGTAACTCAGTCACTACGGTAGGTTGGTAGAGTAGGAGACGGCGGGAGAAGAGGAAAACGGAAGTCAGAAAGGGTCGTAGTCCCAGAAAAGGTTGCTCAGTCGACACTCGGGTTACTGTAGAAGGATATAGGTCAAAGTGATGTAACCATGTCCAACTACCGTAGTAAGAAGGAACAATCACAGGTGTACATCAGTTCAGTTTCAGTGAGTCAGCACAAGCTGTGAACGCTGGGGTACCTGACGTCGGGTGTTCCAAGGAGACAGGTATCCTAAGAGGTCCGTTCTTATGACCTCACCCAACAGTAAAGGAAGAGGTTCTCAGGTGTACCTAGGTGGGGTTAAGACGAGGACCGAGGAACGTTCGGTAAGGGGAGTCTCGTCGTCCTCACTAAAAGTCCCGTGTACTTTAGTTTAGAGAGAGGATAAATAAATAAATCCACGTAACCCAAAATCAACACTGTACGTCCTAGAAGTAACACCGAGTGTCCGAAGTCGAACACGCTCGAGTCCTCGACTTTACACGCCAAATCAACGATACGTCGTACACCCTAGAATCAAGGGACTGGTCCCTAGTTTAGGCATAGGGGACATAACGTTCCACCTAAGAATTGGGGACCTGGTGGTCCCTTCTGAGGGAGAGGTCACACTTTAGGAAACTACCGAAGTAACACCAGTTCTCTTCTACGTCCAAGAACTGGACGTTCCAACACGTGCTCGACCATAGTCGGGAGGAGGGCCACGAGACCAGTAGGACCGAAGGGACTAACCCAACAAGTTTGGAGAACAAAGGGGTTTCGGGAACATTCACAGAGAGGAGATGGACTTTTTCAACTAATCAACTGAAGAAAAGTAAGTAGACATCTACAACAAGAGTCAGAACCTTTCGAGCGAGGAACCGGAGTGAGTGAGGAGACCCCGTCCAGGGACTGACCCGTACGGGAGATACTCGAGACGGGTGGGGACCGGGAGGACTCTCACAGGAGTCGTAAGGATGAGTCACCCGGACCCATCCAGACAAACCTCCACCCCTTCTTACCAAATACCCGATTTTCTCTCTTAGTCTCTGGAAGTGAGATGTGTGCACTTGTCAACGGTAGTAGGAATGGAAACTTTCAGTGGGGAGTTCGAGTAATTAAACGACGAACAAAAAAAAAAAAAAATCGTATACAGTATAACTCATACAAGTCACACAAGACACAGGACTCCCTGGACGCCCGTCGTCGTCGGGTCGACGACAAGAAATACCACTGTGATTATCGACCGTAACCGGTCGACAGTAAGTGTGCGGTCTTGGTTGACATTCGGGGCCTGTGTCTGTCTGGAATTGAGTGCACCAAAGTAGAACGGCGACGTTCGTCAATCTAATGACTCTCTCGAGGTCTCTCGACCTGGGTACGTCAGACCCGAGATGGAGGATCGAATCTCGTCGTCCTGGTCTTCTACGACCCCTTACCCACCTCCCTCTCCTGGTAGGTCCACCCGACCAACACTCTTCCACTGTTGATGGTGTACCGGACCTTCTGTAGGGGTCTAGGGACCCGTCCTGGTAGACCCCAGAATCTTTTTACTGGTCTAGACACAAACACCTACAGATATCTATCTATCTCTCCGTATTTTTGTCTACTTGTTGTTCCGAGATGACATATCGTGTCCCTTGATATGAGTTGTACAAAGTTATTGGAACCACTTTTTGTCTTAGACTTTTTCTTATATATATATATATATATACATACATACATATGTGTGTGTGTATATATATGTATGTTTGAGTTATATATATAACTCGTTTGAGGCCCTCTATCACCTCCTGTCCCTTCGGACCGTACGACGTTAGGTGACCCAACGTTTCTCAGATATCTATCTATCTGTAGGCGAACAGACAGATAGACGAATAGACAGACAGACAGATATGTATACAGGTAGGTAGACAGGTAGATAGTAGGTATATATAAAAAACCGATGTGGAACGTCGTACGTCCTAGAGTCAAAGAGTTGGTCCCCAACTTACGTACGGGGTACATCACCTTCGTGATTCAGAATTGGTCACATGGTGGTCCCTTCACATAGATAGACAGCCAGATAGAATAGAGAGACAGATAGACGGATGGATGGACAGGGATAGATAGGTCGGTAGATACGTAGACTGACAGTAGATATGGAGACGGAAACGTAGGTAGGTAGGTAGTAGATACACACATATATACATAGATAGACTGAAGGAACCACCGAGTCACCATTTCTTAGGTGGACGTCACCGTCCTCTGTACCCAAGTTAAGGACCCAGTCCTTCTAGGGGACGTTTTCCTTTAACATTAGGTGAGGTCATAAGAACGGACCCTTTAGGGTACCCGTCTCCTTGGACCACCCGATGTCAGGTACCCAAACGGTTTCTCATACTGAGCCCCTGATTTGTTGTTGTTGCATAGACAGACAGACAGACAGATAGATAGATAGATAGATAGTTGGTAAACATTCGTAGTGATAACGTTCCTTCAACAGATTTCTATCGCTTACGACACTATCTCGAAACGAATGGGTTGTGAAGGTCGGTCAAGAGGACCAACCAAAACTTCCACTACAATTACATGTACTTGGGTTGAAGGGACAGACCTACGGTAACACACAAAGGGGGATCCAGAAATACTCAGAGGTTAAACCCCTAAAGGAGAAGTGACCCCAGACGAGTCCCACCCTGGTCCCACTCGGGTTATACCACGGGACCGTGAGTCAGGTCGAGAACTTCAGACCCCTAATACGACCTGTCACCTCCGGAGGAACACAAAACTTGGACATGGGAGATGAACAGAGTGGGATCGAGAATTACGGACCTCTTGAAAATCTGTAACCCTATATACGTTCCGACGTTTATGCATTAGAGATGTAAATCGTGACGTCAAAGGTTAATGGGTGTCTGTATGTATAAACAGTGTCCGAAGCAAAGTCGGACAGAAGAGAACGACACCCGATATATTTTAGAGAGAGGGGTGGGTGAAAATTAGTAATTTATCCTTAGTAGGTCCGTGTACTCTAGGACCTCATCTTAGAACTTTACATTGTTATTATCAAAGTCGTGTCTCGACTCCTTTCATGTAGGGGCTCGATAGGATTGAAACATCTTAAACGTTATAATTTGTCACTTTTAACTGTAAGTCATCTTATCATTATCAACTGTAAATAAAACACGAACTATACACGACCCGTAACAAACTTCTTACACGGTACACGATTCAACGAATCAGTACGGACTGAGAAACACTGTGACACCTGGTTTCGGACGGTCCGAGGAGATAGGTACCCTAAGAGGTCCTTTCTAATGACCTTACCCAACGGTACGGAAAGAGGTCCCCTAGAAGGACTGGGTCCCTAGCTTGGCTACAGAAAATATAGAGGACGTAACCGTCCACCTAAGAAGTGGTGCTTGCGGTGGTCATTAGAAATTTTATTGAGTAACCGCTCGTTGACGATAGTGGGGGTAACGTGTCTACACCTTCTACTAAAAGAAATCAACTCCATATCAACTACATGTTACAACACAATCAACATCCACATCTCCTACACTAAGTCAGAATATGTACACATACAACAACATCAAGTCCGTGATTCAGTACAGGTTGAGAAACGCTGGGTCACCTAACGTCGTACGGTCCGAAGGGACAGGAGGTGATAGAGGGCCTCAAACGAATTATATATATAACTCAAACATACATATACACACACACACACACACACACACACACACACACACACATAAGAAAAAGTCTAAGACAAAAAGCGGTCCCAATAACTTTGTACAACTCATCTCACGGGACACGATATGTCATCTCGGAACAACAGGTAGACAAAAATACGGAGAGTTAGGGGTTGAGGAGTAAATAAGTGGGATGACGGAAAGGGGAAACAAATGGGTATTCAAACAAAAGATACAGACACGTAGACAAAGACAAAACGTTTATTCAAATAAACATAGTGCAAAAACCTAAGGCTTATATTCACTATGGCATACTATAGACAGAAAGAAAAAGACAGACTGAAGTAAATCATACTATTAGAGATCCAGGTAGGAACAACACCGTTCACTGTAATAAAGTAAGAAAAAATCCCGACTCATTATAAGGTGAAACATATAAGAGTCACAAATATATGACCTCTACTTTAATAAATGAGTGTTTCGTGTATCAGACTGAAGTATCGGGAGTCCTTTAAATGTTGTACTATTGTTAGACCTAATTAATGGACTACACCGAAGTGTTTAAAGGTGTCTAAAGCATCGAAATTTGTGTACAACAAAGGGAGAACGTAAAGGTCTCCAGTCTTCAGACTTTACCAAAGTCACTCGATTTTAGTGTCACAGTCGTTCCGAGATAACGAAGACGTCCGAGGTTCCCTCACAAACGAAGGAAGGAACAAGTCGAAGATCTTCGACGGGAGACCGAGGACCGAGAAGAACCAGAAGGACTAGATTGTACGTGACTAGTGACATCGAGGAAAACGGAGGGAGACTATTCCTGGGAACCCTAGTACATCTTTCACTTTCACTTTCACTTCAGCGAGTCAGCACAGGCTGAGAAACACTGGGGTACCTGACATCGGATGGTCCGAGGAGGGAGGTACCCTAAGAGGTCCGTTCTCACGACCTCACCCAACGGTAAAAGGAAGAGGTCCCCTAGAAGGGCTGGGTCCCTAGCTTGGGCACGGAGGGCGTAAGATCCGTCTACGAAATTGGAGACTCGGTGGTCCCTTCGCATCTCGGGTGAAATTATTAGGTCCTCGTAGAGGGTAGAGTTCTCAGAACTGGGGTAGAATAGACATTTCGAGGAAACGGGACATTCCATCGTATAAGTGTTCGAGGTTTCCAGACTTACACTTAAACAACCACCTCTCCTCCCTTCAGCAAGAAGACAGATGATATTAACGATTCTTGTTTACTCCTTTAAAGGCTGTGTCGTCTCTCCGATGTACCACCCGTCCAAAAGAATAGTACAAGTGCTATGACTGGTCTCAAGAACCGGAAGGAGTTAGTTATCTTTAACCGATCTCTGGTCTGTTCTTTAAGTCCGTTCCGTAATGACCCCAGAGACGACGTCTCCTAGAACGAGGGGCTCCACCCCTACTCGACCAAGGAATATACTTCACTCCCATCCCCACACAGGTCCCCAGTCCGACTTTCCCGCCGAGTCCACAAAACGGAAACCACTACAACACACGTCCCCTGTATGTATGCGTCATCGGTCGTAAACGAGGTCTGAGAAGTCTTCGCCGTCATCCAGAAATAACCAGAAAAACATAGGAAACAGGTCTTAAACGGGGTCAATAAAAATTAGGGTATATCAAAGAAACATAAAACAACGACCTCCTCTCTACACAGGTCCGTGTATGTAACGTCGTTTCCCAGGGTCCAGGTTCGGACAGAGTTCGTCTCTGTACCTTTCGTCCACGGGCTTAGTCCTACGCGGCTCCACCAACACTATTTTCTGTATCTTGTTCTTCAACCCAAAAACGAGACCCCAACGTGTCTCGAAGGATCTTCGGGAGAGTCCTACGAAAGTGTCACACTGTGGGGACCACCTAGGAGTCAGTGAAACTTGTTTCCACTACACAAGTAAAAGAGTTATAACGACCCAGTCTCAGGAGCCAGATTTAAGGGTCACCCAAGGAGAAGACCTTCGGTCTCCCGTTAACTTTAACTACTCTAAGAACGTAAGTAAGGTCACGAAGTTTCTTACCCCGAAAGTAGTTAAAACCAGAGTCCCAACCTCCTATAGTCGTCTCAGTGTCTCGGTCTTCTGACTCCCGACGTGGTTCGCACGGCCGGACACTGTTAAACAAGATTTCCCAAGACTCCCTGTCTTCTAGTGTCCGTAGGGTCCCTTTAGCTGAGGAGCACCTCGCGTGACGTCCAAAACAAGCTCATCTTACGTAAAAGACAATTGAAATGTTCCTCGTTTAGAGACACACCGGCGGAAAAGAGTCTTCCGACAACTACTTTGAAAAGTCATAAACTGATTTTTGAAAAACAGCCTTCAGTAAGATTACATGAACGGCGTCTCCTGGAGACAAACAGTCCTCTCAGGGGGTGTTTTCGGAAATTGCAAGAGAATGGGGTACACTACCAGGTACAGTCCACGGTTGAACGGACCCGAATCCCTGTGGGTCTCTTGACCATTTTGTTCTAAAGACCCACACAGACGTTCCCACAAAGACCTTCTCCAATCGTAAACTTAACCACTTGACTTCTAGTGGGAATGGGTACACCTTCCCGTAGAATGGTTAAACTCCGAGACTAGGTAAAGTACCTAGTTGTGTAGTTTAGGTAGTTGATATCCTATACCAACGACGATTAGGGGTATCAACTGTCTCCTCTTTTGGTCAATCTTTCCCACTCTGTCTGGTGATTTCAGTGCCTTACTCGTCTTCTACCTTTACTCTAAACTTCTAGACTCCAGACGTAGACTGACGGGGTCTCTCAGGAAGGAATAGTGAAGTCAGTGCTTTTCGACCTCCTTCCTGTTCGGCAGAGACGGAGAGAACCCAACTAGACAGATGGAAGAGAACGGGAGTCTGCAGTCACGAGGACTGAGAGTCTACAAGACTGAACCTTACTTAATGTAGGGGACGAAAGAGTCCTGAGGTAGAACGTCTCCAGAGTACCCAGAAGATTGACGTACTCGATCACAGACTATAGTCAGAGAGAGAGAGTAGAGACAGACAGATAGATAAGTAGGTAGGTAGGTAGGTAGTACATAATAGACAATGAGTAGAAAGATAGGTAGGTAGGTAGTTGGTAGATAATAGATAGATAAGTAGATAAATAGTAAATATATAGATAGTAGAACCTTGTCCTTTACTGTTGGGTGAGGTCATAAGAACGGACCTCTTAGGGTACCTGTCTCCTCGGACCCCCCCGATGTCAACACCCGAGTGTCTCTCAGTCTGTGCTGACTCACTGATTAGTATAGACAGTAGATAGGTAGGTAGGTAGGTAGTAGACCACCGTACCACGATCAGTGAGTCAACACAGACTGAGGAACGCTGGCGTATCTGACATCGGACGACCCGAGGGGACTGGAACCTTAAGAGGTCCGTTCTTACGACCTCACCCATCGGTAAGGGAAGAGGTCCCTTAGAAGGGTTAGGTCTCTAGCTTGGGCCCGGAGGGTGTAACCGTCCGTCTAAGAAAAGGTAGACTCGGTGGTCCCTTCGGGTCGGTAGTATGATAGATAGTTAATAGACAGACAGATAGGTAGATGATAACCAGGAGAAAGAGACCTCTTGGGACTGATTATGGGAGTTCAGTAGTAACACATATGAAACACTAGACGATTTCTATGTCTACAACAATCAAATCCTTTTCATTGCTAGGGTCAGTACCAGAACCTTAGACAAAAGAAATTTTCACAGGTTCCAGTCGACACCAATAAACAGTGAAAAAGAGTTCCTACTTTTGTAGTTCTGAGAGACGGATAACACAGTTATAGAGTCTGTAAATTTCCATTTTTTCGTGGAGCTTCTGTCAAGAGTAAAACATCTATTCGAAACCTTCAGAGACCCTAGAACGTACGGAGTAGGTTTCGTTGTCTGTACCCTGAATTTTAACATAAAGGATTAAAAACTAAGTCTCCTAAAACGCTTTTCTGAGCTGGAACTACCGGGGTCACCAGGGGGGTGCACCAAGAATAAACCCGGTGTCGACTTCACGAAGGAGGACCAAAAGGACGGTAGGACTCTCTACTACCGGAAAAAGAGGTTTGAACGACGGGAGAACGTAACTGAGTAACTGGAAACAGTTACAGAATAACCACTAAATTCTCAGGAAACTCTGAACCAATAAGAAAGAGTATACTCCTTGTCGACCATTTACTTACACAGAAGGTAATAACATAACATTGTGACCGAAGATAAATAACACTTGGTTGTTTCACGACCCGTGATAAAAGTACCTAGTTGTGTAGTTTAGGTAGTTGACATCCTATACCAACGACGATTAGGGGTATCTACTGTCTCCTCTTTTGGTCAATCTTTCCCACTCTGTCTGGTGATTGCAGTGTCTTACTCGTCTTCTACCTTTACTCTAAACTTCTAGACTCCAGACGTAGACTGACGGGGTCTCTCAGGAAGGAATAGTGAAGTCAGTGGAACACAAGACTTGGGATAAAGTCCTCCCACCGTCCTCGGTCGGGGGTCGACCAGACCACGGTTCCGAGACAGGGTTTATCCCCTTGTGCGTAACATGGGTCCTCATAGACCCCACCGACAGACCCAAGGAGCACAGTAGACGGACATGAACGCAGAAGGCTTTACAAGTAATAGGAGGGATTACGAACGTATAGGTAGGTGTATCCAAGGACGACTCCAAAGGGGTGTGAACGTACTCCTCTAGATCACGGACAGAGTCGACCCAGGACCGAATTCCGCGTCCCCTCAGATCCTCCAAAAGGTTCGTGATCCGACGACAACGGAAAGACTCAGAAGTCAAAGGTGAGAGGTATCCCGGATGAGAGTAAGTTTCGTGTCCGGACCGGTCTGTCTTTTCTATGCACGTGGGGATACAAGTATCGTCGTGCCAAGGGTTATCGGTTCTGTACCTTCGTTGGATTTACAGATCTCTGTCTACTTACTTATTTCTTCTGCACCATGTTTATTTGTCACTTTATGAGGAGTCGGTATTTTTCCTTACTTTGTCACGGTAAACGTCGTTGTACTTACGTCGATCGTTACTGGTATGATTTACCTCCTTCAGCCTTCCTCCTTCTGTCTATAGTATACTATAGTATATACCGTGTTGACTTGAGTAGTCACTTCGTCTTTGTCTTCTCTCGTCTAACCCTCCACAAGCCCCTCCCCACCTAATCCTAAAGTCCTAATCGTCCACGGTTGATAATACATAGTCAAGTCAAGTCAAGTCAAGTCGGCGAGTCAGCACAGGCTGAGAAACGCTGGGATACTTAGCGTCGTGCGGTCCGGAGGGACAGGTAGTGGTTGAGGGTCTCAAGTGAGTCTGAGTACAGGTAGCTCAGTCACTACGGTAGGTCGATAGAGTAGGAGACAGCAGGGGAAGAGGAGGACGGGGGTTAGGGAGGGTCGTAGTCTCAGAAAAGGTTACTCAGTTGAGAAGCGTACTCCACCGGTCTCATGACCTCAAAATCGAAATCGTAGTAAGGAAGGTTTCTTTAGGGTCCCGACTAGAGGAAGTCTTACCTGACATATCTGACCTATTTATCGTTTCGGGATGACACCTCATGTACCTTGACATAAGTTATAAAACACTATTTGGTAGTACCTTTTCTTATACTTTTTCTTATATATATATACATATATTTATACATGTGAACTTAGTGAAACGACACGTTGTCTTTGATTGAGTTACTACATTTAGTTGATATGCAGTTACATTCTTTTTAAATTTTTTTTTCTTTCTAGAGAGTCTTGAACTTTTTTTTCGCGTCCGGACCGAGTGAGGTCCCCGGTCCCCGGTCCCCGGTCTAGGGAAGGTCCCTCCGGGACAGTTACAGAACAAGAAAAAGGTAACAAAAGGTTACAAAAAAGATAAAGATACGTAACAAAGAAAGGTAGAGGCAGAGACCTACGGAGTGACCGTGAGTAGCAGACACCACATGTGCTACTTAGGAAAGGACAGAAACTTTCCTCAAGTAAAATTGTTCCCCGAAGGGTCCAGCGTGGTCACCATTTCTTGGACGGACGGTCACGTCCTCTACATTCTCTACACCCAAGTCAGAGACCCAGCCCTTCTAGGGGACCTCCTCCCGTACCGTTGTGAGAGGTCATAAGAACGGACCTCTTAGGGTACCTGTCTCCTCGGACCACCCAATGTCAGGTATTCCAGTGTTTCTCAACCTGTACTGACTTCGCTGAATCGTGTGTGCGTAAAATTGTCACTTTTTGTTCCTTCTTTAAGAACCCGAGACGGAAGTAGACGTCTCTTCCGTTACCGTGGGGTGAGGTCATGAGAACGGACCTTTTAGGGTACCTACCTCCTCGAACCATCCGACGTCAGGTACCCCAGCGATTCTCAGTCCGTACTGACTCACTGAAGTGAAAGTGAAAAGTGAAAGTACGTAACCTCTTCCTTTACCGTTGGGTGAGGTCACAAGAACGGACCTCTTAGGGTCCCTGCCCCCTCCACCGCCCGACGACAGACACCCCAGCGTGTCTCAGCCTGTACTGACTTCGTTGAATCGTCGTCGTCGTCGGAAGTAGACTCTTTTATCGACCTTTACCACATAGAGGACGGTCTTTTGTCCCCGATCCCATAGCTCAAAAGTCCGAAGGTCTCCCCTCTAGTTGAAGTGCGAAGTTTATAATCGGACGATGTAGACGGGGCATATAAACACAAATACTCTGTACTTCAGTATAGGTAACCATAAAGTTCTTAGACACGAGAAGGTGGACCCTCTGTGAACTGTAGTTTCGGTCCTATCTCCCTCAAGGGACAACCAGGCCAGTAATCTTGGAGTACAAGATTACGGCCCCACATACCCAAGATAGTAACCAGTACCTCGATCCTAGGGTGAACGGAACCACGGTTTTTGTTTTTTGTTTTTTGTTTTTTGTTTTGTTTTTCGTCTTCGACAAACTTTGTGTAAGTTATTTCTGAAAATTTTACAGGTGTAGTCTTTTCGGAATTTGATTCGGTCTCATTTTTAAGAAACCCTCCAGTGGGACCTCCGTTGTACAATTTTTGGTGCTAAAAGGGTTTCAAGAAGTTGTTTTCGACATGTGACCTGAAGTAAAGTCTTGAGGGTTTATACTTTTACTGTGGTAGGTAAAAATTACAGTATTAATGTAACCTTGCTGACTCCCATTGACTTACCATATGTCTTACTTAGGAACTCTATTGTCTTTCGTCGTCTTTACATGTTTAGGTAAGGGTAGGGTAGTCGACTGAAAAGGTCACACTTGGGAGATAAGTAGAATATTATCTTAGTGGAATGATAAAAAATTTCCTTAACTCACCAAAATTTTACTAAGACACTATCGATGTTTTTTCTGAAACATCGTGTTCGGTCTTATATTACACAAAAAGAGAGTGCGAAAATACATGCGAGACAGTCCAATTCTAGAAGTTTTCAACATCTTATAAAAAAGTCAGTAGTTATTAATCCACAGTTAGTCCTCCTATACAGACACATGCTCCTTGTTCCCACGACTATGGACCTCACTACTTTTGAGAACGTCGATGACCCCATCTTTACCTGTATAGTCTTTGCTCTCTCTAACGACCGTAACTTTTACTGAGACCCATACATGGTACGGAATAAATAAACTTAAAGGGACCAGGTCGTCACTACGGGACCATATATCATTAGTGATTTCCACACCTATAAACGATGTGGTTAATATCTTCATAACTATTATACTTATAGACGACTAGACCACCGAGTCACCTTTACTTAGACGAACGGTTACGTCCCTTACACCAAAGCTAGGAACCGGGTCCTTCTAGGGTATACGGCCCGTTGTTGGTTAGGGTGCGGGGTGTCGATGACGCGGACGTGAGATCTCAGGCACTTGGGTGCACGGTGTCGATGACGTCGGACATACGGGATCTCGATACACGAGCCGTTCTCCTCTTCGATGGCGTCACTCGTCGGGTACGTGGTGTTGATCGTTCCTCGGCACGAGTTCCGCCATTCTCTTTTCGGACGTGTCGTGCCTTCCGGGTCGTATCGGTTCATTTATTTATTTATGTTAATAAAATCTTTTCTATACTTATGAAATTTTCGAAGTTGATAGTTTCAGTGCCTCAAGACGTAGTCGTGTACTCAACTTTAGGACCTTCCCTTATCCATTGTATGAGGTCTACCCACGAACGTCCCTTACACAATCACCCCAATTACTATCTACACACCAGTCTCAATTCCCCACTTTGGACCCCCCGTCGTGTTCAACCCACCTCAGTGACGGCGAACCGGGCGCCACCCCACCCCCTCCCTTTTAAACTAGGACCCTGATCCTCTCCCCAAGCACGTCCTCGGTCCAGTAAGGTGACTTCGACCCAGAGTTTCCCCTCACTTCTGTCTCCTTTAAGGGGTGAAGGCAACGAAGGGGAGGGTGTAGAGGAAGACCAGGGAAGGCGACGGACGTGAGTCGCCTTCGTCGACACTACTGGTCGTCTACAACAGGTAAGGTGTGCCTCGTCTGAGCACGGCGTGTTTATACTTCCCCGTTCGTCTCGTAGGTTGAGCAATCAACTCTACCAATTGTTTTACATCAAAGGATTACGACGTAGGGTTCATCTCCAGCGACACACACTTAAGTTACCTGGTACTACTGATACCGGGTCCTTCAGGGTAGAGACAGGGGTTATCTCTCAATAAGAAGGAGAGAATGTAATCTCTCTTGAGGTTCCCTCGACCTAAATAGTCGTAAAGAAGAGGAAAAAGGCCCCTCCGGGTACACAGGACCTGCCCGAACGACAAAAACCCAGGGGGTGGATGTGTGGGGAATGGAGTCTACTCTCGAGTAGTCAAGAAACCCTCCGTCTTTAAGGAGGGGTGACTCATGAGGGGTAGTGAACAGGGGGAATCCCACTTGAGTCTACTTCAACTTCGTCAAGAAAAGGACTTTCCGGTCCATTTGGAGGCTTCGTCTTGTCCCGTCCACGTCCCGACCCTGAACACACGCAGACACCTACTGGGTAGATGGGCGAACGTGGAGGACCCTGACCCGCCCCACTCTCCCTCCACACTTTGGGACGGAATCCTGACCTTGGAACACAGGGGAGGACGTCTCCCTACCTCGGCGGAGACCGGGGTAGTGGACCCATCCCCGTCTCCCGCCCATCCTGAGCTTGGTCGATCACGGGGATGGTCGAGACTGAGGGAAAAGGAGGAGGATCTAGTACATCCCACTTGTCTCGGGTAACCCTGTCTCCTTAACAGAAGATTACCTTAAAAGAACGACTCCCTTTAACACGTGATGAGAAGTCTACCGGAATAAGAAAACCTTTAATTTTAAGGACCAAACTGACACGAGTCCTCTTAAACGAAAACTCGACCCACTCTTTTCTGTCCCTCAGTTCCTCGACCCAGACTGACTCAGTAAATCCCGTCTCCGCGGTAGAGACTCTTCTCGAGAAGAGCATCATCGCCCACTTATCGAATGGGACGGTGTACCCACAGGGGTACAGAACGATATTACACAGTCCTAAAAAAAAAAGGGAACAAAAACGTAGAGACCTCAAAAATCATTTTCCGACACATAGTTTACAAACCACGGACAACGTAAGTGTGTCTGAGGGAGGACGGGAGGGAGGGGAAGAGTGGGTAGATGGGAGGAAAAATAAGAAAGAAGAAAAGAGGACGTATTTCGCAGAGAAGACAAGGGCACAGACCACCCTGACACCGACGTCTGTCACTAATGTAATTAAGGTAGGTAATGCGTCGTTCTAATGCACCGGTAAATCCAAAGCGTCGTCCTAGAGATTAGAGTATCTAAAAAGAACCATAAACCAGTCTATAATATCGATTCCGCTAAATTTATTCTAAAACTATTTACTCGCGTCCTCAGTAAATTAGACGAACAAGTCACTACTAGCTAGTTATGTCACACAATAACCCATATCTCTACGAAGTCTGAGACAGTGTACTACCTACCGGTACATCTAATGACCGCCCCCTCTCCCCACTCACTGGAAAAAAAAAAATTTATGATCAAACCCAACGTTTACTAAGCACCACTACAACAGTGTTACCGATGTTTGAATTCTTCTTGTCTCCCACCCCGATCGAAAGGGGTTGTTTAGTCTATTGTCCGGTAGCGGGACCCAGAGCCACTCTGGTACTACTGACAAAAGTTGGAACGAGAAATCCATAAAAAGAAATAACGATAAATATAAAATAAACGTCATTTTTAGTCAATGAAAGAACCAGTATCGTCTTCAAAGATCCAGGAAACACTAACCTCCTCTACGACGTCTAAGTCTAAAATATCACCGGTTCCACTTTAGACTCACTTTGATTGTTCACATTTCACCTTTTTTATCACATTTTCCGTACCACGTACCGTTACCTGTGATAGCAACTTCTTGATATCCCTCACCACACCTGACAACTATTTACTCTCCAACCCATGGGAGATTTCCCTCGACGATCAACACAGTTTGGTCAGTCGGATTTTCAAGTCTCTAAGGAACAGAAGACTATTGAGTTCTCCACATTCTTCAACTTTAAAGGAACACTTTATAGAGTTCGCAAGTAACAACCGTTGGTTAATTTTTTATAAATTTCCTGTAAACCACTCCACATCTCTGCAAAAGGTAACAGTGTGGACGTCCTCTACGACGACCGGGGACCCATCTCCGGTCTCTACGATAATTTGTAAGAAGTAGTGTGCCTTGTCGGGGGTATTGTTTCTCGTAATAGGTCGGAAGTTACAGACAACTCTTCGGTATAACTCTTCGCCTTATAAAGGACGGAATAGTCAGTCGTTCCTATCGTATCAGTAGTCGTTACCGTCGGGAGGTCATACTTGACCACTTGGGACTCCCTTGAGTCCTTTCATTTCTTATGGACGGTAGATCGTCGGTGGCCTGACATCGGTGAGGACTACCACTCGGGGCTCCTTTGAGTCCCACACTTCATGTCCTATCACCGGGGTCTTTCGACTCCACGTATGTGTTCCTTACTAAAGTCACTTGTGTCTGAAACGCAGAAGTGTATATGTCTTTTCGGGGTTCAAGGAATTGAACCCTATAGACCAAAAGAAATTAATTACCATTAGAAAACTACAAGGTTGATGGACGGGACACAACGTTTTTTGAGACTATATAGAACCGAGGGGAAAGTGGAGGAACCCCGTAAAGAGTCTCGACAGACTTTGTGTCTGAGGACCCGACATCAGGAGTAAAACGGGGTTCATTTTGAATGACGTGTTGAAAGTGTTACATTTAACAAAAATTCTGTTGTCATTGAATCCAACTAAAACGCGTACCCGGTGGATCACATAATTACAAAGAGATTTATCGACAGAACTTCTAAAAGAAAGTGAAAATTCTTCATTTTCAAGTAAAAATATATTTCCTTCCGGTATCAACCCCAAAGGGTCCACCGAGTCACCATTTCTGAGACGGACGGTTCGTCCTCTGGGTCCAAGCTAAGGAACCAGTCCTTCTAGGGGACCTCTTCCTTTACCGTTGGGGGAGGTCATAAGAACGGACCTCTTAGGGGACCTGCCTCCTCGAAGCATCCGATGTCAGGCACCCAAGTGTTTCTCAACCTATACTGAATCGCTGATTTTTGTTGTTGTTTTCCGGTAACAGTAGACAGAATCTCGTGAAAAATAGATTCCCTAATATACACCATTTATTCAAAAGAAGTTATCCTTTTGAATGACAACGAGAAACAACTTTGTGATTAAGGAGTCCTTCGGACAGTGAGGTAATGGGTGACGGGTGAAAGAAGGAGAGATCAGTTACTGGACTAAGGAAAAGGATGACCAGAGAAGTGATGGGGACTCTATGTCATATAAACAAAGTCTTAATAGGTCACAAAATATAATACACATTTCACGAATACTTTTATGAACCTCTCTCACTGTAAAGTCTATACTTTATATAAAAAGAAGTACACTTAACATACCGATGGTGCTCATTTTCTTATAAATAAGGACGAAGACACTTTGGTTGTAGGTCCCTTTGATCGACATGGTATTTTTTCTTCCTAGCGTGACAATATTTACTTGTCAGATGTTTCTCCCACTAAAGACAACCCGTGTATGAAGAAATTTCTTTGTCGTTATTTAATTCAAACAGAAATTCCACCAGACAATGGATTTACCTTCTTTTATCACCTACGGTTTCCTGTTACACTAACATTTTCACCCTTAGGTCTCCGCCCACTCAATCGTAAGGTTCCTTTCTCTCTGCCTGGGTCGGAAAGTACTCAAGTCTCCCTGTGTCTCTTCTACTCTAATACCTGACCCCGTCCCTAAGGTGCATTACCCTTCCTAGTGAAAGACAAACGACTCAGTAGTAAAAGTGAGAGGACGGAAGAGACAGACGGACCACGGGGTCCTCCTACTAGGAATCCCTAACGTCCTCCCTCCTCTTTCCCGGTCCAAACAAAGAGACCCGGAGTGGCACCCGAAGGAGAGTTCCGCTATCACCGAGGGAGATCACTACTAGAAGTCATGACGTCGAGGGGACCACCTAAAACGACGTAATTTTCGAGGTGTTACTGGGATGAGACCGTACGACTAGACACCCTGAATTATCATCATTTTTTATGATATCAATGTTATTTTATGAAAAAATTATAATACCTTCATAATTATACTTTCGCTAGGAACCAGTAGGATATCTTTTGTCGCGTTAATATACTTCTATTGATGTATCCTGATAAGTAGTGTTGTTACAATAAATTTTTTTATTTTTCAGACCTTTATCAGGTTTTCAGATGGTCATCTCCTAACCACCCAATTTACATGATCTTGTAATAGTATGTTTTACACCAACTATATATGACCATACCTTTTGACAGTATTTATTGTTCATCTAATTTTTTTTTTCATTATAAACTAGTGACATCTTTTATATTTTGTTTTTACTACCCGTTTTTATTCTCTTAGTCGTTTTGTCTCCAAAGGGACCACCAGGTTACCGAATCTGAGGTACGAGGGTTACGTCTCCCGACTCCAAAATAGAAACCAGCCCCTTGATCTAGGGTATACGGTTTTGATTTCTAAGACGTATCACGTTGATTCTGAACCACGTTGGTCTATTTATTTTACGTTTATTTATAATATTTTTTCTTTTAATCGTTTAGTCAATATTTGAACTATAGGTCACTCTTGGGTATGGTCATAAAAATTCATTTACAATAAAAACTTTCATATTACAGATACTTCTTTTACTTTGTTTACTTAGTAATATACATTGTAAAGGTACTAGTTCCCCATCTTTACACGAACGACCCTCGACGCCTTACCCCTTCATCCCTCTCCGACCCCTTTTCCCATGTTTGACAGCAGATAATCTACTTATTCAAGGTCCCTAGATTACACTTTGTCATTAGACTCGGAGATTACGTCACCAGCATACCTACTATTATAACATAATACATTAACTTTAAACGATTCTCCCAGCTGGAAGTCACGAGTATATAATTATATAACGTTACAATATACACCTAATATGGAAGTAGTTCGACTTTTTCCTTTTTTCTTCTCTTGTAAGAACCGTAGGAACTTGAGTGACAGTGGGAGGAGGCAAATGACAGAAATAAAAGAGTTTCCATCGGTAATGGACTTGTATGAAACGAAAAAGGACAAGAACTCAAAATACGTTCATCGTAGGATAGAAGACATCGACAAACACAGACCGAAGAATGTCGAGTTGCTACAAGTACTATAAGACAACCAACAATACAGACAAGGTCACAAAACGGATTGAATAATGACCCAAAAGACTAAACAATGAGAAGACAAACAAATCGGGACAAATATACATAATTCACTGAAGGGACCACCGAGTCACCATTTCTTGAGAGAACGGTTACGTCCTCTACACCCAAACTAGGGACCCAGCCCTTCTAGGGGACGTTTCCTTTACCGTTGGGGGAGGTCACAATATCGGACCTTTTCGGGTACCTGTCTCACATGAGACAGGTCTCACATGACGTTCTCAACCTGTACTGAATCGTTGATTTCTTGTCGTTGTGGTGGTACTATACGTATTTATATGTCCCGAGACGTAAAAACAAAGGTTTTTACATTATGGTCACATATAAAAATGTAGATACATACTACTTTTATAGAGGTCTGGTAATTTACAAAAATAAGATTACACAGGAAACTCGTCGACGGATTAAATATATCGTCAAAACGAAATGGGGTGTTAACGCAACCTCTTCCGCTACCGTGGGGTGATTGTCATGAGAACGGACCTTTTAGGGTACCTACCTCCTGGGACCATCCGACGTCAAGTACCCCATCGGTTCCCAGCCTGTGCTAACTCGCTGAAATGAAAGCGAAAAGTAAAAGTACGTAACCTCTTCCTTTACCGTTGGGTGAGGTCACAAGATCGGACCTCTTAGGGTCTCTGTCCCCTCGGACCACCCAACGGCAGATACCCCAGCGTGTCTCAGCCTGTGCTGACTTCGTTAAATCGTCGTCGTCGTCGTCTGTGTCAACGCATGACCTATTTCCGAGAGACTCACAGTCTGTCACCCGTTTTTAGACCCCTATTTATACTCGTCTTATTTCAGGAACGGAAAGTGTCTATTAAATTTTTCGTTCTTGCGTTTTATACTATTTTTAACTGTATCCCTTACAATTGTGTTAAAGTAAATTGTCAAGGATAACGGCACATTAATCCACCGCCGGTTTGTCAATGACGCTTGGAAGTCACAAAAAAGGATTTAACATTATAAACCTCACACAGAGAAAGTCTAGGAACATTGAAAACTAAAAAAACTACAGTAGGACGATGTCCCACTGAGTAAATAAGACCGTAGATTATGGAATCGTTGATACCTTCATCGTAACTGAGAACTGTGAAAAATAAACATTCCCAATCTCATGTGCGTGACAGAAACAACAAACTCATAGAGGACCAAAGCCTTGATAGAATGGTGACTCTTTGATATGCAACCAAATCTAAGTCTTTAAATTCAATACTACAGAAGGTATACTCAGATGGAAAGACACTCATTTCTTTGGTTTAAGAAGTAGTAACATCTCGAAGTAGGAAAAAAAAAAAAAAAAAGTTCGGGATTCTACCTTCACCTCTGAAAAGACCCTTACTTCAAGATTTACTTCGTTTTATTAGAGGTTAAATAGTCACATACTTGGTTTAGAATATATGGTTTCTTATATTCTAGAGTAAACGCCATTTGAACTAAAACTAACCCAAATATTCCAATACCTAAACATTTCATAAGACAACAAGTATTGTTAATTGTTAGATTTATCGTCAAGGTGTTATTATCTTCCCGACAACGTACCTTGAATCGACGATTAACGTATCACTTACCTCGTTTTTTATTAACGACAACTTCAAGTCCCTTTTTATCCTAGTTTACCCCACTAGTTTTTCTTTCGAAGTGACTTCTCCACCTTAAACTGGACTAAGAAATATAAGGTTTGCCTTAAAACTACTATCTCCGTTTTCGAGTAAAGTCCAACGACTTTGTGGAATTTTGTTATCCACCTCTCAAAAAAACCTGTAGTGAACACCGAAAACATTTATATAAGAGAAATAGATATTGTAGAATGTAAAAGTACTCCAGACTTGCGTTCCCGTCGTAGTCATCTGTTGGCACTATGGATTAATACCCATTAATTCATAACACTAAAAAATAAGTAGTCCCCTCGACCGTAACCCAGAGGATAACGACCGGTGACAACAGGAAGAAGTGAGTACCTACTGGCTACAAGAATCACGGTTTGACAGACTCAGTAGCAGAGACTGTAACCTTCCGGTCGACGAAACGAAAAATAGAGGACTGAGAAGGTGATACGAAACACACCCTCCTTCTCTTGACCCCTCCTACCCTACCCTCCATTTTATCCGTTCTGACTGAACCGACTCATGTGTTACACGGGACGTGTGGGGTAGCTTGGGTAGTTGTCCCACAGATAGAATTTGGTACAGGTGTCGTACCTGTGAATACTGGTCGTGGCGACGGTAGGACCGGGCCTGGTGGTAGGAGAGATCAGACCTAACGACGATGTGAGGGCTAGATCAGTAAGAAGAAGTAGACAGGAGGGGGGTTGGGGTAGATTAGAGGGATAACATCGGTCCAGTAAAATTTGTAGATCCTAATCATGATGGTTATATTACAGGTTGTGCAACTGATATCAATAAGGTTAAAATACGATACATCCTTTTGAGAATTATCTCCTCTAGAATTCTAAAAAATAGTACTATTCAAAAAAAAAGAATAATGACCTACAATTGATTTACGTACAATTGATTTGAACGACACCATTAGTAAAGTGTTATATACATTTAGTTTGGTAGTACGACACATAGAATTTCAATGTGTCACTACACACAGTTAATAAAAAGTCATTTTGACTTTTTTTTATGTATCTTTCATTTGTCGACCCTAAACACTGACTAGGACGTCGGATTTCTAATTTTTTTAGTTTACAGACAACCCTATTTATACACTGTATTTACTCCGTATTCCCGACCCACCCCTGACACCGGTTGATCATTTAAGAACGGGGTCCCGTGTCGAGACACCAAACACCGACCTACCGTTACCTAAGGGACTAAAGAGTGTACAACGTCACAAAATTTCTTTGTACACTTTGTCTAAAAATGCACTTTAATAGACAAAATAGTCATAACCCATAATTCTCGATTAACACTTAAAGTCATTGTGGTACTTCTTAGTTAATTTTAAGAAACCTCGGTCTAAAGTAGGTCCATTGTTTTAGACGACACCCGTAACCCCTCTCAAAATTTTGTTCTTCTGGACCCTCCTACTGGAAGACGGTAGTAGATGGACCCGAAGGGAGACGTCGTACTCAAACCCCTTTACTGTTAAAGAAGAATCTAATAACATCTTGTTCACGGTGGCTATAGGGAGAAATACTGACGTCTACGGGAAACGGGTCTACTTTCGATGGGACCTTAAATTATTCATCTTAAAAAAAGTCTTGTTATCTTGAAGAACAACTTCGCATCAACTAACTGTTACGACACAACCAAAATCCATATTTCGTCTCACTCAGTCAATACACCACCAGAAAGAGTCTAAGAAAGGTAATGCCTAACAATGTTCTATGACTCATCTCAATCAGGATACGACACGTCATCCAAGAACAAATAAAATCACACATAGAACAAATAAATCACACACAGACAATTAGGGTTGAGAACCAAATAAGGGACGGAGGAGAAGAAACCCAAAGGGACCACCGAGTCTACCATTTCACAGACAGGCGTTACGTCCTCTGTGTCCAAGTTAGGGACCCAACCCTTCTAGGGGACTCTTCCTTTACCGTCGGGTGAGGTCATAAGAACGGACCTTTTAGGGTACCTACCGTCTCGGACCACCCGATGACAGGTACCCCAACGCTTCTCAGCCTGTGCTGACTGGCTGAAGCGAGTGAAGTGAAGGAGAAGAAACCATTGGTCTTCAAACAAAAGATACAGACGCTCAGAGAAAGACAAAACATTTACTCAAGTAATCATAGTAAAAAGTCTAAAGTACATATTCACTACAGTACAATAAATAGAACGAGACCGAATAAAGAGAACCATACTAGTAGAGATACAGGCAGGTACGACGACGTTTACCGTAATAAAGTAAGGAAAAATACCGACTCACTATAACGTAACCTTTTATATACATTGTAGAAGAAATAGGGAAGGAGACAACTATCTGTAAATCCAAGGAAGGTACAGAACCGACCATGTTCATTACAACAATACTTGTAACCCCACATACATGGAAAAGTTTAATTCCCAAAACAGAAAAGACCAAATACGGATCCTCACCCTAACGACCTAGTATACGTTGACATAAAAATGAAAAAATCCTTGGAGGTGCACAAGAGAGGTATCTTCGACATGGTTAAATGTACCGTCAGTTGTCACACCCTCCTACGGGAAAAGAGACATGGGAGAGGTCGGAAATAATAAACAGTCGAAAAATTACTACAGGTAAGACTGACCATACTCCACCATGGAGTAACATCAAAACTAAACGTAAAGGGATTATTAATCACTACAACTCGTAGAAAAGAACACGGACAACCAGTAGACATACAGATGAAATTTCTTGACAGACAAATCTAGGAGTGAAGATCACTCATCTTAAAAATTTTTCTCTGAACTTTGACTGAGAAAAGGAAAGGTTCGCCGGTCTTGGACTTGAGTCCCTTTGTGTTAAATGAGGGTTGTCATTTTCGGGGTAACGCAGAGTCCGAAGACTGGACGAAGGCACCGGTGCAGAGTGTCTGACGACGAAGACGAGGCAAAAGGGTCCAGGACTGACGAGGAATGAGGTACGACAGGGAGAGGACCTCAAGAGTGCTCTGTTTCGTCGACCTCGTCTTAAAGGTCCGTTTTAATTCACTAGACGTGTGCTTAATATTAATGAGAATCACACACACATGAGTCAACACAGACTGAGAAACGCTGGGGTACCCGACGTCGGGAGGTCCGAGGAGACAGGTACCCTAAAAGGTCCGTTCTTATGACCTCACCCAACTGTAAAGGAAGAGGTCCCCTAGAAGGGGTGGGTCCCTAGCTTGGGTACAGAGAACACAGAGGACGAAACCATCCGCTCAAGAAATGGTGACCACGGTGGCTGTAATTTTGACACTCCACGCGAGTGAGTCTTTGTTTTGAACAACCGTTTACTTAACTCTTTGAACAACAATATACACTTACAGAAACTATTGTGAAATTTCTTTTGTCCCGTATAAAATTAAGACAAGACCAAAATCACTTCGAAGACTTACTTACTTAAAGGAGACGGCGGTACAGTATAACGCAGGAAATGAAAGACACAGATGTAAGAAGAAAATACTACGTTAATTTATCCTCTGAGAACCTTCTGGGGAGAAGGGGGGTTGTTATGGGAGTTACCCGACGGTAAGAAGACCAAAGAATGAAATAGAAAGTTTTTTTTAAAAAAATTACGATATGTTTTCTCTACGTCTTTATCTCCGTCGTATTACCGGAACCTTCTCTTTACGACTGTTCGACCTATGTCGGAACACTAAGTGCTTCTTATATTAAAGGACTAACTTTTCCTACCCACTCCCTCCCATTCCTCGAACGTATTTGGTCCGTCCCAATCGACAGACGTCACGATTATCCGCAGAGTAACAGGAAAAGGGGTGTAGTCAAGTTTTTTATAAGTCCGAAAATTCCAACACCAAAGCTTTAAAGAAGGTCACTAAGGATAATTAAGAAGGTGTGAATTGCAAGGTGTAAACTCGACAATTAAAGTAAACTAATATTCAGTGAAATCCCTTTTTTATCGAACACGACTCATTGCTCTAGAATCACTATGTTTGGGGATTCACCAAAACCCCGTCGATTACCTCTCAAGGTACCAAGGTCGGTCGAGAGAATAAAAGAGAACCTGGTCCTGCATATTGAGGGGCTATAGCACAAGACGAAACAAAACAAAAGTCAGAACCAGAGACTCAGTGAGTCTACTCCTGTCAGTGTAACAACAGTATACTCTAACTTTTTCCTTGGAACCTCTGGTAAACCAACCCCCGACGAGTAGAGTCGACGCGAAATCCTAGTGAACCTTTAAAAACTTTTATTAAAACAAGTAGACAAATAAAAACCGATACGACTCAGAAGTAACGAGACACCGGAAAAGAGATCAACGCCGTTCACCCCCGACACCACTACGTCCCCGAAGAGTAACACGACCGGAGAGAACACCGTGAAGGCACCGAGATCTCGAGTCCGAGTTGTCCACACCGTGTTCCTGAATCAACGAGACACCGTGCACCCTAGAAGGGTCTGGTCCTAGAAAGGTTTGGACACAGAGGACGTAACCGATCGTCTAAGAAATGGTAACTCAGTCGTGCCTTCGGGGCGGTCCTTTTTATAAAGAAATTTTTTTTTTAATATACAAACCCAGTGTACATACGTTTCTTTAGTCGTACCTATACACCACCCCATAATTATATATAAAAAAATTTACCGGGTTGGACGACGGTCCTAACTCTGAGAACCATACGGAATCAGGAGAGTAAACCTCAGTCCCTACGACTATGGACTCACAGTTTCGACCTCTACCTCGACGTAAGTCGATTCCTTCCCAATCGAAACGGTTGTTTCCAGGTAGATCAGTTTGATACCAAAAATGTCATCAATACATACCTACACTCTCAACCTGATATTTCTTTCGAATCACGGCTTCTTAACTACGAAAACTTGACACCAAAACCACCTCTGAAAACTCTCAGGGAACCTGACGTTCCTCTAGGTTGGTCAGGTAGGATTTCCTCTAGTCAGGACTCACAAGTAACCTTCCTGACTACAACTTCGACTTTAAGGTTACGAAACCTGTGGGCTACGTTTCTTGACTGAATAAACTTTTCTGGGACTACGACCCTTTCCAACTTCCGCTCTCCTCTTCCCCTGCTGTCTCCTACTCTACCAGCCTACCGTAGTGTCTGAGCTACCTGTACTCAAACTCAAACTCATTTGAGGTCCTCAATCACTACCTGTCCCTCCGGACCGCACGACGTCAGGTATCCCAGTGTTTCTAAACCTGTGCTGACTCGCTGACTTGACTTGACTTGACTTCGTTCTCAAGGGTCTAGAGGAGAGACTTAAACGGCTTGAACGGTATAAGTTCCTGTAGAAATCGTGGAGACGGCACGTGTGATTTGGTGACCCCAAGGAAGGACGACAACGGAGAATTGGACCGACGGACACGTCACTCTCGTGGAAAACCAGTAGTTACATTGGGGAAGTCATACCGAGGTCCACGAAGTACCCGAAATTAGTTAGTGTCTTATTTCATGTCACTGAAGTACTACCGGGGTTTCTGAAACGGACCAGACCGCGTACGGACGCAGACTGGAGTGTAAGAGAAGAGCCACGGAGGACGTAGAGATAGGTCTGTGGGATCGAAAAGTCACGGAAACTACTCGAACCGCCCCAACGAGGACGGAGTCCCGGAAACGTGCACGGCAAAGAGGTCGGACCTTTCGTAGAGGTCGTCGTAAACGAACCGGTAAAGGACAGAAGTAAAACTAGAGACAAATTTACAAGGGATGGGTCCCTCCGACACAGTCCTCACGTCCTATCCCACCACCACCCCCCCGTGCAGATCTAAGTCTTTACTACCTGGTACGTAAAGAATTTTGACGGGGACTCTATAAGTGCTACGATTGAAGAGTGTTAGACTATCAGACCACCACTCCCTCTATACCTTCTCGGAAAACATCTTTTGTCTGCACCGTAAAGAGTGATACCCTGCGTATGATTTTCCCGCACCCCCCAGAGTCCACACACACCGTGGTCGACCCCTTTCTCCCTGCTCCTAAAGTCAAAAGTGGCCGACGATGTCGACACTTGGTGACCACGAGGGAAGGAACAGACCTACCTAAGAGTTCGGACAGACACAAAAGTCGACGTCAAACGGGAAGTCCCCGGGGTAACAAAGAGTGACCTACTCTCCTTAATCCTTGATTACCGAATAACTATTCCCTCTGTTTCTTTAGTTAGTATAAATAGTTACTCCCGAAGGGACCACTGAGTCGACCCTTTCTCAGGAGGACGTTACGCCCTCTAGGTCAAAGCTAGGGACCCAAGTCTTCTAGGGGACCTCTTCCCTTACCGATGGGTCATAAGACCGGACCTCTTAAGGTACCTGACATCTCAGGTACCCCAGAGCCTCAACCTGTACTGACTCACTGAAAGTGAAAGGGAAAAATGAAACAGTTGTATCCTTTTTGTCGGACCCTAACTTTATCTACTAATCAGTGAACCCAAGAACCCCTAAAATAGTGAACTTGTGTGTCTTCCCTTTGACCTGTGTTGGAACTCTTTGAGGTCCACCAGACTTTGAGTCGTATGTGGTGTATTGTCTTACTTCTGTGTGTCTCCGTTACTTTAACATAACATCTGTTTAATTCTTTTAATCTAAATGTCCCGGAGTCCAAACACTACATTCAAATATGGACAATGACTTAAATCAGAACCAGACGAACGGTACATTGTCCGGTCATTAACCCTTTATTTCACAACTCCACCTGAAGGGTCGACCACGATCACCATTCTACCAGGTGGATGTTACGTCTTCTGAGTCCAAGTTAGGGACCCAGCCCTTTTAGGGGACCTTGTCCTTCACCGTTGGGTGAGGTTATTAAGAGCGGACTTTTTAAGGTACCTGTCTCCTCGGACCGCCCGATGTCAGGTACCCCAACGTTTCTCAACCTCTACTGACTTACTGATTCGTGTTTCACAACTTCATCAATTATCGCTGAAATAAGCCTTTCAGTCCGTAGGATCTTCTACCGTCCGATCGTGGTATCATAGGATCTCATGATAGAAAAACCTCAGACCTACGGTCAAAAAACAAATCTCTTGTCTCTTCCCCTCCTCTACTTCATTTCATTTTTGTGGTTTTCAGAAAGTTTCATTTAGGACGAACCGGTCGTAGCCCCTTCCTACACAATAAAGAAAAAACGTCGGTAAGGGTCCACCCGTCCCAGTCTTACAGAGGGATACTTTACTTGTTTCCGAGAACTGTAGGTCCGTCTCCCCGTCCAAGGGACTCCGTTCGGTCATACATTCGAATATCGACATCTACCGTAGCAAAATCAATACTGTCATTATTTTCGTTGTCTCTGGTTTCCAATTTCATTCTCTTTGTCTAGGTTGCACTTCACTCTAAGAAAAGAAGGAACAGTGTATAGAAGGCGTATGTGACCACCCGTTCTCCGTCCTTTCAGGTCACCCTTTTGGGAGACCACCCTCAAAGAGGGATTAGGTGGGGCACCTCACGTAAGACTCCTATGTGCTACCCAGGATTCAAGACCACAGAGTGAGGGTAGGGGTGTTAGTAAACAGTGGTTTCCCAGGGTCGACCGTGTAGACCCTAGGGTAAGAACCACTAGTCGACCCCTTCCCGACACTAAGTAGATACACACAGTCGCTCGAGGGGTTCCGGTATCTCGCGGACGTCAATCTAAGGTTATCGTTCGCAGTTCCTGCATGATCTTACCGGCAGAGAAGAGACCCGTTCGGACATTAATCCCAGAACGAAAACCTTTGTACTACCACCACCACCACCAAATCAGCGATTCAACACAGGGTGAGAACACTGGGGTATCTGACGTCGGGCGGTCCGAAGAGACAGGTACCCTAAGAGGTCCGTTCTTATGACCTCACCAACGGAGGAGGTCCCCTAGAAGGACTGGGTCCCTAGTTTGGACCCAGAGGACGCAACGTCCGTCTAAGAAATGGGTGACTCGATGCTCCCTTCTTTGTGTTGCCATACCGAATAAGGACCCGTACGTCTCCGTGACAAAAAGTCTCCGAGTGAACACAGGCTGAGAAACGCTGGGACACCTGACGTCGTGTGGTCCGAAGGGACAGGAAGTGGTAGAGGGCCTCAAACGAGTTTGAGTACAGGCAACGTAACTACTACGGTAGGTTGGTCGAGTAGCAGACAGCGGGGGAAGAGGAGGACGGGAGTCAGAAAGGGTTGTAGTCACAGAAAAGATTACTTCCCCGTACTGACAATGGTCTACGTTCACCACACGGGCTACATGTCACTCCGGTGTGGTGTTCAAACCCTAAACCCCGTCTCTTTCCAAATAACGTCCCGGTGTGTTTCTCTGTCCAGTGAGCACGGGGGTTTGGAGTTTGAGGTGTTTCACAAAGTCGTTTCGTAAAATTTTCCATTTCATCCGCCCCACCCCCACCCCCAACCAACAACGTCCTTAGAACCACAACCTTAGGAAACAAGTATGTTGATAGGTGAATCCAGTGGAGTACTACAAGGTCATTTAGAGGTCGTTCTGTTTACGTAAGAGACAAGACGTTGAAAAATTGAGAGATACTTACCTTTTCACTATATACAAATTTCCAGTTTCGGAACTCTTCCCAAGAGACCACATAAAGTTCGATATCCGTTGTAAAGATTGAACATTGTTTTCGTTATTCTATGTTTCCAATTTCAAATTTTTTAATTTTGTCTAAGTCATACCTCATTCTAAACAAGAAGGGATAGGGAACTGAACTTGTCCCGTAGGAGGGACGGGGTCAAAGTAAAGGATAGTCTAAAGTAGGTTCCGTGATGCACCTATATTGGGAGAACACTAACCTACGAAGCTACTTATCCTGACAGGACCCATACCTACACAAGAAGTGTGTAGACTCAATAGTAACGTCTCAGTACAGTTGTGAAAGAAAATCTTGTGACAACTCTAATCGGACCGCAGTAAGTGCACACGTCGTATGTTTATGGACATTGATTAATCAGAAATTGATTACCACACCTGAAGGTATCACCAGGTCACTAACCCTTAGACGGAAATGCCCTGGAGGGACCACCAAGATCAACAATACTTAGACGGACGGACACGTCGTTTCCAAGTTAGGGGCTAGGGCCTGCTAAGGGGGAACGGAGCCCGTTGATTTGACGCGCGGTGTTGAGGACTCGGGTGCGGTACCTCGGACACGAGACGTCGTTCTCTCCGGGTACGTGACGTTGAGCTTTCGTCGGACACCCACGACGTTGATTTCTTTCGGACGTGCGTCGTCACTTCTGGGTCGTGTCGGCTTTTATTTTCATTTATTTTAATAAAAATTTTTTGTATTACTACACAGTGTGCAGATCACCCCTAGGTAAGGTGCGACTTCTTCTGAGGTTTTAGATCAGGATAATCTTATGAATGACATAAGAACTAATACTTAGGAGTCACCGTGTCAACTGAGAGAAAGAAAACCACCCTAGTACTGATGACCAATATTTTAAACTAACCGTTTAAGGTCGGTGACTGATCGAACCTTCTTCCGTCAGGTATTTGTTCGGTCAGGCAGGGTCTTCGAGATAAATTTTTCTGAGTGTATATCTTGGTACATAAAGGAGACAGTCCCACTTTAGTTGAACAGTGGCTCTCCGTATTGTAAATTAGTTTTCACATTTTATCACCTCTCATGACGAAATCCGTTTATGAGGCGTCTTCTTGGGTCCCGAGAGTTTATTCGTGAAAGACTAACTTATTTATTGAATTGTCTTAGCATAATTTTCGTAGAGTCGATGGGCTACAAACGTGTTGAGTGATGAAATTTCTCACGAAAAAGGGACTACCCTTTGTGACATACAAAGAACTCCGAAGGTCTTTGTACATGATAGACTTCTTTACAGACAACCATTTTTATTTAGTAATTCCAAAGGGACGTAGACAGTAAGTTACACCTAAATCTGGAAAGATCTCTCTTGATAACTTTTTTAAAACATTATAACAACACTTGGTACCATAGGGAGATCAAAACAAAAATCTGAGCTCGTAAAAAAGGTAAGATCCTTTATGTAAAAGATGATGTCTTGACTCGACCAAGTTTGTTTAAAAGTGGAGAAATAAAAAAAGGGAACAACCGAAAAATTTTAAAATTTTTCCTTAATTAATTGTTCCCTCATAACGTAACATTCCTGAAAAGACCCTCGAGTCGACCATTTCTTAGGTGGACGTTACGTCCTCTGGGACCAAACTAGGGACCCAACCCTTCTAGGGGACCTCCTCCCGTACCGTTGGGTGAGGTCATAAGAACGGACCTCTTAGGGTACCTGTCTCCTCGGACCGTCCGATGTTAGGTACCCCAGCGTTTCTCAGTCTATGACTGACTCGCTGATTCGTGTCGTGTCGAGCCTCGTAACATTTGTACTGTGGCATTCACAGACGTAAGGTTTTCCTTTCTTCCTACGGCCCCAGGTCGCGGCCACCTAGGTCCCCTTAAGCTTCCACCCCTGCCTCAGCCGCAGGAACCTTTTTATGTATAAATTAGTGTCTATATCTCTCTAATCTTTACCCATCCCATCATCCTTCTAATCACCTCTTCTTCTCCGACTTATTGAACCTAATGCACCTTATCGTAGGTACGAGGTCTACCCTTGAGTCGGTCTTTTTGCCCTCGTTCTTTCTTCGCTGTACCCCCTTAGTCAGAAAGGCCTTTGACTAGGTAAAAGAAATAAAAACCCAAACGAATATATGGAAAACAATGTGTATCCCTACTTATGTCTCAGTGCCCCCCCAGTCGTCAGGACTGGAAATAGTTTTAGTCCACGAAGTGTATTTACATATTTTTTCCATGTAGTAGAAGACCGGTACTCACTCTGGACGACTGTAAAATACTAGGAAAGAAAGACTATTGGTCTTTTGAATAAAGAAGGTTCCCACAAAGGAGAATTTGGTCCGTGGTGGGAGGTTTATTTCAATGTAAGGATATCCCACTCCCACATCACTCAACGTTAGTTCTTTCCTTAAATAAATTGGGTTCCAATTGTACTAATCAGAATTTCCAATTATGAATAAAAAGGATATACGAATTTCCAATTATGAATAAAGAGGGATATACGATCAATATAAGTAGTTTGTAGTCGGGTTGTTTACTTTTAGGAAAGTGGTTACGAGGGGAATTCTAGATAAATCAGAATTCTATACTATTTCAATGTAAAAATGTATTGTTCCTGTGTCACTAAATATTGTTTCATGTCACTAGATAATGTTTTCTCTTTTAGGTAATTGAGTTTTTCAGATCATAACGATTGTAGTTTTTGATGATATAAAGGAAACGATATAAGGTTTATGTAACTAATTATATAAGGGTCCACGGATTCCTATACCTCCGGACCGCCGTTAGTAACTGAGTTGTTCTTCTTTTTCGGGATACGATTAATTCTGAGAGTTTTATGAGGTTTTGAGAGACACGACAAATACCAACTCTCCATCATTTGTTAGTACACGGATCACCGTCGTCATACCTATTAGGACAGTGTGTTCGATCAGACAGTCGTCTCTCCAAACTGGACTCTGTAGGAACAGGGTGGGTCTCGTCCCTTAATCGTCGTTAATAACTGTGTTGTTTACTTTTTGGGAAGTGGTTATATTAAGGATTGGTTGGGTGATATGATTATTAAAGATTAAGGAGCTTTCTTAAACGGAAATCATTCAGATTTTGTAGAGCACGGAGAGCCCAACCCTCTCTCACATTTGTTACTGTACACCGGCCTGCTTGGATATGTCCGCCCGATCTATTGGAAGTCTCCTCAAGCATTCGAGTTTGTGAGAACAGTACGGGTCCTTAAAAATAACTGAACCTCGACGTTCAATTGAGGAAGAGGCTCTCTTTACCAATACCCCCTCTCGGGGGACATTTCAGTCTCCACATCCACTCTCGTATTTTGTCTGAGACCAAAACCCCATCTACGAGCCCTTGTCCCCGAAAGGACTCCGAACTAGTGCGGAAACGCATACGGTTCGGAGGAAGGAGTACTGGAAACGGTACCCGCCTCAAGGAGTGCGACCGAGGACCGTCTTTCCTCGTAGAACGTTTGTCCACTAACACAACATAGACTAACAACGATTTCTCAAGATTTTTAACCCCCGTTTTAACGATAGATTCTTTCATAAAACGTTAGAAATTACATATTTAGTGGACCCCTAGCATGATCGTGGGTTTAAAACTAAATCATTCGCACCTCACCCTGGATATGGTGACGTCAAAATTATTCAAGGATCCAGGGAGTCCACGAAGACCAGGTAAAACGTATCGATCCAAAAGAAAAGAAAAATTAAAAGAAAACATGACCGTATATCAACTTGAGAAAAAAAAAAAAAAAATTCCGATGTAGAACTCATACAACCATCGAAAACCACCGAAAACGTATCGATCCAAAAGAAAAGAAAAATTAAAAGAAAACATGACCGTATATCAACTTGAGAAAAAAAAAAAAAAAAATTCCGATGTAGAACTCATACAACCATCGAAAACCACCGAAAAAGTTATCTTACCGGTCTAATAGTAAAGACTTTCGTCATACTAATTATATATGTGTGTACACATAACTTGTAAAGATGTTTTATCGAGTACCTTAAAACAGTTGTTAACAAACTCCACGTACGACAATAATAGGGGTAAAATATCTAATTTCTTTGACTTAAATTCTCTTAAATTTACTAAAGGATTACAATGTCTCGGTTCCTCTGTCTTTTGATAACTTCCCAATATAAAGTTATATTGGACCAGTCTTTGGGTCCGGTGGACTGGGTCTCAGACAAAAGAATTTTTGTTTTTTTTTGTTTTTTTTTGTTGTGTAAATAAATCGACACAACCCGGAATCAACTCCGTACGCCTTAGAAGGAACCCTGAGTGTCCGACAGAACAAATCACCTCACCTGTATCATCAACGCCGTGTGCCCGAATCAACGAGACACCGTACACCCTAGAATCAAGAGACTGTTTCCTAGCTTGGGCACAGGGGACGCAACGTTGCGTCTAAGAATTGGTGATTTGATATTCCCTTCAAGGAATCTTGGACAAAGAATTGGAAGGGAAGTGACGGACTAAAAGTACAAGTTAAAAAAAGAATTTTACCACCATCTTTTACTCAATTAATAACCGACAAATAAGGAACAAAGTAATTATAATTGTCCTGTATTTAACTCTCCTTTTATTTAATTCATAAACACACATAACCCCACACCGTCAAAGAGATTGATTATAAATACGAGTCTCTACGTATCTTTCCTTTAATGAAGAAGAAAGATTACGGGATTAATCACGAAACTGTCATTTAGTCAAGGGTAAAACGACACTTCGGTCCGTAAAATCTCCAATTCTCGTGTGTAAGACCTTGGACCGTCCGAAGAGGTTTAGGTCCGTGTCCATGAAAGCTCGAGTCACTCGGTTCGTAGAAGTTAACAGAACCGGAATTAAAAGGATTGACGATTTACCCCTGTTATGTGAGGAATGGAACCACGATGTGCTTGTGACTTTCTTTCATTTGCACTTTCCACGAGTCGACACAGGCTGAGAAAAGTTAGGGTACCTGACTGACATTGGACGGTCCGAGGAGACAGGGATATTAAGAGGCCCGGTCTTATGACCGTATCCATTAGAAAGGGAAGAGGTCCCATAGAAGGGTTGGGTCCCTAGCTCGGGTCCAGAGGGAGTAACGTCCGCCTAAGAAATGGTCGACTCGGTGGTCCCTTTGGGACTTGTCATCGTGTGCTTGTGACTTGTTATAGTACTTATTTATTTCACGGACTGTGCACCGTTTTTGTGTTGTCTACAATGAAAGAGAGGGAGTGAAAAGGAGGTTTCTTTGGTCTTACGTTTTCACATTTATGGTCTTTCTTATTTTATTCCTGTTGTCCCGACAAGTCCAAAATAAATGAAACACACACACGTACGAGTCAACACATGCTGAGACACTAGTGTACCTGACAACGGGGGTCCGAGGAGACAGGTACCTTAAAAGGTCCGTCTGTATGACCTCACCCCAACGACAAAAGAGAAGGTCCCCTAGAAGGACTGGGTCCCTAGTTTGGGTGCAGGGAACGCAGAGGACGTAACCGTCCGTCTAAGAAATGGTGACATGGTGGACCCTTCGGTGAAAAACATGAAATTGATCCTTATTTTACAAGTGTCGTTTGGACTCCCTCGTCTGTGATGACAAAAATAATCGAGGTACTGTAGGAGACCCCTTGGAGGATATAGGGGACGGTATTGGGGAGTCACGTTCTGTGTACACCCTAACTTAGGCGGTGTCACAGTCCCACCTTTACACTGAGTCCGGACCGGTTAATCGTATGAGGTAAAGGAACCGGATACACTAACCAACTCAAAACTCGTGTACTGGACGAGACCCGGTCACTAGTAGTCCAGACCCTAAAATTTCACAAATTCCTTCTCTTTGATGATGAAAGTCACCTAAAAAGGAACCCTCCACTATTCGGTCCTCGACGATCCCCGGTGACCGGACTCACTTAGTGGGACTTGTATCTAGGTAAGTAAAACATCCTTCGTGAATGTTCCTACCACGACGATCACACGGACTTGGAACTGAAAAGTACGAAGACCTGCAAAATCTAAAACCCAATTTCTTTAACGAATGAACGGATTCAACTATCTAAACCTAAAAAATTGTCGAAAATGTTTTTACGTCTATTCGTTCGTTCGTCGTGAATCGTTTGTGGACTCTTACACCCAGGACAGGGGTAAATACACGTCTAAAAACTAGACTCTGTATTTCGTACGTCCCTGTTGTAGTCTACTCTCGAGGTTTCCTGAGACAGTTCTTCACGTTTTACTGTCCAAAATACCGTGTCTTCTTTGACTCACACGGGAGAAGAGATCTTGCGTCTAATTCAAGGAAGTAGACGTACCTCTCGTTTTCGGAAGGTACTACTTTACCGAGTAGTAGGGAAAATACCCGACGGTACATACCACCAAATCCAACACGTGACACGTTTACGAGACTACGATCTCCTCAGCACCTCGATTTCCGGCCAGACACTACACAAGTCACTTGACACGACCGATTGTACTCGGACATGACCGGACCCTTCTCCCTGTGAATGAAGATTAATTGTGTTTACAAAACATACAATCAAAGTCCGGACCGTCTTGAGGTGGAATCACAATTGGACGAGGTAATGATGTGGGTCTACGGCTTACAGGGGGTTTTGATCTACGATACTAGTACCCCTAACCAGGGACACAATTAAGTGACTGTCGACACAATCAAAAGACAACGAAAATCACTGAACTCTACTGTGTTTAAATGGTAGAAAGTCAAGACATCCAAACTACAGGCTGTGTCCAGAGAGACTCGATTTTTGTTCCACAGTAACGTCGTCGTAAGGAAAGACCTTCAAAATTCCTCTTACAAAGGAACTAAAAAGGTCGAAGATCTTCAACGGAAGTAAGGAACCGAGGACTGAGTGATGGAGGAAGTTGTAGGTTCTGTCATACAACTCAGAAAGTATAGGGTAGTGAGGTCGAAGGTAAAGACGGAGGGAGAAGGTGAAAAATGTTAAACTTCATATCAACTACATGTCATAATACAATGTCCACATATTATGTCAGTAAGTGTTAAAAATTTCAAATGTACGGTAAATACCAATATTTTATAACCGGACACAACATGTCATATAGGAACATCGAATGAAATATGGATTATGAAACATGGAGAATGAGGAGGGGAGGAAATAACAGCGAGGACGAAGGGGGAGGGGTGTCCTTTGGAGATCAAACAAGAGACATAGACATTCAGACGAAGAAAACCAATATAAGTGATCAACCAACATCAAAAAATCTAATGTGTATAATCACGAATGTTTGTCATAAACAGAAAGAGAGACTGAATAAAGGGAATCGTAGTCAAGTCAAGTCAAATCAAGTCAGTGAGTCAGCACAGACTGAGAAACGCTGGGGTACTTAGCGTCGTACGGTCCGGAGCGACAGGTAGTGGTAGAGGACCTCAAGTGAGTTTGAGTACAGGTAGCTCAGTCACTACGGTAGGTCGGTAGAGTAGGAGACAGCAGGGGAAGAGGAGGACGGGAGTTAGGGAGGGTCGTAGTCTCAGAAAAGGTTACTCAGTTGAGAAGCGTACTCCACCGGTTTCATGACCTCAAAGTCGAATTCGTAGTAAGGAAGGTTTCTTGTGGGTCCCAACTAGAGGAAGTCTTACCTGACCAACTTAGAGGAACGTCAGGTTCCCTGAGAGTTCTCAGAAGAGGTTGTGGTGTCAAGTTTTCGTAGTTAAGAAACCGTGAGTCGAAAGAAGTATCAGGTTGAGAGCGTAGGTATGTACTGGTGACCTTTTTGGAATCCGAACTGATCTGCCTGGAAACAACCGTTTCATTACAGAGACGAAAAGTTATACGATAGATCCAACCAGTATTGAAAAGAAGGTTCCTCATTCACAGAAAATTAAAGTACCGACGTTAGTGGTAGACGTCACTAAAANCAAGTTTTCGTAGTTAAGAAACCGTGAGTCGAAAGAAGTATCAGGTTGAGAGCGTAGGTATGTACTGGTGACCTTTTTGGAATCCGAACTGATCTGCCTGGAAACAACCGTTTCATCACAGAGACGAAAAGTTATACGATAGATCCAACCAGTATTGAAAAGAAGGTTCCTCATTCACAGAAAATTAAAGTACCGACGTTAGTGGTAGACGTCACTAAAACCTCGGCGTTTTCTATTTCAGACTGTGACAAAGGTGACAAAGGGGTAGATAAAGGGTACTTCACTACCCTGGTCTACGGTACTAGAAGCAAAAGACTTACAACTCGAAATTCGGTCGAAAAAGTGAGAGGTGAAAGTAGTTCTCCGAAAAATCAAGGAGAAGTGAAAGACGGTATTCCCACCACAGTAGACATATAGACTCCAATAACTATAAAGGGGGTCGTTAGGGAATCGTATTATCGGAAGTTCAGATAGGTACAACGACGTTTACCGTCTTAAAATAAGAAAAATACTGACTCATCATAAAACTACCCGAAGGACCATCGAGTCAAGCATCTCTTAGACGGACGTTACGTCCTCTGGGACCAAGCTAAGGACCCAGCCCTTCTAAGGGGACCTCTTCCCTATCCGATGGGTGAGGTCATAAGAACCCGAAGGGACCACCAAGTCTACCATTCCTTAGGCGGACGTTACGTCCTCTGGACCCAAACTAGCGACCCAACCCTGCTAGGGGACCTCCTCCCGTACCCTTGGGTGATATTATAAGAACGGACCTCTTAGGGGTACCTGTCGCCTCGGACCGCCCGATGTCGGGTACCCTAACGTCTCTCAGCCTGTGCTGGCTCACTCGTGTCGCGTCGTGTCATAAGGTAACATGCATGTATGGTAGAAAAATTAGGTAGGTAGACACTATGAATCCAACGGAGGTATAGAACCGTCAGTGGATTTATATATTCTGTTCATAATTGTCTACACTTTCTTTAGCTGTCCTCATGTTATTATTTATGATCTTCCCTGAAAGTGCGGGGAAAATGTAGTTACCTATCTAGTAGAAGGTGAAACTTCCCGGGGGACACTACCGTAACGCGGGTATATCTACGAGGTCTGACTGGAGAGGAGAGGACCAGGAATAGTAGTAACGTAGGTGTCTCGAGGACAACGATACAGTCTATGTAAAAGTGTTCGTGACCTTAGTCCACTCTGAGAACCCTCCGTATAAGAAGGTGGATGATGTCAAAAATCCTTTAAACCACTTAATAAGGGCCTGAACAAAATTCTAAAAATTAAAGACTCGATTTAAGTTACCTGGAACAAAGGTTTGTCCGTGTACGAGAGTACGTCGATTGATCAATCAATGAACAACTCCCTCTCAGTGACAATCGGAGTGGTCGTCGGGGACAACGAGTGAACGGAAGCCCTTGGGAAAAAGATACGTCGACCCGTTAGTCTTGAGTAGAGTGAAAGGTCCATTGACTCACTCTTGTAACGGGACCCCCTAGAGTAAGAAGGACGACACAGGAAAACTAAGTCCCGGACCGGGAAAGGGGTCTACGTAACAAAAGTCAGGTATGTCTAAAGCACGAAAATGTCAACGTAAGTTTATTATGAACTCTGACGGTTGGACTTCGACGAATCCGATACCTTCATTAAGGCTTAGAAAGGCCCCGGCCGTAGAAAGACCAATGGAACGACATAGACGGGAAATTCTTAATCCTTGAGAGTGGAGACCATTGAACCTATAACGTTACACTATTCACTTACTAGTAGAAGACGAACCTTTATATAGACAAGACAAGAAGTCAACTCCAAAAGTCAAAAAAAAGACCCTACCAGTACTACTGAAGGATGTATACGATACGAGACACTAAGACAAAAAAACAAACCACGACACGACCCAGAATCACCTTGTAGGGTCACCATGGTTACACTCGGCAACGTCCTCTCACGTCTCCACCGACCGTCCTCACCCGACTCACTCTGACTCTTAAAGTATAGGAGTGTCCGTACCCTGGACCTTCTGTGGGGGTCGGAGAAAAGAAGAGGGGACAATTTTCTATTAAAAGTCTTTCTCTATTTCAGTTCTGACAGAGTACCTATATTTTGCTTCTGCAATTTTAAAAATACATCGAATAATTACTTTACCCCTGTGGGTCGTCTATACTATCCGACTAGGGTTCCTCTTCCGTCTCTTTGTGTCCTCCTCACAGTTTTAAGTGTGGACGTCTGCGTTTCGACTGAAAAGGTCATCACCCCCTCACCACCAGGGAGACGGTCTCTCTCGACTACACGTAAGGATATCTGTGTTAAATAAAACTTAATGACAGACAATAGATCCCGGAATATTTTATCAAGGGTATCGTAGTGTGAGACTTCTAGATCTTACCGCACTTTTCAAAGGTGCTTTCGTGTCTCAAGACAGAGACGGGGGTAAAGATGAGCTACTTGAGAGGAGACTCGTCGGACATGGCGGCAACCGTGAGAACTGAAAAGAGACTAACGTGCAGACGCAAACGAGCGGACACTACGAGTCCGTCCTCACTTACCGTCACCAACGATAAAAGACAGCCGTAAATAAAAAGAACGGGCCAACAGGGGAGGAGGAACGGGAGAAGGGAGGGGGAGGGGGAGGAAGAGGAGAATAGAGGAGGAAGAGAAAGGAGAACGGAAGAACAAGGGAACGATGGAGAATGGGGGAAAAGTCTCTCAAACCATATGACTAATTTTTAGAGTTTAGGTGAACCGGGAGTCTTTTGTTCTCTCCCTCCTTTTTTAACAAATACCCCAAAAATTAGGGACTTGATTAATTTATAATTATATTTGTTCAAAAAAATTTTTAATGCTCTACACTGTGAGATGGTTAAAATTATATTCGTTGAATTACTTCGCGTGAGAGACGTATGACTCACACACGTAGGTCCGACGACCCCTACGAATGTGTGACAGTCCAGTCTCCAATCTCTACTTCAGTCTCGAGACATAAGTCCGGAGCAGAAGGAGTGATTTCACATAGAGTCACCCGAAAGTCCCCCCAAGTTGTCACTACTGGTAGAGTCCCCTTTCAGACCCCAATTACTCAACGACTGCGACTCTGGTTCTCCAACCGAAACTCGATAAACAGGTAATAGGAAAGCACATAGGTAAACAAATAAAAAAGTAAGTACGTAAATGAATTGTAGGAAGACACGGGACCATAACAAGACCCAGGACTTAGCCATCGATACTTGTTCAGCACAGTCTACAGACGGAGGTTCCAGGGTCGTTTCTTCCGCTCCAGAAGTCCAAATTAGTTCTTTTATTTATCTTTTCCTTAAATTCTACCCTTCTTTGATTCGTCCCGTCCTCCGTCCCTGGTCTATCCGGTAAAGTTCCAGGAAGAACACGACTCTGGACATGTTCCTCTTTCTCGATCGGTACGTCTTGTCTATCGTAAAATCCTTCTTCCCTGGTGACGTTTCCGGGACTCCGTCCTCAATCACGTAAACTTTTTCCCGTACTTCCCGTTACACGCACCTACCTACACCCGACCCGTCACCCCCTTCCAATGTCACCTTCTGTCTCCAGTGTCGATACAGTACGTTCTGAAACATGAACCGGAACGTATACCATAGAGTTCCATAGACGAAACAAGTCGGAATAAGAGGAAGACTTATCAAGAGTCTACTCAAGGGTTCAGTTCCTACGTCACTCATATACCAAGAGTTTCACACCGGGGACCTAGTCCACTTAGTCGGAGTGAACAATTTTATTTTTAAGAACCAAGGTAGGGTCTAGATGAGGAAGACTTAGTCTTCGAGACACCACTTCGGGGTGGTGTCGTTCGGCAAGTCCATTAAGGGTTACGACTAGTCTCCGACTCTTGGGAACATACGTTACCGTCGTTCTCCCAAAACAAAGAGACGAACTAAGAAACGTCAGAATTTTTAATACCAGTCTTGAGTGTGTGGAGGGGAAAGTCGGTATAAACGCGCTATATCAGTAGTATCAAAAATAACAAAAGTCAGTCAACACAGACTGAGAAACGTTGGGGTACCTGACATCGTGTCGTCCGAATGGACAGGAAGTGACAGAGGGTCTTAAACAAATTTGAGTACCGGTAACTCAGTCACTACAGTAGGTTGGTAGAGTAGGAGACAGCGGAGAAGAGGAGAACGGGAGTTAGAAAGGGTCGTAGTCCTAGAAAAGGTCACTCAACCGAGGAGCGTAGTGCACCAGTTTCATAACCTCGAAGTCGTAGTCGTAGTCAGGAAGGTTACTTATAAGTCCGAACTAAAGAAAGTCGTAGCTGACCAAACTAGAGGAACGACAGGTTCCCTGAGAGTTCTCAGAAGAGGTTGTGGTGTCAAGTTTTCGTAGTTAAGAAGTAGAGAGTCAGAGGAAGTACCAACTTGAGAGTGCAGGTATATGTTGACGACCTTTTTGACATAGGAACTGATATACCTGAAAACAACCGTTTCACTACTGAGATGAAAAGTTATACGACAGATCCAAATAGTATAGAGAATAAGGTTCTTCCTTGACAGAAAATTAAAGTACCGAATGTCATCGACTCCTTAAACATACGTTTTCAAGTTCGCTTTGGACTGACCACTCCTACCCTGGTTTGGAAGAGTAGACTAACAGATCCTACGGACTGATCAATGTAAAAAGTTTTAATGCAACCTAAATAGTAAGGGGGAAGAAGGATTTTCTCGAAAATGTGTGTAATAAATTTCATCAGAACGTTAAAGAATTAATCTTTTTTTAAGAGACTCTATTCTCGCTGGAGGTAGACTTGTTTGTCTTTTTTAAGAAAACGTCTCTTGAAGGGACCACCAGGTCACCAATTCGTAAGTGGACGGGTACTTCCACTGTACCCAAGCTCGGGACCAGACCCTTCTAAGATGGACGGTACCCCGTTGATTCGGGTACACGGTGTTGATGACTCGGGAACGGGATCTCGGACACGAGACGTTGTTCTCTTCGGTGGCGTTACTCTTTGGGTGTACGGTGTTGGTCTCTCGTTGGGGGTACACGGTGTTGATATCTTTTCGGACGTACGTCGTTGGTGTCGTGTCGGTTTCTATTTAAATAACTTCAAAAATTTTTTGTCCCACGAAATTTCCCCTGGGTCAATACGGATAAAATTTTTTAAGAAGACGTCTACCTAAAAATGTACAAACGTCAGTAGGTACGTACAAATGTGCAATATATCCTCTTGGCAAAATGGCTTTAACCGATCTTATCAAGAAGAGTTTGACATCGTAAAGTGTCTTAGGGAACCCTCTAACACTTTCGTTTCTAATGACTCAGGGTCGATCTCAGACCTAGTCACCCCGACGTCGTCTTGGCTCTTAAACGTAGAGGTTGTTTAAGAATCCACTACGACTACGACGGTCATGGAGGTCCTGATGTGCGCCTCAAGACAACGACCTTGTGTCTCAAGTTTTTCGACACTAAGACAGAATTTCTGTCCTAATCTAAGTCGACGCTTATTGTTCGACGTTATATTGTCACCGACTTTGTTTGATCTTTAAATAAGAATCAACGTATTTGCATGGTCGATTACACCACCAAGAGCCCAGCAGACCTTTGACATGGAAGCGACAGAACAGAAAGATTGTACGACGACGACGACGACGATTCAGCGAAGTCAGTGCAGGTTGAGACACGCTGGGGTATCTGCCGTCGGGTGGTCCGAGGAGACAGGGAGTCTAAGAGGTCCGTTCTTGTGACCTCACCCTACGGTAAAGGAAGAGGTCACGCACTTTCACTTTCCACTTTCACTTCAGCGAGTCAGAACGGGTTGAGAATTGCTGGGGTACCTGACGTCGGACGGTCCGAGGAGGCAGGTACCCTAAACATGACCTCACCCCACGGTGACGGAAGAGAAGATGGTACGATAAGGAGGAGTCATAACGTGCGCGGTGATAAACAAATAGGTAATTGGATAACTTCCCGTAGAGCCAACGAAGGTTCAAACCATCAATACTTATTTCGACGACAATTATAATGGTATATCCGAAAACACACCTGTATTTAAAAGGTGAGGAAAACCATTTATAGTTCCTCGTACTAACGACCTACCATATCTTTTTCGTACAAATCAAAATGTTCTTAACTGTTTGAACGGAAACTTTCACCGACATGGTAAAACGTAAGGGTCGTTGTACGATACTCGCAAGGACAACGAGGTGTAGGAGCGGTCGTAAACTACAGTAGTCACAAAACCTAAGACCGATAAAATACTCCACACATCACCAATATATCTACAAAACAACCTATAAATCAAACGAGGAAAAAGTTTTTTTTTTGAAATTTGGACTACACGTGACTTAAAAGAAAGTTATATTTTTAAAGACTCGTAAAGACATAAAAAAGTACAGATCCTTATCTAAGGTTCCACACGTGACTTACCCCGTCTCTCTTTCCCTTGAGGTTCGAAGAGAATCTATAACAGATCAAGAGAAGGCCTTTATACTGTGAACAATACAAAGGTGAGTTTAAAAAATACTCTCGTATCACTACTGATTTGAGGTCCTTCGTAACAAGAAACACTAAAATTTTTGAGAAGTAGTTCAGACAATCCTTTCTATGTAACATAACTCGTCCTGTACTTAAAATAGAGATGAAAGTGTTAGACCGTTATCGTCTAGGACCAGAGGAAGTAGGTAGATTCACCCAGAAGATGTGAGTGAAACAAACCTTCCAGTAACGTTAACACAGAAGCAAGGACACCTACCAGTCGCTCAAACAACACCGGATTATATATATGTATGTATGTATGTATATATATATATATACAGTGACCGTACGTATATATACATGGACCGTATGTATACATGTCAAAGGATTTAACATTTTGACCTCACCACCAAGAGATTACCCTTACTAAAAAGAAGGGTTAATCCCAACGGTCTGTATCGTTTATTCTTATGTCCCACAGGTCGATTTAAACTAAAAGTTTATTTGTAACTTACCAGGTACTTTACAAACCCTCACTGAATGTCATTCTCCTCATGAGTAATAATAAGACTTTAAGTTTAAATTCACCCACAGAACATAAACAACTCAAGGGACCACCGAGTCTCCTATTTCGCACACGGCCGTTACGCCCTCTGGACTCAAATTAGGAACCCAATCCTTCTAGGGGACCTCTTCCTTTACCGTTGGGTGAGGTCTTAAGAACGAACCTATTAGGGTACCTGTCTCCTCGAACCGCCCGATGTCAGGTGCCCCAGTGTTTCTCAGCCTGTGCTGACTCGCTCAAGTGAAGTGAACATAAATAGTCCGTCGAAATGGGACTCCACGTAAACACTGGCAGACCTCTGTAAACACCAACAGTATCGACCTGTCCCCTCAAGACCGTAGATCAACTCCAGTTCCTACGACTATTTATAAGTTGTTACATGGTAGACGTCTTCCTGAATAGGAGTCATCACGACCCCACCTTTCTGAAACCAATTCTGACAGACTTAAAGACAAATTAAAGGACCGAAAACGTCAATCGATCACTTTACATTTCCGACTGTCCCTGATTTATACTAATTACATACACCCTTACATATTGAGAGGAATGTCGGCAGGACAGAGTCCAATGTCTGGATGAACTGACCGGTACGAAGGTAGACACATGGGACCAAATAAAAAGAAGTACCGTGAATGACGACGTACTTTAATGTAATGCACCCAAATAAAGAAATGAACACAAAATTAGACGGGAGGAGTGATTCTACACTCGGAGCACTCCTATCCCTATAATGAGAAAGATAAGTCAAGGTAAAGAGGTCGTGGAACCTGTCGCGGACTGTGTAGATAAGCACGGTACTTACTGTTATACTTATTTCCGTCTCTCCATAGAACGAAAATTTTCTTGAGATGTTTACGGTTTGTATAAAGAGTATTGTTTAATAAGAAATTCGATCTCACGAAGAGAGTGAATTTAGATGTGAATTTAGCCAACGTAAACGGTGACCGATGTAAGAAGTCAATAATGTAAGGAACCCCTTCGACGTCAGTCTATGGTCGAAGGACTTAGTAAGTTTCATACTTTTTTTTACACGAACTCTTTACTTCTGTTCAAGGGAAGACTTTATAGTCTTCGCTGTTTGAGTTACAAAATCTTTGTTTAATTCTCGGTACACATATTTCATTTACACGAGTAGGGTTCCTCTTTTCTCTTCTACTCAGATCTCCCCTGACCTAGATCTTCCCTGTTCATACTTCCCTGACCTTATTCTGTTCTACTTCTTCGTTCTAGAAAATAACATTATCGTTTTATACGTATTTATAGAGACCCGTATTAAGGGTCTCTAACTTTAAAAGGAAGTTACTTCAGACAAAAGGGTATACTTCAATCTTTTTACCAATTAACAGGTAAAACCAATTAAAAATCACTCCTATTAAATTAGATCTCTTCATACAATCAAGGTCTAAATATTTTAAGAGGAGGCACAATAAGATTTCTAGACCCCGTAATACTTTCAAAAATCTCTCATTAATTGACTATAGTCTCAATTACAAAACACAGTTTTAAAGTTGTTAATATTTAAACTTTTTACCCTTTTTTTAGATAAAACCGTTACGTCAAGGTACAAAATATAAATTTATATAAACTATAGTAATTTTTTATTTCATTTACACAAACAAGTAGACGTATCGACCTGGAAAGAGGATATGAAGTGCATACCACAGGAACCTCACCCCCCTCCCTAAAGTACGAAAAAGTTCCAGAAGTTTTTTACAGGAAGATAACTGTGTTTAGGGTTTCCTGTTGGACACAGAAAAAGGACCTCGATTGTAAAAGAGTTAATTTCTGCTGTACTGTTCAGGGGGTTTACACAGGTCGAGACACGACCCAGGACCCCCGTACTGTCAACAGTACAAGGTTAAACACGATGTCGTCGTACAGGACATTCCGGACCCGGACTTTCAGTTCGTCGGCGACATCTGGTCAGTGGTTCTTCATGGATGAAAGTGCAGTTAGAGTCGTAATTGTTAATACTGAGAACCTGAATTACACACTCAATATAAAAAGGTTATAAGTAATTCTATACGTACCCCAAAGGGGTCACCGAGTCACCACTTCTTAGGTGGACGGACACGTCTTCTGTGTCCAAGATAGGGACTAACCCGTTCTAGGGTGTACGACACCTCGTTGATTCGAACTCACGGTGTTGATAGTTCGGAGACGACATCTTGGACCCTTGGAGTCGACGACTCGGGTGCGCGTCGTTGATGACTTCGCACACGTGGATCTCGGACACCAGGCGTGGTTCTCTTCGGTGAAGTTACTCTTCGGATACCTGACATTGATCTCATCGGGGGTGTGTGGTGTTGATCTCTTTTTGGAGTGGGTTAATACTTTTAGGACATGTCGGTTTTTATTTATTTTAATAAAAAAAAATTTTCTCTCTACGTACCGGTCAATGTTTAAAATTTTTACAAAAAGACACATGGTGACACTTAATTGATTAGTACTACAGTGACTATGAGTTCGGTATAAGACCCTTTTCGGACTAACTTAGACCTTTCTACTTGGGTCGTCTAGACCCGGGGACTTACTTAGGAGCTCCCGACGTAACGAAACACCATTTCCTCAGTTCTGACGACATAATCTTAAGACAGAGATAGTGAATGGTGGACACACCGAATTCCGTTCAGGGAATTGGAGAGACTCGGACAAAGGAGTGACACTACACTCCTACTATTTTGCGTGGATTACGTACCCCAACAACCCTCATAATGCAAGTAACCAGTAAGATCTCGCACCTTTTGTCACAGGTCTTACTTCATTCACATTAGTAATTTCTTTATTAAAGTATTGAATTGACACTATGTTTCGTCAAACGATGGATGGATTCCTCTTCGTGTCTTAGTTTCATAACGTATCTACACCTCTATGGTAAACTGGCCCCAAGGATCCCTCCCAAAGAATCTGGACCTCCGGGATAATACGCCTTAAGATTTCGTCTACTCGTAAATAGACGATCTCTAAACGAAACCCCCTTTCCCGTACCGTTGGACCTCCCACCCTCGTCGTCTCCTCCCTTGGATCCTAACGTAAACTACTTACTGGTCGTCAAGCCGGACCAACCCCGTATCCAAACTACACCGTCTATCGTTCTAGGACTCCGACCCTTCGCTCTTAACTTTGGGTCTCTAAAACTTACTCGATGATTTAAAGTGTACCTTCAGTAACTTCTCAATCCTGTAGAAAAAATTACTATTGTCTTTCGTACTGTCCCGGTACCATCTGACACTCCTTAAGTTTGGGCCCGTCGTCTGGTCGTCCCATGTACAACCAGACACCACGTTCCCTTCCTCTGTGGACAACCCTCCCAAAGGTTACAGGTACCACATTTGTGAGAGTCGTACCCGCTAACCGAGGAATTCAAGGACCTGTACCTCGACCTTCCGCTACGTATCTTAGTCGAGAACACTCAGACGTGGACGGTCTAGGTCGTGTGGTAACTGATCTGGATGGAGGAGGTCAGGGGGTCCGTGGCTGATCGACACACTGGGACCAGTCCCCCAGTTAGGGAAACTGAGAGTCAAAGGAATAGATGTTTTCCTCCTTTTATTATATTTTGTTGTATTACTGTAAACGTCAATATTCTTCTCTTTCCGTCACTCCAGTCTTCATATTGTAAAAAGGGGTCCCATCACAACAGGGTCGTTAGCAGGGTCTCCTGTTAGTAGAGGGACGGAAATTTCGAGGGACGGAGGTACGGACTTGAGTGTCGGGGAAGGAAGTAGGAGTTTCGGTCGTTCTTTGTAAAGGAAGAAGAGACTGGAGGACTGTAAGAGAATAATTGTGGGGACACTATTGTAACCAAGATGACCTGCTTGGTTTTAGTAGAGGGGTAGAGTATTACAAATTGACCTAGTGTTGGCGTTTCAGGGAAAAGGATACTTCCAGGGTATAAGAGTCTAAGAACCCCAGTCCAGCACCTATAGAAACCTCCCTCCATAAAAAATCGGACACTGTCATTGGTCTCTGTTGACACACATGTGCGCGCATCCACAAACTCCTCGACAAATGTTAATAACGGTATTTATGTTTGTACAGATACTCGTATACATATTATCACAGATATATGACATGTAATTATACATATCTGTTCCCGAAGGGACCACCGAGTCTACCATTTCTTAGACGGACATTACGTCCTCTAGACCAAAACTAAGGACCCAACCCTTCTGGGGGACCTCTTCCCTTACCGTTGAGTGAGGTTATAAGAAGGGACCTCTTACGGTAAATGTCTCTTTGAACCTCCCGATGTCAGGTACTGAACTGACTCGCTGAAAGTCAAAGTGCATATCTGTTTCCTCGTCTCTCTATTTTATCTTCTCCGAAATCGCAGTTCCTGGTCAAAACGAACAAATAAAAACTTCAAACTCACATGGTACGAAAATTTGACTCCGTTCGATAGGTCAACTCTCCGTCTTTGTCTACTACACTTTCGAACTCTCCCTTTTCACCTGACATTTCAGACCAAAAACTTCCTCTTCCTCTACGACTATTAGTGTCTGTTTCTGTCCATTGTTTAAGATTCGACGACCGTCTAAGAGACCTCCCTTCTCCTCTCTCAAGGGAAGACGACCTAAGACTTCACATTCAGTAGTCGACTTGTACACAACCCCAAGTCACCCTACTATACTAAAACTGACAACTAATAAGTAGAGGCACATCCCGTCGGGACCATGAGTCCTCATCCTTCCTTGGTTCACCCACTCGACTCGGTTAGACCTTCAATCTAAACCCAAAAACACAATTTATGAGAGATTAGGTTCAAGAGTCTCCCGTGTGGAGAGTAGAGTCAGACCCCGGAAATCCTTGAATCACTTTAAGTCCCACAGATCACATAGGGTCGAGAGTCATTTCGGTAGATAGACGAAAGACAGACGAGAGACTGTATGAGTAGACACTGGGTCATATTCCCGTGTCCTTTGTCCTTCATGGGTTCCAAACGGGTTTTGGTGTCACTAACACCCCAGACGATACATTAATCCAGAACAGTAAGATTCGTGGGACTCTGGGAAGACCAGGTTCTTCTCTGGAAGAAAGTGAGAACCCCTTACGATAGGTTAAGTCTAATTCAACCTGTAACAAACACTAAATCCCCAAAACCTTACGTAAGAATAAAAAGAATATAACCTCTTCCTTTTAAAAGATAGGAAGTACATTCTAAAACAACAATAAAAGTGACTGAAAATTCTCTGTCCTGGTCTCACCTCGATTATAAGGAAGTCAAACTAAATAATTTGACTTTAAGGTTTTATAAAAGGGTATCATTATTCCAATACTTAGAGAAGTTTAAAAATATAAAAGAGGAACTAGTAATCAGTCCAACTTACGTATAAAAAAGGAACCGTTATTTCTTGAAGAATTCGTAAAAGGTTAGTGATCTGTCTTTTTTTATTTCCGTATATTCTTATTTAGGTCACTTCCTCTTCTTTACCTTTTTTGTTGGGTGTGTCATAACACCCTATAAATTTGTATTTTATTCTATCGTCGTTATTTAGGTTTGTTTAGTTAGTTCATTTCCGAATGTTAGTTTTAGATAAATCTGTAGTTGTGATTTCTTTTTATGTGTCTAGTGACTTTTATTTTCATCCGTTTTACAACGTAATTCTTTTACAAATGTTCTTAGTCTCTTTAGACTCTACGTACCGACATAATTAAAGTCCCTTTTTTTTTATACAAGTTCCGGTTTTTGTGATTCTTCCTGGTTTCTTTTCAAAAATAATAACCGTTGTCCTCTGTTATATGTTCTTAAATAGTATTAGGACTAAGGAATCCATCACAGATTGTATAACTCCTGTCCATACTAGAACACAAAAACTTTATATTCTTGGATTGGTAAAGTCTTAGGAACCCTTTATTAAATTGTTTGGAAAGAGTCTGTAGCTGTTTATATCGTCTGTTTTGATTCTCTAAGACATCATCTTAACTCTCATGTCAATGGTTTTCTGGTGTTATACCCTGGTTAAGTAGGGTAGACCATAGAAAATCTTCAATGGTCATAGAGACCGGGTAACTATAACATATAAACGAAAGGTCTAAGTACGATCATTCCATTACGAGTTTTAAGAGGTTCGGTCCGAAGTCGTTATGCACTTGGTACTTGAGGGACTACAAGTTCGACCAAAATCTTTGCCGTCTCCTTGGTCTCTAGTTTAACGGTTATAGGCGACCTAGTACCTTTTTCGTTCTCTCAAGGTCTTTTTGTAGATAAAGACGAAATAACTGATACGGTTTCGGAAACTGACACACCTAGTGTTAGTTGACACCTTTTAAGACTTTCTCTACCCTTATGGTCTGGTGGATTGGACGGAGAACTCTTTAGACATACGTCCAGTCCCTCATTGTCAATCTTGACCTGTACCTTGTTGTCTGACCAAGGTTTATCCTTTTCCTCAGGTAGTTCCGACATATAACAGTGGGACGAATAAATTGAAGATACGTCTCATGTAGTACTCTTTGCGACCTGACCTTCTTTGTGTTCGACCTTAGTTCTGACGGCTCTCTTTATAGTTATTGGAGTCTATACGTCTACTGTGGGGGGAATACCGTCTTTCACTTCTCCTCGATTTTTCGGAGAACTGCTTTCACTTTCTCCTCTCACTTTTTCAACCGAATTTCGAGTTGTAAGTCTTTTGCTTCTAGTACCGTAGGTCAGGGTAGTGAAGTACCCTTTATCTACCTCTTTGTCACCTTTGTCACAGTCTGAAATAAAAAAACCCGAGGTTTTAGTGACGTCTACCACTGACGTCGACACTTTCATTTTCTACGAATGAGGAACCTTCCTTTCAATACTGGTTGCATCTATCGTATAAGTTTTCGTCTCTGCAATGAATCGGCTGATTCCAGGCAGATCAGTTCCGATACCAAAAAGGACACCAGTACATACCTACACTCTCAACCTGACACTTCTTCCGACTCGCGGCTTCTTAACTACGAAAACTTGACACCACAACCTCTTCTNCCTTAGTTCTGACGGCTCTCTTTATAGTTATTGGAGTCTATACGTCTACTGTGGGGGGAATACCGTCTTTCACTTCTCCTCGATTTTTCGGAGAACTGCTTTCACTTTCTCCTCTCACTTTTTCAACCGAATTTCGAGTTGTAAGTCTTTTGCTTCTAGTACCGTAGGTCAGGGTAGTGAAGTACCCTTTATCTACCTCTTTGTCACCTTTGTCACAGTCTGAAATAAAAAAACCCGAGGTTTTAGTGACGTCTACCACTGACGTCGACACTTTCATTTTCTACGAATGAGGAACCTTCCTTTCAATACTGGTTGCATCTATCGTATAAGTTTTCGTCTCTGTAATGAATCGGCTGATTCCAGGCAGATCAGTTCCGATACCAAAAAGGACACCAGTACATACCTACACTCTCAACCTGACACTTCTTCCGACTCGCGGCTTCTTAACTACGAAAACTTGACACCACAACCTCTTCTGAGAACTCTCAGGGAAACTGACGTTCCTCTAGGTTGTTCAGGTAAGACTTCCTCTAGTTGGGACCCTAAAGAAACCTTCCTTACTACGATTTGGACTTCGAGGGCATGAAACCGGTGGAGTACGTTTCTCAACTGAGTAACCTTTCCTGAGACTACGACCCTCCCTAACCCCCGTCTTCATCTTCCCCTACTGGCTCCTACTCTACCGACCTACCGTAGTGCCTGAGCTACCTGCACTCAGACTTACTTGAGGCCCACTACCACTACCTGTCCCTCCGGACCGCACGACACTAAGTACCCCAACGTTTCTCAGCCTGTGCTGACTCACTGACTTGACTTGATATGGTCGAAAAGGATCAAAAAGAAAATCCGACAAAGTACTCCTAAAAGACATTAAGTATACATTTACTTATTAGAATTAGACGGTAGACATTGTTAGGTAAAATACAAATAAAAAATTTAAATCGTAAAGAAACCGAATTAAAAGTTAAAACGACAGAAAATATAACAACAAAGAATGGAAACCAAAATAGTAAAAAAGGAATATTAAAAAAACAAAACAAACCCTAAAGAGAAAAGAACTCATCTTACGAATCAAATGGTTGAAGGAAGACAAACCAAATTATGACTATCATAACTTCTAACATACTGAAAGGAAGACTAATACAGAAACAGACGAAGTGTCCGAAGGGATCACCGATTCTACCATTTCTTAGACGTACGTTACGTCTTCTGAACCCAAGTTAAGGACCCAGTCCCTCTAGGGGCGATGGGTGAGGTCATAAGAACAGACCTCTTAAGGTACTTATCTCTTCGGATCTCCCGGTGTCAGGTGCCCTAGCGTTTCTTAGTCTGTACTGGTTCGTTGATTGTGAAACCGACGAAGTGTATAAAACTACACATGATAGGAACAATAAACCTAAACATTTATATCACGTTAATTTTCGAAAGAAAATTAAAACACAAGTCTTTGTCAAATCATCAAAAAAAAGGGTTCCCTAATCGTGACAAAGATAAAAAGAGAACAATAACTAAATTATGTATACGAGTACCTGATGTTAAATTTAAGAAAAACACTTTAAAAAGAGCATTGAAATATATACTACAAACCGTTCCCAGTACTTATCATATATATTCTCATAGGAACCATCTCTAATGTTGAAGTATAATAAATATAGAAGTATCGGAATGCAAAAGTAGGAAGAATTCAGTCTCCAACCTTTTCTTCCATATATTTCAAAAGTTTTTTAATCATCGATAGTTAAAGGTTAACATTGAAATTCTCTAAACGATATAATTAAAACCTCTATATAAAAACGAATCTTATGAATAATGATGTATACGTGATACTTAACACAGGAAGGTGTTTTTAATTCTGGAAATTGGGTCCATCAATAAAAAGGAGACCTTAAATGAACTAGAAGACTACAATTTCAACACGATAAAAAAAGTAGGGGATACTTTATAGATACCAATCCCAAACAAAAAAAAAATCCAAAAAAAAAAAATTACAGAGTCAGCGAAATAAATCCTCAAGAGAACGTCTTTTAAATTTGAACGAAAGAATGCTAAAAACTCAGTAAACAGTCAGAAAGAAAAGTGTCCTCTCAAATTGAGTAAATATAAATCACAGTATTAATTGTTTAAACAAGAATAAGGAAAGTAGTATAAAGTACGAAAAATAGTTAAAAGAAAGAACTACTAGTTACAAGAAATAAAAGTTACATAGTGCACTACTCGACAAAGACAAAAGAAAGAGAGAGAGGACAGGGTCAAACATTCGGTTTGTCGAACTAAAATTTGATTATTTTTTATGTCAATTTATATATAAATAAACCAATGAGAACTATTTTTATTTCGGTAAAGATAACGTTTTAATCATTTGAAAATGAAAAAAAAATAAAAGTACGAAGAAAACCCTAAAAATGGTTCAAATACTAAAAATTTTCGATGTTATAAACCCAATACTTAGAAAAAACTAGTTATTGATAAAACTTGAAGAAACAAAACGGATACAAAATTTGAAATAAACTTAAACAAGATACGAATTTACAAAAACATCAATACGATACTAAAAGAACAATGACTTATAATATGAAACTAAGTGAAGGACCAACGGACTTATCAAACCAAGTCACTACAAACATTCCTTTCCATCTATCCTTCATTGGAACGTAGAAACACAACAGAAGCGTATAATAGTCCTGTTAGAGATCAAATCTCTTAATTAACAAGTTAATCTTGTGAGGGGTATTCTAAACCCCTTTATGAACAATAAAACATTATGAATTAAAACATGTCACCCGTACTGACTCCGGTTAAAGTAATCAAAAAAGGAAAATTTTCAAAATAAAAATTTATTCGTGAATATCTTAATAAGTAATAGAAACTGTAATTCTTTACAGAAATCCTTTATAGATCTTCAACCACCAATGTCAAAAACAACCTTAAATCACCTTATAAATAAAAATAGGGTCCTGACAAAAGGAAAGAGACAACACAAAATTATTAAGAAGAAAACGTAAAGGACGATAAAAAGAATCTTCAAGATAATAGAAATATATATAGATTACACAGAGTATAAACAAACGTCAGACGGCGACTAGTAAAAGTAAAGAACAGAAACGGTAAATCGAAATCCCTTTCGAAGTATTTAAGAGGAAAAAATTCCTATTTAAGTTAAAAGACGAAAAAGTATAGATAAAATAACGAAGACTTTGGTAAAATTTAGGGAATGAAAATTATGACGGTATAGAAGAAGGTAGAACCAGAATAAAGTAATATTTCATTGTTTCTCGGACGTAAAGGAACTAATCACTCTCACATTTTCAATAAGACACACTTTATATGAAATCAGGAGACGCCATTGATGAGAACTTTGATGGAGAAGTAGCGGAAAAGTTTGCAGAAAGAAACTAAAACATCAAAAATAAATACTTCTTTTAATTTTGGGTTGTAAAATAAGAGGACAAAAGGCAGATATAAACGGAAGAGAGAGAACCAGGAACTTACGCCGAGTAGAGTAACACGGAACCGTAAAGGGACCGTGTCACCTCACCCAAGGAGAGAAGAGGTAAGCCAAAAGTGGACGAAAACAATCTCGACATGTCCTTTACAGGTGGACCTTCCCGGTGACCAGGATGTAAGGACGTAGACACTGCGACGTCGACCTCGTCCCACCCCCTACGCAACCCAGACGACTATAAGGGTCTAGCGGCGAGATTGTCAGGAAGAGAATCAAACCGTCGACGACATGACCCCCGGTCAAAGGACACTTAGCAAAACCACACCGAACGTGAGTCAGGTGTCATTCCGACACAGTGTGGAGGGTGAGGTTCAGTCGTTCTTCGGGTCTAAGACCCCAAAAGACGTGACACACCAGTGTGAGTGAGAACTCAGCAAGTTAAACCGACTAATGTTTATAACAGTCGTCAGTCGTAGTCCTTCGTAATGGTTCATGTCTCGTAGGGACCCTATGTACGGGAAACGAAAATCTTTATAGTCCAATAAAGATGGTCCGATAATGGAAGAAAATACTACAGTATGAATCCCGGTGATCTCAATCGGTTATTGGTATGTCCCAGGGACCAATGTAAACCTAAAGTCTATGGACTGTTTAAAACAAAAACAGGAATTAATATTCGCACGGGGGTACGTTGGAAAGACAATTAATCTTTTCCTTTGTATCAAATAAAAGGACGTAAAGAAGACCGTCGGAAGTGGTACGACAAAAAAGACGTACTTACGTTAAAGAGTCCTTAAGAGGGTCCGGTCCCGAACGTCAAACGTGACTTACAAGTCGTGTCTACGGCTAAAAAGAATAATGGTATAAGAGAATCGACGACGAAAACTCAGGTGAGTCCCCTTTTGAATTTACGGACACGAGTTTAACGGTAGAAGGAGGTCAAAGAATTTCCATAATAAATCCCCTTTAATAAAAAAAAGTTTTACAATTTTAATTATCTTTTAGAGACACTCCGACGAACGCAACGAATTTCTACCCTTGTACAGTGAAGGAAAGTTTATTCGTACATTCAGTGACGTGGTTTTATTTTACATTAAAAAAAGGAATTATCTAATAATTGACTCTAAATGGTGTACGTTGAAGAAATAATAAACTGTGGAACGAGAAAAAAATGTACCTTTACCACAAGAAACAAATATTATCATTAGGGACACCCCTAAGGTCCTATGAGTCAAAATGAAGAATCAGGTAAGACACGTAACACCTTGTGACAAAAAAAAAAAAACAAACAAAAACAAAAAAGAAAAACCAAAACAAAAAAATTTTTCCTTACTGACCTTTGCCTTTATTGTTGATCGAAACCCAGTCGAACCTCGTAAAAATTCGTTATTTGTAACTCCAGTCTATTGGTCCACTTTTCTGTTTATCCGGTAAACACCTTACGTCGAATCTCTAATGAAGGGAAACTTACTACGGACACCATTGGGGACCAACGAAAGGGTTTCTCTCAGTCCCCTGGGTGTCGGTAACAGGAACCCTATACATTAATCAACGTGCTATTTTAATCCATAAGAGTTCATCATCCCTAGTCTACAAGTTGTCCTTTCAAGTCCCTCGGAGCCACAGTCTATAATAAGGAATAAATATTGGACTGGTAAATAAACCAAAGTCGTCACAGATGTTACTTACTGTCCGATTACACTACTGTTGATCGTATTGACGAGGTCCACCACGGTTCTACATAAAAATTCTTAGTCCCCTAGACACTCAGACAAATGTAAAACATTTATTCAATTAGACATAGTCAAAAATTTTTCAATAAATAAACAAATAAAAACTGGAACGACACACCCCAGAAAGAGAACTACGTCGAGGACCCGTATCGACCAGACGTAGTGCACCCTAGAAGGGTCTGGTCTCTAGCTTACGTACGGGGGATGTAACCGTCCACCTAAGAATTAGTCACCAATAAAAAATTTTTAAATAAATGTTTTGTCTTTGTCTGAATCGTCTATAAATTTTATTTGGATACCAATGGTTTTCCCTTTACACCACCCCCATCCGTATTTAGTCCTCGAACCCTATTTCTATATACGTGATGATACATATACCGTCTATTGGTTGTTACTGGATAATATAACGTACCCCTTACGATGAGTCATAGGACACTAGTGAATATACTCTTTTCTTAGACTTTATTTTACTCATAAATACATTTATACATATTGAGACGACACGTGGACTTTGGTTGTCTCGTAATATTTAGTTGATATTAGGTTATTTTAAATATTTTCTCTTAGTCCCTGGAATAAGGTGTCTCTGCATGGAGGGAAACAATCAGGGGATAGTAGTACTAATGAACTTCGAGGAGTACCCCATTTTCTTACCTCCTAAGATTAATATCTCCCTACGTTGTCTCCTCTGTCGTATATTTCGGGACTACATTTTTATATTAGTCGAAAAACATTATGACTTTCGTGATAAGTAAGCAACTGAGTAAGTAAAGAGTTTATAAATGACTCTTGGATTATAAACGGTCCACGAGAAGATTTCTGACACTTATTTTGTCTTTTTTCCGGTGGCACAGTAGAGACGAGTGAACGTATATTGGATGGCCCCGTACCTCCCTTAATGTCGCCTCTTATTTCAGGACACTATCCTTTCATATTCTAGATGTCCTCCTGTAGTCACCCCGTATATTACGTCTTAGCAAGTCAGTTCTCTTCACTGAAAATGCTGTGTCGGACGCTACAGGGTCGTCTCTGTCCCTCCCCTCCGCCATGGGTCTCTTCCCTGCTTCCTCCTTCGAAGTTGGGACTTGTACTCGTGTTTTAAGTGAGGGATACGAAGTGAACATACTTTTAAGTGTTCACTGTCACGGGTGAATAACTTTTATATTTAGGGCTCTCTAAAGGTCTTACAATTCTTTTTACATTAAGAGGATTCCTTACTCCAGAGAACACTTCAGGTACTATAAAACTACAAACTTTTTCCTTAAGGATCCATAATCCAACTCAGTATACTTTAGTCACGAACCCACTTAGTCTTGAGGAGTTCTATAACCTCCAAAGTCTACTAAGTCCGGGTACCTTCAGAAGTAACGACTCCACCTCGAGTCGGACCGGACTCGACCCACTACGGTACCTTACCTCCCTCGGGACGGGAGTCCCCAACAGGTAGTTAAGTCCTACTCAAATACTGTTCGACCGAGGAACAGGTCCCATCCTACCTGAAGTCGACTCACGGGACACGACGATCGTGACCAACGTCCGAAGGCGGGAGACCAGTCCGCGGAGGATGTCTCTTCGGGGTCTCTCCGTTTCTCCGACTCCCTGAACGGACAAGAGAGCACTCTAGACTCGTCGTTTCAGTGTCACTTCTGAGGAAAGAGACTCAAGAAACGAAAGAGGAGACAAGTGTCTGTTGACGGTCTTCCCCAGGTCTGAGGACATCCGTAGTACATAGTCTTTTACACGAGTGCACCCGGAGACTTTGTCCAGTCGGACTACTTACAGTCCCGGACTCAACGAAAATAACGTTTTATTGGTCTCTCTCACTGTCCCGATTACTCTTCCCCAGACCTATTAAACACCTCGAAACGGATCTTTCAGTCACAAAGGTCTCGGTCATTAAAGGTAAAGATTTCGGGGAATTTAACCAAGAACTTAATACATTAGAGACAAAGACACAAAAAGAATGTCTTATATTCCGTGGAAACATTTTTATTGTAAAAACCTAAGAAAAAGAGGGACTCCCGGCCTATACAAGTCCTTCCCCCATCCCCCCTTCTTCTGAAAGACACGTAACCACAGTTGTGTCGAAAGTGCTTCCTACACCTCCGGTGTTTTCACTACCTGAAGGGAACCAAGAACCCAAAAATCCCAGTGTACCTGAGCTGTACTACCCCAACCGAGTAGGGTAGATAAAGTCTTCCAAAGGAAGGTCGTCATAGAAAAGTTCCAGAAAAGACAGGTAGAGAGTCGAATCGGGACTCCTTTCATGTACTACACGTTCACTAAATACTAACAGGTAGAAATTTCAGAAAATAGTACAAGGGTACCATTTACACCGTTCCCATCTCATATAGACCACCTTGTCCTGCATCATAACCCATTTTATACCTGTGTCGTAGTTCGGTGTACGACTCTTTCAGTAAGAACAAAGGTTAGAGTCAGGTAGACCACCTCGATTACCCTCGTGAGAAGAGACAACCTACGGTCGTCAGAGAATTCTGGAAAGAGTACTCCTAGAAAGGAAGATTGACTTTCTCTCGTTCAGAATCCGTATTCGGTAGTGGGGGATTTTCCGTACTCCTGACGATCAACTTTTAATTTCCTCAATGAAACTTACAAGAAAGAAAAAATAACCTCCTATTAACACAATGTAACAACACCACCAGAGACGGTATGTAGATAGTATGTAGATAGATATATGTGTGTGTGTATGGGGAGGGAGTATGTATATATATGTGTATGTGTGGGAGGGAGAACTTGGAGGAGAAGGGCATATATGTATGAATATATACACATATATACATACGTATATATATATGGGGAGGGAGAACTCGGAGGGAAAGGGTATATATGTATTGATAAATACATATATTTATATATTAATTATACATATTTATATTTGAAGGTAAATATGGGAGGGGAGGAGCACGATGGGGAGACCCAGTAGTGTCTCGTGGTCCGACCCGAGGGACACAAGATATCGTTGAAGGAAGATCAATAGATGAAGTGTGTACTATCCCTTCTAGGGGGCCCCCTCCCGTACCGTTGGGTGAGGTCATAAGAACGGACGTCTTAGGGCACCTGTCTCCTCGGACCACCCGATTTCAGGTACCCCAGCCTTTCTCAGTCTGTGCTGACTTTACGAAATCGCATCACATATTTACAGTCACGATGAAACAGTTAAACATAAAACAAAGAGGAAAGAGAGAGGAATGGGACGACACAGATATTCAGGTAAGAGATGTAAACGTAGAGACGAAGGAGAGACATTTATCCAAGTAGCCATGACAAAAAGATCTAAGGTATATATGCGTAGTTATATACCATAAACAAAGAGAGAACGACTGAAGAGAAACATATTGTCCGAGATCTAAGTAGGTAGAGTGAGTTGACTGAGTTTTAATAAGAAAAAATGTCGGCTCATTATAAGATAACATAAACGAGCGAGTCGAAGACACGTACCGGTCACTCCGACCACCGACCAAGAGACGAATGAGGTCGTCGTAGTTGAAAAGAAATTTCTTTATGTAAATTATATTTTACTTAACTATACTCTGTAAAACCTATTTCTTAGTGAATTAATTACGATTCCGTCCCGTTAGGTGATATTTCCCCCACGTTTCTCCAGACTTTACAACCATGGTGACGGGAGTTCAAAGATTGGGGACTTGGGGCTAAGGAGGGTTGTCACCGACTTTCGGCTCCGTATGACCTCTCATAGGTCTCCAAGAGAAACGACGGGTGGATGGAGGGCCACTGGATGGTGTAGGTGGTGCGTCTGCACAGGAAGAAGGAGTTCCTTCGGTTGGTCCTGTAGTACTCTTTGAGGTCAGATGTCAGCGCCCACCTCAGGAAAGACTAAATGTTTAGGTTCTCCGATGGTCAGGACTTACGGTCGATACCCGGAAAACGGTAACTCGTCCACCATGGGGTCCTGAACTACGAGGGGAGGTCGGGGAAACCTAAGTGGTCGTGCAAAAGAGACTTGACCTTCGACTTCCGCGTGTAGGACGCCCTGTTCTAGATGGACTCAGCCGGGGCACACGTCCACGACAAGGTGCACCAGCCGTCCCTGACCCTGCTGGGACCGGGCCACGTCTCGGACGGGACGGACGCCCACAAGCGGAAGGCCCTCTGGGCCCTCCATGCCCCGTCGACGGCCGAAGCTCCCCGGGACCCCGACACGCACCGCGTCGACCTCGAGGGCCGGTCGACCAAGCCGGGGGGCTGCCACCACCGACCCTCCTTCTTCCGCGGCCTCGGGGGACTTCCCTCGGGCCACCTCGAGATGATACGGCACGTCGGGCCCCTGCTCGCACCTCTGACGTGGTTCCTCCTACGGGCCTCTCGGCCGCCCTACTCCTGCCCGGCATTACTGTAGCTACTCAGCCCCGGAGGGAACGTGTCCTAGCCCTCACAAAAAGAAATGGTCTGGGGGTCGGCCGGTGGCGACTCTCTCGACGCGAACCTATTGGTGCACCGGCACGTCATGCACGGTTTCTGTCAGTCCGTCCCTCTACACGACTGCAAAGGACAGAGGTAGAGGTTTTTGAGGTGGCTCCTGGCGAAGTGCAATTCCACTCAAGTAATAGAAGACCATCGTAGAGGTTCCAGTTCCCGTGAAGACTCTGGGAAGGGGACATACACTACGGATCTAGACACAATCGCGACCGGTCCCATCTTTGCAAGGAGGCGAAAAACGTCTGAGGAACAAGTGACAGTTCATCTTTCTGGTCAATCTCGAGAGACTTAACCGTTAACTAAGCCACTTCTACAACAATTATCCAAAAGACCCGACCGGGTCTTTTCAGTCCTCGTCCGACTATAAGATAGAACCTGGACCGAATCAACCAAGAGTCGTCCAGAATCCTCTCAAATTACCGAGTCTCAACTGTACTTAGACGTTTATCTAACCGTTTTTAACAGTCCCTCCTATCTCCTATGTCAAAACGGTTGAATGTTAGAGAAGGCCCGTACACTCAAGATTCATGTGAGACACCATGGTTGGAGTTTCAATGGGAAAACAAAGAGAGACCTTTATCTTGAATCACAAGTTTTATATTTTCTCATCTTTCACACTTCCTATAGGTCATCTCAAACACCTCACAGAATATATTTTTAATATGGTTCTCCACCGTAAATTTTACTCAGGATACCCGAAATTCCTTTTTCTTCCCCACTCAAACGAGAAACCTTGTATGTCGTCGTACACTCCTTTCGATGAACGGAACCGAACTAACCTAAAAGTATTGTCAAAAAACAACAACAACAACGTAAACAAAATTTGTGTGTACTCAGACTAATATTATCGATAAACTATACAATAATCTAGTGATTTACACAGGAGTGTAACGATGTATTAGATCTTTGAACTGGACTTCACGGTAGATTAGTTCAAACCATACTGGGGACTCACAATGACCTGTACCCTGGTGTAAATATACACCCAAAAATTTCGAATAGGTTGTTACTATTCGGGAGAACAGGGAGAGGGGACCCCGAGTTGTCGACAAAAAGAAAGAAAGAAAAGAAAAGAAAAAATGAAACAGATATAAAGTAAATAAAGACGAGACTAGAAAGACTAAGGAAAACGAGATGATTGAAACTCAAAGTAAACAAGAAAGAGATCAACGAATCGACATTCCAATCCAACAAATAAACTCTAAAAAGAAAAAAGAACTCAGCTCTAACAGAACGATATTTGAAGTGAGAATCTTGTCGAAAACGACGTAGGGTACCCAAAACCTAACAGCACAAAAACAACAGTAAACAGAGATCCATGAAAAACTAAAGCAGAAACCAAAGAGGTCACTAGGTAACTAATAAATCATTGTTTAACAAATCGGAGGTATAAAAAAAAATGTCAAAAAAGGATATTAACTAAAAATTAGAGTATCGTGATATTCGTATCGTAGAGTGTAGTTCTTTTCTACGAACTACACTAAAGTTAAAATAATTTAAATGGTACGGAACTAAACACTGGGGTCCACACTAGATAGGACCTCTTACAAGGTACACGAGAATTCTTTCTTCACACAAGACGACGAAAGTCAACCTTACAGGATACTTATAGTTAATTCAGATAGACAAGACTACACAGTAAATTTCGAACACAAAAGAATACTTAAAAGATAGACCTACTAGGGTGAATGTAACACATTCACCCTACAACTTCAGGGGGTGACAAGAAAGAAATTTTTTTTTAAGACACAAACAATTCCCCCACCCACTCAAATTCTTTCTTTAGTAAGAGAACGAATATGAAACGTGTAAAGTCAAAACAACTAACACTGGATCACGACCCTTAAAGGAAAATTAGAGTTGGCTTCTGTGTCTTTGGTTACCTGTCGTAATTGGAGTACTAACTTGGACCGACTAACAACTGTCCTTTTTGGAAGTCGACCCCAACCCCCACGTAGACCCCTAATCTGTGTCCCTAAATCTTACTTGTTGTGTAGACACCCTGACTCTGGAGCACTAGCGAGGGAAGACAGGAAACCTTTAGTCTGGATCTAAGTCGACCAGTGCCCGGGAGGGAGACGGACTACACATCGAAACACGAACCAAAAGGGTCCGAGTTGTGTAACTGTATTATAAGAAACATCTCTACTGACGGATATATCTCTTTATAAAACGGTCACCTTTGAGTTCCAGAACTTCTTCTTCTTCAGTTTATTAAAGTATAAGACGGTAAAAAAAGGTAAACGGTCGATGACGAACAACTTAAGGACCTGGGTGCCAAATATTGATCTTAGAGGATTTTGAAATTGAGACGTCATCTACTATAAGTGTAGTCAGAAATAACCCTTCGTCGATAGTCACATCTTAATTTAAAGTGGTTTTTTGACACGAAGACTGGTGTTAGGTAACGGATGATCACACAAGTGTACTCAAGACTCCCGTCGGGACGGTGACCGTTCGACACGGTACCGGTTCTCTCCAAGTAAAGACCCGATACATAAGACTCCCTAGGTGTAGAAACGTCTAAGTCTTTATTCGTAGAACGGTGAATCTTCAGTTTTCTAACCTTTTAAAACCTACATCTTGTTTCACAAAAACAAGTCTCAGGTAGTTACTCTTTCCACGAAAGGTAAATTCTGTTATCATTTTATTTAGTCATTTATGAAATGTTTACACATAAATTCAACCATTTCATCGTGCGAAAGGTAGAGAAATTTTCAACGTAATTATTATACGGACGACTTATGAATTGTGTGTGATTAATACTTACTCAGAATAGACAAATACTTTTGTCGACCACCCTTTGGACCTAGACCGTTACAGTAATCGGAAATCAACCTTAAGAGTATTAATCTTTTATTACTTCGACACATAGAAAAAATTACTTCAGTTAAACTGTGAGTAAATCGTGTCGAAGGTTCATAAATCTTAATCGGACCCACACGAGACAACAACAACAAATCTACGATTCAGTACAGACTGAGAAAACACTGGAGTACCTGACATCGGACGGTCCCAGGATCCAGGTACCCTAAAAGGTCCGTTCTTATGACTTCAATCCTACTGTAAAGGAAGAGGTCTCCAAGAAGAGGTAGGTCCCTAGTTTCTAGTTTGGACGTAGAGGACGTAACCGTCCGTCCAAGAAATGGTGACTCGGTGGACCCTTCGGGTATACACACACACACACACATCTGTATGTAGTCAAGTCAAGTCAAGTCAACGAGTCAGCACAGGCTGAGAAACGCTGGGGTACTTAACGTCGTGCGGTCCGGAGGGACAGGTAGTGGTTGAGGGTCTCAAGTGAGTCTAAGTACAGGTAGCTCAGTCACTACGGTAGGTCGGTAGAGTAGGAGTCAACACGGGAAGAAGAGGACGGGGGTTAGGGAGGGTCGTAGTTTCAGAAAAGGTTACTCAGTTGAGAAGTGTACTCCACCGGTTTCATGACCTCAAAAGTCGAAATCGTAGTAAGGGAGGTTTCTTTAGGGTCCCGACTAGAGGAAGTCTTACCTGACCAACCTAGAGGAACGTCAGGTTCCCTGAGAGTTCTCAGAAGAGGTCGTGGTGTCAAGTTTTCGTAGTTAAGAAGCCGTGAGTCGAAAGAAGTGTCAGGTTGAGAGTGTAGGTATGTACTGATGACCTTTTTGGTATCGGAACTGATCTGCCTGGAATCAGTCGTTTCATTAAATCAGAGACGAAAACTTATACGATAGATCCAACCAGTATTGAAAGGAAGGTTCCTCATTCGCAGAAAATTAAAGTACCGACGTCAGTGGTAGACGTCACTAAAACCTTGGGTTTTTTATTTCAGACTGTGACAAAGGTGACAAAGAGGTAGATAAAGGGTACCTCACTAATCTGTATGTATGTACATAATTATACAGGTATTTAATGATACCCATAGACAATTTACTGATCTCCGTAAAGACATTATGGGTCGTACTTGACTACCAAAACGACACACGACAACGAATCAATGAATTAGCACAGGTCAAGAAACATTGGGGTACCCGATATCGGACAGTCTGAAGAAGACAGATACCCTAAAGGGTCTGTTCTTATGACATCACGCAACGGTAAAGGAAGAGGTCCCTTAGAAGGACTGGATCCCTAGTTTGGGTGTAGAGGACGGAACCGTCCACCCAAGAAATGGTGCCTCGGTGGTCCTTCGGGGTCGGGATAGATCGGTAGACGACATATATTTTGGGACTTCCTATGTTGGCACATAGGAACCCACGACAGGAGACGTTATCACTGAGCAAAGATCTGAGTCCCCACCGTCACGATTACTTCAGGTGTCCACCCGAGTACAAAACATCCAGTCCACGGTCATCCTGTATCGAGCGGTGAATTCCTACCGGTCCCACCTCTCCCCTGGTCTAATTGACGGTCGTTGTCTTCCCTTGGGTAGGCCTAGCTCCTGAGGAAGACGTCTGTCACTAACTGGTGGATTTTTGACGGTGAAGGGACAGTGAAGACACGGACAGTAAAGATCGACTGTGTGTCTCCGAGCAGAAGATAGGACTCTTAGTTCAAAACACCACGTTTAATAGAGGTTCCCGTTAAATGTTTTTATCGACCCACACACGTGGACACACGTAATCGGTAAGGTTTCTCCTTTTGGTCTTATCCCGACAAACTGTAGAATCTTCAAGAGAAGAGAGGACCTCGGGTTTAGAAGGTTTCGTCTGGAGGTGTTTCCTTCTTTTCGTTTCGTGAAAGTAAGAAATTTGTAGATTCCTAGGGAAAATTAAAGTCTTTTACAAAAGGAAGGTCACCTGTTGTTTTCGTAGTGGGTCGTGTACCTGGAAAAAACGTGTAAGAGTGGTGAGGTAGGGAAAAGGAAGAGGGTGTCTCTCAGTTAAAGTCTTCGTAGACTACGGAGAACAGTGGACTAATACACAGACCTCTTAGTTTCTTGAGAAAGAACGAGTAGAGGAGGTGGATAAGAAGGCAACGAAGAAGGGTGCTCTTCAGTCAAAGTTTCCGAAGACCAACAGACTAGACTTACATTCGGACCTCGGTTTATAAACGTATCATAATCGAACCGAAAGACTGTTAGGCCCTTTCCCTCCACCTTTCCGGGTTTTGTCTCTATGTCGTGAGTCTTGACAGACCCACAGAAAGAGTTTCAGTCTCTATACAAATCTAACCAATTTACTTACTTACTTACTTTCCGACAGAACCACCACCACCAAATCAGTGCTTTAGTACAGGTTGAGAAAACACTGGGACACCTGATATCGGGCGGTCCGAGGAGTCAGGTACTCTAAGAGGTCCGTTCTTATGACTTTACCAAACGGTAAAGGAAGAGGTCCCCTAGAACGGTCCCTAGCTTGGGTGTAGGGACGTAACGTCCACCCAAGAAATGGTTGGCTCGGTGGACCTTTTAAATCTGTAAAACAATTAATAATTGTACGTATATGAAACGACTTCAGAAACGTCAAAATATACGATTTATGAGTTCTTAAACAATTCTTAGAACACGAGTCTTCCACCAGTCTAGAGTCTCGTCCAAAGACTTATTCCGTAATAATTCTTTATCTATAAGTGATAAGAACGTTTTTACTCTCTATATTTTCTCCCCTTTTTTGGTTCTTATTAACTGTTCTCCTGTTTCACCGGGACCCCAACTATTCCGAGTTTACATGAAAAACCACCAAACCCTTCGAACGAAACGTCTTCCAAAACTCGAACAATCTTTATTATACACCACAAAAAACCACGAAACCGGGACTTGAGCTCAGTGAACTTACTACATCGGAAACTTCGACGGAACTTCGTCTTTTTCAGAGAGGAATAAGATAAAGTTCATTTCATACGGGATCACATGGCTTATTATAAGAATCAACGTACGGTATTGAGGGTCGGATGTATTAAATTCTTGTATTTATTTACTTTCCTAATCAACGTACATACAACAACCAGAATTCGTAATTATTCCAACCCTGGTGACCGGAACTGCTACGTCGTACCCTCCTCCTCCTACGGGAACCAAATCTACGTTGTCGGACGAACGGGTCGTGGAGAAGAGGTGGACCGTGTTACTTAAGGAGGTTATCACGGGAGACAAGAATAATATTAGTTTCAACGTTTCTGAGAACCTACAAATTCCTTACCAGATTAAATTAAAAAAAAGGAACATCGATAGGTCACAAGGGTCGTGGTAAACAACTTCTCTGACAGAAAGGTTGTAATATAAGAACAGAGGAACCAACATCTAATTAATTGGTGTCCACGTACTCAAATAAAGATCCGAAACATAGGACAAGGCAACTAGACACAAAGACAAAACACGGTCATGGTATGACAAAACTACTGACATCGAAACGGAGTAATTAACCGATATGAGGTTATCTTTTATTTTTCAAAAAATTGTCAGTCCTCGATATCAGATCGAACTGAGACATTATACAAAACAACGGTTACACCGACATCTTTAAAGTGTTGGTAGAGTTCCGAGTCCCAAGAGTACACGACTTACAATTTACACAGGATGAAATACCGTCCTACAAATGTTTTCAATTAGGGTAACTACTTCAACTTGTAATTTTATTTGACGTAACTGTTGTTTCTTTACATACCTTATCTCAGGTTTTACAGTCCCTAATCACGTTTTATTCCTTTTCACCCTCCGTCTCTCCCTCTGCTTTCCGAAGGGACTGATACTTATCTTGGGGTGCCCCCGACGCCGGTACTCACACGTCTTAGGATTGGTGATCTGGTGGTCCCTCGTCAACCGACTGTCTCTAGGAAGATCAGTTTCGATACCAGAAAGGTCATCAGTATATGTTTACACTCTCAACCTGGTATTTCCTCCGACTCGCGACTTCTTGACTACGAAAACTTAACACCACGACCTGTTCTGAGAACTCTCAGGGAACCTGATGTTTCTCTAGTTTGGTCCAGTTAGGATTTCCTTTAGCTGGAACTTATAAGAAACCTTTCTGACAACGACTACGACTTCGAGATTACGAAACCGGTGGACTACGTTTTCCGTTTGACAAACCTTTTCTGGGACTACGACCCTTTCTAACTTCCGTCCTCCTCTTCCCCTACTGACTCCTACTGTACCAACCTACCGTAGTAACTGAGTTACCTGTACTCAAACTCTTTTGACACCCTCTATCACTTTCCGTCTCTTCGGACCATACAACGTCAGGCACCCCAGTGTTTCTCAGTCTGTGTTGACTCGTTGAATTCTTGTTGTTGTTCCGTTTCACCTGTACCTCCTTCATAACGGTTCGTTCTTTTGAGTACAACACCTTTTTAATGACGAAATTCTGGACTTACTTCAAATTGACTAAATCTAGCATCTCTTTCGTTCTTCTCTACTCTAGAGGACATATAAAAATCTTACTTTTGTCGAAAGTAAAATAAACAATAAACGAAACCTTTTTATATAGACCTTTTATATCCGTCACGGACGTCCTTTTATCACTTAATCTAAGACACTCTAATTCTGTCAGTACGTTCAATGAATTAGAACCCAGTGTATTTATATCTTATTTTATCCACCATGTTTTATTTTGTTCTATTTTATGAGTGAGTCTAAAAATTTTTTCTGAGAACCCTTCGAGGGTCACCGAGTGTCTGGATCAACGACAGACTCAGGTCCCATCGTCTCAATGGACCATACGAAGGTCTTACTCTCCACCCGAAGACCTCAATGGACAGTGATTCTCGCGTAGGGTCCCTTCCACCATAAAGGGAGCTCTTTTCACCCCACGAAAATTCCTTCTCCTACTATGACCCATAGAGGTTTGGGGTGTTTCCAGGTACTGTAGGTACGGACCGTGACACAGAGGAAACAGTAGACTACCCTTAAGTCCCTCAACGAAGACCTCGTCTGACCTCACGCTCCGTCTGTCTCTTTCCTCCCGCTAGGTAGAAAAAGGTTATTTGGAAGACAAAATCTTATCTAAGTCTAAATGTCTTTTTCAACACTCCAGTCATGTCCTGTCACGGTCCACGGAGCACCAATCAAAGGGGGACATTAATTGTGGACTGTAATCGAAGTAAGTAAACAGTGCTAGTTACGAGGTTATAATAATAATTGACTTCAGGTGTGAGTAAGTATGAGGGAATCACAAACGGACTACGGGGGAAAAGACAAGGTCCGAGGACGAGTCCTATAGTGTAAATTAGTAGTACAGAAAAATTAAAGACAACAGACACTGACAAAGAGTCTAAACGAAAGACAACTGGAATTGTCGATACTCTACAGGACAAGTCTGAAAGACTTCTTACAGGGAGTTAACCCTAAATAGACTACAAAAAGAACACTATTCTGGTTTCTCACCCGAACCCCTAATTTTTTTTTTTTTTTGTTTCTTTTTTTCTTTGTTTTTTTGGGTGTCTCTATTACAAAACATNGAAAGACAACTGGAATTGTCGATACTCTACAGGACAAGTCTGAAAGAGTTCTTACAGGGAGTTAACCCTAAATAGACTACAAAAAGAACACTATTCTGGTTTCTCACCCGAACCCCTAATTTTTTTTTTTTTTTGTTTCTTTTTTTCTTTGTTTTTTTGGGTGTCTCTATTACAAAACATAAACAGACGTTTGATGAGAGAAAGTGGAAAAGTAACTTATTTGTAACTAACTCCTACAGTCCTTCATGTGTCTACTCATTTTTCCTTTTTACTGAGGGTAAACTTCCTGTCCTCGTACTCTCTAACTCGGGACGGGACCCTCTCACCTCTTATCCATCACCAAGTGAAATTAAACTAAAAACAAAACATAACTCCACATCAACCAAACGTCTAAATAACACAACCAAAGCCTACATGTCACCCCACCAAGTCAATACGTATACGTATATAGACAAAAAAAAAATCTAAAAAGGGTATAATAGTAACACCCTATAACTCACCTCAAGGGATATGACGTGTTCTCTAGGGACAACAAACACATCATGAAGATAAAAGGTTCTTTCCTTTAAAGCCGTTTCCCTTGTCATGTCTATTTTTGTGTTTCCGTAGTCTACATAGAGACACGAGAAAATAGGGGTTAGTAAAACTTTATTTTTGGTTTACCCTAAAAATTTTTGTTTTTTATTTTGTGTATTTTTATTTCACGGTAAAAGTAAAGTAGTATAGCTCCTGTAAATGAGGGCTAGACTGAATCAGTAATAACTACACTTGAAACCAGTGACCGACCCCACTATAAAGAACCCAAAAAGGTGACACTTCAACTAAAAAGTTGTGCAGGATATGTCATAAAAGGTTTTCCTTCATTAATAGGTGTCGAGTGTCAATACCTTAATATGACACGGAAGAACGGTCACCATATAGATACATTTAGTAAACCTTAAGACACCCCCTTTAAACCAATGAAAGGGTGTACGTATATAAATAAGTTAGTAACTAAAGTCATTCCTGCAGACCTATAAACAATTATGAAACGCCAAACCCAATATTAGGGTGTCTTATCTGTAAAGAGTCAGAAACCGACAACTGTAAACCTAGAATACTACAAAACAACACTCCACGGCAGACCAGATATGTAACATCAAACTCATTGACGTAGAGACTAAACTCGGTGATGTATGTGTTGGGACTTAACACTATAGGGTTCTACTAGGTCTATAAAGGATTATAGAGGACCTACCCCTACCTTAGTGGGAATGTTGACTTTTTTAATACTGACACCAACAACCCTTTGTTGAGATGAGAAGCTGAAGGGACCACCAAATCACCTATTCTTAGGTGGACGGTTACGTCCCCTGTACCTAAGTTAGGGACGAGGTCCTTTTAGGGTGTATTGAACTCCATTGATTCGGACACATGGTGTTGATGACTTGGACTCGTGAGCTCAGACGCGAGGGGTTGTGGTCTTCGGCGGTGTTACTCTTCAGACCCGTGGCGTTGATCTCCCATTGGGGACGAGTAGTGTTGGTCTCTTTCGAGCGAACGTCGTTGTTTCTGAAAGTCGTGTCGCCTTTCTTTTTTATTTATTTTAATTTTTCGAGTCGAGAATGTCTCTCCCTCCATGGTCCAAATCTTATTTATGTATGACACACCAGTTTAAAAAGAACTTTTAGGGAATACAACATGGGTCGTATACCAAAAATGAAGGTGGACTCGCACATAAGGCACTCTTAGAACTTAGTACTCTACTCGTCTTAGAAGGTAGACGAGCGACAACAAAGAAGTAAAGAGTATGTTATAGACCGGATTTTCCCGTGAGTAATTGACAACCTCCTAACTCATCATCAATGTCAGAGGCACTCAAATGAGGTACATAGAAGGTAAATCATTCCCTGGTCTCTCTTCCAAGAAGTAAATCTGAACTCTACTTCACCGACCACACATAAAGTTCCGGTACATATGTTTTATTACCCGAAAGGTCCACCGAGTTCACCATTTCTCAGAACAGATGGTTCATCCTCCGGAACCAAGTAGGGACCCAGTCCTTCTGGGGGACCTCTTCTTTTCCCGTCGGGTGAGGTCATACGAACAGACCCTTTAGGGTACCTGTCTTCTCGGACCACTCGATCAGGTACCACAGCGTTTCTCAATCTGTCTTGAATCGTTGATTTCTTGTCATCGTTGTTATATTTTATTGTCAGTCCACATCAGGATAATTCTATGAACGTGACATACTCCTTGGGGTTAGACTCTACCAGACTCCGATAACAAAGGTTGTTACTGTCGAAGATCCTAGGAGACCGGAGGTAGGGTCAGACCCCATTTCGGAACCACAATCATTAAAAAAAAAAAAATCATTGTTGTTACGGGTACTACCGAGTCACCATTTCTTAGGTGAACGGTTATGTCCTCTGTGTCCTCTACACCCGAGTTAGGGACCCAGCCCTTCTAGGGTTCCTCCTCCTTTACCGTTAGGTGAGGTCATAAGAACGAACCTCTTAGGGCATCTGTCTCCTTGGACCACCCTATATCAGGTACGTCAGCGTTTCTTAACCTGTACTGACTCAATGACTCGTGTGTATAGGTACTTGGATTTTCTTACGTGTAAAGAAAGAAATTCATTAAATAGACAGACAATATTAAGTACCTGGGATCAAGTCAAGTCAAGTCAGTGAGTCAGCACAGAGTGAGAAACGCTGGGGTACTTAGCGTCGTGCCGTCCGGAGGGACAGGTAGTGGTTGAGGGCCTCAAGTAAGTCTGAGTGCAGGTAGCTCAGGCACTACGGTAGGTCGGTAGAGTAGGAGACAGCAGGGGAAGAGGAGGACGGGGGTTAGGGAGGGTGGTAGTCTCAGGAAAGGCTACTCAGTCGGGAAGCGTACTCCACCGGTTTCATGACCTCAAAGTCGAAATCGTAGTAAGGAAGGTTTCTTTAGGGTCCCGACTAGAAGTCTTACCTGACCAACCTAGAGAAACGTCAGGTTCTTTGAGAGTTCTCAGAAGAGGTTGTGGTGTCAAGTTTTCGTAGTTAAGAAGTCGTGAGTCGGAAGAAGTGTCAGGTTGAGAGTGTAGGTATGTACTGGTGACCTTTTTGGAATCCGAACTGATCTACCTGGAAACAACCGTTTCATTACAGAGACGAAAAGTTATACGATAAATCCAACCATGGGATTTCATTACCTTTAGGTTTTGATATGACACTTATCTAAAAATTTTTAACAAGAAGACACAAAAAGTAATAGAGAAAATAATTATAATAATAAAATAACTTTATATCAACTAAATACTATAGTACATAATATAACACAAAAAAGACAAATAAATAAATAAATAAAAACCAACACGACTCAGAAGTAAGGATACTCGCCCGAAAGAGACCAACACCCATGAGTCCCGACGAGAGAGTAACACCACGTACCTGAAGAATAACGCTAGCGAAGAGAACAACGTCTCGTCTCCGAGGTCACCCGAAGTCACTAACGTCGTGTACCCGAGTCATGGACACCGAGTTTCGGGGATCTCGTAAGTCCGAAGTCAGTAACACCGTTCGCCCGAATCAACGAGGAGCCGTACACTCTATAAGGACCTGGTCCCTAACTTGGGTACAGGGGACGTAACCGTCCACCTAAGAATTGACGAACTGATTGTCCCTTCAGGGACCATGACCGCAAAAGTTTTTGGAGACGTTCTCTATGTCTGAACGCCAACCTCAACCCTCGGTAACCCAAGTACAGTGGGAAGAACGATAAGACCAGTTACGAACAACTCAGTTTACCATTTCAATCTTTAAATTCAATTAATTTGACGAGTGACAAGAGAGAGGGTGATATATTAACTTAGTGTACGGAGAGACGTATATCGAAGTGTTCGAAGTGTGTAAAGTTCTACAGTTAGGTGTCACTAAAGGTTGAGTCCTTAGGGAGGTAGGTGACTATCGAGGAAAAGGAAAGGTCGATATGACACAAAATTGGTTCACAAGTACGATTCAACGATGTCAACAACGGCTGAGAAACACTGAGATACCTAGTAACGGACGGTCCGAGGAGACAGGTACCCTAAGAGGTCCGTTCTTATGACCTTACCCAACGACACGGGAGGAGGCCCCCTAGAAGGACTGGGTCTTTAGGTCAGACATAGAGAACACATAGAGTAACCGTCCACTCAAGAAATGGTGATCGTGATGGAAAACTGGGTGTGACTACCGAGATGTAGGTAAAAACACAATTTGTTTGACTACCGAGACTAAGAAAACCCCTTCTCTCCTTTCTTCCTCCTATGGTTGACACCATGCTCGATACGAGACTATAACTATAACCCTGACAACGAACTCTAAAGGAAGTTAGAGAAACGGTACAAGATCGTCCTCCGAGTAGAGTACTCGTTCTCTTTAACTGGAACCGGTTGAACCGTCTCAACCTTAAAGACTTCTATTACCTTCCCAAAGAAAGAAAAAAAATACCGACCCATGATAAAAAAGACTTCCTCTAGTCGGGACCCTAAAGAAACCTCCCTTACTACGACTTCGACTTTGAGATCATGAAACCGGAGAAGTACGCTTCTCAACTGAGCCTTTTCTGAGACTACGACCCTCCCTAACCTCCGTCCTCCTCTTCCCCTGTTGTCTCCTACTCTACCGACCTACCGTAGTGGTTGAACTACCTACACTCAAACTCACTTGAGGCCCTCAACCACTACCTGTCCCTCCGGACCGTACGACGCTAAGCACCCCTACGTTTCTCAGCCTGTACTGACTCGCTGACTTGACTTGACTTGACTTGACTTATAAAAAAACACACATATATGTAGTGTAAAAGAAATAGGTAAGTAGATAATGACCTGTGAGTCCAACAAAGGTACAGAACTGAGAACACTTATTACGGCGTCACTTATCGCCCCTCGTCTATAGAGGAACTCTGTCACTAAAGTAAAAAAGGACGTTGTTGTCCCTATTATTTGGAACTTCCGTAATACAAGTCACTGTATTCAGGTTCTTTAAGTCTAAGACTTATTATAGTGAATATCCACCTTAGAGTACTTTCAAAGATCCCTTATCTACCTACCAACGGTCTCCGAACTCCTTCCCCCTTTTCCCTACGACCAGGCTTCCATGGTTGATGACCAAGACTCTATTTGTTCAAGACCCCTAAATTACATACCGTACCAGTGACGTCAATTAGTATGACATAACGTATGAACTTTCAACGATTCTCTCATTTATAATTTTCAAGAGCAGTACTTTTTTCTCTATTGATTTGCTCTACTACCTCAATATTTGATTGGAATAACGACATTTTAGTAAAATGTGATACATACATATAGTATATATAATGTGTAATGTGAAATTTAATAGTGTGACATGTGGGATTCGAATGTGTCACAATATACAGTCAATGTAGAGTTCTTTCGGTATTTTGTTTTCTTTAGTTACTTTCCTGATCTCTTTTCTACGACTTACTTCATCCTAGGTACGGTAAGATCCCCCAACCTAAACTTTGTTCTTCGTCGACAAAACATTGTCCTTCTCGAGGACGTCTTTAGTCACGAGAAGTATGTAAAGAAGGCAAGAAAATAGAGATCGGATCTGAAGTGGTTGGATCGCTCCTCCAGTAAGAGAGTTCGAACTCAGGACACAGGTGGGGAATCGGTACGGTCTTGTCACTCTCTTTTATAGACTGGGGGAGTCATTGAAGACCCTCCCTTCATCCAGGACGTAAATGGTAGGGAGGAACTAGTCAGGGTTACTCTCTGGTGACTAGGGGGTTGAGTCTTGAGTCCCCCAAAGGTCTTTCTCCCCTCTCTCCGACCATCGGTTTTATCCTGTGCACTAACGACGTGTTAGGAACTCCCTTTCCAATAGTAGGGGTACCTACTCTACTTCTTTACTTTAATTAAACGTGTGTGTTTTTCTCGTCCCACTTATATGGAGGTGTGAGGAGAAGTGTAAAACACGTCACAACGGACTTTAGGGGATCTTAGGTGACACACACACACAACAAATGCGAAGACTGTCCAGGTCTTTTACGTCCACGATGTCCTTTGACAACACACAGAAGATCCGGGGACCCTGAGATCCTTACTAGTACACCACAAGTCCTGTGACGGAAGGTCCTAACCACTCTTCGTACAAACTTTCCTCGTTAAAAAATCAACTCGATATCTATTAAACGTCCCAACACAATCAAAGTTCACGTGTTGTTTCACTAAGTCAATAAGTGTGTGTATATACAAGAGAAAACTTAAGGAAAAGTAATATCAACTCCGACAAGTAATGGGTAATGTAGTGTACTGTGAAAGTAGAAACAAGTCCTTTTTTGTTTTAAGGAATACTTTACGTAGACGTCTGTTTAAGAAGAATAAGACTTACAGTAAAACGAGTGGTACCACCGGTCCGATGTGTTTTGTGACTGTCTTATTTAAACGTTGTAAAGTAGATTACGGAAGGTAAAGAAAAAAATAAATAATTGAATATCAACTAAATGTTAGAACACAATCACAGTCTACATGTCAAAGTCTAAGAAAAGGTAATATCCAATAATAGACGATAATTTACATCAGAGGACACGATATGTCATCCTGGAGTAACAATGGATAAAATATTTATCATCACACAAAGACAATTAGGGTTTGAGGATTAAATAGAGGTGGGGAGAACTTTCCTCATTAAAAGAGGAGGGACGAAGTTTTGTATTTTGGAGTTCCCTCGGTTTTCCACCGACAGTTGCACTTTAAGGATATAAGTAACCTGAACCTTTTCTCGGTCTTCCTCTTTTGTTTTTTGGTGTCCCTTCACAAAACGAGTGTTAGCAATATAAAAAGATCCTCAACCTCATCCCGACCGTTACCCCCGGGGTCCTTTCTCCCAGTACTGTAAGAAAGAGTAAAGGGACAGATAACTCCGTCGCAGGTTCTTTACACCTTCTCCTTTTCTATACTTACCTGTACCGACAAGGAGAGACGTATATCAAGATCTTCAAAGAGACTCTTCACTAACACACGCCAAACCAAAAGTTTCTTATATTCCTATACTCGACCCACCGACGGTAATATAGAAAACTGACACCCCACCCACGTCACTAAAAAGACTTTTATTAAAAAAGTCATACAAATCGGAAACACATAATTTTTTTATAACAATATAATCTCTACATGTGTGTCTTTTCAACAGAACGTTGGTTTCGAGGGACACTAGAAGAAACTGACACGGTCGAAGACCAGTGACTACAAACGGGAGACATTGGAACTTGACTGGAAGCAGAGGCACACTCCCGGAGTAGTGTAGGGGACGTACGATCTGGGTGGACTGTCAGAGGAAAAGTCGGTCTGACGTTCGTCGATCTGCCTTTCCCGACCCACTACCTAATATACTGGAATTACCCCTCCTCAGTCCCTGCCCAAAACAGGAACTACAGTAGACACGTAAACCATAGGTACCTCTAAGGTAAAGGATCCACCAGAACCCAGTCCTCCGGTGTCTCCGATAACTGGTTTATAGAAGTATAGGAAACGGTCAGTGGAAGTCCACACCAAAAAGACACATGGAGAAGACCCAGTGAGAACCCTTGTGTTCTTATTGTACATCCCCGATTCTCCAAACTCCCTCTAACGACTTATGTTATTAAAATTACTATTACTATCACTATTATTCTTACTATTATAGTATTGTTCGTAAATAATTCATAGATAAACACGTAAACACGGACCATGAGAAGATCAACGAATTTTATAAAAAGTGTACAAATTAGGAGTCTTGTTGGGGTGTTTCATCCATGATAATAGTGGAGCTAAAAGATCTTCACCTTTGTCTTTGTGTTCTCCACTTTTCGGTCCGTCTACGGGAACACAAGTATGGTGTAAATGAAACTCCAGGACTCTTGAGTGGGAGCGACTGAATGTGACCCCTCGTGTGCAAAACCTTTTAGGTAGAAGTAGTCACGGTCCGTCCCTCCGTCTGTGTCTATGAGGCTTTAGAGTAAAAATATTTTCGTGAATTCCTTTACTTAATGGACTTTGTAAAGGGAATAACTCGTCTACAAAGAACTCACACTACGAACCACGACCCCTACAATTGTCTCTTTTTTTGTACCTATGTCGGGACATTGCTCACCGGCCACGACGCTTACACTTGGACCCACAGAAAAGGCCCCTACCCTACGGTTGAAGTCTGTCACGAAACCTAGCATCTGTCTGATTCCATACAGGTGGCAGTACTTGTAAACAGTCCGAATGGTCAGTAACGTCTCATTTCTCGAGACTACCTAAAAGTACCCAGAAAGGTCCCTGAAGTCTGTGACTATTAATAGTGCACCCTATTGTCTAGTCTAGACCCCCGTCCTGACTGGAGAACTTCTGGTGTACCCAAATACTCCTTCTTCTGTCCAGTACCCCGATTCTGGTGCCCGTGGAGAGAACCGTAGGAGTGACGGTCACGTGGGAACCCTTCCAGTAGCTTTCAGTGACTTGGAGTCAGAGACCCGAGAATGGAAAGGTCCACAACAACATTTATTTTCTACTGTCCATTCGGAACTCGTCAAACACTCCGAGGTCTAGTCCGTAAATCCTTTATTGGTTAGTCAGTTCCCCACATAATCCACAGGAGACTTTACGTTTGTCTACTGAAACCCAGTGAAGTGGGACTCGTCACAGTTAAGAAAGACTTTCCCCCGGTGCAATTGTGTTCCTCGTCCAGTGGAGACTGAATTTGATACTTCCTCTTTGTTTTCTTCCGCGTACAAGCTTCGACGACTCCCCTGTAAAAGAACCCATTGAAACCTTTCGTCGACTGAGTCGTAGAAGGTCATACTCTACCCTCTTACCTGGGTCTACAGTCTTAGAAGAGAGGGTTTAGAATTCCTTACCTTCATTCAACTAAGAAAAAGTTTTTAGGTCGTTTTTATTATGGTTGTAGTCACATGTTTGTTTCCTGAGCCTGTCCGTAGTCGAGTTCTTACTCTGCCTTTAGTTGACTCACTACCTTCACGTTTTTAGTCGAGTCACGTAGACTAGACTAGTATCCAGTGTTCACATCAAAGAAAAGGAAGTTACCGAGAACTTCCCCACTATCGTGGACTGACACCGAACGTATGGACATACGAGACGGGGTAGGTGAACTTAAACCCGAATCACATAGGCAAAGGACCATCTTCTGTCGTCTTCACTCCTGGACCTTGTAGACTCTACTCTGTATTCGACACTGGAAGGTGGAGTCAGAGGTCCTTGTGAACAACACCCTCAAGTCTCGGTGGACATTTTTCAGGTCGAGTAGAAGACCCTCTAGGGTACCCTCCGAGACGTCGAGGTACCTCTCTCCCCTCTGGACCACTTGGGGTAGAAGATCGATAAGGACAGGCCTAGGGTCTGTGCACACACTTCGACAGAACCCACGACATCTGGTCGGTCTACTGTCGAGTCTTGGAGTTCCCCTGGAGTAGTGGAGGTCCATCTCACCTCTGTAGAGTGTCGACTCGGGACGAATCTGAGGACCATGTATTTTAATACTACATATACTTTTGACACCACAAGTTTCGGTGATTCAAAACCCCATCCAATAATCGACCTCAAAAGTCATTGACAACCCAACCGGTCTTTATAGCTCAAAAAGAGATTGGACCTTTTGGGTTTGTTTGAAAAACCGGTTGGGTCATCATTAGTTCTTTTTAAAACGGTTACTTGAGATGAACGTTTTCGCGTCTCCACTACGGGACCTCGACGAACGAGCCTTCAAATGAGGAGTGGGAAGGGGACGAGACGGCACTAATTCAGGTCGAGACATTGGACGCAGAAGGTCTACGGACTGTGATGGGTCTAGACCGAAAATTGACCCAAGCTGGTCACACTGAGGTACAGTCCTTAGAATACCGGACCTTCCACCCTTTTCAATCCTATCAAAAGAGGGAACGAAAGGCCAGGGATGAGTCCGGTCTTTCGAGGAGGCACCAAGCTCGAGGGTGGTCCGTTGACCACGGTGTCGCTGTTTGGGAAGTCACTCCGGAGCGACTACCGGGGAATCTTAGGGGGAGGAACGAAACAGGAAGACTGGGCTCCTCTTCTCTGAAGGACGTCAATTATCGTAGTGCCGACGTAGTGGTAGTAGATGAACAAAACGGTCATCAAAGTCGGGGAGAGAGTGTTCACGAAGACCAGTGAATAGACGACACCAAAGACGGGGGACTGAACTGGGACACCCACATCGTCATCAACCTTTTCTATTAAAAATACTTTCGGCTGGTAGAAAAGGCTAGTTGAGATGTGACGTGGTTTTCGTCTCTGTCAGTACCTCCAAACAGTAAACACAGCTGGGGTCGACCCTCGTTTCCGCCTTCCCAGCATTCGTTACGTCTTTACTTAAATGAGATTGTCTTTTGTAGTATTTGTTCTATTGTCGAAACCCTTCTGGGTCTCCGTCTTCCTTCTCTTGTGCCTCTGCACTCTATTATGAAAAGAGAGGTCAGACACTTGAGGAATACGTTTTCACTTTTTAGTTGTAAAGACAAGGAAAGGGGTAAGAGTAAAACCGACCACCTTCCTAACTACTACTATTTTCTGATAGATCCCTACAAACAGGAATACTTTTCGTTCCTAGGACCTGGGTCTCCACTTAACCTTCCTATTAGACTTCGGGTTCATCTACCTTCTTTATAACGTCGACCGGTTTTTCCAGTAAACCCAAAAAGACAATGTAACATACTTTTGTGTGTGTCTGTGTTCTTTTTTGGACTTGTTTGAAAAACAGGTTGGGTTATGTCATGATTGGGAGAGGGAAAGTAAAGGGGTAGAGTTGTGGTTACGTGTGTGTTTCGTAACTCACCTGAGTCCGTGTCTCGTAAACTTTTGGACGTGTCAGTTCCGGGACTGGGTTGAGGGGAGGAGAGATGGGAGAGATGCATTTGGGGCCCGGTAACTTTTGAGTCCCCAGCCATATATCAAACGTTCTATTTCGAACAATTCATTTTAAGTAGGTGTAAGGTGTACTTATCTTCTGGACCCACACCGAGTCTCAACAGGTTCAGCCTGTACTTAGTCTAACGTTTTCTGTACCGGTAGGTAGAGACATTTATATAGCGTCTTCCCTTTCTTCGTTCTTTCCTTATATCTTCCTTTATGTGGTCATATTCTCTCCTCCTTAAATAAACCCTTCTTTGTATTTAAATTCCATTAAAAAAAAAGGACACAAATTTACCCATCTTTTTTAAAAAATTTCCTGTACTTGATTTATTTAATTCTCAATATTATATTTTTCTTTTATTTCTCTTATTCTATCTGGTCTCTCGATTGTGTACTTAACTCCTAGGTTTTCACTTTTTATCTTTAATTTGTTCTTTATCTTATCCGTATGAAATTTCCCCTTAATAACCGTATATATCTTTTCTACCTCCGTTAGAACCACAAGTCAAGTCAGCGAGTCAGTACAGACTGAGAAACACTGGGGTACTTAGTGTCGTGCGGTCCGGAGGGACAGGTAGTGGTTGAGGGTCTCAAATGGGTTTGAGTACAGGTAGATCAGCCACTACGGTAGGTCGGTAGAGTAGGAGACAACAGGGGAAGAGGAGGACGGGGGTTAGGGAGGGTCGTAGTCCCAGAAAAGGTTACTCAGTTGAGAAACGTACTCCACCGGTTTGACAACCTCAAAGTCGAAGTTGTAGTCAGGAAAGTTACTTGTGGGTCCTGACTAGAGGAAATCTTACCTGACCAACCTAGAGGAACGTCAGGTTCCCTGAGAGTTCTCAGAAGAGGTTGTGGTGTCAAGTTTTCGTAGTTAAGAAGTCACGAGTCGAAAGAAGTGTCAGGTTGAGAGTGTAGGTATATACTGGTGACCTTTTTGGCATCGGAACTGATCTGCCTGGAAACAACCGTTTCATTACAGAGACGAAAAGTTATACGATAGTTCAAACCAGTATTGAAAGGAAGGTTCCTCATTCGCAGAAAATTAAAGTACCGACGCTAGTGGTAGACGTCACTAAAACCTCAGGGTTTTTTATTTCAGACTGTGACAAAGGGGACAAAGGGGTAGATAAAGGGTACTTCACTACCCTGGTCTACGGTACTAGAAGCAAAAAGCTTACAACTCGAAATTCGGTTGAAAAAGCGAGAGAGAGAAAGTAGTTCTCCGAAAAATCAAGGGAAAGTGAAAGACGGTATTCCCACCACAGTAGACGTATAGACTCCAATGACTATAAAGGGGACCGTTAGAACTAAGGTGGAACACGAAGAAAGTCGGGTCGCAAAGAGTACTACATGAGACGTATATTCAATTTATTCGTCCGACCGTTAGAACCACTCACGATCCCTTTATACTTTTTCATTTCTTAATCCTTCTCCCTGAAGGAACCACCGGACCGTCAATTCTGCGGTACGAAGGTTACATCCCCCTACCCAAACTAGGGACCAACCCCTCGTTTCTAGGGTGTATGACGTGGTGGTTTTTGTTTTGTTTTAGACACGGACACCACTGTCAATGTGTTGAGACATTCATATGGTTTTTAGTGACTTAACACGTTCATTTCTTTCGTTCAACATACATCTAACATTGAGTTTTTTATTTTTCCTTTTTTCCTGATTCTTCTTTTATTATCTGTACTTCTTCTTTCAATTAGGTTATATTCCTACTAAGGACAGGATCTCGACTCTTAGGGTGTCTTACTTGGGGGGGACGGTTTTAAGTGTTTATGTAAACAAAGATTTTAATTCTTTATCAATTTAGATATCTAGGTTTCCTGTAAGAGTACAATGTCTTTTTCTTTTATAACGTTTTCATTTATGGTTCTGTATAGGATTAATAATTTAAAGTTAGAATCACTTTATTAGTTGTTAAGTCCATCTTGTTTATAAGTTAGTTTTGGGGCTTCTTTACCTATACGGTATAGGTCAAACTTTTTGTACGACAAGAGGGGTGTAATTAGTAATGTCAGTTACGATAAGGTTATTTTATAGTCGACCTTATGGAAAGTTCCTTGAACTATACAATTAAAAATTTATATATACTTCTGGTTTTACAGTTCTTAACCACCAATTGATTTCGTTTCCTTTTGTAACTAGCCAAGAAATTTTCAGTATTTATAAGTTTACCACACTATCACCTTGTGTTATCCATATATCTTATTACTTGTCTTCTTCCTCAAAAACACTCCTAAAGGGGTCATCAGGTCACCGATTCTGAGGTACAGGTCCCGTCCCCCGGGTCCAAGTTAGTGACCAGTCCTTTTATCTAGGGGGTACGATTCTCAAGTATACGACGTTGATTTCTAGGACTCACGACGTCGATTCTGAGCCGTGTCGGTCTATTTATTCCCTCCCAAACACATTACCTTGATTTTAATGTCTAGTCACTCTTCTCTACGTAAAAAGTTTTTACCGTGATCGTGTACCTATTAGGTTTGCTCTGTTTACCTTAGTCTACAGATTCTGTAGTTAAGGTCTAGTCAATCCTAAGAAAAAAGTTTCCTTTTTTCTTTAGTTATATCTTCTTATATGACTTCCTATAGAAATATTCAAGACTCTGTTTTCTTAAAGAAATTTGTTCTGTGGTTTTGGGACCGGTGTTTCCTTTTTTTACTATGTTAACCGATACAAAATTTTATTCATGAAAAAAATGTTATTTTTTAACTGGTATTAAACTCCCTTCCATAAACATTGTACATTTCTGACTACCTCTTAATCCTACTTCTTATATATTTCTTACGGATATTAAGTCATTTTTTTATGGACTTTTCTTTTTACCCGTTTTTTATACTCGTCCGTAAAGTGTATTCTTTTTTGTTTCATCAGTTACTTATCGTTTCTATGATGTAGAGTAATCTTTAGTCTCTTCTTGCTTACTTATGATAATATGTAAAGTAAAAATACACGTGGTCTAAAGGTTTTCAGACTATTATACTTAACATTTCCTACACCTTGTTTCCCTTGAAAGAAAATAACGACCACTCGTTTTAACTACGTTCGAGAAATCTTTTATTATACCTTAGGAGTCGATATAGTTTCTATACATATGTGATACTGGGGTTTAAAGGTGAAGATTCCATATCTTGAGAATATAAACAAGTGGTCTTCTGTAAGTATTTATAAGTATCGTCACGGTAAGATTATCCTTTTTTGACCTTTACAGGGTTTACTGGTAACTCTCCTACCTATTTATTTACAACTGTATAAGGATGTCACCTTAGGATATGTAAGTACTTTTACTAAGTTAATGTAGGGATACCCATTGGAGACTAGACCTCATAATTTAAATTACCTTTCAAAGTCTTTTTACGTAAATACATTTCTAATTTTTGATCTGTATTTAATCGTTTCACAACTACCTACTACCTATATCTGTAAGTGAATCCATTTTAATAAATTTTTACTGTTCCTCTTCGTGTATTTTGAATCTCGTTAACCAGAGTCTTACTTCCTACTTCTATAATTATTCCTCTTTGTACGACCTTCGAAGCTTCTATGCCCATATAAGATCAAGAATTGGACCCCAGATCATGTCATCACAAATGAAAACAGAAAATTTTACAGAGACATACCATATATGATAAAAGAAATTAGATGTATATACATTAAAGTTACTTTCGAAATATATATGAATACATGTAACCACATACATACACTCATTATGTAAGGTCTAAAGTTTTACGAAACATTTCTTTTACTCAGTGAACAGTAAATGGTCCCCCTCTTAAAGTCAGAGAAAAATCTGAAAAGGTGTCTTTGTAAAGCACCGTAGTCACGTCTTCTATTATCTCGTTATAGACGTCCACTGATTTCACGAGTAATTTCCCTATAGCCAATAAAATTTAAACGTAATATGACAAGTGTTTTCTGATAGATCGAAAGCACTATACTTTCAAAAGGTTTAGTAATCCACTCTTTGTACTTCGTGTCTTCTACCGTATTCTGTCTGTCTACCTTTCCGTCTCTCCAGTATCTAACGACGACTACTAACACTATCGATCGATGTATCTCCTACTTACCTACCTACCTACCTTTCCGTCTCTTTATCTATCTACTACCTATCTATCTATTTATCCACTACCTACCTATTCATCTATCCCTCCATTCATCCATCGATCTATATGTCTATGATTCCACGTATATAGTCACCAATGTACATACCCACCTACCCACCCACTTACTACCGACCAACCGACCGACTCATCCATGTGCCTATGAACGTCCACATGAAATAACGTAGTAGATATTTATTATCTGTAACTCTCCAGAAAACATTGATGACGTTGAGTTCAGTCCAGGAAAAGAAGGGAAGTAGTAGAAAGAAATTAAACAAGAAGTCATCTGTCTCTTCCGTTACCGTGGGATGAGGTCATGAGAACGGACCTTTTAGGGTACCTACCTCCCCGGACCATCCGACGTCAGGTACCCCAGCGATTCTCAGTCTGTGCTGACTCGCTGAAGTGAAAGTGAAAAGTGAAAGTACGTAACCTCTTCCTTTACCGTTGGGTGAGGTCACAAGAACGGACCACTTAGAGTCCCTGCCCCCTCGGACCACCCGACGACAGATACCCCAACATGTCTCAGCCTGTGTTAACTTCACTGAATCGTCGTCGTCGTCGTCGTCGTCGTCGTCGTCGTCTGAAATGGTGACGGACCATAAGTCGACAAATCCAGAGACACGAAACTGGCAAAACGAGAAGAAGGACACTCGAGGTGTACTCGTCTGGAGAAAGGAAAGAACACGTAGGAGTTTTGAGTTCACGTCGAAGACTGTGTGTCAGCTAGCGTCAAATAGAGACCCCTAGCTCACGAAACTAAGTACATTTCGGTCCTTGATGCCGTTTAAATTTCCGGGACTTTCTAAGAGACGTACAACTGTCTCGGGTCCAAACGACCACACCTTTAGACCTACTTAAAAATGGACACACACACAAGATTCAGCGAAGTCAACACAGACTGAGAAACACTGGTATACCTGACATCCACCGGTCCGAGGAGACAGGTACTCTAAAGGGTCCGTTCTTATGACTTCACCCAACGGCACTGGAGGAGGTCCCCTAGAAGGGTTAGGCCCCTGACTTGACCACAGAGAAGTCAAGTCAAGTCAGCGAGTCAAACTGAAAAATACTGGGGTACTTGACGAAGTGCGGTCCGAAGGGACAGGCAGTGGTTGAGGGACGACAGAGACAGAGAACGTAACCGTCCGCTCAAGAAATGGTGATCATGGCGGTTAATACCAGGATGTAGAGTCTAAGACATGAATACAAAAAGGGTCCAGAATGGGACTCCGTCCCAAAGACTTGGGATCGTGTATGAAGAACAACATCGATTCCTCAACCCCCCGTCCTCTCTCATAAGATTCTTAACATCCTAAACCCCGTCGTAGGGACCGGAGAGCGGTGATCATCGGAAGGAGGAGGAAATCAACACGAACTGTCTATAGAGGTCTTCAGGTCTAGTGGGAGTCGACTCTGGCAATAGGATTCCTTTGTAAAAGAATAGTACTTTACTTTATAATCAACTTAAGGTCTGAGGGAAAGATTGAATGTGTCAATAAAAGTCACTTTAGAAAACGGTAGAAGAGTGACTATGGAACTAAACAGTACTGAATTGAAGATGGTATTAGAAGACCACAAAAGATCCGTAAAGGAGTAAGCAGTACCACTTGTTAGAGTAAACCGAGACTTCTGTGTATATAATCGTGAGAGATCTATGACAACTTTCTTTTGTCTTCCTTTGAAACAACTCCCTAGTTTTGAATGTACGATTTTCGTTGGTCTCCCTGAAGGGACGACCAGGTCACCGACGACGACGAGTCAGTGAAGTCAGTACAGGCTGAGATACGTTGGGGTATCTGCCGTCGGGTTCTCCGTGGGGGCAGGGACCCTAAGAGGTCCGTTCTTGTGACCTCACCCAACGGTAAAGGAAGAGGTTACGTACTTTCACTTTTCACTTTCACTTCAGTGAGTCAGTACAGGTTGAGAATCGCTGGGGTACCTGACGTCGGATGGTCTCAGGAGGTAGGTAACCTAAAAGGTCCGTTCTCATGACCTCACCCCACGGTAACGGAAGAGGTCACCGATTCTGAGACGTCAGGGTTACGTCTCCCGGACCCAAGTTAGGGACTAGTCCCTTGATCTAACATGTACGGGGTTGAACCTAGGGTGTACGACGTTGATTTCTAGAACGTACAGTTGTTTCTACCTTCTAGGACGTTCGGTGACGATTCTGGACCACGTCGGTTTATTTATTTATAAATCTTTTTATTTCGTTGGTCTTACCATCTCTCATTAAAACTAGGACATAGTATTTTAAGTCGTAGTAGAAAATACACCTTTTAAGGGGTCTTAACTACACCAAATCCCAATTTTGCATTTTATTTACATCTCAATTCTTAAGTTATAACTTCATGGAAAATTTGGTTCTTAACTAGTTTGTTACCTTAGTGACACGATGACATCTGTACTAAACAACCCTTTTCTATAGACTTTTGTGTCAAATGAAACCACTTTGATTCATGTGTAAGAGTCTTCTTTTATTTTATAGACTGTAAGAGATGGATTCATTTTTAGTTTCACGAACTTTTCGAGACCTAAATAGGTAAAAGAAACGGTCTTCCCTGTGGATACCGTCCCGACGAACCTAAAGGTTGGACGACGAGTCTTTTACACGGGAAAAGTTTCGAATAAAGTCAAGGAACAACGGAGGTCTTAACCGTGGACTACGGGAAAAGGTAACCAAACTCCTTCTAAATAAAATTAAGATGAAAAGTTCGAGAACTGATATAATTGTCGTTTCTTTTGAGTCCTCCCGAATATAAAGTCTGTTCATATTTACCTCGTCTAGACCCTCCATGTCTAAATTCCGAAGGGGACAAGTAGACGTCTGTCCTCCGTCCTCAAAAGAGACACGACCCGACTACCCCACTGTCAGCAGTACGGATTTTACTCCAGAAAAGAGGAACGTCTAGACACAGTAGACCCTTTTCCCCCGTTTAAGGTAAAAACGTCATCCAAGGGAGTAAAACCATTTAAAGTAGGATCTCTTCCTCGACGGGATAAAGACGAAATACCTCGAAAACTTAGTCTTTGAAATCCCTAAGAGTCTTACCACTTTTCGTTTCCAAACTATGACCAAAAAACGACCTCTTTATCCTGTAACGGAGAACCGAAACAGTCTACGACCTTTGTCATTTTAGGACTTGTCCGTCTGACTCCTTGACAAAATAAATGACGGACGGAGAACGTTCCGATGTTCGTATTAAGGTCATAGACCACCGGACTTGACTTGCTCAGGTCCGAAAAAGAGTCAGGTCCCAGAAAACAAAGAAATCTAAAAAAAATTTCTCTCTGATCAAACAAATAAACAAACAAAAATGAATAGTTAAAAAACCGACACACCGAACACCCTAGAATCAAGGGGTTGGTCCCTAATTTGGGTACCGAGGACGGTACCACCGCACCTCAGGACTGGTGACCCGGTGGTCCCTTCAGGGTAGAAATCTAAGGAAACTTCGTCGTTTACCAATATATACTGGTCTCTTTTGTACTAACAAAAAAAAAAGAAAGTTTTAAACTTTGGAAGAAAATAATATCTTTAAAGGTTTGAGTACACGTTCATCGCTCTTACTTAATTACTCGGAGGTCAATGGTCAAAGGGTCTAGGTAACCCACGGTAAAAGTGGTGAAAACATAGTAAAAGGGGAGTGGTTGTAAAGAATTTTTAGCTGAAATTTCCGTTATACGGCTCACCTTCTTCAGTCGATGTTTTCCGGTCCACAACATACGAGGGCAAAAAGACACTATAAGGCCTTTTCCGTGTCATACCCCTACCTTTTAACCAGTTAACAACGATCTCTAACCCTCCTCTCCAGAAAAGTAACGTTTCCCTTTGTAAGCCCTCCAAACCCCCGACTACTTTGTAGGTATGGAACTAACACACCCACCAAAGGACTTAGTTATATCCAGACTTTTGAGTATCGTCACCTGACGTTTTATAAATATGTGTACGTGTCTGTATGTCTTTGTGTACATACATGTAACGGACTAGTGTACCCTGATATTTTAACAGTCTTGAGTTATTCGTACAGTTTACCTACTTAAATTAACATACTTTGTGATAAAAATTGGGTATATAGATTTTTTTAGATTATCGAACGACAACAGTCAGAATGGGTATACTAGTGAGAGACAAAAAATTTTATTAACTAAAACGAAAAATTCTAAAGAAAAATAACAAACCGACACGGTTCAGAATCAACCCCGTAAGGTTTTGATCTAGGTACTGGTTCCTAACTTGGACCTGGAGAACGTAACCCTCGAGTCTCAGAATCGGTGACCCGGTGGTCTCTGCAGGGTAACTACCAAAGAAAAATAGAGAAGAGTTCATATGTTAGAGACCAATCGAAACGAATGGATTTAGGATCAGAAGGAGAAACACAATTAATCTCATCCATAGAGGTCTACGACCTTGTTCGGTTGGTGATGTAGAGTCGACGGAGAGTGTTATGTACACACCAAGAACGAGTGTGTCTCAGGTCACAAGTGATCCTCCGTAGGTGCCCCCTCCACCCCTGGGTGCGAAGAGACTCGGAGACGAAAGTATATCCTGTAATTTAGGAAGTGAAGGTCGGTCACCCGTCTTTAATTCACACCTCCCAGTACATCCCTCAAAACTGTGAGGACCTTTGCGTGTAGTGAAAGAGACACTACGACGACCAGCCTAAGGTGACCAGTCCACCAATGTGTAGTGAGTCTCCGGTACTTTTGTGTTCTGGGCCGGCACGTGAGACTATTACTACCAAGGCACCAACAGAGCGAATGTAGGGAATATTAACATAATAACCACGGGTTTCCACCTATTGTACCGTGAAATGGGAATTGGTGCCAGATGGAGAAAACTTAAAAAGAGGGTAACAGTACAGTAATGATACTCCACCCTTATAAAAAATTGTAGGTTGTAGTGGCATATTCCCCTTTAAGACAGTGATGTCGTTGGACCTCAACCCTTCATGTAGCACTGTAATTCGTGAAGAATTGGAAAGAAAACTGTAAATTGAGAAGCAGAAGCCACCAGACTAAGGGGTGATAAGACAACAGATGACAATCAGAACACTAAATTTCCTTATAATCGGTATGTGGTGACGACAAAACGATGAAACGAAAAAAAAAAGACGGTAGTATTTTATCATAAATAAGATTAATATGAACCCCCCAATTGGCTTTCATTTAGTTGGTCATATTATGTACTGTACTCATATTATTTTCCTTTTTTATTTTGTTTACTAGTAAAGTTGAATGTGTATTTTCCTTCAACTACCTTAGGTTAAAGAGGGGTCTATTTTCAAGAGTTCTACGATCCTTGTCGTTTCTTTCACGAGTCATACTATGTCCCATCAAAACTCTTTGGGTGTCGACTATAATTTGAGTCACGATGGAACGAAAAAGTAAACAAAGTTATAGATTCTCCCAGAACGAGGAAGACGACGCGACTTCCGTCATGGAGGTGAGTCCTAACACAGACACTAAGGAACCCTTAGAGGAGAGGGAACACTAGAATGAACCGGTGAGGACCGTAGTACGGACCGAGGGGTCGGGACGAGGTTTAACAAATTTACGAAGTTGGAGTATTAGAATAGATAGGATATATCAGAAGGGAATAAGGAATTCAGTCGAGACAAAAGAGTGAAAGAACGTAAGGGTAACCATGATTTGGTAATAACATGTAAGAAATTGATTGAATTTATCGACTAGAAGACTAAAGATTGTCACTACTATTTCGGAAGGGACCGGTCTCAGGATCGGTATAAAAATAACAACAACAAAAAGTCAACGATTTAGAACAGACTGAGAAACGTTGGGATTCTTAACGTCATACGGTCCGAAGGAACAGGAAAAGATAGACGGTCTCAAACGAGTTTGAGTACAGGTAACTGAGTCACTACGGCAGGTTGGTAGAGTAGGAGGCAGTGGGAGAAGAGGACGGGAGTCAGAAAGGGTCGTAGTTCCAGAAAAGGTTATTCATGTGAGAAGTGTAGTCCATTGGTTTCATAATCTCGAAGTCGAAGTCGTGGTCCGGTAGGTTACTTATAAGTCCCAACTAAATGAAATCCTAACTGACCAAACTAGAGGAACGTCAGGTTCCCTGAGAGTTCTCAGAAGAGATCGTGGTGTTAAACTTTCGTCGGCATAAATGAAGAATAGATTTTTACGTGGTGGAATTAAATAACCCCATGTAAAAATACCTGTGAAATTTTTAACTTCACATCAACTACATGTTACAAGACAACCAAAGACCACCTATCGTTCTACTAAGTCAAAGTATATATAATATGTATTATATAATTATACATATATATTATAACAAAAGATAATACTAAATAATACCATATAACTTACATCGTCATTGAGTAAAAATAAAATATAACCTTTGGTTAACCTTTGTTGGTAAAATGGTCCCTAACCTCGTGTAAATAAGGTGTTTAGCTATAGGTCGTCACTAAAAATTTTTTTTACATAAATCCAAAATTAACCTCATATTAACGAAATGTTACAATAAAATCAAAGACTACATATCGTTTCACTAAGTGAATGTATATATATGTACATAGATATATATACACATATAAGAAAAGGTAATGCCAAATAACGTCCTATAACTTGTATCACCTTTGAGTAAAAAATAGACTGTCCGTGACCTTGAGAAGAGCAGGTGTTTCATACTAGGTGGTCACTAGAAAATTCAATGACAGAAGGGAGGTTTCAAAATGTTTAAGGACTTATACTTTTCACAAGGTGCACACCGAAGGAGACCCACAGTTGCAAACGAGAAGATAACAGAAACGTTTCTCATAAGACTTTGTTATCAAAATACGTAATAGAGTCACAAATGGAACAGAAACGAAGGAGAGGAAAAACGGTTTGTTTACAAATCATGGAGTAGTGAGGTCACTCTTCCTTTGTAGTCTTTCTCAAGGTCCTAAAATTTTGTTTTCGAAGGTTTAAGGTGAAAAAAAGAAAACGAAACGGTTTACCCCTTCTTTATAACGTGTCTAAGGACGGTTTACATTTGTACACACAGAAGGGTTATAAGGGGGTCGAGAACCGAGGGAGACCGAGTTTGGAATCAAGTCTAAAGACCACCGTACAACCCCTCCGGAAGACTCGGTACCAAAGTTATCACACGAATTCTCTCTCTACTCAAGACAAAGAAACATTTCAACTAAGTTCTCTTAATTTTATCTTACGTGAAGTATAATCTTCTCTCTCACTAACTTCCAAGGAGTTCTGAAGGGTCCAAGTTGGTCCCATCAATAGTTTACGTCTTCTTTCCGAAGCTTGTACTTAAAACGTCTAAAAAAAGTTTTGCACGATTTTGTCTAATTACGGAACTCCAAGACTTGATGATCCATTATTTAGTTTTACATAAACTGATACATGACAGACGGATAGAGACACGTTTTTTTATGAAGACAATATCAATATACATGTCTTTACCACCAGGATATACACCAGGATGTATATACTAAACATCTTTTTTACCACTATATTTGTAGAGATGGGTGTCTCTCGGGTGTAGAATCAACTTTCTTTCTTTCTTTCTTTCTTTCTTTCAGTTCACCGAGTCAGTACAGGTTGAGAAACGCTGAGGTACCTGATATAGGGCGGTTCGAGCAGTCAGGTACTTTAAAAGGTCCGTTCCTATGATCTCACCCAACGGTAAAGGAAGAGGTCCCCTAGAAGGGTTGGGTCCCTAGTTTGTGTCCAGAGAACGGGACGTCCGTCTGTGAAATGGTAGACTCGGTGGTCCCTTCAAGGTATAGAATCAATCTTTCAGATTTTTGGGAATACTTTGATAAACATTTACGGAGTCTTTACTACTTCACAAGTTAATAAGACCCAGACTTTCTCCAGCTATAAAATTTATCGTATAATTTTCCCAAACCTTAAATGCATATATATGACGATGTAAATTTTATCTGTTGGTAGTTCCTGGATGACGTATCGTGTTCCTTGAGACGAGTTATAAGATATTATTGGATTTACCCTTTTCTTGAACTTTTTCTTGTAAATGTACATATACATATTGACTTAGTGAAACGACGTGTGGACTTTAATTGTGTTACAACAATTAGTTGAGATGAGGTTATATTTTATTTTTAGTTTTGTTTCGTTTGTTTCTTTGTATTGGGTTCAGGGAAAGACTCAAGGAGACGAAAGACGAAGATTAAAAGATACTCATGACACAAAACAACGGAAAACAGGATAAACTTGAACGAACACGGGACCAAAGGACTGAAAGAGAGCATAACTAGTCCAGCTTTGACTCCGGACGTAGTGAGAGTCCCGACGTAGAGGGTACCCACTGTGTTTGTACAGGGTTCCGACTATCTCGATTTGTAGGGAGACCAAGAATCAAAATATGAACCCAATAAAAACCCAGTATCCTAGGTTGAGGTGTCTCGACGGTATCCTAGGTCGTTAGGGTGAGGACATGGATATAGGTCTCTTTTGACACGATTGGCGCACATTTCTTCGTTGACACCACGGTATCAATCCTCAGGTCCGACGGACCCAGGAGATTTGCACACTAAGGAGTTGGTGTTCTATCTCCATCGTAGGCGGGGAGTATCACTGCTTACGTAGGCTTAGTGAATCTTACCACGGCACATGTATATTCATGAGGCATGTGCAATCAACAAGAACAATTACGACAACTGCAACAAAAACAGTACAAGCACCCGACTTACTAAAATACAGGTATCAAAATACGGTCTCACAAAGTCCCGTCTGGTTTTAACTCCTAAGGGTCGAAGAGACATGTTCGGAGTAAAAAACTCTAAAAAAAAAAAATCAACATATTGTGGTTCTCTGTCTTTCGACAAGTGCCTCAAAATCAAGGAAAAAAAATTTAGGTTGGTAATTTCATACGGAAAAATTTAACTGATTAAACCGACACAGTCTCGAAGTAACACCTATGTCCTAGAACAACGTCGTACATCCAAAGATATCGACACCGTGTCCGAAGAGACATGAACTCCGTACAGCCGAGTCGTCACCGTCACACGCCTGAGACAACGGGACGTTCCACACACTCTAGAATCAAGGGACCGGTCCCTAGTTTGAGTGAAGGGGACGTAAGGGGTCCCTTTAGGAAATCAACAAACTAATCCTGTAATAGAAGTCGAGTCAAATCAGTGAGTCAGTACAGGTTGAGAAACGTTGGGTTACCTGACGTCGTACGGTCCGGAGGAACAGGTAGTGGTTGAGGGCCTCAATGGAACTTAAGTATAGGTAACTCAACCGCCACCACGGTAGGTTGGTAAAGTAGGAGACAACAGGGGAAGAGGAGGGTGGAAGTTAGAAAGGGTCGTAGTCTCAGAAAAGTTTACTCAGTCGAGAAGTATAGTCCACCGATTTCATAACCTCAAAGTCGAAGTTGTAGTCAGGAAGGTTACTTATAAGTCCTGACTAAAGGAAATCCTACCTGACCAACCTAGAGGAACGTCGGGTTCCCTGAGAGTTCGCAGAAGAGGTTGTGGTGTCAAGTTTTCGTAGTTAAGAGGTTACGAGTCGAAAGAAATATCAAGTTGAGAGTGTAGGCATGTACTGATGACCTTTTCGGTATCGGAACTCTTCTACCTACAAACAACTGTTTCATTACAGAGACGAAACATTATACGACAGATCCAACCAGTACCTCTTCGTTACCGTGGGGTAAGATCATGAGAACGGACCTCTTAGGGTACCTGCCTCCTCGGACCACCCAACGGCAGACACCCCACCGATTCTCAGCCTGTGCTGACTCGTTCAAGTGAAAGTGAAGTACGTAACCTCTTCCTTTACCGTTGGGTGAGGTCACAAGAACGGACCTCTTAGGATCCCTGGTCCCTCGGACCACCTGATGGTAGATACCCCAGCGTGTCTCAGTCTGTGCTGACTTCGCTGAATCGTCGTCGTCGTCGTCCAACCAGTATTGAAAAGAAGGTTCCTCACTCGTAGAAAATTAAAGCACCGACGTCAGTGGGAATCGTCACTAAAACCTCGGTTTTTTTTTTTTTTTTTCAGGTGGTGACAAAGGTGACAAAGGTACTTCACTACCCTGGTCTATGGTACTAGAATCAAAAGACTTACAACTCGAAATTCGCTTGAAAAAGTGAGAGGAGAAAGTGAAAACAGTTCTCCGAGAAATCAAGAAGAAGTGAAAGACGGTATAACTATAAAGAGGGTCGTTAGAACTAAGGTCGGACATGAAGTAGGTCAAACCGTAAAGAGTACTACATGAGACGTACATGCAATTTATTCGTCCCACTGTTATATGTCGGAACTGCATGAGGAAAAGGACAAACCTTAGTCAGACAACAAGGTACAGGTCAAGATTGACAACGAAGGACTGGACGTATGTCTGTAAGAGAATAACGGAGTGTTTAGACCGAGGCTCGATCTCGATCAACGATAAGCGCGTCGTAAATCCCCGTCTTAGGAAAATAACAGGATTCCAGGGACCTGACAACCGGACTCGGTACCTACACCTCTCTCCAGGCAGTGTGAAGGTCCTCCCGATACCAGGGTCTATAACATAACTAAAAAAGATCTAAGGAGATTACTCAGGAGTCACCGCAGATTAGGGTTAAAAGAATGAAGGTAAATTTCAGAGTCCCGCTTAAAGAGTGATATTAAGAAAAAAAGTAATCATCTTTAAAATTTTTCGTTCGTTATCAATTAAAGGTTAGTGTTTTCAGAAGTACTTCCTCTACACATTTGTAATGTAAACAGTAGGAAGGAAAACTTATACATCTGGTTAATTTTTAAAAAAAACCGGGACAAGGTACACGACATGTTACATACGTACATCGAATAAATAAAAAATGGATCATCAAACATGGAGAATTAGGGGATGGAGTCAGAACGAGGAGGGGTGGCGGGAGAGGGGTGACCATTGGTGATCAAATAAGAGATATAGACACTCAGACAAAGAGAAACCAATATAAGTGACCAAACAACATAAAAAAAGTCTAAGGTATGTCTTCACTATAGTATCTCATAAACATAAAAATACCGAGGATGAGTCGGTATTTTTTTCTTACTTTAAAACGGTAAACACCGTTGTACCTACCTGAACCTCCCGTAATACGACTCACTTTTTTCAGTCTGTCTCTTTCTGTTCATGATATCCGATTGAAAACTTTTTCCGGGGGTTTCTCACTAAAGGAGAGTAAACTCCTATTAACAGGTTACAAGACAAACTAGACACGGATACTCTTGTCTCTTATTTCCCGTGTTGTATTAACGCACCTCCTCTCAAAGGGGGTTCCCCTAGAGTATTAGGCTTACATTTATAAACCCCCTCCCCTGATATCGGTAAGGGTCTCTACAACAAGGAAATGAACCCATCAGTGTCTACCTGACATACAACTAAACGATAGTTAATAAATCTTAATTAAGTACCAGTCAGACGGTACGTCTCGACGATCAACGGATCGGTTGTAAGCAAATGGGGAATAAGGAACGATTATTTTAAAACTAAATTAATTCCCCTCGTCTCCCAGGACGATTTCAGAAATGAAGGACTAATCAGGTTCTACCGTCTCCTGTGTGGCAGACGGAAAGTGGGAAGAAGGAAGCACCGTGTCGCAGTATTCCTACCCACAACTCTTATTTTGAACTCTGATGCTCAGACTCACAGTACTGGAGCTGTACATCGTCCTTCGATCTTCCTCGGACCCAGGAATTATTGGTGAAGGCAAGCGTCGAACTCGGAACGAAGAGTAGACGTAAAGTAAATGCACCCTTTTAATAGAGGGGGAGACAAAACTTTTGGGGGCAAATTTAGACACTGGACATACATCGGGTCACGGCGGGATTGACAAGTACTAAGTATATAAAATCAGTAAAATGGATTAATAAAAACCGACATGACCTAGAAACAATGGTGAGTACCCGAATCAACGGGTCACCACACACCCTAGAATCAAGGGTCTAGTCCCTACCCACCTTGGGTACAGGGGAGGTAACTGTCCGTATAAGAATTAGTGATCTGGTGGTTCCTTCAGGGATTGCTGAGCGTAAAAATGGGCAGAATGTTCCAGTTAACTAAACTCAGAACCCGTCTTTCTCGGCTCTGCCACACAAGACAAACGTATTTAAAAATAGAAACAACTTAATGTTCTGTCTATACGAACTTGCACCGACGGGGAACACTCATTAAGTCCCTCGTCTCTGTCTGGTCCATTTTCTGGTAGACGTTTACCCACTCGGTCGGTTAAGGTGTCTCACCTTTGTCGAGTGTACGTTCAACTTCTACGTAACCGTGATAAACCATGAGAAGTAAGAAGTGACCATGAAGAAGGGACCACCGAGTCTCCAATTTCGTAGACGGACGTTACGCCCTCTGGACCCAAGCTAGGGACCCAGCCCTTCAAGGGGACCTCTCCCTTTACCGTTGGGTGAGGTCATGAGAACGGACCTCTTAGGGTTCCTGCCTCCTCGGACCACCCGAAGTCGAGTGCCCCAGCGTTTCTCAGCCTGTACTGACTCGCTGAAGTGTGAGTGAGAAGTAAGATTGTTCTGGAGACTCAAATTACGTTTTAAATCTGGAGAGGAATAGAAGAAACATTCTACACACCGGGCCCATCGTGTTTCTCTTTCGAGTTTGAATATAGGTCGAGTACCTACCACAAACTAGAGTTCCGAGAATCGGACGTAAGATAGTCTTATCCATTAGGTGACCGAGAGTGGACTCTTACAAGGGAGTGAACGTGAAAGCAAAGTAAAGACTACAAGTTGTGTACGATCTCGAACAAAGGAGGACAACGAGTTTATAAATGACATAAATAAAAGGGTCAAATAACAGATGCTTCTATAGTATCTGAAAAATATATTGAACTTATAAGGTGTCCTGTATGGATCGGACTATGACTAAACACCTGGGTCAGTCTAACACAATAGACCCTGAAGGGTCCACAAGGTCACCAATTGTTAGAAAGACGGTTACTCCCCCTGTACCTAAACTAGGGATCAGGTCCTTCTAAGGTGTACGGTAGTCCGTTGATGTCGGCACACGGTGTTGATGACTCGGACGTGAAATCTCGAGTCCGAGGTGGTGTTCTCTTCGGTGACCTAACTCTTCTGACACGAGGCGTTGATCTCTCATCGGGGGTGAAGGACGTTGAACTCTTCGGGACACGTGTCGTTCCTTCTGGGTCACGTCGGTTTTCATTTTATTTATTCAAGTGATTAATTTACACAATAGACTCGTCAGGTTACCCCTGTATGAGTGCTTCGTCTCTTCTCTGCTACGGTCGAGATAGAATCGACGTTACTACAACATAAAGAGAAAGAGGAATTGGACCTACTGTTCTTCCCACACTAAGTATCCCCTCGTATATAAAACCGGTTTCGTACCACTGTACAAAACAAGTGAACAGTTGATTGGTGTACACACATATGGGTATCTATACGTTCATTAGTAAACGAAAGTAAGAAACGAGTAAATCGTTATGACGTCGCAAGTCTCCATTTTTACACTCTTGTCTTTCTGGGTCGACCTCTCTTACAAAATTTCCGTTTACGTTGAGACGAGAGTGGATGTTAGACTCTACTTAATAGTCTAAGTACCTTAGTGGGAAGTCAGTATCCCTACAACCACCTGATGTCAAACCGGAAATACCTCCATGTTTGAACTCTTGTTGAAATGACCGATTACCCCGACGTCCCTGATCAACGAATCGAGTAGTAGTCTTGTGACATAAAGGTCTCGTGGTTTATTGGAAAGGTGGAAGAGGAGACAAAAACTTTACAAAAAGGCAGACACTTTCAATCGAAAAGTCACGTTAACAAAAATAAACAGTTGGGGTCTTCGGGGACTTTTTCGTCTTCATTTCGAAGTAAAGGAACTCTTATATTCACCGGAACCCTATCGGTGAGTCAACACGGACACAGAGACCGAAAGTTTGTAGTCGACGTTCAATTCTCTGTAACATATGTGAACCGGTAACCACCCTCTAAAAGAAATTAGGTCTGTACGTTTGGTGAAGAGGGTGTTGGAAAAGATAGAAAGGAAGTCCTAAAAAACTACACTCGGTAAAGAAATTTCAGAAAGAACTTAAACAACGTCATAACGAAGACAAGTTACAAAACATAAAAAAACCGAGATTCCGTATACTCTAGAGTCGAGGGATTGGTCCCTAACCTGGGCGTGGGGGACGTAACCTTCCTCTTCAGAATTGGTGAACTGACGGTCCCTTCAGGGAAGAAAAGAAAAAATCCATGACGAAAGAGTTGAACGATGTGATACCGAACATAAAATCGTCACCACGAACTTGTCAGGTTATTCTAAGTCCTTTATTTATCTCGACACCTTTTATAGTTGTGACCTCCCCTACAGTTGACCTTTTTCTTTTCGTGTCGGATTTTCAAATCTTGATTTAATCAACCTGAAAGAGTCCTAAGTAAGGGTTCTCTGTCGGAGAGACTCTCGAGACTCCCCAACAAGGTTTCACCATTGCCTCCTCGGACCTATATATTCCCAAAAACGTTGTTTTAGGTCCATCAGTCTTATAGTTCTCTCATGACAATTAATTCCTTTTGGCCTGTTACGTTCAATTTCTTAAATCGTGAAAAGATACCTATCCTTCTACGTCCTCAGTCCCGAGCAACTTTAGTAAGGAAACTAAAGTAATACGTGGTCCTTTCAGATCCCTGCTTTAGGACAAAAAGAGGTAGGACTTAGGGGTGTCCCACACGTAAACTCCCGCCCCGTCGACGTCACCGACCGCCGAACAAATGACTACCCCCGTCCACAGTAAGAATCAGGTCTCTCTACAACCACCATCACCCAAGACCAGGGGGTCTGGGGACGAAGAAGTCAGTATTACCACCGCTATCACTACAAGATCGGTTTAACACAGTTCTCCCACAGTTGGACTCTTTAATTCCATCTTGATAGACAGAACCTCTGAGTAAACTGTTTAGGTAACCACATAGAGGACGGTCATGTACCGTGTAGGAGTCGTGGTGTACGTTCCTCATAGTTCCACTATGTAAAACCATGTTTAACACACTCATCCAGAACATGGGGGGTCCGAACTCGAGGAACGAGACATGACCTGTCGGGAGTAAAAAATTTCGAATAAAAGATACTAAAGAGAGGAAAATAAACAATTTTACTTAATTAGATAAAAACCCCCCAACCCCGACACGACCGATAGGTAATGAAACACACACGTAAGAGATCAACGCCACTCGTCCCCGACGGGAAGGAACTCCACGAGCCCGAAGAGTAACGCCTCCGAAGAGAACAACGTCTCGTGTCGGAGATCTGGTGCACCCGAAGCCATCAACGCCGCGTACCCGAATCAGCGAGGTACAGTACACCCTTGAAGGGCCTGGTCCCTAGTGTGGGTACAGGGAACGGAACCGGCCACCTAAGAATAGGTGACACGGTGGTCCCTTCAGGACCTGTCGAGAGAAAAATTACTTTCGTAGTCCGACGTGAAATACAGTTCACTCAGAAAGTAAGAATGGCGGAACTAACCTAATTTCCGACCCTAGTTGTGTCTTCGGTTGTAATTTGTTCCAGTACAGTTTTAACATAAGTTATGCCGTGACCAGTATTGGTAGGTGGGTTGCACCAAGAGGTATGACCTACCGGTGTTCGGTTAAGTTGGTCTGGTGACAGACCTAATAATACTTATCCTCTACGTTCGTTTTCTTCGTCCTCTCGGGTAAAGTCTCCACTCTTCTTTCGTTGTACTTATATTGAAAGGGAACTCGACATAAATGTTGAATCTGTGTTCTGGAGGTCCTCTAGAGTCTCGTAGACCCCCGTCTTACTTAGCGGAAAGAATAGACAAACAGTGACGAAGTATATAGGTATATTACAATGACATAGTGGAGGTCCTTAACCCCCGTATAGAGAAAAAAAATGCCATGCATAAAAAAGGGTAGGTGATCGGAGGTAAGTGGAGGTACTGGGTAATGAGAGTAGGAAGGACATTTCGTATTGAGGAGAAAAAGACCCTTACCTCTACCTCTGAGACTTAGTACAAGGTCACTATTAAGAGGACTGTTGAGTCTATTGTAAGAAAGACCCAATAGACGAATTACGAGGACCATTAGGGTAGGTGAAACAAGAATTAAGTGTCCGGAAAGGTTTCTTTTAAGGAACCAGAAGTGAATTTTCCTGTCCTTGGCAAAACAACTAATCGACCTTTAATCTGGATGAAACTTCTAAATCTCTTATGGTAAGTTATTTAGGTTCACTTGGTAAGAAACTTTGTCGATATTAAAAAAAAAATTAAAAATAAAAATGAAATAAAATGAAATGTTATGACATAACTAAAACGGTATGTAACTGTACTTAGGTGGTGTCCACATGTACTCAAGGGTTTGTACTTGGGGAGAGGGTGTCGGGTGGGGTGTAGTAGAGAGACCTAGTAGGGGTACCTGGTCGGGGTTCGTAGGACATAGGACGTAACTTGTGTCTGACCACTAAGCAAAGAATGTACTATCATATGTACAAAGTTACGGTAAGAGGGTTTAGTAGGGTGGGAGAGGGAGAGGGAGTCTCAGGTTTTCAGGTGACATGTGTAGACACAGAGAAAACGACAGAGCGTATGTCCCAGTAGTAACGGTAGAAAGATTTAAGGTATATATACACAATCATATGACATAACCACAAAAAGAAAGACCGAACGAAGTGAGACATATTAGTCGAGGTCAAAATAGGTAGAGTAATCTTGACTAAGTTTACATAAGAAAAATTTCCGACTCATTATGAGGTAACACATATACATGGTGTCGAAAGAATAGGTAAGTAGACGACTACCTGTAGATCCAACAAAGGTACAGGACCGATAATATTTGTCACGACGCTACTTGTAACCCCATGTACACAGAGAAAGTTAAGACCAAAGGAGCCACACATACGGGTCGTCACCCTAACGACCCAGTATTCCGTCAAGATAAACGTTAAAAAATTCNAAGTGTGACAAGAGGTATCACCGACACGATCAAACGCAAGGGTGGTTGTCACATTCTCGCAAGGGAGAAGAGGTGTGGGAGATGTCGTAAATAACGAACGTCTGAAAACCTAGCGTCGGTAAGACTGACCACACTTCACCATGGAGTAACGTAAAGAGATTATTACTCACTACAACTCGTAGAAAAGTACACAAACAATCGGTAGACATACAGAAGAAACCTCTTTACAGATAAATCAAGCAGATAAATCAAGAAACCGGGTAAAAAACTAACCCAGCAAATAAAAAGACCTTAACTCGACGTCTTCAACGAACATATAAAAACTCTAATCAACAAACAGTCAACGAAGTAAACGATAATAAAAGAGGGTAAGTCTTCCGACAGAAAAGTGGAACGAATATAAAAGGAAACAACACGTCTTCGAAAATTAAAATTAATCTAGGGTAAACAAATAAAAACGAAAATAAAGGTCTTAAGACCCTCCACCTAGTATCTCCTAGGACGACACTAAATACAGCCTCTCACAAAACGGATACAAGAGGAGATCCTCAACATATCAAAGACCAGAATGTAAATCTTGAAAATAGATAAAACTCAAATAAAAACACACACCACAATCTTTCACTAGATCAAAGTAAGAAAGAGTTCACCAACTGGTAAAAAGGGTCGTGGTGAACAATTTCTCTAATAGAAATGAGGTAACATATAAGAACGGAGGAAACAGGTTCTATTCCACAGGTAAATTTCTCGAGATGACGCAAAGTATTCTTTTATCAGTATTAATTTTAGATGAGGTGGGACAGTATATTATAACGATTTCGACAAATATTATTAGACGTTTTTTCCGTAAGAAACAAGAATTCCAATTAACATGTTTTGTCTCTTCTTGTTGTCCCAAAAAAAAAAAAAAAAAAATGAGTGGACAATAAAATGGGTAATAATCCTCTTTTAGTTCAAAAGAGTGAAGTGTTTTATTGAAAAGTTCGACTGACGAGGAAAATCAAATAATCTCGTTCCCCGTACTCATTTGTGTAATCAAAAACCTTTAAAGATTCATCGACCTTATATTCTTTTACTGGAAAAAAGACAGGGGTACCGGTTGTAAAATCCTTCAAAGGAAAACACTCCCTTAGAAGGGACCACCGAGTCTACCATTTCTTAGACGGACGTTACGTCCTCTGGGTCTAAGTTAGGGACCCAACTCTTCTAGGGGACCTCTTCCCTTACCGTCAGGTGAGGTCATAAGAACGGACCCTTTAGTGTACCTGTCTCCTCGGACCACCCGATGTCAGGTACCCCAACGTTTCTCAACCTGTGTTGACTCACTGATTGTGAAAGGGTAATATCGTTAGTCAGACTATTACAAACCTAAGAACTGGTTTTTTCTTTTTTCGTGTACATAAGACTCAGAGATAATGAAACATTCCTTGGTGGGGGCTGAATCACTGAATTTGGTGGTGATTTAAACAACCGTAAACAACTGTCAGAAACACAGTCTTCGAGTCCTTCCCGAGTCGAGTCGAGGTCTACCATAGTCACCCTATCGACTACCCCGTCGTGGGTGACAGTTCCATCGAGGATTTGGGTATATGGACTTGGCACCACGGAAACTGGAGAAATGGATACTTGAACGTAGGAGGTAGGGGTTAGCAGTGTGTCGAAGCACCCGAATCTTATCAGTGTGTCGAATGGATCTCCTACGGAAGGTTTCAACACACAAAGTTCCTTGATTCGGTTTCAAAGTCAGAAATTTTTTTTTTATTAATTAATGAAACCGACGTGGACCCAGAACACAATCAGAGAGACAGTATAGGCTGAGAAACATTGGGGTACCTGACATCGGGTGGTCCGAGGAGACAGGTACACTAAAGGGTCCGTTCTTACGACCTCACCCATCGGTAAGGTAAGAGGTCCCCTAGAAGGGCTGCGTTCCTAACTTGGGCACAGAGGACATAACGTCCGTCTAAGAAATGGTAGACTCGGTGCTCCAGAAACAACACCGTGTGTCCCAGAAACTAGTAACAACGTCGTACACCCTAGAAATCAACACCGTAAACTTGGGAATCAACGTACTATACCCTAGATAAAGGGACTGGTCCCTAGTATAGGTCCGGGGGACGGAACCCTTGAGTCTCAGAATCAGTATCTAATGATCCCTCCAGGGAGTCAGAAAAAATCCTGGATCGAAGTCTTCGGTAGGACAGGTAGTTCGTTAAGTGTCTTCGGTCAGGTCCAAAGTCTAGTTCCCTTAGTCTGTAGTGGAAGGTTACTTTCCACATCGTTTCTTAAACCTCGGTAAAAAACAAGTTGGTACACTACAAACGACGATAAAAGGGACTATCAGACTTTACGTCTAAAAACCTCAACTGTAAAGATCCTACTCTTGGAACTTTGGTATCTTATTTAAATTCCCTTCTCTCCTTTGGTACTTATCAACTCATTAGGGTAATCTACTTCCTCCAAACAACTTCCAAACACCCTCTCTACTTCTTCTGGGAGATTCTGGGAAGACTCAATTATAGATTCAATAAACGTTGACAAACAGATTTAACGAGTTTGATCACCAATAACAGTAGTGGTCCGCAATAACCCAAGACCACTCAGGGAATCGGATCTTTCGAACAAGGAAGGGATAGTAGAAACGTATCAAACACGAAAAGGGTCCTTGTTCAGAGTAAAGTTTATAGTGGAGGACTTTATACGAAAGGTACCGTCAAGAGAGCTCGTGCATAGTAATAGACTTTAACGTAATAAATACACACAGTGGACTCAAACAACCAGGAAACAGGGTTCAACGACTTTCCGTCCAACTTAACCAACCAACCAAGTGTGGATGTTGGGTCGAGACGCGGGTCAGGTCGACCACTACGGGAGAACTACAAGACTTAATTATCAGTTTGTGTCCCTTGAAGGGACCACCAGGTTATCAATCCTACGACGTGAAGGTCACATCCCTCGCACCGAAGTTTGAGACCGGTCTCTTAGGGTACCGTGTTGGTTTTTATTTACTTATCAACTTGTGCGTCTCCTTTTACGATCCATGGTTCGGAGCAAAAGTCGGAGTTCGAGTCCTTTAACAGAGAATCGTGACTGAGTACAAGTGGGAGCCACAGAGTCAAAGTTCAAAAGGAAGGAAATTGGTGTCGACAAAAGAACGTCTGGGGGTGGTGGGTACTGGTCTACGGTTCACGAAACTTTTACTCTCTTTCCGTTTACCGGGTGACGTAAGTAACGGCAATTGAATGTGTACGTCAAAATATCTGGAGTTCCGGAACGACAAGGTTCCCCTCCGACGGAAGACTTTACTACTGGAAGTCTTAAATAAAATTAACGTTTTTATATAAACTCCCTACCAATTTCCCGACGAATCTCTGAAATGAAGAGATGACTACTACCTTTCCACCCCAGTCGAGACAGGACAACAATGGATTCGTTAGTCTTGGTCGAGAACCCCCTCTCCCTCGACCAGAGAGAACCGTGACCTTGTCGGACCCAAGTACCCTCGGGTAGACTCCCGATCTCTTTAGCCTTACTCTTCAAACAACTGAATTTTAACACAGAGGCACCGATGTAAAAACGGACATAGGTCTGTCAAGTCGTACGTCTTTCAGTAGTATGAACGAAGATACACAAGAGTAAGAAAAGTATTATAACGTAAAAGGTTTCTCTCTGTTTTACGTCGGGGTAGGGTCTTTACCGAGAAAATTCTACTATGACAAAAGGCCAAGTCGACAGTCGTCGAGTAAACGGCGAAATCGGTCTAATGTCTTGTTTACTTCCCGAAACGCTGGTGCGACCCCACTACTTATGACGACGAGTGCCAAACACTTCAATCGAGAGTCACAGGAATACACTTCAAACGTTTGAGTCTCAGTAGGTTATGACTTCCTTCTCGTCCTCGCCTTATGTCCTTTAATCTCCTCTGCCTTTACCTTCCTTTCACAAACTCCAGTCTCCCCGAAACCAAACAAACAAAGAAACCAAAAATCTTAGAGAGGGAGGTAAAGTCACAATGGGAAAAATAAAGAACTTTTATGTATACAAAGGGAGAGACAGTCTACAGTTTATGGGACTCAGAACCTCGTCGGGAATTTTTTTTCCCTCATTAAGATTTAATCTATTCTCAGTTCCCAAATAGGTTAACAGAGGAGATGTTCCTCGTCCGACCTTTGATATATATCACTGGGCCGTGGTGATAACACTATTGAAAAATTTTTCACATTTATATCCATATCTAGTACGTAAAAGTCACGTCAACCTAACTGGAGGTTCCCGTATATCAACAATGAAACCACCCTCCCACCCCTGTTTTTCTTAGAATGGGAATAATACATCTTTTATGTCTATATAAGTATCATGAATTGTCTACATGTTCTGTAGACACCCGAATTTCAAAACACCCTTTTTCACTAATCCTTTACATTCACACTGTCTCGAAGAATCTGGACCTCGTAAACGAAAAAAATTTTAATAAAATTTTTTATTAAAAATAACCTCATATCAACGAAATGGTACAACCCAATCAAAAACATGTTGTTTTACTCAGTCGACATGTATGTGTATAACAAGATAGGGGAGGGAAAACCAGAAGGAAGGATAAGTCCAGTCGTGTCTCGTGACTCATCTCCAAGAACAGATATGTCATATAAGAGTAATCAAGAGATAAAATATGTATCGTAGTCTGGACCTCGTGGAACACCACCGTCTTTCTTTTCTTCGTGACTGTCTGTGTATGTGTCTACCCTTGTACGGTCTCTGTGTCCTCCGGGGACCTTTTTCCAGGGTTTCCGGTGTCGCCCCGTGCATGGAAACTACACTATATTCTCTTTACAGCCAAATGTACATGCCGGAAAGAGCTTTCTATGAAGTGGGGTCAGACTAGTCCTCCTTTTTTGTAATTCAAAGTAAATTCTTCGCAAGATGCTTTACGAACCACTTATGAAGACTTTTGACAGTTCCAGTAGTCTTTCTCTCTTTTAGACTTATGGTCAGTGTCGGTTCTTTTCGGGTTCCTCTAAACTACTCATTTATAGTACACTATTGAGGTCTACCTTAGGACTTTACCCCCCTCCCCACTTTTGTAATCAAATTTTTGATTCCTTTTAACTTATGGAAGAACTTAAATCAATGAGTACATAGTCATAACCAAGTAATAAACACTGTTTACATGACATCCTTATCTTCTACGATACTTTATCCTCTTTGGTCTAAACCCCATCTACTCTTGTAAGACATGAAAGAATCCGTAAAAAGATTTTACCAAGATTTTAAAACGTTTCGAATAAAATTTTTCCAGAGGGATCCCTCGTTATTACTTTTTTATTCTCGACTCTTTGGGACTAGACCTCTGTTTATACCTCTTTGTGTCGACCAACGTCAACCTCCGTTGCAAATAGGACCACCCACCGAGTCAAGGTCAGGGCTTCACTGACGACCGAAAAAGACTATACCTAATCAGAATAGGTTCTAATGGATGAGAGTCAAAAGAGGGAACTAGTCAATCAAAATTTCATTTTCATCGTTTTGTCTTGTTTGACGTTCTATTGAACTCCGAAGAAGGTTCCTCTTGATAGAAAGTGCTGCGTGAACAAGCGGACAAAACGTGGTCTTCGAACTTTGCCTCGGCCTGGAAGATAAGAAAGGGGGGACAGGGGGTCAGGTACAGAAGGTGGACGGAAAACAGACACCCTTTTGAAATTGGTCTCTTATTCGAATTAGTCTTTTCACTCTTTTACGCCTTTGTTTCCTTTTATCGGGTTATTTTGATTTATTATCATTAAATCGGTCCTTTGTTTTAGTTCCTGGAAATCAAGGAAGAGTTCCCGTTATCTATCATAAGACTCACTATAGGACCCTTGACAGAATATCTATGACTTTCAGGGTCGTCCACTCTCTTAAATTGAGGTACTACTGGTCTGACATCGGTACTGCATTCATTCGACGGTGTTTAGATTCTTAACCAGAGTTCTTTACCTTTGTTTAGCTGGGACTTTCACTTCTAATCGACATGGATTTTTGTCAGTTCTACGACCAGTCGGGTGACACACTGGTTAAAATTCTACTGATAGTCTCAATGACGGTAAAGACATACTTCGGGGAAGGGAGGTAGGTATTTTCGAGAAACGGGTGACTAACAGGTCACCCCCATCTCCCTCCCTCAACCGGAAACCTGTCCTCAGGGTGAGGTGGGGGTAGTGGTCTGAGGTTTTATTTCGTTTGAAAGGAAAGGTGGTGGGACTGAGAAAGTACCGAAAACTCACCATTCGTCGACCTAGGGTGTAAGTCAACGTTCGACCGATAATCCGATTCAAGAGGTCACCGAAGTAACGTAAATCTGACTTTGGTTTGGTTCGTCCGGACCGTACAAGACCCGGGACGGAGGGAGAGGTTGAGGTAAGACCGGTAAAGAGGAAAACACAGGGGTTTGTAGTACTGGAAGTCCGAAGTGGACCAACGGAAGTGGTACAGGTCCCCTCGAAGGAACTGGAAGACTGAATATTACACAGTTGAATGAAATAAGAAATTGTAGTCCAACTGAAGAAAGTTTCTAAATTCCGTTAAATTTTATATATAATACTAAATAAAAGAATTACTGACGGAACCTGACAGCTGACTATCACCTTGCCACCTGTCTCTGTCCACTTGTCTGGGTAAGCCGAGTAGTGAGACGTGGGTCGAGGATCAAGTACGGACCGTTTGGTACTACGAACATGTCAAAGTACATCGACGACATTGTCTACTAATGCTTACACTACTGAACTTTGTTGATTATATTATAAAATTCAAGACATACAGTCTTCACCTACCTAGAGTAACCGGATTGAAGTTCCATACTCGTCCCTACATAATACAAAAAGACTCTCTAAAATCCCTTCTTAAACAAAAAAACGAGGATTTTCCGACAGTCACGAGGAACTGAACATTGGGGAAAAAAGTAGAACTTTGGGTCGTAGTATCGTAAAAACTTAGAGACAGACTGGAAGACGGAGGGAGAAGATGTATTTTTCCTGGGAATATTAATATAGTCCGACGGGTCTATTAGGTCCCAGTAGAGTTGTACTTTAGTTGACCAACTGTTGATCAAAGTAAACGTTGAAATTAGGGAAAAATAAATATATAACCGACACGACTAGAGGAAACGACACGTACCCGAAAGAGATCAACCCTCACCCCCGATGAGTGATCAACGTCACACATCGAAGAGTAACACCACTGAAGAGAACAACACCTGGTATCCGGGAACTCGTGTGTCCGAAATCTCAATACCATGGACCCGAATCAACGGGGTTTCGTACACCTTAGAGGGACCTGGTCCCTAGTTTAGACACAGAGGATGTAACCGTCCGTCTAGGAATTGGTGACCTGGTGGTCTCTTCAGGTTGGAATTAGGGGGAACGGATGATCATATTGTAACAGAGTCTTAGGACCCTCATCCTGTACTTATAGAAACCCCCGATAAAATTACGAATGGTCGTCACGAGTTTAACTGTTGTTAGACAATAACTTACTTAGCTATTCACTTACTTACTTACTCACAAGATGTTGGTTTCAAGAATTCATTTCCACCGGGATATTAGAGGATGACTTGAAATAAACTTTTATTTACTAGGAGAAGAGGTAACTCTCTTGGTTCTTTCCTAAGGGCATTCGATGGAACTAAGTTTCTTACACAATGGGACCACTACAGATTTGACCTAAAGTTTCGTGAACCATCTCTAATAGTCTCGGGGGGATGTTCGACTAACTAGATTTCCATGTGTAGGAACGAAACTAAGAAATTTACTAAACACTCCGGTATCAAAGGTGAAAATGTACTCTGATTTCGAATGAGGCTCCTGAGTTGATTCACTCAATAGTTTTAATGTCTTCAAACCTTAAGTCTTTGATTTTAGTTATAAAATGACGTCAAACGACTTCTGGAATAATAAGAGGATACTTCTGCCGTCGGGGCGTTGGAGACATTATAACGTCCCAGGGGTGGCACCCGAACTCACCGGGCTCCTCTCGACCCTCTCCTACAGGATCGAACAAACGTCAAGAGTCAGTAACGACGAGAACGAAGAGTTAATACTTACTGACAAGTCAAATAGGAGTTGTAATAGATGAATTAAATAATGTCCAACAAACAGATCGAAGTCTCAGTAACACCACGACCTCTTTGATAAAGACATTGTTGAACCTTGAAAGGTGATCGATGTGAATTTCTGTACGACACCAAATTTATATTGACAAACGAATTTCATACATATATTTAAATTCACGTTATATATATTTATTTCTTCAGGTTAAAACCCTTTACATACAATAGAATTCGTATGTCATATATAATATAATTTATATAAATACACAATATATCCATTATAATAATGTAATTTATGTATTTCATACACACAAAGGGTTTTAACACCAATAAACATGACCAATTTAGGTGGAGGAAGGGGGTAACCCCTTATCTTTTACCACTCCTTTGTCGGATTGTTTACCTAGAAAACAAAACAGATTTACTTGGTTCTAACTTTTGTTAAACTCTTGGTGCCCATACGTAACAGGAGGAGGGAATATCGTAATTACTCCGAGTCAGTACTTCCTTCTCTTATTTAAGTCTATTGAGTCCCTTAATAGAAACTTAGTTTCACTAAATTCAGGAACGAAAGGTGTAGTGTCACTGAGAGGATCGACCCTCTCTCCCAATTCATAAGTTTTACTAGTGTTCGTATAGTCGTGTGGGTCTTTCCTTATGTCACGGACCTCTAATGGCACGACCTACCCCACCCAACCTGTCTCTCTCTGTTTATAGGATACTACAAGGAATATACACCTTAGATTTTTTTTGTTAGGTCTGCTTGAACAAACACCTCGTCCCGGTCTGAGTGTTTGAATTTCTTGCTTAAATACCAATGTCCTAACCCCCACCTCCTCCCTATCTTACCCTCCAACCCTAACTGTGCAGGTGTGATGACATAAATTTTCTCTATTGCTCCTTCTTGGATGGCATATCGTGTCCCTTGAACGAGTCATCAGACATACATTATTGGGTTCACCCTTTCCTTAAACTTTGTTTTACACGATTCAGTGAAGTCAGTACAGGTTGAGACACGTTGGGGTACCTGATATATATCGGGCGGTCGAGGAGATAGGTACCCTAAGAGGTCCGTTCTTCCGCCCATCTATGCACACATTGACTTAGTGAAACGACATGTGGACTTTGATTGTGTTGTAACAGTTACTCGATATAAGGTCATATTGTATTTTTAATTTTCTGTTTTTCGTTTTGTTTGTATTCTTGTCGGTTCCTTCCGGTAGTTCCGACCAAAGAGTATTGTCGAAAAAGAAAGGTAGTACAAATAAGGACTTCTGTGGAAGATAACCGCCGGTGACTATGACCAAAAGACAATAGAAATCGTCACATTTCGAAGGAAATTTTTTTTTAGAATTTTAGGGGTGTTTTGAGTTTTACTAGTCTTCATACGGTCGTATAGATCTTTCCTTATCCAACTGGTCCGTTTTTGAGAAAGTAACGGACTCCAATTCCCTATCTATTCCTTGTGGTACTCGTCTCCGACTATGTATACATCCCTACGACCCAACTTCTATCACTTCGTTTGTTTCACTTAAAACCCACGGGACCCCGAAATATATATGAATGAAGACTAAAGGGACAAATGGATACTGAGTCGGTTATAAGTTCGAGTTTGTATCATCATTGAATAAATAATTCACAAGTTCCACATTTTCAGTAATCGTCGACGAGATAATACCTCTTATGAGTTTTATTTTACCTTTTTCATACACTTGCTCTCCCTGAAGGTAACATCGAGTCAACCATTTCTTAGACGGACGCTGCGTCCTCTGGACCCAAGATAGGGACTCAACCTTTCTAGCGGACCTCTTCTTTACCGTTGGGTGAGGTCGTAAGGACGGACCTCTTAAGGTACCTGTCTCCTCGGACCGTCCGATATAAGGACATAAGGATATAAGGAATTCTTATCCCAGAATTCTCAACCCGTGTTGAATCACTGATTTGGTATTGTGCACTTGTACACTAAGGATTACTTCTTCCTTAAGTATCCCGGACCTGAGGTACAATCCGGACAAGTACGACTAGTACGAACCGGTGGAAAGGTTGCCTGAGAATTGAGACACAAATCCTATTCTGGGGGAGGTCTGTCCCCTTGGAACTTCTAGCATAGATCCAATGAATAGTGGATTCTCTTTGGTATGTGATTAGTGGGGAAGGAGGTCTGTCTGGTATTTAAAAAGACATAGATAGCCTCACATTGGAGCCCAAATAACTAATAACCGATTAACAAACTGACAAACTCGTGTACTCGTGTCGTGCACTTACTACCCCAATGACCCTAACACAAAAGGAACCAAATACATTCAGAGTTCCTTAAACCTCACCACCCAAGTCTGTACATGTGTACCCCATATTTTCTAAAAGTGTTTACGACCAGCCCCAGGAACCGATTCTCCTCTGAGACGGGACCCGGGCGGTCACATTATTTGACGTGAGGCGATAGACGTAACAGGAAGACTCACTCAAACAAAGGACCTTGTGTACCGATGTTGTGATTCTCTCCTTTGGACGTAGCAGGGTAGTTACTGGTATCCTTTCTACGAGTTAAAGTGTTTCTTTATTTCACTTTATTTCAGTACCTTTACCTTTTAATTTTGGTGTAGTCTGATGACAAAGTGTGGACAGTCTAACTGTTTTACTTTTTCACACTGTTCTGGTTGACAACCTTTATTTTATTTTGTTACTCTTAAGGTTCCAGGACGGTCACTCTCCCAGTTTATAATCTTGATAAAACTTTTCACTAAACCGGTGTATCTCAATTAAACTTCTATGTACTAGATTTACTAGGCCATCAAGAAAAGACAAGAAATTACTAGACAAGGTCTCCTTCGAGAACCAGTAGATTTAATTCTATTTATGTTCTGACAAACTTTGTCGTAGTGAAAATTATCTTTTTGTACTCTTCGTTTGCATGTAAACAGTTTTTCATTACGTATTTTTTCATTACGTATGTAAAGTTTACGAATAAGTTGCATATAAGGTGTCGTCTCTTTTATTCACGTGTGTCACCTCAGTTGTATCAATGACTCAGGTTCGAGTCAGACGACAGGTGTGTTGTCTGGTTATTAGACCTTTACTCCACAACTCCGTTCCTTGTCACTGAACAAAGTCTTCGACCCACAGACTCTTCTATCACCTGATCTCAGGGTCTTATGGTGGGATACCCCCAGACCTACGATCAAAGAAAATAATTTGTCTACCCCCTCCTTCACTCCTTCATTTCATTTTCCCGGTATTCAGAACATTTTATAGAGGACCAAACCGGTTGTAGCCCCTCCCGTAGACAATTAAAGAAAAACAAGACGTCGGTAAATGTCCACCTGCGCCAACGTCACAGAGGGACACTCGACTTATTTCCGTGAAATTGTAAGTCCGTTCCCCGTCAAAAGGTCCTCTGTCCGGTAATACATACGAATATCGATATCTGTCGTAGGAAAAACACTGGTATCATTGTCTTCGTCACCTTTCATTTCCAATTTTATTTTCTTTGCTAGGTTACATCTCATTCTAAAAGAAGAAGGGACCATAATTATGTGATAGTGTGTGTTATCACTCCCCTTTTCCATTTTAAGATCCATCCGTACCTGTTATACCACATGAAAGATAATTGAACATTTTATCAATATATATTTGGATGGACTTCTAAGTGCACACATAACTTTCGTATTAATATATGTATACTCACCGTTGGGGTTCATGTCCCACTCTCTACCGTGGACCGACACCCGTCCCCCTTCACCCCCCACTCCCATTTCTTTGTCATCTCGTCATCCTCCTTCTCAAGGGACCTCTGAAGTCAACGTAAACATTGTAAATAAAGAAGTCGACTCACGGTCCATGGATACAGAATGACATATAGACTTTGGTGTAAAAGATCTCCATTCGAAAGAGACCTCTAATCTCTTTCTGTCAAGATAAGTAGTATTAAGAAAGTGTTTCTGACATCTCACTACCCACCATTGTTTAAGGGATACTTTACTATTTTTTCCAAAGACAGAGTAGGATACGGGACAGAATGCAAAATTTCACGAAAAAATACGAATCCAACATAAATCGATTAACTACTGAAACGTCCCTTCGTCCCCGTCTCCCTGTATCCCATAAAGTATCGGATTTATCGACTGTCACGTTGAGGTTCGAATGGGTGATGGTGGAAGTTGTAGACCCCTACCTAGTGTTCTCTTTCGTAAACCGTCGGTCCAATCACTACTGAGGGGTAAATAGACTGAACAGTCTTGAGTCAAAGACCTTCTTTCTAGAATAACTTATTCTTTATTTTCGATACCCAGGATTGACAAAGTGAATCCTACACTGAAATCCTTTCAAAGAAGAGACTCATAAATCAAAGAAGTAAACTTTTGTACCTTTTTATTATAAATAGAACTCCCTCCCCCTTTAAAGACGGAGATGAGGAGAACTCACGAACACCGACCTGACTACTATTTTAACTACGTTCTGTGTACTTACCCTCTTTTTATTTGTATAAACTTAGTACGTGTACCTCCAGAACTTCGGTTCACACCGGAGACATGGGACTGTGGTTTAATTTGGAACCTCTGTCTCAAAACCCACTTCATCTTTTCCTATCGAAATAACGAAACAGTCCGTTTCCCCCGGTATCCCCCTATTACGGGAGTTTGGACACACAGGGGTGGTCTTCTCCCATCACTCCTCAAAATGGTAGTACCAAGTTTCTTCCACACAAGTTGAGTACCTGTAAGAAGGTGAGCCAACAACTATTCGATTCACCCTCAGTCGTAGTAGTTGGAAGACCAGGTAGACCAGACTCCAGATGTACGAATACCCGTCGTCTATCCATTGAAGAGGGTGGACCACTCCCAAAGTCATACATGTTTTGTCGAGTTTCTACAACACACGTAGGAAACTCCCCCCTGGTCCTGAGACGGGACTCTGACGTGATAACAAATAACTCAAGAGGAGAGAACAGAGACGTAGTGGAGGGAGGGGACTAATCGTAGACAAACTTGGTCAAGAAACCTTGAGTTCTTACCAATACCTCCGACTTACTTCGGATAAAGAACATTAACTCTTCACCCCTTGTGTCTTTCCGAAAACACGGGTCCTCGGACGAGTCAAAGTCAGAATATCTCTGCCCTGAAATCTTAACCGGTTTCGTCCGTCGAAAGTATCCAAAATCCGTTTCTTTGGTAATTCAATCATTTCTCAACTGTCCTGTTTGTTTGAATCCAAAACCACGAGTTAATTACTTCTTAGGTTTGTCTCGACCACGACCTCAACAGTTACTTTCGTCCTCGTTCCAAAGAGACACATCTAAAGAACTGAACTTAAGAGGTAGAGACCACTATTCCACAGGAAGATGTATGTCTGTGTTTAGAGGAAGAGTAAACCCCGTTGAATGAAGAACGAAGGGACCACCGAGTCTCCAATTTCGCAGACGGACCTTACGCCCTCTGGACCCAAGCTAGGGACCCAACCCTTCTAGGGGACCTCTTCCTTTTACCGTTGGGTGAGGTCCTGAGAACGGACCTCTTAGGGCACCTCCCTCCCCGGACATCCGATGCCAGGTACCCCAACGTTTCTCAGTCTGTGATGACGCGCTGAAGTGAAGTGAAGTGAGTGAAGAACGAAGTCCCTCTACTGTTACCTCCCAATCTCACAGAGAGAACGGAACCGGCAAGGAATTCATTAAAGTTAAGTTTTATTACACGGCAACTTCGTGTAAGCCCCCGTCGGTTGGGGTTTAATGGGGTGTGATGGAAGGCCTTAAGAACACCCCTAATTTACTTTCTACCTGAGTAAAAGTAAAGTAAATTCTCTGTGTGTCTCAATACGAGTGGGTGTCATCCACAAATATCGAAGGAAGGACAGTAGGAGTCACTCAGGTACACTTTACACAAAGGGTAATCTAAACCCTCTGAACAGGTAAAACGAAACGTAAGACAACAAGTAAGTAGGACCCCAAAAGTAAATGGCTAATATGTATACTTAAATATTTCCATTTTGGGAGAAGATTATTTAGAACAACCTCACCTTTATACATAGTATACTTTTAAAATCTTACCTTAAAGGGTAAATACACTACGTAATAAGTAACTTTAGTTTAATAGACAATTATTTTACGTCAACAAATCTGTCCCGTAACTCCTAAACAACGTTTATTTTAACTGGACATAGTGTTAACTTGTATTTATCTACGTAGGAATTCCCTCTTTGGTTAAGTAGCAATTAAGAGTAAAAATTTTCGTATCCGGTACACGAACCATGTGACACACGTTTCATATACTGTTCTCTTAGTATTTCGTCTGAGTCAGACTTTGTCATTTTTTTTGATTTCTAAGTTTATTAATTTTTAGAATACGTTTAGTAGTTCCTTTTTGATTTGTTGTGCTATCTTCTTAGATCGTTTGCTGTACTCATTCGTTAAGAGTCTCCTTTTTTTACAGTGGTCGGGCGTTCTACGAGACAGAAATCCTTAGTCCCTTTGTGTTTTACGTGTTACAGCAAAGTGTAAATAGTATAACCGTCTTTCTCTTAAGACTGTTCTTCACCCTATTACCCGTACGACCAAGTGACCCCAAGTGACCCCTGTCCACACATTTAACCACACAGAGGAGTTCCCTCGTTAAACCGTTATTTCGGCTCGTCTTCCAGAAGGAGACACCGGTCGTCAAGACGATCCGTCGGTGAACACTTTAAGAACCGTAGACCTAGGTCTCCGTCGATGTTTCTACAGGTGAGTGACGTTATTTCTAACACACACACGTACGAGTCAGTGCAGACTAAGAAACACTGGGGTACCTAACATCGGACGGTCCGAGGAAACAGATACCCTAAAAGGGACGTTCTTATGACCTCACCCAACGGTAAAGGAGGTTCCCTAGAAGGATTGGGTCCCTAGACACAGAGGGCGTAGAGGACTCAACCGTCCTAAGAAATGGAGACTCTGTGGACCCTTCGGGATCTCTTTCTAATCTTTGAGAGATTTGAAGGTGGGTCCTTTCTTAATTTATGTTTGGAACGCTGAATACGTATGTCAGTACGTTACATACACTCAATTTTATTTTATCTCGAATGCGTAGTTTTACCTGATTAAGGAGAGTTTTATGTTTGTTTGTCCTTTATTTCATTCAACATCTTTTCAATACTATACTGGGACATCGTTAAATTTTCTGTACGTTTCGTCATGAGACCGAACACACACATATATATAATTTTTGTATACGTATGTAAAATATAGTGTACAACAACAAGTCAACGAGTCAGTACAGGATGAGAAATGTTGGGGTACCTGAAGTCGTGCGGTCCGAAGGGACAGGAATGCACAGTACACACACACACATAGACACACGAATATACGTACATATGTATACATACGTACATATACGCATAAATATATTTAAATAAATGTTCGTATGTATATTTTAGTGTAGATCCTTACTATTTGTGTTCAACACCACCATTTACGTTCAAATACTATCATTAACGGAACTCCATTCCTCTCAGGTCACCCTAGACCTTTCTCACAAAGAGAGTTTGACTCACCACCGTTGTACCTACAACTGAGATTCTGTCACTGTAGACAACAGAAGGACTTTATAAGGGACTATACTTTCGGGAACAGGGAGGGAATACACCTATGCTTCTCTACGACGTTTTTTCACGATGCTTCACGACTGGATTTACTGGTTCTCTCCGAGTCGATACACCACCTTTCCAGTGTTCACCCTCAGGTCCGTGGTTGTTAATACTCGTTCCTGAGGAGTCTATCTTATGAATGGAAGAACCTACGAGTCGTAGACTAGGACGTTTTACCCGTTCCAGTAAGGAAGAGTTACCATCAACACCTGTTACTACCTCTCTACTTGAAACAGTCGAGACGTCGTCACAACGAACACTCTTTGTGTCACACTCGGTGTTCACACACGGTGCACGTCTTAAATTTTAAAGGAGGACACGTCGTCTCTCTTGAGATGAGTCACGAGACATTATCGTATACTCTCTTCTTAGACTTTTTCTTGACTATGTGCATATACATATTGACTTAGTGAAACGACCCGTGGACTTTGATTGTCTTGTAACATTTAGTCTATATGACGTTGTTTTATTTATTATCTTTTTTAAGATCATCGGTACGACTTTTGTTTTTGTTTGTCTTATTTACTTAAAATCACTCTGTCCAATAACTTAGGTTCTTTGAGTTTAGTATAAGTAAAGTCGTATATTAGTTATATGTTTATAAGTACTGTGTAAGAAGAAAAAACATGAACCAAAACTTTAGGTCACACCGAAAATGTGAGTGTCGTGTCGACTTAAGTCTTCTCGGGACGAAGAGAAACTGATCACAGACGGAATAACCTGTAACGTCGGGACCTCCTGATACGATTGTAACTAACCTATCTTAACGTTTGTCAAGATTAATGTTTGGTCTAGATTCCCGAAATTTGAACCTTACTTCTTCTTTAGTCACACAATGTTTATGTAACTAAATATCTAAACAAGTAAATCAAATTTTTATGAGTGACTCACACTATCCTACACGAACCACCGAATGGATATAATAAGGAAAAATTGGTAGAAGTTTAATATCAATTGAATGTTACAACACAATTAAAGTCCACATGTCATTTCACTAAGTCTATACATAAATATACATATATAAATTAAAAGAGAAAGTCTAAGAAAAGATAATATCTGATAATATTCTAACTTATATCAAAGGACATGATGTGTCATCCGGGAACAACCAATAGATCAAGTATTTGACATCACACATATACAATTGGGGTCGGAGGATTAAATAGGAAGAGGAGGAAAGGGGAAACATTTGGTATTCAAAAAAAGACACAGATACTCAGATAAAGACAAACTATTTATTCCAGTAAATATAGTAAAAATTTCTAAGGCGTATATTCACTATAGTATACCATAAACAGAAAGAGAAGACTGAAAGGAAGTGAATCATACTATTAGAGATCCAGGTAGGTCTAACGACCTACTGTAATAAAGTAAGAAAATGGCACAGAAGAAATAGGTAAGTACACTGTACACCGAAGGTACAGAACCGATAACACTTATCACCACGTTACTTGTAACCCCACGTACATAGAAAAACTTAATCTACAAAAAGGACCTGGATTTAATAAAAATTAACAGTTTCATCAATAATATCAAGAAGGAAAGTATTATCCTTGGTCTGGAATCGAGGACTCCCACTAGTGAACGCGGACAAGTGTGAAAGCGGGAGAGAACTAAGGACACCGTTACGAGAAAAACACGGGAAGAACGGGAACCCCTGGACTGTCAGATAATTTCGGTCTTCTACGTGTCTGTTTCTTAATTCCGTCACTTCTCCAACGTAGTCTTTACCCAAGCTCCTCGTTTCCCTTCCTCGAATTATATGTGTCCGTTCCTCGAAATATATATGTCGTTACAAGATTTTAACGTAGGTAGGTAGTCACGTCCACACTTGTTTGTAAGCCATTTTTCGGTTTATCAGTTATAAAGACCGAAACACCCAGTATGTCAAAGATAACACTGATGAGTTCAGACGGTAACACATCACCTTCGTCGGTGTCTTTTATGCATTTACTGAGATGACCCGACAGAAGGTTATTTTGAGAAATGTTCTCGTCTGTCACACCCGTACTAACTTACGTCCCAACGTCAAACGGTTGGGGAAGTCGCCCCACACACTTTTCTAGACTCCACCAAGTCACTAAGTCGTGCATATTATAAACTCGGGTTCAACTCACTCAGTAACGAAAAGTTTGATAAACACTCAGGAAAACCACTACAGTTCCTCTTAACGAGTTAACACTAGTCTTCCGTAAATCGTACAGAGATTGAGAACTTCTAAAGACTAACGTCGTTCCTATCTGTAGTTTCTATTCGACGGTCGTTCGATTCTGAAGAAGATCTCACGGTCACCCCAAGGTATACGTCATTATTATACTCCCTCTTCCTTTACCGTGGGGTGAGGTCATAAGAACGGACTTCTTAGGGTACCTGCCTCCTCGAACCACCCGATGTCAGGTACCCAGCGTTTCTCAGCCTGTGTTGACTCGTTGAAGTGAAAGTGAAGTTTTATTTAACTAAAAAAAAGATTTCACTCAACTAAATTTCCCATTATAAATGAGACAATGTTATAACCACCATATATGTAAGACCTTTTTTTTAGTGTTGCCCGGACGGACTTATAGACTCCACACTTTCTGTGTCAAGAACAGGTTTAAGGTGTAAAAGGCCAACAACTTCTTTTACTTCGAGTCGTTCCATTGACTAGTGTTTGGTACCTTGGTCAACCCATGTTTAGGTAGAATCTCTCTTGGAACCAACACTCGACCCCTGACCTTCGAACCGAACTCAAACCTACCAATTTCTTGTGTCCTACTCGACCTGCGTCCCCAGTCTCACGTTTGTCACTCTCCTACCTCACTCTCCCAACTGAACCAACCAGGTCCGCAGACATTTCGCCGCTGAGACCGATATCAGTCACCAAATGACATGAAACAGGACCCCGATAAGAAAGAGTGACCTGTACTTGGTCGGGGACACAGATCCCGGTTGTAGATATTGTTGTGAACGACACACACTCCCGAAAAACGGGAGAGAACGTACCCTAGACTACTCAAACAAAAATGTTAGTATCTTTCACTTTGAACCCTCATAAAAGACATCAATTTTTTCCACTTGATTACACAAACGACAACATTGACAAGTTTCTCACACTACTTTAAAGTGGACAGAGATAGAGAGAGAAAGAGTGTCGTCTTTGGTGAAGTTAAGTCTCGATGGGTTAATTAGAAATGGGTATCTCGGCTATCGGGAGAGCGGTGGTAGAGGAGACAGACAACGTTGTGACGGTAGGGGTGTGGAGACTTGGTGACCTAAAAGACGAACCAAATTCTACCCTACATCGACATTAGTACAAGTGACTCTGTACAAGTCAAACATGAACCTCTTAAAAGTACTATATTGTGTCGAGTCATTCGATGTTTTACTCGACGTTACTCTGTAAACGTGTCAATTTTAGACTTTTATCTTATTACCCGAGAATTTTCCGTGACAACGTCCTGAACGGTAACATGTTCCTTTTCGTATAAGACTCGACGAGCTTGAATAGACTTTCTATTCCCGTCACATTACTTAGTCGGACAGAACGACGGGTGGAGGCGGGGGTTAAGACGAGGTCTACAAGACTGTCATCCAGGAGTCCACCCACACATCCCGAGACACAGTGACCTCAGGTCTGTCTCGTCCACGTCCTCCCCTTTCCCAGAACCCCAGACACCGATGTTAGTCGGAGGAGGTCATCTTTGAGTGAACTCAGTCCTGTGTTACCCCACGTCTCAAAGGACTACCAGAACTGTCGAAATAACCTTTAGTGCACTTTACGTCCTCCGGTAGTCTAATCAAAAAAATTAAAGAAAAATTAACTTCATATCAACTAAATATTACAAAAACAATTAAAGACGACAAGTCGTTTTACTGAGTCAATATGTATACGTATGTATTAAAAAGTACACGAAAAGGCAATACCAAATGACCCCCAAGGGACCATCGAGTCGACCATTTCTTAGACGGACGTTACGTTCTCTGGACCCAAGTCAGGGAGCCAACCCTTCTAGAAGACCTCTTCCCTTACCGATAGGGGAGGTCAAAAGACCGGACCTCTTAAGGTCCCTGACATAACAGGTACCCCAGTGTTTCTCAGCCTGTACTGTCTGACTGAAAGTGAAAGTGATATCAAATAGTGTACTATAACTTATCTCAAGGGAGACGATATGACATCCTGGAACAATAAATAGGTCAGACACGTATTTTCGAATGTAGACGGTCAGGGTTGGAGGACGAGATAGGGACGTACGGGTAGGGGGAACCGTTAGTGTTCAGATAAGGGTACAGGGACTAAGACAAAGACAAAGTATGTATCCGCTTGGACCCAGAAAACGTAACGTCCGCCTAAGAAATGGTAGACTCGGTGGTCCCTTCGGGTAAAAGTTAAGGTACATAGTCACCATAGTATACTATAAACAGACTGAATGAAGTGAATCATACGATTAGAAATTAACGTAGGAGTAACGACTTTACCGTATTAAAGTAAGTAAAAATACTGGTCCATTATAAGGTAACATATATACATGGTGAAGAAATAGGTAAGTCGACAACTACCTATAAATCGAACGAAAGTATGTTCAGAACCGACAAACCTTATCACGACGATACTTGTAACTCCACGTACATAGGAAAACTTAATATCAAAACAGACCGATATATGGGTTATCACCCCAACGACCTAGTGTACCGTTAAGATAAAAACACACACACACCCTAAATGTAAAAATTTCTACAACGACCGACCATCGGAACATCTTATGCCATAATTCCCGTCAAGTCAAGCACAGGCTGAGAAACGCTGGGGTACCTGATATCGTACGGTCCGGAGGGACAGGTAGTGGTTGAGGACCTCAAATGAGTTTAAATACAGGTAACTCAACCACCACCACGGTAGGTTGGTGGAGTAGGAGACAGTAGGGGAAGAGGAGGGTGGAAGTTAGAAAGGGTCGTAGTCCCAGAAAAGTTTACTCAGTCGAGAAACATAGTCCACCGATTTCATAAACCTCAAAGTCGAAGTTGTAGTCAGGAAGGTTACTCATAAGTCCTGACTAAAGGAAATCCTACCTGACTAACCTAGAGGAACGTCAGGTTCCCTGAGAGTTCTCAGAAGAGGTTGTGACGTCAAGTTTTCGTGGTTAAGAAGCCACGAGTCGAAAGAAATATCAGGTTGAGAATGTAGGTATGTACCGTCGACCACACTTGGAGTCCATCCTATAAGATTCTCGTCGAATTCGGTGGTCTCGGCACTCGACTCGTCTCCCGATAGTTCGTATTTTTACCCGTTCTCGAGTTTGTTCCTGCAAAACACGTCCATACATACTTTGTTATCTTTATATCATTCAGGGGATGTATGTTTACTCAAGACAAGACTCTTGTACAAACATTCAGGTCAAACATTCAAGTTGTTTCAATCGTATCGATGGGCTGATTGTGTTAGTCGGTTTACCGTGATATGACATTATCTAAATATTATGAAAAGTGTGTTTATTATGTATTTTGTTTGTTTTTATCTATTTTGTGAAAATTAGTATGTAATGTCCTGGAACTTTTCATGTCATCATGGTAGATGTAGTGACGACGAAAATGCAAACGAGGACCTGTAGGACCCGAACTTTATTTCTATGACAGGATACCATGAAATATGTCACGACATGTTATTCATGTGTTTTCGTGTTCGTGTGCATCTCCTACACACGTATACTGTCACACACGGTCTGTAGTCTGATTGAATACACCAACCTGTACACTTGCGAGCAAACGTAGAGACTGTCAAGTGTTGAACTTCCAAGTATAACTAACCCCTGAATGACATTCATAAAGGCATACGTATCATAGAGAATCCTCTTCGTTTCCCGTTGGGTGAGGTTATAAGAACGGACCTCTTAGGGTACCTATCTCCTGGGACCGTCCGATGTCAGGTACCTCAGTGTTTCTCAACCTGTACTGACTCACTGACTCGTCATAGAGAGTTTTAATAATGAAAAGTATGTCATAATCTTTGACGGTCGAGTAAACTTTAGGTAAACACTACGTGAAGAACGATGGACTCCCGATCTTACTACTAATCTTTACGTAGGACAAAAACCTGTGTAGTGGGGACACAAAACAAAAACGACAACCCTTGAGGACTGAATGGGTCCCGAGGTCCTTAGAGGTGAAGTAGATTACACGGACGTGGAAACGGTAAGATTCACTCCTTCGTTACACCTGTGGAAGTCGTAATTAATCCAAAATCTCTGTATTAATGTCTCTCGCGAATAGTGTAATCCGAATGGGTCCTTACTACAAGTGTTCGTAGTGTGGACACACCAACTATTTAAGGGGCAGGTTTCGGCTCTTCCGTAAGATATTTCTCCCTGGGTGTAATAGGTGTTAACAATTCTCTAGACTATCAAGGTGGAAGGTACACGGAAGTCACTAAGTCTTTATTATAAAAACCAATTTGAAAACCATCGCTTCTTTACATTAAAATTTTAAGGTCCATACCAGTAATGTAGTGGAGATGAGAGTCTGAGTAGGTTCATCAACCTGACTTGTTACCAGGGAGAGAATGGAATCTACACGGAGTCATAAACACCTGCTTCTAACCTCCCAGTAAATAGTCGGTGACCCATCGAGTAGTCCCGAAGAGTACGTTACACCCCAAACGAGAATACGGAACGATAGTACCCTCTTTAATAGGAGTTTTAATCTACTAAGTAAAAGGAGATCCTTTTACACACAGAAGGACCTTAATGTTTTGGCCCTATGTCCTCCTGACTCTTAAAGTCTATTGAACGTTAGACTAACTTAAAGTGAATACCGTCGACAAAGTACGTCCCGAGAGGTGACGAGGTCTTTATTCTATCATCATATTTTAGTTTGATTATTTTGTTTGTTACTGTGTTCGAAGGTCGATAAGACAGTAGAAGAAATACGACATAACACAACGAAACTTTTTAGATACCCACCTATCTCTTACAGAAGTTCGAGGACCGACCGTCCGATTGGGGACACAGTAAGACCCATGTCTCTTCAAGAGACTCTTCTCCGTAATACAATTGTGCAACGAGAAAAGAGTTTCAGATGGTTTGTTTTTGTTTATGTTTTTGTTTTCGTTTGGTTTGGGTGGTGTCCTGACAAAACCTCAGAAAAATTACCTTCGTAGTTTCTAAATATCGATTATAAAAATAAGTGGAACTTAAAACGTTTACTTCTCCTCACCGGTAGTTATGTCACTTCCTCAACCGAACTCACACTCTCAATTCTTTAAATTGGACACCTTATAAAGGTACCTTCGTATAGAGGAATTAGACACATCCCTTTCTTCACACGACATCTTAAACTTAGAGTTGGACCTAAACTTAGCGCTCACAATGTGAACCACCCTAGACCCCATCCAGTACTGGGGAATGGACATCTTGTCTCTTCGTCATTATGAATCTAGTGTTAAAACAACATCCTTCATTACTTAATTTTGTCCATAGTTTCGTCTTTGTAACGTGACCTACCTCAATTTTGTTCGTTCTCCTAAAATAACTTTTGATAACATTGTCTCTTCTCTCTCTGGTCCTGTGTCAGACTCGAGTCGAGGTGACTTCTTCCCACCTTCCCAAACATACTCAACCTCACCCCTCTAAACTCCGGTCGACACACACGATTAGTGAGTGGGTCTCGGTCTGTAGGACCTTACACTTCAGTTCACCCGGAATCCTTCGTAGTGATGCTTGTTTCGATCACCTCCACTACCTTAAGGTCAACTCGATAAAGTTTAGGACTTTCTACTACGACACTATCACGACGTGATTTATACGGTCATTTAAACCTTTTGAGTCGTCACCGGCGTCCTGACCTTTTCCAGTCAAAAGTAAGGTTAGGGTTTCTTTCCGTTACGGTTTTTCACAAGTTCGATGGAGTGTTAACGTGAGTAGAATGTACGATAGTTTCATTACGAGTTTTAAGAGGTTCGGTCCCAAGTTGTCACGGACTTGGCACTTGAAGGTCTACAAGTTCGACCTAAATCTTTTCCGTCTCCTTGGTCTCTAGTTTAACAGTTGTTGACAACCTAGTAACTTTTTCGTTCTCTTATGGTCTTTTTGTAGAGGAAGACGAAACAACTAATACGGTTTCGGAAACACATATACTATTGTTCGACACCTTTTAAGACTTTCTCTACCCTTATGCTCTGGTGGACTGGACGGAGGACTCTTTAGACACACGTCCAGTTATTCTTTGTCAATCTTGGACTGTATCTTGTTATCTGACCGAGGTTTAATCCTTTCCTCATGCAGTTCCGACATATAACAGTGGGACGAATAAATTGACTATACGTCTCATATAGTACACTTTACGGTCTGACCTACTTCGTGTTCGACCTTAGTTCTAACGACCCTCTTCACACTTATTGGAGTCTATGTGTCCACTGTGGTGGGAATAACGTCTTTCACTTCTTCTTGATTTCTCGAAGAACTACTTTCACTTTCTCCTCCCACTTTTTCGATCGAATTTTGAGTTGTAAGCTTTTTGTTTCTAGTATCGTAGACCAGGGTAGTGAAATATCGTCAATTCACCCCTTTGTCATCTTTTGTCACTGTCTGAAATAAAAACCCCCCCGAGGTTTTAGTGACGTCGGTACCATTGACGTCGGTACTGTAATTTTCTACGAATGAGGAACCTTCTTTTCGATACTAGTCGGATTTGTCGTACAATTTTTCGTCTCTGTAATGACACGACTGTTTCCAGGTAGATCAGTTTCGATACCAAAAAGGTCATCAGTACATATCTACACTCTCAACCTGACACTTCTTTCGACTCGCGGTTCTTAACTACGAAAACTTGACACCACAACCTCTTCTGAGAACTCTCAGGGAACCTGACGTTCCTCTAGGTTGGTCAAGTAGGATTTCCTTTATTCATAACTTATAAGTAACCTTCCTTACTACAACTTCGACTTTGAGGGTTATGAAACCGGTAGACTACGCCTCTTGACTGAGTAAACTTTTCTGGAACTAAGACCCTTTCTAACTTCCGTCCTCCTCTTCCCCTACTGTCTCCTACTCTACCAACCTACCGTAGTGACTGAGCTACCTGTACTCAAACTCGTTTGATACTCTCAGCCACTACCTGTCCCTTCACACAGTACGACGACAGGTACCCCAGCGTTTTTCAGCCTGTGTTGACTCGCTGACTTCACTATGACTATGATACATACGATTAGTCGAATTAGATTTCCTTTCAATTGAAAGAATGGAGAAGGGGTGTCCTCCCTCCAACTGTTGAGTCTCGTTTCAAGGGTGGGTGAAATCCGAGGAGGGAAGAATCTTTTGGTCCTCCGTCCACCGTGACAGAGGGGACTTCAAAAGTTTTCCGACCGGGGTCCAGGAACTCTTTTCTGTAACGACCCAACGTTTTGACAGTTTTCTGAAACAAAAGAATAAAATTAAAAAAAAAATTTAAATGAACCGACGAGGTCCAGAATCCACACCGAGGGTCCTTAGAAACTAGAAGTAACGTGTACGTCCTAGAAAATCTACGTCTTACACCCTAGATCAAGAGACTAATCCCTAGTTTGGGTCCGGGGGACGTAACCCTCGAATTTCAGAATCGGTAACCTGGTAGTCCCTTCAGGGACCATTCTCCGAAAGTTTTTCTAAAATTTTGTAGAGTTTCCCCACCTCTTTCTTGAATGACCACTGTTCAAAAGATTTCACGTACGAGATTTTTTTCCTCCTCCCCAAGTAACCTATCCGACAGACCTAAGTCATTCCCGACCCCCGTCCCCTCCGGACCGATTCCACATCGATTCGACTCCGTTCATACTTCGGGAGACCCAGTACCTGTGTTACGAGTTTTGGTGTGGAAGGTGTTACGTTTGGAGTAGGATCTTAAAAATCTAGAAAAAGCTTTCATTGAACTTCTCGTTACTAGTTAAATTAGGTACCAAAAATAACTTTTTTTTTTTGTTTGGATCTTTTGGAGGATTATTACTAGAAGGGTTCCATAAGTTTATTAAGAAAAATACTGATAGGATGTCTTATCGTCCTGACGTTTGAGTAAAAAGTCCCATTCACAATCTCTTTTTAATATCTAAACTTATGTTACATTGATTGACTTTTTTTAAGACTCAGTAAACGTATCTCTTCCTTATTCGAAATGTTTTTTTCAGATAAAATCAATTTATTTTCGAAAAACTCTTTTTTTCGATAGCACCCTACCGTACCCCTAAAAATAGGTTTCGTCAATCACACCAATACATATGGACTCAGTAGAAACGAAACCTTTAGACTGGACACACACACACTGAGGTAAATCACGACTCTTTAAGCACACCGTCGTGACCCACATACAGTCCCAACGTCCTAAACCAGGGGTCGGTAAAATACATACACTGTAGAAACTTCAGGAAAGAGTACTACCCATGAAATATTTACGTTTCGACACAATATTGACCAGGTGTTAACAGGATTTAGGACTATACGAGAAGTCAACAGGTTTTTTACCTCCTTTTACTTTCCCTCCAAGTCGACAATGAAAAAATTTTATGTTTTGTTTTGTTTTCATATAAAACTTCTAGATGAACAGAAATAACTTGTTAAGTACTTATCCTCTGGGAGGATAGATCGTACCTCTCCCGTAGAGGTCTCCCAATTTCTTTCCCTTTCCAAAGATTTCCGTTCTGTTCCTCCATTATTCGTTTTGTCTCACACAGTCCGAATCCATTGGGTGTCCCTTCCTTCCCCAGATACACCGCCTATGAGGTAAATGGAAACCCCCCACCTTTCTCGGAAACACTGTCCACTGAAGTAACAAGGACTCACTGTCCGATTCTGAGGTAAAAACCTTCGACTCCGAAGTCAATCTATTCAATATATAATTCGGGGTCAAACCACCTGAGTGAATACACTGAGGTAGAACCCGAACACCAAAAGAAAGAAAAAACGTTTAAATAAATAAACAAATACCGACACGACCCAGAAGCAGTGACGCGCACTCGAAAGAGATCAACACCGGTCACCCCCGATGAGAAACAACGTTACGTACCCACACAGGAACGCCACCAAGGAGAACAACACCTCACACCTGAGACCTCGTGTCCCCGAAGTTATAAACGTCGGGTACCCAAGTCAACACCACGTGCCCAAATCAACGGGGCTCCGTACACCCTAGAAGGACCTGGTCCCTAGAATCGGAATAAGAGACATAACCGTCCACCTAAGGATAGGTGACATGGTAGTCTCTTCAGATCCGAACACCACAAGAAAAATTGTCAAAACTGAAAACTTAAGTTCGGTAGAGGAGGGGACGGGAAAGGAGAAGGAGAGAAGGAGAGACACACAGAGAGAGTGTGTGAGTGAGACGTAGACATGTTTCTATGAATGAACGAGTGGGGTACCCTTTTACGGTCCCTGTTGGTCTAACCCCTAAACCTGTTGCGAAACGTAACTGTCTGATGAAGAGGTCTATAAATAAACAGTAGAGACGGATTGCATTAGTCAATTTTGAACGAAACTAAGACGTACTACTCTCGGGAAACGGTAGTTTACTTTTGATTCGTGAACAAAAGACTCACTACCAAAGATAAAATCGACAACGAACCTCACTTCTATGAATCTCCTCCCTTCCATAAATGACTCCACCACGAACACCCCTTAGCTCTAACACCCCTGCCTACCCACTGACTGACCAAAAGAAAAGGAAAAGAAACTCCGAAGAAACAGGGAGAAACGAAGGTAGTTATACACCTCGTAAGACAAAAGGCAAACAAAACAAACAAAGTCATTAAACTCCTGAATGAGAACATCTCTATAGACGTTTCTACTTTACTGTCCTTAAGATTCGGTGGTTGTAAAAAAATTTCGTTTATCACATCTACGGTGTAGATTTATGTGTCAACGACCCTGGTACCCCCTTCGACTCCCAGTGATCGTCTATACTTGTTCGAGTCCAAGCGTCCCCTCCTCCCTCCCCTCCCTATCAATCCCTACCTGTGCATGTGTGACGAGATAAATGTTACCTATGGGTCGTTCCTTGATGACATACCGTGTCCCTCTAACGTATAACACATTGTGGGATTTGCCTTTTCCTTTAACTTTTTCTTAGTGAAGTCAAGTCAAGTCAGTGAGTCAGCACAGACTGAGAAACGCTGGGGTACTTAGTGTCGTGCGGTCCGGAGGGACAGGTAGTGGTTGAGGGTCTCAAGTGAGTTTGAGTACAGGTAGATCAGCCACTACGGTAGGTCGGTAGAGTAGGAGACAGCAGGGGAAGAGGAGGACGGGGGTTAGGGAGGGTCGTAGTCTCAGAAAAGGTTACTCAGTTGAGAAGTGTATTCCACCGGTTTCATAACCTCGAAGTCGAAGTCGTAGTCAGGAAGGTTTCTTGTGGGTCCTGACTAGAGCATATCCTCCCTGACCAACCTAGAGGAACGTCAGGTTCCCTGAGAGTTCTCAGAAGAGATTGTGGTGTCAAGTTTTCGTAGTTAAGAAGTGGTGAGTCGAAAGAAGTGTCAGGTTGAGAGTGTAGGCATATACTGGTGACCTTTTTGGTATCGGAACTGATCTGACTGGAAACAACCGTTTCATTATAGAGACAAAAACTAATACGATAGATCCAACCAGTATTGAAAAGAAGGTTCCTCATTCGCAGAAAATTAAAGTACCGACGTCAGTGGTAGATGTCACTAAAACCTCGGGGTTTTTTTATTTCAGACTGTGACAAAGGTGACAAAGGGGTAGATAAAGGGTACTTCACTACCCTGGTCTACGGTACTAGAAACAAAAGACTTACAACTCGAACTTCAGTTGAAAAAGTGAGTGGAGAAAGTGAAAGTAATTCTCCGAAAAATCAAGGAGAAGTGAAAGACGGTATTCCCACCACAGTAGACGTATACACTCCACTAACTATAAAGACTCCGAAAAATCAAGGAGAAGTGAAAGACGGTATTCCCACCACAGTAGACGTATACACTCCACTAACTATAAAGAGGGTCGTTAGAACTAAGGTTGAACACGAAGAAGGTCGGGTCGTAAAGAGTACTACATGAGACGTATATTCAATTTATTCGTCCCACTGTCATATGTCGGAACTGTATGAGGAAAAGGATAAACCTTGGTCAGACAACAAGGTACACGTCAAGATTGACAACGAAGGACTGGACGTAAGTCCAAAGAGTTCTCCGTCCAGTCCACCAGACCATAAGGGTAGAGAAAGAAAACGAAAAAAGGTATTAGAGAATCCACAATTACCTTGAGATTACATTTAAAGAAATTGTCCGTTTTGGAAAACAAAAGTGAAATTCCATGTTCGGGTCTTCTACGATTCTTTTATGCTAACTACGTCGAAAAAAAAAATATTTCGTTTATGAAATTTGTTCAACAGTTTTTATTGTATAAGACTATGACTGTACAGGTCTAAAACAAAAGAAACGTACAAAAGTAAATTTATACGTTACTAGTTAGGGTACTTGACAAGTCATTTCAGGTCTTTCTCTGTACTTTTCGTAGTCCAAACGTAGGTTCTAAGACTATCTTAACTCCAAGATGTCCTCTTACTTATTTGGATTTTGAATTTTTATTCACACGTACCACCTGTCAAGTTAAGTTCCATGACTTGACTTGTCTTTCGTCTTTCCTACGTGGAGGTCCTCCCGGGGGCAACGGGGAGGGTGTCCTGACCTGTTGGAGCCCCTCCCTCTCCACCCGTCACCCTTCCCTCTACCCGTCTCATCTATTATGAGACTCTTAGTATGATCAAAATCGTGTTCAAGTAACGGAGAAGACATTGTCTCTGTCTAGAATCCCCTCTTTCCCAAATTTTTTTTAAAAAAAATTTTATAACAAGATAATTGAATCTACTCTTGGATTCCGAGCCTTCAGATAACCGAATGGACGAGAACTAACTCATAAAAATTCAAAGTCCCTGTTTGTGGAGGTTTCACTGGTACCAATACAAAGAGATCGAAGGATCGAAGGTCCTTCTTGTGTAATCACCAATAAGTCGTTATTCTTTGACTTGGTTAACCTTTCTTTCGACAGTCCGGGCCCCCATTTGTTCTCTACCTACCACCTACGCTACCCAGGACTGTCGCACACTCGTCCGAAGGAACGACAGTGAGACGGGAGTAGGTAGTGTGAAGATGGTCCTCGCCCTCTACGGTAAACCTACATGAATTTAAGGGTTTTTCGACTATTTTACTTAGGTCAATTTTTTCCGAATCCAGTACGTAATTAGGACCAGGGGACCCGAAGTTTGACCTAATTGGGGTACCTCTTTATCTTCGGTGTCTCAGACATAAGTGACTTGGGAAGTCAGTCAGTCAGTCAAGTCAGTGAGTCAGCTCAGGCTGAGAAACACTGGGGTACTTAGCGTCGTGCGGTCCGGAGGGACAGGTAGTGGTTGAGGGTCTCAAGTGAGTCTGAGTACAGGTAGCTCAGCCACTACGGTGGGTCGGTAGAGTAGGAGACAACAGGGGAAGAGGAGGACGGGGGTCAGGGAGGGTCGTAGTCCCAGAAAAGATTACTCCGTTCAGAAGTGTAGTCCACCAGTTTCATAACCTCGAAGTCGGAGTCGGAGTCAGGAAGGTCACTTGTGGGTCCTGACTAGAGGAAATCCTACCTGACCAACCTGGAGGAACGTCAGGTTCCCTGAGAGTTTTCAGAAGAGGTTATGGTGTAGTTAAGAAGTCACGAGTCGAAAGAAGTGTCACTTGGGTTCAAGTCAAGTCAAGTCAATGAGGTAACACAGCTGAGAAACGTTGGGGTACTTAGTGTCGTGCGTACACGGTAAAAAACACCTTAAGTCTACAATCATGAAGACAAGAGTCCAATGTTTATATTTTGTACAACACTCAAAAGAACGACGGATCCATAATGGGTCTTCAAAGAGGGTGTCTAGTCTAAAGGAGTGGTCAGAGGTCGCAGAGACATTAAATCTGGTTGTAGTCTAGTGACCGGAATATAACAAAGAACTCAAATTTGTCTATTCTGAGAAATATTCTTGACCTTCGAGAGAGTTAAACGAGGTCATAGTGACTGTATATATGTGATGGTACACATTTTATCGATAACCCTTCGACGACATATTGTGTCCCTAGAGTCGACCCACGAGGCACTACTGGATCTTCCCCCACCCCTCACCCTCCCTCCGAGTTCTCCCTCGACTATATACAAATGTATCTCAACTCAGTGCAACAACATGTTGTTGCAATCAAGGACACAATCGTCCTTGATTCTGTTGTAACATTTCGTTAATAGGAAGTTTATTTTTATTCAATTTTCTTTTTTCTTAGCCTTTCATACACTGAAAACTTTGGAACTTAAACGGATCAAAGTCTTATGGACATCTACCAACTAAGGGACAACGTAAATCACAACACTCTGTAACCACTTTTTTTATGATCTCTGTTTAGTCGGTTTCGGGCACCCCTTCTTCGAATAGAGAACCAGGTTCCAAAACAAATTAAATATTTCACACACCCACTCCCCGTCATTCCCTTGTTTTATACAGTAGGGGTTTACAGAGAAATTGTTCGTCTAATAAACTTCTACTGTCGTTAGTTAATTTTCTGCGAATGAGGAACCTTCTTTTCAATACTGGTTGGATCTATCATATAAGTTTTCGTCTCTATAATGAAACGACTGATTCCAGGCAGATCAGTTCCGATACCAAAAAGGACACCGGTACATACCTACACTCTCAACCTGACACTTCTGCCGACTCGCGGTTTCTTAACTACGAAAACTTGACACCACAACCTCTTCTGAGAACTCTCAGGGAACCTGACGTTCCTCTAGGTTGGTCAGGTAAGACTTCCTCTAGTCGGATCCCTAAAGAAACCTTCCTTACTACGATTTCGACTTTGAGGTCATGAAACCGGTGGAGTACGTTTCTCAACTGAGTAACCTTTTCTGAGACTACGACCCTCCCTAACCCCCGTCCTCCTCTTCCCCTGCTGTCTCCTACTCTACCGACCTACCGTAGTGACTGAGCTACCTGCACTCAGACTCACTTGAGGCCCTCAACCACTACCTGTCCCTCCGGACCGCACGACGCTAAGTACCCCAGTGTTTCTCAGTCTGTGTTGACTCACTGACTTGACTTGACTTGATGGAATGATACTTTTGAATCTCCCAAACAAGGGTCTTTCGATAGTGGTCTCTATAATCGTTTCTTTTACCCGACTTACACCACTCCCCTTGTTCGGATCTCTAGTCTCAGGAGAGACACAGGGTTCCAGAGACGGTCAGGGTCGTTTGAAACAAAAGGTTTGTAAATGAAAAGGTAGAAGTACACTTAATGGAAGACAATATTCGACTAGAGGTATGGAAAGGGTTGTACCCATAACTGGTTTTTTTTAAAATTTTCACGTTGGATTTGTAACTCTCAATACAAAATAAGTCATTTATTTTGACTCCTGAATTCGTGTTCTGTGTCGTAGAATCGAGACTACCTGACGTGACTTCTTCGTTCTCTCCTCAAAGAAGTTGTTTCTGGTCCATCAATCTTGTAGATCTCTAAGTCACGTCAATCCAAGTCAAGTTAGACAGTCAGTACAGACTGAAAAACGTTGGGGTACTTAGTGTCATACGGTCCGGAGGGACAGGTAGTGGTTGAGGGTCTCAGGTGGGTTTGGGTACAGGTAACTCAAGTACTATGGTAGGTTGGTGGGGTAGGAGACAGTAGGGGAAGAGGAGGACGGGAGTTAGAAAGGGTCGTAGTCCCAGAAAAGGTTACTCAGTCCAGAAACGTAGTCCATCGGTTTCATAACCTCAAAGTCAAAGTTGCAGTCAGGAAGGTCATTTGTGGGTCCTGACTAGAGGAAATCCTACCTAACCAACCTAGAGGAACGTCAGGTTCCCTGAGAGTTCTGAGAAGAGGTCATCGTTTTCTTTTGGGTCGTAGAGTTCCTTAAATCGTGAAAAGATAAATACCCCTCTACACTTAGACCCGAATGACTCTAGTAAGGAAACTATTCGTAGAGTCGATATACCCCGGTCATAGGATACAAAAGAGTAGAACCCAGGGAAAGTAGTAGACCCCACCGATGTCACCGACTCGCGACCTACTACCCGTAGGACAAAGATTGGACTCAAGGGAGTCCCGAGTGGCAGTCCGGACCTCCGACTAGGTCCTCTTCATTTTGTGTCGGTCCTACTTTTGTCATATTTTACTTTCTCTCTAATCGAGGATTAACATTATCTGAGACGGACTTTGCGTCCTCTGGACCTAAACTAGGGACCCAACCCTTCTAGGGGACCTCCACCCGTACCGATGGGTGAGGTGATAAGAACCGACCTCTTAAGGTCCCTGTCTCCTCGGACCACCCGACGTCAGGTACCCCAACGTTTCTCAGTCTGTCCCGACTTACAGATTGTGTGTGTGTATTACCGAGATTCTAACTCACAGTTTCTAACCCAGGTTGAGATATATTTCCTCTCTCTCTTTGTCTCCTAGTATTTACTTAAAACTCAACTCCCAATTGTAGTAGTCTCGACTCTTGTCATAAAGATGAAAAAGGAGGGAGGGAAAGAAGACAAAAAGAAAGAAAAAGTAGGAATAGCAGAGAGAGAGAAAAGAAAAGGATATTTCGTAATTCTTTTAGTTTATTTTGGAAGTTGGAACTCCAACAAGACTCGTTTGAAACGTAACCAAGACGCAAGAAAAAGAGTCGGTCAGGAACCGATATTACCCGTTCTCAAAATAGAGTAGTATTAACATATGTCTATGTTAAGTCCAGATCGAAAAGGGTAAATATACATTGACAAAGGGTTACACGATTTGAAATAATATTGAAAGCTACGGGAATTATTAGAAAACATTCATTCGTCGTTTTACGAGTTTTTAAACCACGACTTACGAGTCAAAGACACGTGATCCTGAGTTTAGAGTCTCTGTCTCAAAACCCACTTCATCTTTACTTATCGAAATAACGAAACGGTCCGTTTCCCCCTGTACCACCCGAGCACGGTACCTTTTGTCACACAGGGTTGGACCCTCCCAGACCACTCCTCGAAATGTCGCTACCTAGGTCCCATCCCAACTACTATTCCTAACCCCACACACGTCCCGGACACAAGGAAATTACACCGGGGTCCATCAGAGGACAACTTGAAGACACCAAGGAAATTAGACCGGAGTTCACCAGAGGACTTGAGGAGACTTCTTACGAAGTAGTTTCATCAATCGTAGAAGGTAAACAACCTCCCAAATCAAAACGTCTTCTCGAGTCTCTACAACAAAATACATATACGGAACTGGACGTTTGTTCTTTGTCCTCTGTCTCTTTCCTGAGAAGGATCAGTGTCACCTAACCACAACGAACAGACCAAGAGACCGACATTTATTACGACATCACTTGTAGAAGTACAGTAAAAGTAACCGTACAAAAAAAAAAAAAAAATTAAAGGATCTTTATCAAGGACAAAACAAAAAAAAAAAAGGAACATACACTTAATCAGAATTTAAGATTCCAAGAACACACCATACAAACCTTATCCTCGGTGGGTCCGAAGCTCCTTGATATAAACTTGTAAATTACAAAAGATTGTTTTCTAATTACTTGTTTTCCCCATTTAACACTTTAGTTTAATTATAAGAACCGTTCTTTTGAACTTTTCATTTTTAAATAGACGAGAAACCGGAGGAGAGGGGGGCGTAAAGGAAAACCGAGTCTGACATTTCGTAGACGGATGTTACGTGCTCTGGGCCCAAACTAGGGACCCAGCCCTTCAAGAGGACCTCTTCCTTTACCGTTGGGTGAGGTCATAAGAACGGACCTTTTAGGGTACCTGCCTACTTAGGCTATCCGATGTCAGGTACTCCAACGTTTCTCGACCTGTGCTGACTCGCTGAAGCGAAGTGAAGTGAAGTGAAGGGGGCGGCGGGGTATCACGTGACACATAAACGTAATCTGTAGGTGGCTCGGAGAGGGTAACCGTCCTTATGGACGAGTTGGTATCTCTCGTTGCAAGAGAATCGTAGTTTAAGTGTCAAGGAATTGACTATTGTAAGGAAGAACTAGAAAATTCCCCGGTGCTACTACGAATCTATACCTAACACATTTGACAATCACTATACAGTAAATTACATGTCGGGAGACAGAGTTCTTTTAAATGTACTGACACGGAACTGAAGATGACCCGTCTTGTCAAGACCCTCGAAAGGTTCTACGAGAACGGTCGAATATTAGGAGTCTAAACCGAGTCCATTTTAAAAGGTAAAAAAAGAATCTAGTCGACAAATTAAAGAGTCTTTGTTACCCTTCTATGTTCTCAGACCCGAACAACTTTAATAAGGAAACTATAGGAGGAATTAATACATCCCTGTCACAGGACAAAAAGAAGTGGAACTTAGGGAGAGTCTCACATGGTACCACTCCCACCCCACCCCAACAACAACTGGGACTACCGAAATACCGGTGTCGTAGGAAACAAATGACTTTACCATCGACACTAACAGGTGTTCAGTGTAAGTGATGATAATTGTCTCCTAAGAATGAGTCTTACTGTAACGAACGGTTTAAACGTAGGAAGGTTTGACCGAAAGAACCACCGTGTTATCATTTTCTAGTGGACGATTACGTCTCTATACCCCAGTTAGGTACTCAGTCCTTCTGGGGGACCTCTTCCGGCACCGTTGGGTGAGGATATAAGAACGGACCTTTCAGGGAACCTGTTTCCTCGAACTGCCCGATAGACCCCAGTGTTTCTCAACCCGTGCTGAATCGTTGACTCGCACTGCCAGTCAGTTTTTCAACACTTGTCAAAGCGACGAGAAACCACTTCAAAGTAAACAGACTCTCCACTCTGAAACACCTTGGGACTGTAGAGAAAAACTAGAAAAGTTTACGAGAAAGGGTCGATTCTCAAACAGTTTATGCAATGGTTCCTAGTAGTTAGAACTCTAAAGGAAGGGTGAGGGAAATGAAGTCAGGACTTCTTTTGGAGAAACGAAAAGATTCACACACAAAGATTTGAAAGTCAAACCTACAAGTCTTAATCCTGTACTTAAACAAGTATCCATCGTACAAAGATTTCGGTACAGACCGACGCAGATAACCAAACCTCCAAACACTCTACTCATGGAACTTTAGGAAAGACGAAGAAAACTACCAGACTACTTCGGAAATGAGAATTCCAACCTGAAACGACGAAAGACGACAAAGAGTACTCTACCAGGACCCACTCTACAGACCTACCACGTCCTGAAAACACGTCTGGAAAATTGGAAAGAATCGGTGAAGGGACCACCGAGTCTACCATTTCACAGACAGATGTTACACTCTCTGGACCCAAGCTAGGGACCCAACCCTTCTAAGGAACCTCTTCCTTTACCGTTGGGTGAGGTCATGAGAACGGAACTTTTAGGGTACCCGTGTCCTCGAACCACGTCCGATGATAGGTACCCCAGTGTTCCTCAGCCCGTGCTGACTCGTTGAAGTGAAAGTGAAATTGGAAAGTGGAGAGAGATCCTCGTTCGTATGTCCTCGGGACTTCCTTCTCGACGAAGAATGTAGTGTAGGGAACCAACTCAAACCGAAAAGGTTGTGGAGGAGACCACCGAAACCCGTTCAACTACTTGTAGAGACTCGGGGTCACAAAATTAGACATTTTAACCACAGTACTAGTATTCATATCACGATATGGAGTATTTCAGTAACCTTTTCTTATTCGGACCCCACCTGAGTGATCACCGAACTATACCGTACCTTTTCTTTCCTTTTCAGTAGTCAGCACAGGTTGAGAAACACTGGGGTACCTGACATGTCAGGTACCTTAAGAGGTCCGGTCTTATGACCTCACCCATCGGAAAGGGAAGAGGTCCCCTAAAAGCGTTGGGTTCCTAACTTGGGTCCAGAGGGTGTAACGTCCGTCTAAGAAATCGTCGACTAGGTGTACAGTGCACGAAAACCATTTATAGTCCATTTATAGTCGAGAATAGTCCTTGATGAGACTATTGATCTTGTCATCTAAGTCAAGTCAAGTCAGCGAGTCAACACAGACTGAGAAACGGTGGGGTACTTAGTGTCGTGCGGTCCGGAGGGACAGGTAGTGGTTGAGGGTCTCAAGTGAGTCTGAGCGCAGGTAGCTCAGCCACTACGGTAGGTCGGTAGAGTAGGAGACAGCAGGGGAAGAGGACGGGGGTTAGGGAGGGTCGTAGTCTCAGAAAAGGTTACTCAGTTGAGAAGCGTACTCCACCGGTTTCATGACCTCAAAGTCGAAGTCGTAGTAAGGAAGGTTTCTTTAGGGTCCCGACTAGAGGAAGTCTTACCTGACCAACCTAGAGGAACGTCAGGTTCCCTGAGAGTTCTCAGAAGAGGTTGTGGTGTCAAGTTTTCGTAGTTAAGAAGTCGCGAGTCGAAAGAAGTGTCAGGTTGAGAGTGTAGGTATGTACTGGTGTCCTTTTTTGTATCTGAACTGATCTGCCTCGAAACAACCGTTTCATTACAGAGACGAAAACTTATACGATAGATCCAACCAGTATTGAAAAGAAGGTTCCTCATTCGCAGAAAATTAAAGTACCGACGTCAGTGGTAGACGTCACTAAAACCTCGGGGGTTTTTATTTCAGACTGTGACAAAGGTGAGAAAGGAGTAGATAAAGGGTACTTCACTACCCTGGTCTACGGTACTAGAAGCAAAAGACTTACAACGTGGAATTCGGTTGAAAAAGTGAGAGGCGAAAGTGAAAGTAGTTCTCCGAAAAATCAAGAAGAAGTGAAAGACGGTATTCCCACCACAATAGACGTATAGACTCCAATAACTATAAAGAGGGTCGTTAGAACTAAGGTCGAACGCGAAGAAGGTCGGGTCGTAAAGAGTACTACATGAGACGGATCTTCAATTTATTCGTCCTTTAATCCACCGTCAATAACCTAGTCCGATTGAGAGAACAGAGATAAACGAAAGGAAGTCACAAGGTTTGAGATGAAGAATCTTTACAAGGTCCTCTGGAGTAAAGAGATACTGTACCCTTTGTAAGTCTAACAAAAACAAAGAAGGTTCCACTAGGGACACGTTTCTTACTTGTCGGGATAGTCAAGAACAAAAGGACCAAAGGGGCAGACTAAGAGCCTACAGAAAACCTGGAAACGTCACACCAAAGGAGAAAAGAAAGGAGGTACCACTGACGGGACTTGAGGTTTGTATTTGGTAACTCAACGTGTCAAAGGTAGACAGACAAAAAGAGGTTGTGTGTGTACGGTGTATATTTAATACAAGGTTTGATCTCGTGAAAAGTTAACCTTTGTCTGTCGTGGGTAATAACATAGTTCTGTTGTCCTCATTTGGGTTCGAGGGTCCGGTTGACCCTGTAGACCTTTTAGTGTACAGCTGAAGTGTGCGTTTATACAAAACACATAAACCACACATAGGTTTTATACGGTGAAAGTTTTTTGATAAATTGGTCGATGGGTCCTCTGTACGTAATTGAAGGACGATGCACGTTTTGAGAAAAAGTAACGACAGATAGATCTGGGTTTCTATTTAGTCTTTGTTTAAAACAAAAAGTTCTTATGTAACGTTTTTTTTTTTTTTTTTCCTTATGTAACGTGAAAATTTTTGAACTTAATGTCAACCGAATGTTATAATCAAAGTCCACTTCTCGCATCACTAAGTCACAAAAATATCTACTATGAGGTCATTTTCAATAATGTTTTGTTACCAAATTAAGGGACACCACATGTTATATAAGAAGAACGAATAGATAAAATCTGGATCGTCAAACATGGAGAATTTGGGTATGGCGTTACACGGAGAAGGGAAACTTATGTAACGTGAAAATGGTTTATTTACCAATTGAAGTATGTAGGTTGATATACACGGGTATAAAAATATGTTTCACATACGATTTGTGTTCGGTGTGATATGGTAGACCAACGAGAGGACCTTGGGTCGTCAGACGGAGAAGAGAGACCAGTGTGACTCCCTGTTATATACCAGTGTACAAACACAAGTCTCAGTATTTATGACTGGAACAACCCCTCTAAAAGTTCCTACTGAAACTAACATGTCAAAAAAAGAAAGAATACTTAAGCAACCTCCTAGATTAAGGATTCATTTTATGTTGTCGTGTTTATTTCAGTATCCTTTGTATTCTGTACTCGAAATCATTGAGATCCCTTCTTCCACCGTCTGTCCATAGTACCTTCTCCGTCTCTATTTAATTCCCTTAATTCCTATTACAGAAGGTCCATCCTCCTCCCCCACCCTGTTCTGTGTACTTGACTCAAAACTACCTAAGTAAGTAGTCCTCGAACGGGTCTTATTGAAACATAGTACGCGACGAGATCCACCCTCCCGATGTTACCACTCGTCTGCACCTGTCGTAAGATTAAGATTTAGTAAGATTTAGTGGTAATATTAAGACCATGGACGGTGGTTTCTCGGAATGGACTATGAGACTCTTCCAACCTCCCTCACATTTCTCTTGGAGGGGTCCCGGTCTCTACTAGATCCGTTATAGACTTTTTATTCTTCGTATAGATCCCCTCTCTCCTCCTTTCTTATACGGTCTACTACCTGAGCCTTACACGTTTCGGTGACCCCACCTCGTCTCCTAACATCCACCCGAAGTCGAACTGATCTCGTCTTCCTCCGAACCTCCCTTTCTGTCTTTTGTACACAGACACACTCTCTCGCTCTCTCTTTCTCTTTCTCTTTAACTATTCTTGTCTTTACATCATTCTCGTTCTGGGGAACACCAGAAGATAGGAACCATTCCTTAAGACTGAAAAAAGAATTCCGCTATCCTTCATTCACTTCTTTCAAGTGATCTTCTACTTTCTACCCTCCACTCTACACTAGTGTGGGTTACACGAGTAAAACGTACGAGGAATTCACTGTGTGTGTTTAGGGAAAGACGTTAATGCAACAAGTAAATGAATAGATGAACGGGTAACATACAAAGGGTTAATCTGTCATTCAAGGTGTTTCGACCCTGGTCCAGGAAGAACATTTGACGACTTAGAGGTCACGGTCCGTGTCAAGGTCCGTGTCTCATCCACGAATTATATATAAAGAACTTACATCCCTTTCACATACTCACTGACCGGTTCCGACAGTCGGATTGTTGGTGACACAGACACTATGTCGGTTGAGGTGGATGACCATTCTATAGGTCACTGTAGGTCCCCAGGGATGAGTTGTCTGTGATAGGTAGGTGGGAAGGACGGAGGACGTCATAGTGAAACGGGAAAAAGACCTGGACAGGAAGTTTATAAGTCCCTTTACACTTCGTAGTATACTTATCGTCGTCGGTTAAGAAAGGACTAGTCTCAAAAAGACTTTGAAGACCTTCAACTATAAGATTTGAGTAAACCTCCTTGTGTCCGTCAGGTAATGTGTCCGATAGTCTTTTATCCAAACCTCTTGTGACGTAGGATGTAGAGACAGGGTCTCGTAGAGTTTCGGGACCTGGTCATCTCGGAGACTCTTCCGTGTGTCCTCTTTGGACACATCGAAGTAAATCGAGGTACAAAGAACTTTAATTAGCTGACACCTCGAAAAAACAAAAGTCGGCTTATGACTAATTTTAAGGTAATCTTCGATCACAAGGTTCCTTTCTGTTAACCCTTTGTTGACATTCAACTATTCAAATATTATCGGTGCCTGGCGAATGTCGATGTCACTTAATATAGGAAAAGTTGTGCTTCTTGTCACGAGGTTCAATTTAGCAAATTTCAATCTGTCAATAAATACATTAAACGTTATTGTCGTTAGAAGAAATTTGTAGGGTTTAACTCTGAAGTGTATGGGGGAGACTCATCCACAACAAATTAGCGTTGGAGTGTTCACCTCCCCCATTCTTCAAGAACACCCACATGTCATTGATTAATACAACATTCATTATTTAGGACAGAAATTTATTACGTGGATGACACGTCCCGAAAGAAACTTTATCGAGTACAAACTGATCACAAAGATTTCACACCGCCTCGGATAGGTATGAGATTGACAACCTCTGTACCATTAACAAAACGTCCAGACACCCGACTTCGTCAACGCTTTTGACATTCTATTGTCGTCATACTTTGTCTCCTCCACGAATAACAACCCCTCTGGTCTGAGTACGTTCGTAAGACTAGGACCTCTATCTTAACCGAAGAGGCTAAAACAAAAATGGGAAGTTATCGAGGAGACGCATGACTGTGCTGTTTTCGTTTGGAAACCTCACACCCAAGGATCCCACCTCTTGTCATTAAAGATTTTTCATTTTTGGCCAAGTTTCTTATTACAGTGAACTAACCCCTTTTAATACGAAGACATAGAAAGAGAACTTTGAAATTTATTGTGACCCATGGCCACGGTCTTGACCTACTAGAACTTTTTGTACCGAGTCATTTTAGATCTTTTATATTTCTGGAGGAGTGTTCAGTACCTTTTAACTACCTATGGGTTTTCTATTTACCCGTTAAGGTTTTTCCTATAACCTCATCAAGCACTACTTTAACACGTGGAGCCTAACCCTGAACTTGGGTGGAAGAAGGTTGACTCTAGGGGGTGGACCAAAGTCGTAAATCACGTCGAGTCCAAGAACTACAGAAAAGTGTCTTAAGTCACTGTCACTATCCATTCTTCATCTAAATAAATCTCTTTGTATCAGGTGTACGTCTCACACCCGGTAAACTTCCGTTCTCATCGGACCTTTAGACTACATTAATCGACAATACCCGACCTATTAAAGTATCCGATTACTCACCCTTCTAATAAGGTTGATAGACCCCTTTTCCCTGTCTCTAACGGTCCTTAACCCAGTGGTGGGTGATAAACCAGAAACCACCAACTGGAACCTCAACAGCACCGTGGGTGCCCACACAGTAAATCGAACAACTATACAACAAACACACAATCAGTGAGTCAGAACAAACTGAGAAACACTGAGGTACCTGATATCGGACGGTCCGAGGAGACAGGTACCCTAAGAGGTTCGTACTTATGACGTCACCCAACGGTAAAGGAAGAAGTCCCCTAGAAGGACTGGGTCCCTAGATTGGTCGTAGAGAATACAGAAGACCCAACCGTCCACTCAAGAATAATGATCGTGGTGGACAACTACACAATGTCACTCGAATAAACAACAAGTTAGGGAATCAACACAGGCTGAGAAACGTCGGGGTACCTGACGTTGTGAGGTCCGAAGGGACAGGAAGTGGTAGAGGGTCTCGAAAGAGTTTGAGTACAGGTAGCTCAGACACTATGGTGGGTTTGTAGAGTAGGAGACAGCAGAGGAAGAGGTCGGAAGTCAGAAAGGGTCACAGTCCCAGAAAAGATTACTCAGTCGAGAAACGTAGTCCACCGGATTCATAACCTCAAAGTCGAAGTCGTAGTCAGGAAGGTTACTTATAAATCCTAACCAAAGGAAATCCTCTCTGACCGAACAAGAGGAACGGTAGGTTCCCTGAGAGTTCTCAGAAGAGGTTGTGGTGTCAAGTTTTCGTAGTTAAGTAACCGTGAGTCGTAAGAAACATCAGGTTGAGAGTGTAGGTATATACAGCTGACCTTTTTGGTATCGAAACTGAAATGTCTGGAAACAAAACCAACGACAATTTATTCTTTCTTTTGGGTTTAGGTTGACCAAATTCGTTCTTTCGTACGAAGGCCGAAATCCCTGTCGACCTAGGTCAATCAATTCACGATAGTAATCTAGAGAGAGAGAGAGGAGTAGAAGAAGAATGGAAGGAGAGTCGAGACTGAACAGACACACAATAAAAGTAAAAGGAGATAATGACTACTTGAAGGAAACGTAGTATATAGGACCTTTTTACGGATACGGTCGGAATTGAAAATAAGGGGTTGATCGGTTTCGGTCCGAATGAGGATGATCGACATTGTCGTAGGTTTCCTTCCGAGAAAACAGGTATCGGATCCAATCCAGTAAACAGGTATCGGATCGGTTCGTGGTTCTGTCACTCTTACCTAATAAGACTAACCGGTAGGGTACAGTGCACTAGAGAGGGTATTGATCGTCCGTCCCAAGGTACTAACTGTCGGGACGATCACGGTGTACCTATTCAGTACCACCACAACTCTATTTCGTCCGTGTAGAGGGGATGTTTTCATCTGTCACTGAGCATTATAAATGTTCTTGTAAATCATCTCCTCACGTCTCTTCTCCCTTTCGGGATAATTGACTACATACCTAGGAGAGGGTGGAGTCCCGTGACCCTCTAATTCCCAAAAAAAAAAAAAAAAAAGTATAAAACTCATCTACTTAGACCGTATCCTATATCCACCAGTCTTGTGGAAAAGTCGCAGACTGGAAACTTGGAAAAGGATCCATATGAAAGAGGGTTTAAGTAAGTGCCAGTCAACGGGTATACTAACAATTCTAAAACTTCCCGAGGAACCGTAAACGTATATCTCGTAGAGGACACAACGACCGTGTAGCTATCTGAAAGTCCAGTATCGATAAAAATTACATAAACATCCAAAGACCAGGACCGGAGGGACAACCCTTACTTCTAGACTCTCGTGTCGGACGGAGGGAACCACCGTAATGTGGAAGTCCCAGATCGTCTGAGAACAAGAGTTGTAAAGGTGGAAGTAACCTGAGTCACTCGCATCGATTTTGTTCTAGGGAGAGATACCGAGTCTCGTAGAGAAAGACTCTTGTCTGTTGGAAAGTCCCAAAATTCAGTGTCTTTCATGTTGGAAGAAGTGAAAGGGTTCTTCAGTTCTCCCACAACCCATCTCCTACCTTGCATCGTATCTGTGTATGTTACTTATCTATTTATTTTATTGTCGTGAGTCGTCCTCACCGGCACCCGTCAATGCGTGTTCGTAGGACCTGGGTCTGGTGGCCACAAGTGTCGAACGGAGACGGTTCGTCGACACAGGAATCCGTTCAAACGAACGGGTAGACCCGAAGTCTGAGAAACAACCATTTACCCTATTACTTGGATAGAGGGTAGCAACCTTCTACATTGTACGTGTAGAAAGTTTCTGAACCCTCGTACGGACCGTGGACGATCGTCCGGGAGTCGTAGTAGAATGAAATAATCCTGCGATTTCGGTCTCTGGTCCCCGGAGCAAGTACGCGTAGCAAACAACCCATGTCTGTGCCACGGTTCGTACGTCAATACCGACCACCCCTAGGTTATGACTTTTCTATCCGTTCCAGGGACAGAGCACTTTACACGTAAGATCAGTTCTCTCTTTTATTTGAACACTTCTGTAAACATCCCCTTGTTTTGAACCGTCGGGGTTTACGGAGAAACCGTGCACCTATAAAGTCCGACTTTTATTAGTTCTGACTTTTCTGTGTCCTTCTTTGAAGGTGAGGTAGGGGTGAATTGACGGATTTCCTTAAATCTATCTTCCCGACAAAGACCTTATCTCACTAGTGGTCTCTAGAAACACTTCTTATTCCAGAACCGTACTCCTCCCTCTCAACCCCAGGTGAGACGCGGGGTACCAGAGACTTGGTCTCTTGTCAACAAGTGGTTTGTAAACGAAAGGTAGAGGTACGCTTAACGGAAGGAAGGAAGACTCTAGGATTTGGTGGTCGGGGTCGTAGGAGAAAACAGAAATCGACTTCTACCATAAATTCCACTCCGGAAGTCGGTAGAGTCGTTGAATGAGTCAAAAGGACCCAGAGAGGGTCGATATATACCATATGTGGATTACTATGAAAACTCAAGACGTCCTTAAGTCCGGAGGTGAGTCTACCTCCTACCATCGAAGTCCGACTCGTGTTTCGACGACCTTATCTCGAAACAATGGAGTTGTGGTTGGCTAGTCTTCTTTCAGTGAGGGACGTCGGAAGTGGGGTTTAAAACGGACACTTTTGAGGGACTTTTAAGGACCCCTCAAGTCCTCAAAATTCGTCCTCGGTGAACAAGAGAAACACTACGGGACGTCACTTGGAAAGACACGAGGTCCGAGACTACAAACCCGAACAAACCGGAACGACACGTAGTCCGTGTACTAGAACACAAACCATTGTTTATCTTCTCCGACAATGACTAGAGTCCACCGGAGTCGGACGTCGAGGAATTTCGTCCAGAAACCAAGGGTCGGTCTCTGACTCCGGCCAGTACCGTCACTCTCGTGGTTTAGGCTCCTTGATCTGGTCACCAGTCACTGGTCCGGAACCGGGAAGTTCAAACGTCTTTTCTTAAGGGTGTTTCTGTACGCCATCACTTTATTCATTTCACAAATAATCCTCCTTTTGACATGTCATACACACCCGTCTGTGTGTCCACCCGAGGCTCTCAGGAACTCAGTGTGGGAACACCTTCAAATGTAGTGAAAACACCTCGTAAAGAAGACCAAACTAAACGGACGAAGAGACAGACATAAACTATTTGGAGACTTAGGAGGGCACGCACGCAGACGTAGAGAGTCGGTTCGACCTAAGATGGGGTCTCCGTATACCCGTAAATCGTAGTGAATCGTAGTGAGGAGAAACTGGAGATCCTTCGGAAAGACCTGTACGTATCAGCCCCTCCAGAGGACTGAAGCACATACTCTTTATACACCAGAGAATAGAAGATGGACCCGTCCCGGGAGGAGGGGAGTCAACAGGACGACAAAAGTAGAACCTGGTAGTTAGGTGTCTCCTGTTTGGGGTTGACAAATGCGACCCCGGGGTATTTAGAGGACGGAGTAACGTTACTCCGTTCCCACCGAGAGGGGTCCCCACAAATCCCTTCCCCCTTTGTCCACCGACCTACAACCCAGTTGGAGTTTCCCATCCAACGGTCTTAAACGGACACCCAACTAACACTCGATCTTTCTCCCTCACATCAGATTCTACTGGGGTTTCTAAACCGTCTGTCAAGAACATCCACCGAACCCCTGTTTTCATCTTTACTTATACGTATCTTATCTCTGTGTGACTACTGAACCTAACCCATTGAACCCCGATAAAATCCCAAGACATTACTTTATGTTGATTAAGACCTACAGAAAGATCTCCCCTCAAACCAAAAATACAGGATTTACAGGGAGAGGACAATCCCCTTTCGTGAGTTAACATTTTACTTTACAGGAAATTTTTTTTTTAGAACTATCACAAATTTAATTCTTCTTTTACTACTGACATTGAGTCAAACTTAGTTTCGTTCAGTAAATTACTAAAAGTAATTGTGATGACTACCTCTGGAAATGTGGTTTACAGTCTACTAGGAGTATAAATTTTGTGACTTTTGTCCTTAACCATTACCCTTGTAATTCTCTTAAATCAAGTCGTTTACCCTAATGTCACTATGGAAAGGAACGTTTTCAATTAACTCAAATTTAATTCCGTTAAACCGACTTCAATTTTTTTAGTTCGTCACCATCTCTCCAACGCTATTGGGTCCTGTCTACTTACGGATACTTACCTTTGTGAAACCCTGTAATCGATTTACACTCCTTTACCCGATTCACAAAAGTATAAATTAATTCATTATTCAGGAAGTAACCGTCTTTGTAAGGACGTGTATGTGACACAGAGCCACCTCAGGGGGTGATCTCCACTACACCCTCAGTGTCTCTTTACTTTGAACAGGGAATATCCCACGACACAAGTATTACTTAAAGAAACCCCTGTATCCATATAGACGAGAACACACACACACATAAAGTTTTAGAATTTAGGTATAACGGAATTTTTTTACTATGTTTACTTCATCATTTATTTGTTTGGTCTTTATCTGAGTGTCTGTATCTTTTGCTTAAATACCGAAGGTTTCCCCTTCCACCTCCCTCACATTTAACCCTCATACACTAATTGTCTATGTGTGATGGTATATATTTTATCTACTTGTTCGATGACATACTTCACTTCACTTCAGCGAGTCAGTACAGGTTGAGAAACACTGGTGTACCTGACATCGGATGGTCCGAGGAGGTAGGTACCCTAAAAGGTCCGTTCTCATGACCTCACCCAACGGTAAAGGAAGAGGTTTCGATGACATATCGTCTCCATTAATATGAGTTATCGAACATCATTGGACATCATTTCTTCGACTTTTTCTTATGTATATATATATAGAGTGGATATAAAGTTATTTTTATTTTTTTTTATTATTATCGTTTAAATGACTTATGTCTTTTTTTGGATACAACAGAATTTAATAATAACTTTGACGTGTTTAAAATTCCCAAACTTGTAATGACAAATCTATAAAAAGACAGAGTCAATAACTCAAATTGAACTCATGTCGTCAATGTTGTCTTTGATACTTTGTCCTCCCTTCGCCTGTCCCGTGTTGGAAATTTGTTTACTGTACCGGTGACAACAACAACAAGTGAGTGAGTTAACGTAGGACTGACAAACGCTGGGGTACTTGACGTCGTGCGGTCCGAAGGGACAGGAAGTGGTAGAGGGTCTCGAACGAGTCTGAGTATAGGTAGCTCAGTCACTACGGTAGGTTGGCGGAGCAGGAAACAGTAGGGGAAGAGGAGGACGGAAGGTAGAAAGGGTCGTAGTCCCAGAAAAGGTTACTCAATCGAGAAGCGTAGTCTACCGGTTTCATAACCTCGAAGTCGAAGACATAGTCAGGAAGGTCACTTATAAGTTCCAACTAAAGGTAATCCTAACTGACCAAACTAGAACCAAAGGTTCCCTGAGAGTTAGGTTTTCGCAGTCAAGAAGCCATGAGTCGGAAGAAACGTAGGTATAAAGGATGGACACAGGAAAACGCAACAAAAGAGATTAAATCTTTAGTGGTAGACGTCCGGAACAAAACCTGTCAAAAGGACGAAAGCGACACCAGGAGTATTGTTACCATGTTTCATCCAAAGGAAAGACGAAACAATGTTCGACCCTTCCTGTCCCTTCATTTCACTGAACGGGTCCCGGTATGTCGATCTTCCACAGTCCTACCTAGTCTGAACTCTACAACTTACTCGGCCCGAAGAAGGGTTCGGTGTAGGAGTACGGTATCTACCTCTTGCTCCACATTCTCCCACTTCCCCTTTAGATTCTGGACTACGGCTACTAACCAACCTTCCATCTACTTGGGAGAGAACGGACTCAGACCCCAGATCTTAGAGAAAAGTATCTAAGAAAATCAGAAAGATAGTAAGTAAAAGACGTAATCGGAACTTTGACACAAAGATCTTACAGTCTCGTCGACCGTGGGACCAGAACGAAACGACGTACTCACGAATAGACTCCAGGTGCAGAGTGTTCGCACCTTAAGTCCTGAGTCAGTGAGGAATCTGAAACCCGCTCCACTATTGTACCCAAAAGACGTTCACTGAGAAAGTTGTAGTCGTCTATAGGACCTCCAGGAAACCAGACCCAGTATCAAAGTTCGGGGTTAAGATTGGAACAAGGGACAGTAATTCGTTCTAGACGGACCGAGGTCATCAGGGAATTCTCCTAACACTAGAATCCTGACCCCCACCCCTAAGGACAGGTAGTCCTGAAAACAGGAAGAGACTTAGAGTCGCCAGGACGAACTAGTCTAGATAAGACAATCGTAGAGTCGACACCAATCCTTGTGTCTTGGAAAGATCCAAACCCCTGATTTTACATTTAGTGTTTAATTAATCCTTCACGGTTGACAAATCTTAGTCCTATACACTGTGGTTTCAGGGGTAAAGGCGACAGTAAACGTCGGGGTCTTCTACACCGGACTCCACCAAACGGACGGGCACTGAACGATTGTGAACCCTCGACGGTGGGCGGTACAAAGTCAAAAAGGGTAGTTCAGACAAAGCGAGTACGGAAGATAGGTGGACCGGGGACACCCGGGAACTCAAACATTGAGGAGTTAAAGTCGAGAGAAAATCGTAGTAGACCACGGTATCAAGTGTCACCGGTTGTATAAAACCTACGTACACTAACCTTAAGATCGAGGTCCCCATCGTCATAAGATTGGTTCTCTAGTAAGATAGAGAGGTACGGAGTCAAAGGAATGTTTACTTGAGATCTATCATTATCATAGATCGAGTCCCCACGACGTTCTCCCTCATCTTGTCTTACTAACCTATACGGGGATGACTGACGGTTGACAACGGCATAGAAGAAGGAGACGTAGGTTTGAGACCAACTGGGTCCAGTGAGTACTGTTTCAAAGGTAGGTGGAAGGGTCGGAGAAATGTTGACCCTACTGAGTCAGACCGAAACTGTAGTTTTCGATAACTTTGATAGTATCTTTATCGAACGAAGACCTGAAGACAGAACACCCTTTTTCTTTATGGAGAAACCAATTCGGTGAGACGAACATAAGGACAATAAACATGGATTCATATGACGATTGACTACTTACAGGTTGTCGTAACAGAGACCTCGGTGTAACGGACCCATAGTTGTGACCGAAAAGACGTAAGATCAACAACGACTCTACTGGCACGTATAGACGATAGGTAGACGGACAGATGTAGGGACCGGAGGAAGCACCATACTCCACCCAGTCACCCTGACTCAAGACCGTTCATCCCTACATTTTTCTGTCATGTAGTCGAACCTAGGGTCCGTATATCCAGGTCCTTCGTCGTCGTAGACACACGGAGGGGGTAGGGAGAGAAGAGTGTCACCCTACCTGAACCTTCGGGACTCAACTATCCTATCGTAGTGTCCTACTTCCCTCGGAGCTCAGTGACCTACCTCCTGTCACGGTCAGTTGTGTGTGACCTCGACCATACTCACTCTTCCTTTCAAAACAACACAATCCGAATTTCATTTGGAACCCACGGGGTCCAAGCTCCTTTTTCCTTGTCGATACTTTCAACACGTCGAGAAGTCGAGGAGGTGGAAGTAAAGTCTGCATTAACCCTCTATGAACCCTCCTTTTGGGCGATTCTGCGTTTAGGTCTTCGTTTGCAGTCGACGTCTATTCTCTTCTCTCTCATCGTACTAGTCCCGCCTTTCCAACTACCGTCGACTGCAATCAAGGGAATCTTTCTGTGGTCGTAATACAGTACGAACTCGTCCGGTAAGATGGAGAGGAACGGAGTCAAAGGAATATTTACTTCAGATCTGAAATTATGTCTCCTAATCTACATAATCTACAGTCAGATCTGTCTCCTACTCTACCAACCTATCGAAGTACCTGAGTTATCTGTACTCAAACCCGTTCGAGACCCTCTATCACTTCCTGTCCCTTCGGACCGTACGACGTCAGGTATCCCAGGGTTTCTTAACCTATGAATCTCTGACTTGTTTTTTTATGATAGATTGAGACCCCGACGTTCTCAATACATTACGTATATACTTCTCGAAACCTGTCGTAGAGTTGTACCATTTACATCCCTCTCTCTCCTCTCCCCTTCTCTGTGTGTCTCTCTCGCTAGAAGACTATGAAACATTCGGTAGGACGAAACTTAAGATGACGTCTTAAAAACTGAGGACGCGACAGTCGACCCCACGTCGACTCTAGGGCTGTAACCCCTAATTACTCGTGACGACAAGAAGGACCTGGATCCACTTGTGCTCGAAGGGGAACCCACCGTTAAACCTGGTCACGGAGTGTCCAGACAATAGCCTTGTAATCACGGCACAGTCTGCTTACGTGAAGACAGCCATGAATTCGATTAACAGGACATTTAGGGAGGCTAATACACGACAAATGAACGATTGTGCAGGACACTTGTGTAAACATTAAGTGAATACCTACTTGTCTCGGTGGAAGATTAAAAAAAAGAAAGATAATTGTAGTAGGTAGCGAACGGACGAAGATTGGACTCCTTATGTCGGGGGTTTAGGTATATAAACTTTAAAATTCGTTACGACCTGTACGTGACACCTTACTTCACCAGTCTTGAGAAATGAGAGAAGACGAACCGACCTGTTATCGAAAAGTCTCGTAGAAATTGTCTTAGGGGTTCGGAAGTCCTTTGACTGACGGACTTACGATCTTTTTCTTAGAGTTCACAAAACTCAACAAAATAACTTGACCCACTGTTTCTTCTTTTTCTTTCCTTTCAAAACATTACCTTCTTCGTTACCTAAGTAATTACACATTCCCTCACGACAACGACTTCGATAAATGTCCACAACCCAATATTCAAAATTCTACGTTTTTCCTGTTGTGTCCACAGGTAAGTTGTACTGTCGAATGACGTAAGGTAGGGAGAAAGAGAAATAGACCAAAAATTTCGTCTCCTTACATGGAAACAGAAGTACTCGAGATCGTCTTCGAGGACAGAGGCCGTCTTTGACTCTCTAGTCAAGGGTGACCTCTCGTGAAGGAACCAGAGTACTGGCACAGAATAGGTGAACAGAAAAACGATGGACCAAACTGGGGCCCGTCTGTATCTTACTTACCCGTTTAATTATGACTAGTCGAGTATCCTATGTGTCTGGTGTCTTTTGACAGATAACCAATTCTCCTGCATTCTTAATAAATACATAAAAAATTTGAAACAACTGCATATCGACTAAACGTTACATCACAACTAACTACGACATATCGTCACTGAGTCTATACACACATACACACACACATATATATATATATATATATCATAAGAAAAGGTAATACTAAATATTGTTCTGTAACTTATATAATTATCAAGGGACACGACATGTCATCCTGGGACAACAAATACAACAAATAGGTAGGATATATATGATGAAACGGGATTAAGGTGTGAGGTTTAGGTAGGGAGGAAGTGGATGGCGGGGGGGAGGGTCCGTTTGTGGAGACAAGAGATACAGACACTCAGACAAAAACAAAATACGTACACGCACGAATCAATGAAGTCACTACAGGTTGAGAAACGCTGGGATACCTGGCATCGGACGGTCCGAGGAGACAGGCACCCTAAAAGGTCGGTTCTTACGTCCTCACCCATCGGTAAAGGAAGAGACACCCTAGAAGAGTTGGGTCCCTAACTTGGACGTAGAGGACACAGAGGACGAAACGTCTCCATAGGAAATGGGTGACTCGATGGGACCCTCCAGGGAAGACAAAGTGTCTATTCAAGTAAACACAATATAAACCCTGAGGTGGGTATTCACTATAGTATACCATGGACTCACTTGTATTTTTAATTTACGATGGGTACTGTAAAACGAAAGACTAGTACACGTGAAAGGGTACATGTTATTCAAAAAGATAACACTATTTTATATGTGTTGTATTTCGAGTGGTAAAATTGTTAAAAATTTATATGTCAAGTCACCGTAATTCATAAAACTGTAAAAACCTGTCAGGCGTGATAGGTAATTTGAAGTAACTTTATATCAACTAAATGTCACAACACAATTGATAGGTAAAGGTCTTGTCAAAGTAGTAGGTTTTCAATTTGACACACAGGTAATTTGTTATTAAGGAGTAAACAGGAAAAGGCGACCGTTGGTGGTAAGACAAAAGACCGGGGTACTTACACTGACGAGACCCCTTGAGTGAATTCACTTTAAGGACATACTAACAGAAACCACAAAGTAAAGAAAGTAATCATACGAGAAAAATGTCAAGTAGGTACAATATTACACACAGTCTTAAAGGAAGGAAAAATTCCGACTTATTATACGGTAACAGATATTTGGGATGTAGGACAAATAGGTAAGTAGGCAACTAGGTAGCCACCCGTGAACTAGTCAAGTCAAGTCAAGTCAGCGAGTCAGCACAGGCTGAGAAACACTGGGGTACCTGACGTCCGGAGGGACAGGTAGTGGTTGAGGGCCTCAGGTGGGTTTGGGTACAGGTAAATCAACCACTACGGTAGGTTGGTAGAGTAGGAGACAGCAAGGGAAAAGATGGACGGGAGTTAGAAAGGGTCGTAGTCCCAGAAAAGGTTACTCAGTCGAGAAACGTAGTCGACCGGTTTCATTACCCTCAAAGTCGAAGTTGTAGTCAGGAAGGTTACTTGTGGGTCCTGACTAGAGGAAATCCTACCTGACCAACCCAGAAGAGTGTCAAGTTCCCTGAGAGTTCTCAGAAGAGGTTGTGGTGTTAAGTTTTCGTAGTTAAGAAGGAACGAGTTGAAAGAAGTATCAGGTTGAGAGTGTAGGTATGTACTGGTGTCCTTTTTGGTATCGGAACTGGTCTGCCTGGAAACAATTGTTTCATTACAGAGAGACGAAAAATTATACGACAGACCCAACCAATATTGAAGGGAAGGTTCCTCATTCGCAGAAAATTAAAGTACCGACGTCAGTGGTAGACGTCACTAAAACCTCGGGTCTTTTTGTTTCAGTCGGTGACAAAGGTGACAAAAGGGTAGATAAACGGTACTTCACTACCCTGGCCTACGGTACTAGAAACAAAAGACTTACAACTCGAAATTCGATTGAAAAAGTGACAGAAGAAAGTGAAAGTAGTTCTCCGAGAAATCAAGGAGAAGTCAAAGACGGTATTCCCACAACAGTAGACGTATAGACTCCACTAACTATAAAGAGGACCGTTAGAACTAAGGTTGAACCCGAAGGACGTCGGGTCACAAAGAGGACTATATGAGACGTATCTTCAATTTATTCGTCCCACTGTTATGTGTCGGAACTCCATAAGGAAAGGGCTAAACCTTCGTCGCACAACAAGGTACGGGTCAAGACTGACAACGAAGGACTGGACGTATGTCTAAAGAGTCCTCCGTCCAGTCCACCAGATCATAAGGGTAGAGAAAGTCTTAAAAGGTGTCAAATAATACTAGGTGTGTCAGTTTCCGAAACCGTATCAGTTATTTCGTCTTTATCTACAAAAAGACCTTGAGAGAACATGAATTAGTTATTCTAAATTTAGGACATAATAATAGTAATAATAATTTTAAGTCTCCACTTTATTGAACGAATTCCAGTCTTTGGATAACTAAAGATATGAGACTGAATTGTCCCGACTAAAGATTGATAGATATTTTGAAGGACACCATTTGAGAAAAATACTGTATTGTAAAGTTTCGACCAGTTGTGTCTAAATAAATTTTCGTTACTGAGTCCTGTACTTGATTACTAAAAGTTACACCAGGGAAATTAAAGAGAACTTAATTCTCCTACTCACGGGACACGGTGTAGGTAGTCGGTAAAAGAAAAAAAAGTCTCGTCAGGACTATGGAGTCACCTTAATGAAAGTGGTTGACCTATGTCAGATCCCTCTGTCTAGTTCCGGACGAGTAGAAGGATACACCTCGTCCGTACGCTGAGTTTGGTTCAGTCGGTCTGTAGGGAAGGTACTTGATCTTTATACTTTGTCTCCGTGCTTCTCTACTACCAATCCTACGGGAGACTCACGGTTCTAAGATTCGTCTGGAAAGACGGAGATTAGGGAGGGATAATGAGGAAGAAAATTGAAGGACGTGTAGGAGTTCATACTTTCAGCGAGTCAACATAGATTGAGAAACGTTGGGGTACCTGAAATGACAGGTACCCTAATAAGAGGTCCGGTCTTATGACCTCACCCATCGGAAAGGGAAGAGGTCCCCTAGAAGGGTTGGGTCCGTATCTTGGGTCCAGAGTGAGTAACGTCCGTCTAAGAAATGATCGACTCGGTTGTCCCTTCGGGTCCTTACGATCTTACCCATCGGATAGGGAAGAGGTCCCCTAGAAGGGTCTGGTCCTTAATTTGCCCCTAGAGGCTAAAGGACGTAACGTCCGTCTAAGAAATGGTTGACTCGATGGTCCCTTCGTGTTAGAGTTTCGACAGTAGTCAAGACATCTGGGAATCACAGGAACGTCAGCCAATAAAGAACAACGTCAATTAGTCGTAACCAAAGACAACGAACGTTGATTCCTAAAACTGACTAAGTCTTCATCTTACGAATATATAAGGATAATTTCTTCACAATTAACTTAAACCCCGGGTGACACATGATTCATAAGAAGATGTCAGTACTCTAATTTTCTCTTTTTACACTCGATTCTGGCACGATACATACAAACCTGGTGCAGTGAACCCTCAACCAATCTTTTTTTAAAGACTGGGGTGGGGTCTGGATGACTTAGGTTTACAGGTAAAATTGGTGTTGTAACTCTTGACAACTCACTCGTGTATTAGAAATGAGAATTTTTTTTAGTGACACAAACTTCTCTACGTATATTAACGTCATTATCCGCATCTTTGTTTTATTGTTCCCTCTTTTTGGACAATTGAAACGACAACGGAGACTGTTTACGAAACGTAGTATGAAAACAAAAGGGGTTATTTCCTGGTAACAAAAAAGATCAACAGAAATTTTGTTACCGTTTACCAGTTCTCCGAGTATGTGGTTTGACATCTTGCGTCGATCGAACAGTCTCCTCCCTCCCCTTAGTGTCTTTATCCTCTTCACCGTTCACACACCCAGAAACAATCGAAACACAATCGTCTTGACAATGACCATTCGGTGATATCATAAGAACGGACCTTTTAGGGTACCTGTCTCCTCGGACCGTCCGATGTCAGTCACCCCAGTGTTTCTCATCCTGTCCTGACTCACTGATTGTGAAAGTGAAAGTGAAAGTGAATCGTCGCACACCTCTGGATCGTACCAATGTCCCAATTTTCCCTCCCGAGGGTTGAGAAGTCGAAGTTTCTAATTTGTGACCGAGACGGAGGTCGTACTAGACCCCGGTCTCGTATTCACTGTCCTCACTACCGTCTTAGAACACGGGTTGGACGGTCGGGTCGTAGACCAAACGCCCCTCCTAGTCTGGGAAGGACCACACTAGTCTCACTATGACTGGACCCAAGAACCGGAAAGGGTTAATTATCTTGAACTGATCTCCGGTCTCTACTAAGGTCTAACACCTACTTCGTGTTCGACCTTAGTCTTAACGACCCTCTTTATAGTTATTGGAGTCTATGTCTCTTCTGTGGTGGGAATACCGTCTTTCTTTTCTTAATTTCTCGCAGGACTACTTTCTCTTTCTCCTCTCACTTTTGTCAACCGAATTTTGAGTTGCAAGTCTTTTGATTCTAACACCGTAAGTCAGGGTAATGAAGTACCGTTTATCTGCCCTATTGTTACCTTTGTCACTCTCTGAAATAAAAAGACCCGAGGTTTTAGTGACGTCTACCACTGACATCGGTACTTTAATTTTCTACGAACGAGGAACCTTCTTTTCGATACTGGTTGGATCTGTCGTATAATTTTTCGTCTCTATAATGAAACGGCTGTTTCCAGGCAGATCAGTACATACCTGCACTCTCAAATTGATATTTCTATCGACTCACGGCTTCTTAACTACGAAAACTTGACACCACAACCTCTTCTGAGAACTCTCAGGGAACCTGACGTTCCTCTAGGTGCGTCAGGTAGGATTTCCTTCAGTCAGGACTTACAAGTAACCTTCCTGACTACAACTTCGACTTTGAGGTTATAAAACCGGTGGACTGCACTTCTAGACTGAGTAAACTTTTCTGGGACTACGACACTTTCTAACTTCCGTCCTCCTCTTCCCCTACTGTCTTCTACTCTACCAGTCTACCGTAGTGGTTGAGCTATCTGTATTCAAACTCGTTCGAGGCCCTCAACCACTACCTGGTCCTTTGGACCACACGACGTCAGGTACACCAGTGTTTCTCAGTCTGTGCTGACTCACTGACTTGACTTGACTCGACTTGACTCTCCGGTCTCTTCTTTAAATCAGTTCCGAAATAACGTTGGGGACGACGTGTCCCCGGTGATTCTTGTTTGTTATCCAAGGGAACGAACGAACGAGCGAGGGGTCCTATCCGCCCATCACTCCAACGAGGAATATACCACACTCCCGTTCCCACACAGGTCCCCAGCCTGACCTCCTCACCGAATCCACCAAGTGACTCGATAACCCACCACAACTCACGTCCCCCGTACGGGAGTTGAAAACGAGGACTGAAAAGTCTTTACCCAAAAAAACACACACACAGAAAAACATAGAAAACAGGTCTTAAACGGGGTTGACGTGTACGTACGTCAATACAAATCAAGGTCTATCAAAGAAACATAAAACAACAACCTCTTTTACACACAGGTTCACGTTCGTACCGTCGTTTCGTAGGGTCCAGGGTCGGTCAGAGTTCCCCTGTCTCAGATCCGAACAGTACTGACACTAGTTAATGACTTGGTGACAGTCAAAAGGAGATTGGAACGTTCTCCAGTGGTAGAAAGAACCCTTTGGTGAGTGTGGGTCTCCTCCTTCCTCCGTACCTAGAAGTTGTTCTGAGAATCTCCAGTCTGCTCAAGTTAAGACGACGAGGAAAAGTACTACGGGAAGACGGAATAGAGGTACAGGATTGACTTCTGTGGATTAAAAGAAAACTCACTATATGACTACTCTGAGATTTTGATGGGTACTCACAAAGAGTTCCTATCAAAGAGTCGGTTCTCGTAGTCGTTGTGGACCCTTGAATTTGATCTTTACTTGTAAACCGCTGGGGTTGGGTCTGGTTGAATTGACCTTTTAAACCCCCACCCTAGGTCGACAAACACAAAATTTTTCGGTGGTCTACCAACCCCATGTGAACTTAAAACTCTCGGTGAAGAGACTACCCAAAGAAACACCTGTTTTATCCTGCCCTCAACCAACCTTTAACATCCTACCCTTCCTTACTCCTACCACGTCTCTCTCCCTCTTTCTGTCCTCGACTACCCAGTTATTTGACTATAAAAACCTAAATAGACAATTGTCTTCAGTGGACCGAAAGATGTCCCGTGTGTCAAAACCAAGAGATTGAGGTTTAAGACATAAAAGGAGGGTCTTTGTCTCACAATTTTCCTCTGAGAGACATGTCCAAAGTCTTTCTTTTAGTCCCTGAAGGGACCACCAGGTCACCAATTCTGAAGTGGAAGGTTACGACTTCCACACCCAAACTAGGGACCAATCCCTCGACGCTAGAGTGTACGGTTTTTTAGTTTTGTACTTTGTCTTCGTTATAACATTGTTTAAGTTATTTCTGAAAAATTTGCCAGGTGTAATTTTTTTTTAGAAATTTTTTTTTAGTTAACGTACAGGTAGGTCACTTGACCAGAGAGTAATTGTCGTAGACAGTAAACAGTTTACATTCGACACGAATAGATTCTCGAGAGGACGGAGCACCAAAAGAATAGAAAAGACCACTGTAAACTTGGAAGTAGGTAGTAGCTGTATCAATCCGAGGTAGAAACGTCTACTTTTTGTTGAGACCTAGACCTATCTTACTTCTACCCAAAGTTTTCTCTCGAAAATCAGAGGGGTCGACCCGTAGAGTCGGGTGAGGAACGTCTTTACAACCGTAAAACAATCGAACATGTCCGGAGGAGATGAGACAATTCACCGTTCGGTCACGTAGAGTTCACTTATTTGTAGTCGCAAGAACAAAGACGGTGACGTCCCAGTTCTCACGACTTAATTTTGAGGAATTTGGTGTGAAGTGAGAAAGAAGTGTCACTAAAAGTAAATTTTCGGTCCCTAAGCACCCACTAATAAGACAAGAAGAACGTCACACAATAGACCAAAGGGGTATCGTTAGTTATAGAGTATCTTAGATCATCTTTGTTGAGAAACAGACAGTCGGAGGGGTTGGGGTAGACCATGTGGGTGACCACAGACCTTTAGTAATAGACTATGTCATGTGAACCTGCTATCACTAAGACCGGACCATTTCGTACAATATTCGACCAACCATCTTAATTTTCTACTTAAGTACCGAACTTGTTGAGTTGTTCCTTGGAGATATAGAAAACTCTCAACACCCTCTTTCGAACACACTGTGGACTCACGGGTGTTTATGTCTTTCCCCGAAAATTTTATGTATAAATAATATCTTAATAGAAAAGTATGACTAGTATACCCAGTTAGGATTTCCTTTAGTTGGGAGTTATAAGTGACCTTCCTGACTACGACTTCAACTTCGAGGTTATGAAACGGGTGGACTACGCTTCTCGGCCGAGTAACCTTTTCTGGGACTACGACTCTTTCTAACTCTCGTCCTCCTCTTCCCCTGCCGTCTGTTACGCTACCAACCTACCGTAGTGACTGAGTTACCTATATTTAAACTCACTTAGAACCACCCATCACTTCCTGTCCCTTCGGACCGTACGACGTCTGGTACCCCAGTGTTTCCCGACCTGTGTCGAATCACTGACCTGTCGTTGTCACCTTAACAGTAAGTAAATAAGTAGTCGGTAAGACAAATAATTTGTTTATGACTTTCCACGTGATTTTCTACTTGGAGAGGTCTTCTGTCCAGGAACCAGGGGTCGAGGACCCCAAATTGGAAATGCGGAAACCTTACACGACGGACTATTCATGGAAACAAATGGACTCCTGGAACCTAGTACGGTCTATCAGTTACCACCTCGTTATACTAAATACCACCTCGGGAACTAAGTAGGTTTTCTATGGTCGAGGTAGAAACCTCGTCGATCTCTGATTCCAGTTGGTACGTCCACTAGTCGGTACGGATGTTCTGGTTTGAGGTTATTTTAGAGACCTGTGGTTCGAAGGGACCCGACGGGACCAACTGTTATGAGACACGGATAATAGTGTGTAGTAACTACCCTCTTATTACGTAACAGACGTACCGAGACGACCTTCTCCTGGTGTCTTTCAGGATGTGGACCAGAGAGGACCTGAGACGGTAATACACAAAAGGGGGTAACGGATAAAATTAGACATAAGAGATCATTATTTGGTATTGACCCTCATAATATCGAAATGACTCAATCGACTCAAGATCAATTAAGAATAAGTGCTATTTGGACCCCTGGAGGACATAAAGTCACAGACGAGTTTTTCAGTCCCTGATACAATCTGGACCTCTGTGTCTCTACTCTTGTTTCAGAGAAAGAAGTAAAGGTTCTCTCTTTTCCTTTGGTTGTTACTGCCTTCTCGTATTATTTCCGACAAACATATTTTCCCTTATCCATGTGAATGACGGGAAAGATAAGGTGTACACAACAAACCCTATTCCGACGTAAGACTCAATATGACATGTGATTCATAAAACATCTCCCACGAATGTAGTTCAATATATTAGTCCACATATTTTTTACGTTAACACAAGGAGGTTTAAATTCCATTAAAGAAAAAGAAGAGGGATGAAAAATGGGTTTGTCGTCTTTTAAAAAGAGTTAGTCAGTATCCATTAAGTTATACCAAGAATACCAGTTAAGACTCAAGAGACGGAAAAGACCCATCAACGAAGATTCTATGTCAATCAAACCATCATGCACGGAAACCCACTCTCACTACCTCTCACTCCAACCACACCAGAGCCCAGGGACGCACAAGTAGGTGAGGGTGGTTTCGACACTGGAATGACTCAAAGAGACGTCCGAAGAGAGATCGACCCGACCATTGACTCGGTCAGATGTGACGGAGAACCTATGTCGCCTTAAAATCATCGAAAGGGTGTACCGATCCCCTGGGACCGTTTGAGACCCGGATAGAATCTCAGAGACGTGGATCCATACTGCTGAACAGAGTAGGAAGATATAGAAGGAACAGTCAAAGGAGGTAGAAGGGTCCAAAATAAGTTCTTTCAGACATCTCCGTAGACATGAAACAGAAGTAAGTATGGGTGACACTGAGTGAAGGTTGAAAGGAAAATATCACACTTCCCACTTTTTATCCGATTTTACTATAAAGGATTTCCGGAAATATTAACCCCAGGTAGATATTGGACAAGAGGGTTCCTCTGTGGTGAGTGTTCTGGTTCCCCCTCTCCACGCACCCATTGATATGTTCGAATCCAATGACACACGTCCCTCTAATAGTTCGACCCACCGACTCCCAGACCAGGAAGGATGGGTCGAAACAACCAAACACACAGCAGGTTAGGGATTGTACCTGTCGACGTGTGTCCATCCTCGTAGACGACACTATAACACTGTCGTCGCGACCCCGTCTCAACTCGCAAAAAGGACCGACGGAACACAGACCGAAGGTTCGTTGATTCGGACAAATAGACCGGAAGTGTCTAAGTTATACCGTCGACAACTGCCGTTGGTTCTTGTGGTTGGGTATTTTTATTCCTATATACTTTTTGACGTAACGGATCAACAATTAAATGTTACCTGTTACACTAGAAGTTCCAAAGGTTTACTCACAAACGGTTAGTCGTGTAAAAGAGGGATTTATGTTGAAGAGATGTACCTTGGGATTAACGGGTATTAGTAGTTTTCCGATACATCCTCCGTACTTCTATAATGTTCTCTTTGATCTCTTAAAAGATCGGGAATCTAGGTCACAGTGAGTTCTTGACAAGTCCTCTTATATTCTACTCTGTTCCAGAAAAAAAGGATCTCCACTTTCTCTCCGACCTTGGGAGTACTGACAACTCCTCAATTTCACACCCGTAGACATAAGGAAAGGTCAACGGACAATGAAACATAAACCATACACAGGTAAATCCCTACTGAGCCATCCTGTCCTTTAGGTGTTGCGGTACTATTTTTCAGTACAGGGGTGTTCACGTATAGTAAAATTATTAGTGTGGGTAGTGCAAATTCAGAAGTCACTGTGTGACTACACACAAACACGTACTGTGGCGTCTTGTCTTTGGCGTTTCATGCACTCTTCTTTTAGACCTTCTCCTGGTTACTACTCTTGGAAATTCTCACTCGGGGTAGTTCCAGCAGAACCTAAATATGGAGATCATATAAAATTGCCGTTTACTAAGTAAACATATTTATAGATCTCATACTTCTCCTTTTAAGACTTTAAACATACGCGTATCCAGTGAGTTCGACCCACCCCCCTTGAAATGAGACTTTACCAATAGAGTGTAGAGTTATACAAGTAGGGGATGGGAGTGAGGGAGTTCCCGTTCCGACAAAATTAATTTTGATAAAAGAATCCTTCCATCCGTAAACATAACGAATTATAACAGACGATTGTCACAGAAGTAAAACACGGAACCGACCCATGGGTCTTGAACTTTAAGTAAATGTCGATCAGTTCGAATCTATTGCTATTACTATTACCTTAGAGTACGAAGTCGTAGAATCATACTATCACGAAGTCCGTACTCCCTCCCTCAAAAAAGGACAGACACAGTAAAAGGTTAACCAATCAACGTAATATCACTAAACTTACGTAGGCAAGAAAGGAGTAAGTTGACTTTTGTTAATGGTCTCCGATCTGTCAACCCAGTCCAGACCTTTACTACTGTAGACACTACAAGACTTAGTTTTTACCGTAAACGGGTACACTGATTTTAGTTATGCTCCGGGTTTCTTTACGTCAGTCACTCGGTGTTTCAACTACAGTATTCTCGACCTCCACTGGACATATTTGGAGACCATAATGGAGTCGAAGAGACAAGGGAGAGTACAAGAATAATAAAGAATAAGAAGTGAATAAAAAAGAATGAAAAAAGAGCATGAAAAGTAAAATAGTAGCAGAGGACGGATGTAAATTTATTCGGTCATCGTAGGTCCGTATTGACGACAGACGAAAATTTTTGTTTTCAACTTGACTGACAACTATCGAAGTAATTAGACAAGACCGTAGTCCTAAACAAAAAACCATGTGACAAAAACTTTTATACCCATCTACAAACGTGTAAGAATTAAATATGTCACACCAACATTATTTGTCTCTATTCGACGAGTCCAAAGCGGAAATTGGAGAGAGGGACAACGAAAAATTACAACAGTCAACCGGGAATTTCTACAAGACTGTCTCGTGTCCGAAACGGTCCACGACAGGATCCATGACTTAAATGTTCAAACTTATCTGAGGTTGACCCCTCCGTCTTTATTTAGTAATATTAGGTAAGTCATGTTCGCTAGTGCTGTTGTAAGTGTTCTATGTCTACCTTGCAAATTTTACGTGCTTCATATTTTACGTACTCTTTAAGGTGACTAAGTACTACCTCTCAAAAAACCACCAAGACTTAACACCAAAGTTTACGTTGTGGAACCCTGAAGGGACAACCACGTCATCAATCCTTAGGAACGTTGTGTCCCCTGCGCCCAAGTTAGGGACAAGTCCCTTGATTTTAGGATGTACGACTCCTCGTTGATTCGGTGTTTGATGTCGATAACGTGGGTGTACGAGACATCGGGTACGCGGTGTTGATCTCTCAGGCACGTGACGTTGATCTCTCCGGCACGTGACGTTGCTTTTTGGGACGTCTTATGTCACTTCCAGGACACACGGTGTCGATTCTGGACTGTGTCAGTTTATTTACTTCTTAATTTTTTGTTTTGATTTTACACTGAAGAAACCCCGTTAATAAGTAAGGTTGACTACTTTGTTTAATATACTATCGTCATCAGTACACAACAAAAATTTAAGAAAGAATAAACTGACCTTCCCTTAAAAAACATACTTATAACATATCAGTGACCATAAATTTTCCAAGACATTGAGGTTCAACGCACAAATAATAATGAAAGTGGAACCTAATATGTGTTTCTTACTGTCAGTATACGTAGTTTTATATAGTCAACACTTACACAATTAACGTTCCCTGTCTTTGGGAGGACTTTGGTCTAATTCGTCTTACTTCCTAAATAACCAAGTATTTTGACCCTTAAGGTTCCCACCGGGACGAAAGTACGTATCGATCAAGATCCTAATCCTCGGTTCCCGTTATTTAAAAAGAGACGAAGAGGCGGGACGAGAGAAAAGAAGTAACGAAGGGGAAGAACTATTTTATACCGAAGGTCTTTGGGGTTCGGACGTAAGACAGGGACTTGTCAACGTCCCCTTTCAGTCATCAGAGGTCGTAGGGAATCTTCGGATCCCTAAAGGACACCGACCAAATTAGTGTAGTCCATAGTTTTGTGCACTATGTTTTACTCATAAGCTCAGTTTATGCTACGTTACGATACTTTTCCATACTACCAGGACGGAACTAGTTTACGGGTCGGATCGAACCCTAGTGGGGTGGTTTGGTGTACCTGAAACCTACTTCTTCTTCACCTTTGACTACGATCCCCGTAGTCTAAAAAAAATTACATAAATAAATAGAAAATATAAAAATCGACACGATCCAGAAGCAACGATGTGAACCCGAAAGAGAACAACGTCGTTCACCCTCGACGAGAAGTAACGTCTCGTACTTGAAGAGTCACACGACCGAAGAAGACAACGACTCGAGTCCGAGATCCGTGCGTCCGAAGTCATCAACACAGGTGCCCGAATCAACGGGACGTCGTACACCTTAGAAGGGCCTGGTCCCAGCTGGGGTACAAGAGACGTAACCGTCCGTCTAAGAAATGGTTACCCGGTAGTCACTTCAGGGGTCGTACTCTATTTCTCTCTTGTTTCAGAACCTTTTGTCCCTTTGACCATAGATCATGGGCACTGGTGGTAATAGATCTTTAGTTTCGTCACAAAGACATTCGACACTGAAAGGGTAGGTAGAAACAACAAAATATAAAAATAACGAGGAGACAACCACCATAAGGAAACCGAATGTACATAGAACTGACATGGTAAAGAACGAATAAAAGACGGTAATCACGGTTATGTGTCGATCTTGATATCGTTGTTATCTCTTATGTTTGTGTATGTTTCAGACAGAATTAAAACGTTGTCGTCATCCTTGGAAACCGGATCTCTCTCTCTCACTAATAAGATAAACCCCACTTCTCTTTAGTATCGTTTAGGTCTAGGTCTACGGAACGAGGCTACAGTCAGACCAAACTACACCAATCCACCAGACTCCCAACTGGATTCATTCAGATAAAAATGTCGGGAAAAAGTCGGTGAAGACTCTTAGTAAGGTCCGATGTGACACGAGTTGTCGGGTTCACGTAAAACATCCTACGTAAAAAGAGTACCTTCTAACTTTACACACTTTTGTGAGGACACAAAGGATTCTTAGATAGGATCTTTAGACCGAATGGTACACGGTCCTAAGATGGCGAGTTTCTATGTACATTAAATATAAACACTAGTTCAAAAAACAATTTAACAAACTACACCCAGTAAAAATTCAGAAAAAAAATTTTTTGAACAATGTCATAATAAAGACAAAATACAAAATAAAATAAACCGGAGTTCCGTATAACCTAGAATCGAGGGGAACGTGGGGAAGTCACTTTCAACTTTAGATTAGGGACCTACGGTCCCTTTAGGGACACTGTCTTAAAATAACACACACACACACACACACATATATATATATATATATATAAAAAAAAAAAAAAAAAAACGATCCTTACAGTACTGGCCCAAAGGTGGAAACTTTAAGAATATATGGGATGATGAAAGTAATTTAAGACTATACAGAGACTGGAATAAGTTTACCGTAAAATTTTTTGTACAAACTTCCCTGAGTAGTGGGGGGTTTATTTCGTGTAGATTACATCCTGGTCGAACTTGAGACCCTTTAAGATTCTAACAGACTTGAAATGGGTACCAGGTTCGGTCTACCCTTTGTCAATAGACACTTATTAACGTCCGGGTGGAAACTCCGTAAAACACTAAACGTCTGTTACCAAGTCGGTTATGTCGATGTTCAAGTTTACGATGTAACACCAACTTTGTGTCCATTCTGAGAAATTGTACTATAAACCTAAAGGACCGATAAGTAAAAATAAAAAATTTCTTAAAAAGGTACAAGGAGATTCCCCTTACTGAAAACAGGAACCTGACGGAGTCCCTTGGACACATTTCCTACTTAACTCTCCATCATGACGAAAGAGTCCCCTGTGAGGATGAACCTGGCGTACCTACACAATAAACGAAGACCCCTTAAGACTACCTTGTAAAGAGAAATATTGTAGTAAAATCAATAGTAGGACCCTTCAAGATGTCGAGACAAAATACATTTATGACCCACAAGTAATATCTTCTAACCCAATATAAAATAAAGATTTACATGGACAAAGTCCTGGACTTTTTATAGAATACTGTAAAACCAGTGGTTAAACACGTTTATTTAACCTCTCCTAATATAGTGATAAGAAAAATTACAGGAGGGTCAACTATAGTCGTGTTGACACCAGGTAATCGAACTATTATAATAGGTGATAATTTATGTCTATATTGATATATATATCATATATACATACTATGTGTAGTATATACTATTCACTAATATATATCACATATATTATGTATTATACATTTTACACATTATATCATATATCTATTATATACGTAAACATTCATACTAATATATACATTACATCATATTAATTTACATATTTACATAATATGGATGTATATACAAGTGAGTTGTACATATGTGTGTATATATTATATGAACAAGTCTCTGTAGTTCTTCATATAACAGAGTACCGTTGATAACTTTCTCGGGGGAAAGTAAATGGACGAAGAGACAAGTGGTCGGACATAGACTACGAACGTCTCATAGGTCAATACATAGTTGTTCTATTTCTCTAAGACAGTCAATGATCAAAATATTGAAAGGTTCAGAAAGGTAACATCAACACTATTTTAGAGGTGGAACAGGGTATCCTGGTGTGAGTTGGATCGGGAAAAGATAAACAAACCTTGGTGTAAGACGTTCAAAAGTTCGTAAATTACTCACCGAGTCAGTGTGACCTGGGGAAAGACAAAGAGTTTCGGACTGAACATGAAAAGAACCTTATAAACTTCAACAAGGTAAAAACCTTAGTAGACAAAGGTTTCACATACTCACGTCGACACACGTTTATATAACGTCGAAACTGCCGGGGGTTTCTACCCGTCGACAGACGTCTTGTCTGTCGAGGGTTTCTACCCGTCGTACTTTCTCAGACGGGAAGATAGCCAGGATACAATACCCTATCGACTCCCAGTCGACCTCTAACCGACTAGGTCCGACCCGAGTCAAGTCGCCGACCCGATCATAGTTGACAAGAGTGAGTGTGTAGACGTTGGTAGACCGAGAAGACTCCGACCAACGAAAGGTGTAGGAGAGAAGGTCAAGGGTCCTAGTCGTCCGGTCGGGTCCCTACAAGAGTACCGTTCTCGGTTTCACGTCCTCCCGTCCATCTTTACGTGTTCTGAAGAACTCTTGACCGAGTTTCCGTACGAATGGAGTAAGACAACTGATTTCACACAGGGTACTTGACTTAAGTTTCAGTTACCACCTCTTTACAGGGACGGACAGAATACCCTCCTCGACACTTCAACATATCGTTTCCAATTGTTGACCCACTTCTTAACCCAGGTTATTGAGTGTAATGGTAGGATCGACTGTCGAAGAGAGATCAAGTAACTCTACGGGGTGTCTTCACTAGAGATAGAAGTTCGACCCCAAAGGGATAATGGTCTGACGTAAAACGAAGGATTTTAATAAAACCAAGGTATAGTGAAGGAGAGAAGGATTTCTATAGAACAAAGGTATAATGAAGGAGGGTGGAGGGACCTTATATTCTGGGTCGTATTCATGTTCCGTCCGTGAAATATATCACAGCGACGCTGTCACCGTCCAAATTTACAGGCGAAGATAAGTGTAAATACACACGTATCGTAGACTAGAGAGACTTTAATTGATCCTCTAGTCTGAAGGATAGGTCCCAGACGGAACTTGTGTTAGACACAGATCTTCGTTCAATTAAGAGAGGTCGGAAGAAAAGAAGTCAGACATTTCCCTTTGATAATTGAGTATACCGAACAATGAAACGTAAGTTAAGAGGGGTAGAGACTACTATCTGGGACTCAGACAACTTATTCCATTTAAATGTAACGAAAGGAAGAATCTCGGTATCCTTTACTAGACAGGTGTTAGCCTCGTCGTCGGGGTCTATACCTTTCGAAAAGTCGTTCACAGTCAGTACAAGTATGATTTATGTGTGTCACATAAACTCTACCTCCTGGCCTATATGATCGTACGGTTCCTTAGACGAGGTTCTTTCAATGCTCTTATCGTTTACCCTTTGTGACCATACTTCTCCATCTTACACGTGACGACTCCTTATTGAGTATCTCCTAAATCCTTTCGACACCTCTGTAATCACGTTCCGACTTATACTAACGACGTTGACACAAACCGGAGTGTAGAGATTAGAGTCACCCTTCAATAACATCGATGAAATCTTTTTAAAAATAAATAAATAAAAACCGACGAGACGCAGAAGTACCGACTTCACCCGAAAGAGATCAACACCGCTTTGTTCCCGCTGAGAAGGAACACCACACGCCCGAAGAGTGACGTCACCAAAAGAATAACGTCTCATGTCCGACGTCCACCCGTCCAAAGTCGACAATACCACATACCCAAATCAACGAGGTCCCGTACACCCTAGAAGGGTCTGGTCCCTAGCTTAGGTCCAGAGGACGTAACGTCCGTCTGAAAAATAACAGACTTGGTGGTTCCTTCGAGTTTATAAGAAGTATCAAACCGATTTCTATCTTATACACTATATAGGGAAAAATGTACAGAAGGTCACTTTTGACTTCTGTTGAACGATATATAGTGACTCTTGGAGAGAACTAACAGTAAGGAGAACTGTCAACCCATTTGTTTACATAATTAAAGGAGACCTGTACTGGTAATTGCAAGTAAATCGACCGTTAGATAGACTATTTGCAGTTATTTTAGAGAACTACTTGGAATTTATATTTTTAGTGTATCTTCGTTTAATACCAGAGTTTGTTCCAGTACACCGAATACCTCAATGATTCGACTCAGTCGAATCTTTTCGAAAATTTTGGTGAAGAGCTATACCTCCCCCTTCGGGATCCTTCACGAAACACAAAGACCGTAATTCGGTAAGGAGAAAGAAACCACATAGGCGTCCAGTTTCACTGTACATGAGCAGCGAATTTGCGCTTGGTACTTTCGGGTCGTCGTTCGGGGAGCAAAAATATGGTACGGAACCTTTAGACAGTTTTACCTTAGAGATTCCTAAAGAGAATCAGACTGTAGTTTACTATGTAGTATCCTCCACCGAATTCTAGTCCCACTATTTTCCACCCCCTTTCCTTTTCGTGACCACTTGTCATCAACTTTAGTACGTTCGAAATTTTTAGGACGTTCGAAAAAAGAAAAATTTGGTCCTGTTTTGGTCTTCAAATTATTGTACATATGGAGGAAGTATGTCCCAACTAAACTTCCTTATGATTCAGTGAGGGACTCTACTGGTTTCGGTAGTGGAATTTATGTAGTAGAAGACGATTTTTGTCTTCTTTCGGGAACCCCTTGAACCCTTCGGTCAATGTCGGCCAATAGTACGTTTCGGGTCCTTTGTCGTGTACTACCAAACGTTCAAATTCAGTCCCGAAGAGGTAACTATTTTGAGACCCTGGAAGTCCCTTAAATAATAAAATCTTTTTAGATCTCGTTCGCTTCCTCAAGGGACACTGTAAAGTAGTGTCGAAGTGAACGAAAATAATATGGAGGGCTCTTAACTTCCATGTTTAACATCAGAAAGTCAACCGTGGTACGATTAGATATAACCGGATTTTATCACTTACCCGAAGGGACCCCCGAGTCAACCATTTCTTAGACGGACGTCACGTCCTCTGGACCCAAGTTATAGACCCAACCCTTCTAATGGACCTCCTCCCGTACCTCCGGGTGAGGTTATAAGAACGGACCTTTTAGAGGCACCTGTCTGTTCGACCCACCCAATGACAGGTACCCCAGCGTTTCTCAGTCTGTACTGACTCGTTGATTCGTGCCGTGTTGTGTTTTATCACTTATGACTCGTTCATTTCCCTTTTGGAGAAGGTGAGTCTTTAACCAGAAGTAAAAAACCACTCTTAACGACCAGAAGGAGGGTTTCGGTTTTGGTATTTAAACAATCACAAACTGGAGTCATATAAAAGAGAATTGAGTCGAAAATTTGGAAGAGACGAAGGACGATGGTAAGTGAAAGACCATGTAAACTTTAGACAAGGACCCTAAGTTCACAGACTCTGGACTAAATGAAGTAACTATGTAATTTTGTGGGAACTTAGGTCGGTTGCATACACCGGTCAAAATGAACGAAAAGAGGGTATGACCATTACCTTAAAAATACCGATATTTTATAGACCCAGTACACCGTAAAAGAAGAAGAGAACAGAACTCAACCATATCAAAATGGTTGCACGGTCATTCCTTACCAAGGAAATGGTAGTAACACGACGGACCCCGGAACGGGTGAAACGTGACATTCAGTCTTGTTTTCTGGGAGGTTCACAAATTAAAGGAACTGATTATATATGGGAAATGAAGAAGTGTTGACTACAGTGTCGTCAACCCCTTTCATAAGACCAAAGTAGGGGAAAAGGAACAGTGGAAGGAGGTGGAAGAGTAGTAGTCATAACTCGACCGTTGTGTATATATACTCAAAGGGACCACCGAGTCGACCCTTTTTTAGGTGGACCTTACATCCTCTGGACCCAAACTAGGGACCCAACCCTTCTACACGACCTCTTCCTTTTCCGATGGGTGACGTCTTAAGACCGGACCTCTTAGAGGTACCTGTCTCCTCGGACCCCCGATGTCAGGTATCCCAGTGTTTCGCAACCTGTGTTGATTCGCTGATTCGTGTCTTGTCGTATATATATATATATATATATATATATATATGTGTGTGTGTGTGTACATGTACGTATATGTATATCGTGTATATGTATATGTATATCGTATATAGATATCTGTCTAGTTTGTCATGTTTCCACACATGATAATTTTATTAGGAGAAAGATTGTAGAGGGTTATATTAGGTCACAGACTCGACACAGGAAAAGGGACCCAGAGAGGAAAGTCTGTGTACCAAAATGGACGGATCGCGGGAACAACAAGAAGTCAAAGATTCAGTACAGGACTACAAACGTTGGGGTACTTGAGTCGTGCGGTCCGAAGAGACAGGAAGTGATAGAGGACCTCAAACGAGTCCTAAGCACAGGTGGCTCAGTCACTACGGTAGGTTGGTAGAATAGGAGACAGTAGGGGAAGAGAGAACGGAAGTTAGAAAGGGTCGTAGTTCCAGAAAAGGTGACTCACTCGAGAAACGTAGTCCACCGGTTTCATAACCTCGAAGTTGAATTCGTGGCCAAGAAGGTTACTTATAAGTCCCAACTAAAGAGAATCTTAACTGACCAAACTAGCGGAACGACAGGTTTCCTGAGAGGTCTCAGAAGAGGTCGTGGTGTCCAACTTTCTTAGTTAAGAACCAACGAGTCGGAAATACCAGGTCGACAGTGTAGACATGTACTGGTGACCCTTTTGATATCGAAACTGATATGCCTGGAAACAGCCGTTTCACTACAGAGACGAATAATTATGCGACAGTCAAAACAGTATCGGAAAGAAGGTTCCTCGTTCGTAGAAAATTAAAGTACCGGCGCCAGTGACAGGAAATTATTACATATTTACTTAGTAAAAAGACGTGTTGTATTTAATTTTGTTATAACATTAAGTCGATATAAAGTTAAAAAAATTAAAATTTTTGAAAAATTTTTCTTCAACCGAGTTTCCTTGTCATAACGGTTTAAGATATCCTGATAACCTAATAGGATACTTTACACTCTGTAGTTTCGTTTCGATTAAAGTATCACGAATCCTATCCATTCTCAATAGAAATTTGTCGGACATTAAACACCTACGGAATATCAAAAAGAATACTGGAGAACAATGTAGATCTTTCGACTAGTCATCTTGACCCCCTGTCTCTTGGTAGATTTTGTCCTTTCATTCTATAAAGTGGAAAAAAAAAATTGGTCAAGGTTCAGTGAAAGAGAAGAGTGAGGGACTTTAGTCTACCTACAATATGAGCACTACCGAATGTTAATCTAAGTCACCACAAAAACAAAAGAATTAGTATACACAACCTCTTCTGAGAGTTCTCAGGGAACCTGTTGTTCCTCTAGGTTGGTCAGGTAGGATTTCCTTTGGCCAGGACTTATGAATAACCTTCCTGCTACGACTTCGACTTTGAGGTTATGAAACCGATGAAATACGCTTCTTGACTGAGTAACCTTTTCTGGGACTACGACCCTTTCTAACTTCCGTCCTCCTCTTCCCCTACTGTCTCCTACTCTATCAACCTACCGTAGTGGCTGAGTTACCTGTACTCAAACGCATTTGAGACCCTCAATCACTACCTGTCCCTCCGGACATCACGGTATCAGGTACCCCAGTGTTACTCAACCTGTACTGACTCGTTGACTTGACTTGACTTGACTTGACTTAGTATGTACTTGGTACTGTACAGAACGTTTAGTCGTCACAGACACCCTAAGAGGTCCAGTCTTATGACCTCACCCATCGGCAAGGGAGAAGGTCCCCTAGAAGGGTTGGATCCCCAGCTTGGGTCCAGTATCTAAGTTACTTTAGGAGATGAAAAATATTACCCTTTATCTTGTTTATTACACTAAATCTTGTTTCGTTTGGTAAAAATCAAGAAATGTTTGTAATCTAGTTATAAATTGAATTAGTAAAAAAAAAAAATTTAGAAAACGGTATGGTGCGCTGTATACCCTAGAATCAAGCATCTAGTCCCTAACTTGGACACGGGGACAATCCCTTTAATTTACTTATCAAGCCAAATCCGACACCTCGGTTTCGTCTCGTCTGGAGACTGGAACGAAGATTGGTCGGACCTGTGACCCTCACTTCCGAACGACACTCACGTTCCGAACGTCATGGTGTCTATTCTACCCCCTCTTTAAACTCTAACAACTCTGGGACCTCCCCCGGTCCGGTTGGTTCGGGGTCCGAATTGATGTAAGATTCAAAATGTGTTGTTTTGTTTGTCGTAATTGTCCTTTGGTCTCGACGTTAAACAGTGTCTAACTACTTCTAGAGTCAAACACTGGGAGGACCCTAATATTCACCCTTACTTGACGTTAGAAACTTCAAAGTGGGTACCTCCCCTACGTGACGGACCCTGGGAAAGGGTCATCCCTGAGGGCTACACGACACTGCTCCCTGAATGGTACGGATTCAGACCTACAACCAGTCTTAGGCTAAACCACTACATAAGAAACAAGACAAAGAGAAAAGAAAATTACTTTCATATAACTTTCATTTGATCTAGTAAGAGATTATTCATAAACATAAGTCAAGTCGAGTCAGCGAGTCAGTACAGGTTGAGACACTGTGCTACCTGACGTAGTACGGTCCGGAGGGACAGGTAGTGGTTGAGGGGCTCGAACGAGTTTGAGTACAGGTAACTCAGCCACTACGGTAGGTTGATAGAGTAGGAGACAATGTAGAAGAGGACGGAAGTCAGAAAGGGTCGTAGTCCCAGAAAAGGTTACTCAGTCAAGAAGCGTAGCCCACCGGTTTCTTAACCTCAAAGTCGAAGTCGTAGTCAGGAAGGTTACTTATAAGTCCTGACTAAAGGAAATCCTAACTGACCCACCTAGAGGAACGTGAGAGTCTCCCTGAGAGTCTCAGAAGAGGTTGTAGTGTCAAGTTTTCGTAGTTAAGAAGTCACGAGTCGAAAGAAATATCAGGTTATGAGTGTAGGTATGTACTAATGACCTTTTTGGCATCGAAACTGATCTGCCTGTAAAAAACCGTCTCATTACAGAGACGAAAAATTATACGACAGATCTAACCAGTATTCGAAAAGAAGGTCCCTCGCTCGTAGAAAATTAAAGTACCGATATCAGTGGTAGACGTCACTAAAACCTCGTGGTGGGGGGTGGGTTTTTAAGAGAGTGATAAAGGTAACAAAGGGGTATATAAACGGTACTTCATTACCCTGACCAACGGTACTAGAATCAAAAGACTTACAACTCAAAATTCGGTTGAAAAAGTGAGAGGAGAAAGTGAAAGTAGTTCTCCGAGAAATAAAGAAGAAACGAAAGATGGTATTCCCATCACAGTAGACGCATAGACTCCAATAAGTATAAAGAGGCCTGTCAGAACCAAAATCGAACCCGAAGTAGGTCAGACCGTAAAGAGTACCACATGAGACGTTTATTCAACCTCTTCCGTTACCGTGGGGTGAGGTCACGAGAACGGACCGTTTATGGTACCTGCCTCCTCGGACCACCCGACGTCAGGTACCCCAGTGACTCTCAACCTGTGTTGATTCGCTGAAGGGAAAGTGAAAAGTGAAAGTACGTAACCTCTTCCTTTACCGTTGGGTGAGGTCACAAGAACGGACCTCTTAGGGTCCCTGTCCCCTCGGACCACCCGACGGTAGAGACCCCAGTGTGTCTCAGTCTGTACTGACTTCACTGAATCGTCGTATATTCAATTTATTCGTCCCACTGTTATAAGTCGGAACTAGATGAGGAAAGGGCTAAACCTTGGTCAGACAACAAGGTACAGGTCAAGATTGACAAAGAAGAACTGGACGTATGTCTAAAGAGTCTTCCGTCCATTCCACCAGACCATAAGGGTAGAGAACTTCTTAAAAGGTGTCAAATAAAACTAGGTGTGTCAGTTTCCAAAACTGGATGAGTTATTTCGTTTTCATCTACAAAAAGACTTTGAGAAAACGATAGAGCTACTAGGTTGTCTACAACCGTTAAACTAGAGACCAAGGAGACGGAAAAGATTTAGGTAGAACTTGTAGACCTTCAAGTACCAATTGCATGACAACTTCGGACCGAACCTCTTAAAACTCGTAATGAAACGATCGCACACTCCATACACGTTAACACGTCATCAAACTCGTAAGAAACCGTAACGGAAAGAAACCCTAACCTTACTTTTAACTGGAAAAGGTCAGGACACCAGTGACGACTCAAAAGGTTTAAACGACCGTATAACTCACGTCGTCAAAGTGTCGTAGTAGAAAGTCATAAACTTAATCGAGTTGACCTTAAAGTAGTGGAGGTGATCGAAACAAACGTCACCAACTGAACTTAAGTGTAAGGTCCTACAGACAGACCGAGATCCACCCACTAGTGTGGTAGTACCTATAGAGTCAGTACTAGAAAAAGAGACATAAGAACGGTGGTGAAGACTTGTAGAAGACGAAAACAATCCAGGTATGATAAGACAAGAAATAACACGGGTAGAAACGGACTTTAGAAGGGAACTATAGAGAATTAAAAGAACTTTCTAGAGATTAGAAAAGGTGAGATAACAAAAGGAGACAAAGAAACGTAACTAGTGACTTCTTCCGAAAGAATAGAAAGGAGTGATAAGAAACTTTGAGACGTAAGTTTACCCATATAGAAAATAAAAGAGGAAACGGAAATCGAAGAAAAGAAAAGAGTCGATAAACATTCCGAAGGAGTCTGTTGGTAAAACGGAAAAACGTAAAGGTAAAGAACCCCTACTAGAACTAGTGACGGAGGACATGTCACAGTACTTCACGGTAGGTATCAAGAAGTCCGTGAGACAGTCTAGATTAGGGAACTTAGATAAACAGTGAAGGTTACATATTAGTAAACTAAATCCAGTACGGACTTACCAGATCACCTAAAAGGATGAAAGAAGTTAAATTCAGACTTAAACCGTTATTCCTCAAGTACTAGACTCGGTGTCAGTCGAGGACTAGAACAAAAACAACTGACATATCTCGAAGAGGTAGAAACCGACGGTTCTTATAGTGGTCAGACTAAAGTCATAACTGGTAGACCACTACAGGTACACATCTCAGAAGAGAACACAACAACCTTCTCCCACAAACGATACTGGTCACGCAAGAGAACCGTTTTGAGAACAATCGGAGACGGGACAAAGTAAAACATAAGGTTCCGGTTTAAACGAACAATGAGGTCTATAGAGGACTGAAGGATGAAAAGGTAAGGTCAGAGGATATTACTTTTACTGTAGAAAAAAACCACAAATAAGATCTTCCAGAAAATCTAGAAGAATCTTGACAAGTTGAAGTTGAAGAAGTCGTAATCACCAACCCCGTATCTGAACCTAATGACACTATAACTTACCAAACGGAAGCTTTGTTTGTCCCTAGTAAGACGGTAAAAATTCTAACGTGGGTTCTAGACGTAAAGTCTTGATATGAGACGTATATTCAACTTATTCGTCCCACTGTTATATGTCGGAACTGCATGAGGACAAAGGATAAACCTTGGTCAGATAACAAGGTACAGGTTAAGATTGACAACGAAGGGTTGGACGTATGTCCAAAGAGTTCTCCGTCCAGTCCACCAGACCATAAGGGTAGAGAAAAAATAATAAATAAAAACATATTACTCACCGAACAAAACAGTTGTTTAGGAAACTTGACTCTACTTTTACTTTTGAAATCCGTTTTGTCACGGGATGTAACTTTTGTACTTCACTATTGGTGGTCTTGCGGTCCCTCCAGGACCCACGACTTAAAGTGACTCTAGTGACAATACGCCCTAGGTAGAGTTTAAAGAATACCTTTGACTGTACTCAAAAACTAAGTAGAAAAGTCATTTGAGAATTCGTTAGTTTCATTAGGTAAGTTTTATACGTAGTCTAGTAAGTGAGAGCTTGAGTTTGGAAGACATAAAGTACCAAAGGATAAGGACATTCTTACTTAAGAAGTATATTAATAAACCGATTGTTAGTGGTGGGACAACTCTTTTTTTCCAAGAAACTCCCGTCCTGAAATTTTTTTTTATAGTAGATCGTGAGATGAGAGTCACTGACATATTATGTGTGAACTATTTATAGAAATAACTGGGTAGTAACAGACTTTTGTGTTTTGATTTTGGTTTTTTGTCAGAGTAAGGTTTACAACTAAGTTATACACACACGAGTCAGTGGGTCAACACAGACTGAGAAGTCCTGGGGTACTTGGATATCGGACGGTCGGAGGAGACAGGTACTCTAAAAGGTCCGTTCTTATGACCTTACCCAACGGAAAAGGAAGAGGTTCCCTAGAAGAGTTGAGTCCCTAGTTTCAACGCAGAGGACGTCACCGGCCACCCAAGAAATAGAGACACGACGGACTTACGATAAAAGTTATATTGTCTTACACAATGTTGTGACGTTCTGTGGACTCCACGAGTAAAGAGAAATTCGGAGAAGGTCTCGGACTATAAGATCAATTATGACCGTGTATTACTACAAGATCAACTAGGACTTTGTACTGGTGTAAAATTATGGACCTTCCATGTATCACATCCAGAAAGGGGGGTACTGGTAGGAGTCTACCTTATATGGAGATCATCTGTTTACTACAACAGTAAATGTCCACTTAGTTCTTCAAGATCTTTTGGTTTCCCCTCTTAGAGGAAACGGTCCTGGAAATGTTATAGAGAAAAGGAGTTGAAGTAAGGTCCCAAAAAGGACGATAAGTCTCAAATAAATGAGGAAGGAGGGAAGGGTAACTAGAATTCCATCAGATGGAAGTAGGAAGAATACCTACAAACTCTAATAATCAACAGGAATTACAAGAAAAAGAAGGGGGAACAAGGAAGAGTAGTATTGTGTTAGAGTTGAAGAAAATCAGTGGATTAGTATTTCTGTCCTGTAAATTTGTAGGGAAAGTGACGCACTACGATATACGATATACTACTTCTGGTGCACACACCAAAAGTCGAACACGGTATCTTTCCTCCGTCCGAAAACTCTAAGGGAGGGAGGAAGAACCACTAACCTTCTTCCTACACCTTCCTTCCACAGAACCTGTCCTATCATTCCTCTCACTTCGATAATCCTCGAGTTTGGGTAGTAGAGACTTGGTGGCATACTCACAACCTGAGCGAAGTCAAGTCAAGTCAGTGAGTCAGCACAGGTTAAGAAACGTTGGGATACTTGACGTCGTGCGGTCCGGAGGGACAGGTAGTGATTGAGGGTCTCAGGTGGGTTTGGGTATAGGTAACTCAGCCACTACGGTAGATTGGTAGAGTAGGAGACAGTAGGTGAAGAGGAGGACGGGAGTTAGAAAGGGTCGTAGTCCCAGAAAAGTTTACTTAGTCGAGAAACGTAGTCCACCGGTTTCATAACCTCAAAGTCGAAGTTGTAGTTAGGAAGGTTACTTGTGGGTCCCGACTAGAGGAAATCCTACTTGACCAACCTAGAGGAACGTCAGGTTCGCTGAGAGTTCTCAGAAGAGGTTATGGTGTCAAGTTTTCGTAGTTAAGAAGTCGTAAGTCGAAAGAAAGATCAGGTTGAGAGTGTAGGTATGTACCGGTGACCTTTCTGGTATCGGAACTGATGTACCTGGAAACAACCGTTTTATTACAGAGACGAAAATTGTACGACAGATCCAACCAGTATTGAAAGGAAGGTTCCTCACAGAAAATTAAAGTACCGACATTAGTGGTAGACGTCCCTAAAACCTCGGGTCTTTTTGTTTCAGTAGGTGACAAAGGTGACAAAGAGGTAGATAAACGGTACTTCACTACCCTGACCTACGACACTAGAAACAAAAGACTTACAACTCGAAATTTGGTTGAAAAAGTGAGAGGAGAAAGTGAAAGTAGTTCTCCGAGAAATCAAGAAGAAGTGGAAGACGGTATTCCCAACACAGTAGACGTATAGACTCCAATAACTATAAAGAGCACCGTTAGAACTAAGTTCGAACACGAAGGAGGTCGGGTCGCAAAGAGTACTACATGAGACGTATATTCAATTTATTCGTCCCATTGTTATATGTCGGAACTACATGAAGATAACGGATAAACCTTGGTCAGACAACAAGGTACAGGTCAAGATTCACAATGAGGGACTGGACGTATATCCAAAGGGTTCTCCGTCCAGTCTACCAGACCATAAGGGTAGAGAAAGTCTTAAAAGGTGTCAAATAACACTAGGTGTGTCAGTTTCCGAAATCGTATCATTTATTTCGTCTTTATCTACAAAAAGATCTTGAGAGAACGAAAAAGGTACTAGGTGACCTACAACCGTTGAACTAGAGACCAAGGAGACGGAAAAAATTTTGGTCGAACTTGTAGACCTTCAAGTGTCAAGTGCATAGTGACTTCGGACCGAATCTCTTAAAATTCATAGTGAAATGATTGTACACTCTACTCACGTTAAAACGTCATCAATCTCGGTCTGTAAGACCTTACACTTCAGTTCACCCGGACTCCTTCGTAGTGATACTTGTTTCGATCACCTCCACTACCTTAAGGTTAACTCGATAAAGTTTAGGACTTTCTACTACGACACTTTCACGACGTGAGTTATACGGTCGTTTAAACCTTTTAAGTCGTCACCGGTGTCTGGACCTTTTTCAATTAAAAATAAGGTTAGGGTTTCTTTCCGTTACAGTTTCTTACCTGAATGAATGTACCACCTTATTTATTCGACGATAATCAGTTCTCTACCTTCGTTGGATTTATAGATAGTTGTCTACTCTCCTATTTCTTCGACACAATGTATATATGTTACCTTATCATGAGTCGGTACTTTTCCTACTTTATTACAGTAAACGTCGTTGTACCTGCGTTGATCTCAAATACTATGATTCACTTCATTAGTCTGTCACTGTGATAATATACCACAGTGAACTTATACCTTAGATATTTTCACTATGTTTATTTGAAGAAATGTTTTTTTCTCTTCGTCTGAGTGTCTGTATCTTTTCTTTGATACCAATAGTTTCCCCTTTGCACATCCCCCTCTATTTAATCTTCAAACCCTAATTGCGTATATGTGACGATATTATTTAATCTATTTGTTGTACTATGATAACACACTGTGTCCCTTGAGATGAGTCACGAAACATTATTGGTTATACCCTTTTCTTAGACTCTTTCTTACACACACACACACACACACACACACACACACACACACACACAGGGAACACCGATTCGACCATTTCTTAGACGACCATTACGTCCTCTTGACCCAAGTCAGGGACCCAACCCTTCTAGGGGACCTCTTCCGTTTCCGACAGACGAGGTCATAAGACCGGCTCTTTTAAGGTTCTGACATATGAGGTACACCAGTGTTTCTCAACCTGCGTGACTCTTTGAAAGTGACTGAGTCCATAAACACATACACATATTTAGACATTGACTTAAAGAAACGACATGTGAATCTTAATCGTGTTGTAACATTTAGTTGATACACACACACGATACAGAGAAGTCATCACAGGTTGAGAAACACTGGGACATCTGACATCGGGTGGTCCTAGGAGACAGGTACCCCTAAAAGGTCCGTTCTTATGACCTTATCCAACGGTACGGGAGGAGGTCCCCTAGAAGGGTTGGGTCCCTAATTTGGACTCAGACGTCACCGTCCACCCAAGAAATTATGATCACGGTGAAATGAAGTTGTTTTTTATAATTTTTATTTTTTTTTAGTTGACGATAAAATAAAATGACTGTGATGGTAATGAAAACTAGAGGTGAAGTCGACGACTTTGAAATGGTATTTACTATGTTAAGAGTAGAAAGGAGTGTGTCGGTCGGTTCTTCGTACCCTCATTTTTAAAGAGGAGAAGAAACCCGTACACCCGGTCTGAGAACGTTCTTAACACTCTTTCTCCCCGTTTTTTTACTTTACCATAAACTTTCTTAAACATGGACTTTCACTTGAACACTATACTTTTTACCCACTAACCACCCATGTCCCCGGAGTGTACGAAAGTTTAACTGAATCCTCATTGGCACACGATTTTCTCTAGACAAAGTCACCACTGACAAAGTCCATTCCCTGACAGGACTAGACCGTAAAGAACCACTGAGCCCTCGACACTGTTTGTAGAGTCAGAGTGTTTAGTCTACCTTTGACCTTTTTACGTAAAGTAGACTCTATGGGAAAAGAGTCTTACACGTATGTAGGAACCCACACAGACTGAGAAAACACTAGGGTACCTGACATCGGAGGGTCCGAAGGGACAGGTACCTTAAAGGGTACGTTCTTGTGACCTCACCCAACGTAAAAGAAGAGGTCCCCTAGAAAAAGGGGGTCATAACTCTGTGTACGTTTAGCTCCCCCAAACATCTTCTTTTTATTTTTCGTTTTTCTTGTTGTGTACTTGGTCCTATGACTTCTTTGACTAAGTACTTCCTTCTATTTTGGTTGATTTATACATAGAAAGTACCATTGATATGTTAGAACTTCATTGTTTCTGTCCTTCCTTAGTAAATTACAGTAACTGGCTCCTCCTCTCCTTCTTTTTGTCACTTTAAGTCTTTTTTCTTTACATGAGGTTCACAAGTCCCTCGTTATGTCCGTTACTTGAGGTAGACTAGTGTGGTCAGAACGGCGCCTTCTAAGTCGCGGATTACTTGAATTAGGATAACCACTCTTACCCTATTTACGAAAATACGACTCTACGCCAACAAGAGACGAGTGACGCCCTGACACGGTCATTTAAATGATTTGGTCGGCACTTCTAGTCAGACAAGGAATCGGGTCTTCTTGGTGTACCGTTGGTCCACCGAGAGGAGTTCTTATACATAATGGACAAACTTAGAAGAAAGGGACGACACGACCAACTAACACCTATAGACACATCCCTAGATCTGAACCTCATCCTTTATCGTTTTTCCTGTCCCACCTGTCTCTATAAAATAAACATATAGACCTTGTAATCAAAAGTTTAGACATCGATCTGTAGTCAAGGTGGGGGTGTGAAGGGTTCCTCTTTTCAATACTTCTTTTGAGAGTAATTTTTTTATGTACACGGGGTTACCAGTATCTTCGTAATAAATGTTATTAGTTCTATACCTTCGGTGGCTTCATAAGAACCCCACTACTTATCTATTTCTTACTGTACCATGTATATATGTTACCTTATAATGAGTCGGTATTTTTCTTACTCTTTCTCACGGTAAACGTCACTGTATATACCTAGATCTCTACTAGTATATTTCACTTCAGTCTCTTTTTGTTTATAGTATACTATAGTGAATTTGCACCCTAGATTTTTTTACTATGTTTACTTATCCTTTGTATTTGTCTGATTGTCTATGTCATTTGTTTAAATACCAATGGTTTCTCTCTTCCCTTCCTTCCCTATTTAATCCTCAAACCGTAATTGTCTTAGTGCGATTCAAGTCAAGTCAAGTCAAGTCAAGTCAACGAGTCAGCACAGGCTGAGACGTTGGGGTACTTAACGTCGTGCGGTCCGGAGGGACAGGTAGTGGTAGAGGGCCTCAAGTGAGTCTGAGTGCAGGTAGCTCAGGCACTACGGTAGGTCGGTAGGGTAGGAGCCAGCAGGGGAAGAGGAGGACGGGGGTTAGGGAGGGTCGTAGTCTCAGAAAAGGTTACTCAGTTGAGAAGCGTACTCCACCGGTTTCCTGACCTCGAAGTCGAAATCGTAGTAAGGAAGGTTTCTTTAGGGTCCCGACTAGAGGAAGTCTCACCTGACCAACCTAGAGGAACGTCAGGTTCCCTGGGAGTTCTCAGAAGAGGTTGTGATGTCAAGTTTTCGTAGTTAAGAAGTCACGAGTCGGAAGAAGTGTCAGGTTGAGAGTGTAGGTATGTACTGATGACCTTTTGGTATCGGAACTGATCTGCCTGGAATCAGCCGTTTCATTACAGAGACGAAAACTTATATGATAGNATATAAGTCAACATATATTATTATAATTAATAATCTTTATAATAGATATCTTATGTATGTTATTACATATTATATAATAATGTATCTTATTATTATTAATATATATAATATACTTATTGACTCAGTAGAACGACATATGGTCTTTGACTGTGTTACATTTAGTTGATATGAAGTTATTTTTATTTATTTAAGTAGTTTTTTATTTCTTAAAGACCGTTCCTAGAGAGGAAACAGATTTTTTAAACTTTCTGACTCATGAAACTTAGTAAACTTGACGACGTCCCGTCAAAGGATAAAATTTTTAACTATAATGTAATATCTCGGTGTAAATCTTCCACTAAGACCATTATAAATGTACTTGTGATTACTATTCACTAAAAAAATTAATTAAATAAAAATAACTTCCTATTAACGCATGTCTTAAAAGAACAAAAGACAGTTTGGAGTTGTACTTAGTCGGTACCCATATGTATACAGGGGAGGGAAAACTTGGACGGAGGGTAGAGGGAGGGGTAGGGTGGGGAGATCCAACTATGTCTCTGGAACAAACTTAAAGGACTCGGTATGTCGTTTAAGGGCAACCGACAAAATGTATACCATTACATTCAAAGGTACAATGAGAAAGGTATGTAGAGTGGGAGAGGAGAGGTGAAGGGTACAGGTATTCAGATAAAAGACACAGATAAAGAGGTGACAACGGACATTTATTTAAGAAGTCATGGTAAAAAGATCTAAGACATATATACATAATCTTATACTTTAAATAGTAAGAGAAAGACCGAATGAAGTGAGACGTATTGTCCAAGATCCAAGTAGATGGAGTAATCTTGACTGAGTTTACATAAGGAAAAATACCGACTCAGTATAAGGTAACACATATACATGGTGTTGAAAAAATAGGTAGGTAGACAGGTACCTATAGGTCCAACGAAGGTACAAGATTGATAACATTTATCACCATGTCACTTGTAACCCTATGTACACAGAAAAGTTAAAACCAAAGGAGTCCCATATACGGATCCTCACCCTAACGACCCAGTATACCGCCAAAATAAGGATCATAAAATTCCTTAGAGGCATTGCAGAAGGTATCACCGACATAGGGAAATGTAAGGGTGGTTGTAACGTTCTCACAAAGGAAAAGAGGTGTGGGAGAGGTCGTAAATACCAAACATCTGAAAAACTACTACCGATAAGACTGGACACATTCCATTATAGAGTAACATCAAAACTAAACGTAAAGAGATTATTACTCGTTACAATTCGTAGAAAAACACAGAAACGATCGGTAGACATACAGAAGAAACTTCTTTACAGACAAATCCAGTAAAAAGGGTGAAAAACTAACCTAACAAACAAAAGACCATAACTCAACATACTCGACGAGCATATAAAACTTCAATTAGGAAACAGTCAACAAAGTAAACATAATATAAGAGGGTAAGACTCCCAACAGAAAAATGGAACGAATATCAAAGGAAACGACACTAAAAACATCCATAAAAGGGAAAATACACATTAAGATCTCGGTAGTAATAATTATATAAATTTCATTCTATATAAACAGAAATATTCTCACATCGACTAGTAATTTTTACTTTTATCCCAACTCTTCTGTGTCAAGTAGTAAGTAAGTTGGTGAGAACGTTGAGACACATACAATGGAGTCTACATAAAAGAAGGTAAGGAAAATAAACAGAATTTCGTTAATGAAAATGGGGTCTTAGAACAGTAACAACAAATCAGTGATTCAGTACAGGCAAAACGCTGGGGTACCTGAGATCGGGTGGTCCGAGGAGACAGGTACCCTAAGAGGTCCGTTCTTATGACCTCACCCACCGGCACGGGAGGAGGTCCCCTGGAAGGCGTGAGTCCCTAGCTTGGGAGTAGTGAAAACAGAGGACGTAACCGTCCGTCCAAGAAATGGTGATCCCGGTGGAGCCTGCGGGACTACTAGGAAGAGGGGTTTTACGTCGGACAACGGTGAAACTAAAATTGAGTACCTCTGACTAAAACCTGAAGACTGAAAGTCGCGACACTCTACCGACCAAGTACAATAAAAAAGAATTCGGTGACTCCTACACCATTACATAATGTCGTCGTCGTCCTTTGATTATGACTAGTCGTAAAGAAAGTGGAACTTCCATACTGAAAAAGGAAGATCAACGAAAAACACTATTGGGAAACGTAACTAATTTTATCAAGAAGAAACACGTTTGGCGGACAACTCATCTCCTTTGTCACTCTCGACAGGTCGGACCGTCACATGTGGTTTCACCCACACGTCAGAATTACCTTTACACTAAGACCTGTTTTGGCCCGTAGACAGGTTTATGTTTAGGAAGGGATAAACGTCCAAACGTTTACATTAAAGACTCTAGAGACCTGACTAAGAGAAAAGTCACTATTGACAACGAGATCAACCACAATGACACAACGACACACACGTACCAGACGACAGACTGAGAAACACTGGGGTACTTGATCTCGAGCGGTCCGAGGAGACACGGAACTTGAAGGGTCCCCTTTTATGACCTTACCCAACGGTAAAGGAGGACGTCCCCTAGAAGGACTGGGTCCCTAGCTTGGGGTCAGAGGACACAAAGGATGAAACCGTCCGCCTAAGAAATGGTGACTCGGTGGACCCTTCGGACAAACTATCATGATGTATTTATAATAAATTTTAGACACAAAAATTAAACCATAAATTACTCATAAAAGGTTGAATAAAGTACCAGAAATCTAGGTAGAGACTGATGGAACCCTCCTTAATTATGTGAAAATTTTTAAAATAAATAAGTGAATACCGATACCACCCAGAAAGAGATTAACACCACAAGCCTGAAGAGTAGTACCAACGAAGAGAACAACGTCTCGTGCCTGGGATCCTCGCGTCCAAAGTCATCGAGACCACCTACCCGAATCAACAAGGGACCGTATACTCTAGAAGGACCTGATCTCTAACTTGGGTACGGGGGAGGTGACCGTCCGTCCAAGAATTGGTGACCTGGTGGTCCCTTTGGGAATTATGTAAAACAACACCCTTTGGTTGTTTTAATTAAAAACGTAAACCAAGAACCATAGATAGAGAGAGAAAAAAAAAAAAAGTAAAAGTTTCACTGATTGATTAATAAACTTGTGATAGATAACTCAGTAGAAAAGAATAAGGAACATTTACGACAACACTGGAAATTATGTACAATATATGGACATAATCAGCTCTATCCGGTCCGATACCATAATATCGTGACATTCGAAATCCTTTAGTAATCGTATCGTAATATTTGTACACAAACGGTGTGGGTCGAGTGAGACTCCAACCAGTACCCTAGGAGGACATAGAATTTCAATACGGTAGACCTTCTCTACTTCTCTACCGGGAGTTCCACCTACGATATCCAGTCATTACCCGACGTCTTAGTTTCTGAACTCAAATTCACGATTTAGATCTACACAGAACACACTGAAGGTGGTGGGAAGTATCCGTTTTGAGTCAACGTACAAAGGTTAGGTTAAAGCCTCTTACAATTCTCTAAATAAGTGGGACATACATATGCCTCTTTTCTTCGAAACCACTCGTATATCGTCGTAGAGTTGGGATCTGGTTGTGTACGTACCAAGACTAGAATCTACGAGGTAAAACAAGGTTTCTTGATAAATAGAAAAGAATAAAATCGTGTCAAGAGAAAATTACTGACAATAATGTAAAAAGGTCATGTAAAATTGTGTCTCATCCTTTTTTAGAAAAAGAGATCACAGAAAAAGGGGGATTTATAAGAATCGAAAAGAATACGTTTATGTAAATAAATTATTTTACTACTTCTATAAGAGTTGTTTGTATGTGCGTTAGAGTAACCGTAAAACTAACCTTTACACCATGTAAGTATAAAAGTAAAACTCCTCTTTGTAGTTATAGATATATAATAAGTAAGAAAGGAAGTCAACGACTATAAAACTTTTGTTTTGTTTTTATGGACGTTAAAATTGGGTTTCAGGGAAACTTTCTTAAACACCCTGTCAATAGGACACTATTGTAATAAATTACCTCATCTTTCTTTAGTTTGTACCTTTAGGCACACTTGTTTAGTGTGTCAAGTGGTCCGGGAACACGTAAACTTCTCAGTAACCCCTGTCTAATACTGAACAGTTAGTTAGGACGTTCCCAGAGAGGTACCATTTAGTACGGGTCCCTGGGAACCAAGTCACCGACAGGTTGAGTACCGTCTCGAACGACGGACGGTACCCAAACCAGGTAAAAATTTACAAAATTTTTTGACGACTAGGACAAAAGTCTAAGGATTTAACGTTAGGTCCTGTTTGACTATCTAGACTCTCACGCTCCTATACGAAAGAAAGAGAGTTTTGAAGTAGGGGTGATATACGTTCTGGCCTCGTACCGTTACATAGATCAAACGGGAACTGTTAAAACTTTCCTTTGACGTCAACAAGTTTATAAGGTGACTATAAGTATCGTTGATTCGGAAAAGTACGTACAATGACTTTAGTGAAAATTTAAAGAGACGGTGAGGTTACTAGTGTGTATGAAGAAATTATGTCTACTTCAGAAGAAGTTACTGATTAATTCGAAGACAGATTAATTATTACTATTGTTGTTTCGATGACAACTAATTCACACACAATACACAGTTGTGGTAAGAGTAACAAAACAAACGTAGTTACATAAAGTAGGAGTCTAGGTGCACCCTTCATCCGTGATAATAAAAACAGTAAAAAGTCCCCACCTTTGACCCTGTCTCTCTCATTAAAACTTCTAGAGAGTATCACATCCGGGTCTCGGCTGTAAGTCAAAGGTCAGGAGTCCGAGACAAGGGTGCGAGGAAGGTGAGTACCTTACTGTAAGGGAAAGTCAAGAGAAACCCATCGAATGTGTCTTTAAGTCAATAAGAAAGAAGAATGATAATTGATAGAGTAATATTTACAAATTACTAACCTCTTTCGGAACTAGAAAAGGTGTTAGAGGACCTTGTAAGGGTAGAAACTATTTATGTCTTTCAGTAAACTTAGTTACGTCCCTTGGGTTGAATGTCGAACATCGGTTCGGAACACCACGGGTCGAATCCGACAAAGAGAATCCGATGAACCTGGTACCTCCCATCGGTTCCTTCCATGAAGAGACACTACCAGTTTCACTTTATCTGTTTCAGGTCAGTATTGTGGGATGAAGTCCGAACGTATACAATGTGGACGAGTGTAGGGGAACCGGTTTCGTTCAGTGTACCGTCTCGGGTTCCGTTCGCTACTCCTTCACTGGTGGTTGGAGTACTCCGATTTGCGTAAGTACACGTACACACGCACGAGTCAGTACAGACTGAGAAACGTCGGGTGGTCCGAAGAGACAGGTACCCTAAAAGGACCGTTTTTATGACCTCACCCAAAGGAAAAGTACAAGGTCTCTTAAAGGGGTTGGGTCCCTAGTTTGGACGCAGAGGACGTAGAGGAAGTAAAGTCCGTCTAAGAAGTCGTGACTCGGAGAACCCCTCGAGGATTTCCCTAAGTACATCGGTATAAGTTTCTAGTTATTCCACGTTTTATACAAAGAAGAGACCTTTCTCACGTTATAATAAATATTTACTATTAAAGTGGATGGTATATAACTAAAGTCTATTCCGTCACCGTGGAGTGAGGTCATGCGAACGGACCCTTTAGGGTACCTGCCCCCTCGGACCACCGGACGTCTGGTACCCCAGTGATTCTCAACCTGTGCTGACTCGCTGAAGTGAAAGTGAAAAGTGAAAGTACGTGACCTCTTCCGTTACCGTTGGGTGCGTCCTTGTTACGGTTATGATAGGAACCTTAAATTTTTTGTGTCTGTTTAAAGGGATTCGGTTTTTAAAACCTCATAACGATTCTGTTTTATTTATACTCGTGTTTGTGTTTCGAGTTCGATCAAGGACTTAATGGTTTTTGTTTTAGGTTGTTCTACGGTCAAAAGTGTCAAGTCATATTACCAAGTGTGTCTGCCTTTTTTTACATCTTGATGTATTGTACTTTATTTTCATAAAAACAAGAAAGATTATTCCTCGCAGAGACGGTTGAGAAACATCTTCAACAAAAAGTCTTTAAAATAAACTATCCTCGAGCATTCTCGTATGAAAGAAATGAAAGGAAATCCTTTGTGATAAGATCTTCGAAAGAATTTTGTCATTGTTATTAAAGTTTGAATTTTTATAATTTAACAAGTACTAAGAGAATTTCTCTCCCCTATTTGTAGTCACTGTCGGAAGGTAATAAGACAACAGTTCTATCATGAAGATTTATGTATTCCTCGTCTTTTACAGAAAGAGTCTCTCATTCCCTTTTGTGATTATCTTAAAAACTTTCGATGTATTTTGACAAAGAGGTCTTTTTTGGAAAGGACACTCAAACGTTCCACTATCCAAACTCTTTCACGTATTTACTACACAAAACGAAAAGGAGAAGTGTCTTTCATTTACCTATACTTTATTACACATCCACTGTGATAGTCTCCTTGGTCCACTTTTAAGAGTAGACTTTCATGATTAACCTTAGGTGATCATGAGAACGGACCTTTTAGGGTACCTGTCTCCTTGGACCATCCGACGTCAGGTACCCCAGTGCTTCTCAGCCTGTGAATGACTCGCTGAAGTGAAAGTGAAAAGTGAAAGTACGTAACCTCTTCCTTTACCGATGGGTGAGGTCACAAGAACGGACCTCTTACGGTCCCTACCGTCTCGGACCACCCGACGGTACATACCCCAGCGTGTCTCAGCCTGTGCTGACTTTGCTGAATCGTCGTCGTCGTCTTCAAATGATTTAAGAATGGTTCCAAATACTAGAATGACCCTAAGGTGTCCTTCTTTTGCAGTCTTTTATAATATATCGTTCAGACCCCGTAAAATAATGGAAGAAGAGTTTGTAACCAAATTTTGTAACTTAGGTAACATATATCCAGTTACCGTCTTTAAGTTCCTACCATCTAATAAAACCTTTTGTAAGGTAACTTTTACTGGGAATGAACGTACGTGTATTTCCTTCGTTTCAAAAAAAAAAAAAAAAATTTTGTTTGGACTTAAAATTTTTTTACAGACTTTTAACACCACTCATTCTGTCTAATGAAGGAGTATTTATGAAGAGAACAGGTCCTTCTATGAGTAGAACCATTCGACCGTCAAGAACCCTACCTTTTAAGATTGACTCCTTCTTTCCATAGATTTTCACCCTTCCACCCCCTAAGGGACCACCAGATCACCAATTCTCAGACGGACGGTCACGTCCCCTGTACCCAAACTAGAGACCAGGGTCTTCTAGGGTATGCGGCACCTCGTTGATCGCAACACACGGTGTTGATAACTCGGAGACGAGATCTCGGGGTCTGGACGTGGACGGCTCGGGTGCGAGATCTCGGGCGTGAGGTGTTGTTCTTTTCGGTGACGTTGCCCTTCGGACGTACGACGTCACTCCTCATCGGGGGCGAGTGGCGTTGATCCCTTGTTTCAGGCTCGTCGTCACTTCTGGGTCGGGTATTTATTTACGTAAAAAAAAATTTCACCCTTTCACTCAAATTTCTGAAACGTGTTTTCAGTCATTCTCTGAAGATCGTTCTACTGATATTACAAAAGATACTCGTAAACCCAAACAGAGATTTCTCTTATAAAAACTTGAAAAGAACATACTTTTAAAGATTCACTTTCTTTCAATTCTTTCCTATCTTTATCAACTTGGATCTGGGCCTACCACTACTTAAAATAGTGAATACGACTTGAACTGGTTAACCAATTACAGACAGATCGTTGTAAAACTTTAACTCAGACAATATCTTAAGGACGAGTTGATCTTTTTCATGGTTATAGTCGATATTTAAGGCCAGATGTAATTGTAGAGGACATTTCCCGGTCTATGATTTTAAACTCCGAAACGCTCGGTATACCAGGAGGACCGTCGACAAGTCGGGGGACTTAAGATCACCCTTTCGTTGACCCCAGTTTCATCCTTAGTACTTAAGTTGTACCGGTAGAAAGGGTATTTTAAGATAAACATCTGTAAATTTAAACTTACTACATATTCAGAGTATACAGTACTTTATAACGAAAAGAAAAATAACAAAAGTTGTTAATTTCACATTAAAAAAAACTCAAATATTCGACAATTTTTTACCCACTAACTGTTCCTGTACGACACATCGTGTCCCTTGATATGGTTTATAAAACATTATTAGATATTACCTTCTTCTTAGACTTTTTCTCGTATAGACACACACACACACACATTGTCTTAGTAACACGACATGTGGACTTTAATTGTGTGGTACCATTTCGTTGATGTGAAACTAATTTTTTTGACTCTAACTATAACCGTACATGTGTGACGACATAAATTTCACCTATTGGTTATTCCTGGATGACATATCGTGTCCCTTGAGACGAATTACAATACACCGTCGGACCTACCCTCTTCTCAAACCCCCCTTTTATCTATGTACATATACATACCGTCTCAATGAAACGACAGGTGGACTTTGATAGTGTTGCAACAGTGAGCCGATATGATATGTTCTATTTTTCAATTTTTTGTGGTTTACCAGTCACCTAAACTGGGTAGGTGAATATTGACTGTTGGGGACTATATTTCCAATATTTAACCTTCCCCTTGGTTGACCTGAACTCAGTTCGTCATTGCAGGAAATTGACTTGTATGTCTCATTGATAGTACACATTTATACCGTACTTTCTCGATTAAAGAAGTAATATAATTCTTGAGATTCTTTAGTTATGCTTTTGACGATTGTCAAGTTATATTTTTTTTTAGTCTACAGACCTTGTCTTTTAAATAGTACTCCGAGATATTCACCGAAGTTCGTAATTTATCCGTGGGACGGAATGAGTCTTTTCCTCACATTTAAAAGTAGGTTGTCTAAACATTCCTAGTTTTAAGAAAAACCTTTAAAAATAAATAAGTAGAAACCGACATGACCGGAAGAAACGACACTCCCGAAAGAGATCAACGACGTCCGTCCTAGTGGAGAAGTAACGCCGCGAACCCGAAGAGTGACGTAACTGAATAGAACAACGTCTTGTACCCGAGATCCCACGAGCGCGAAGTCACAAACACCGGACGCCCGAGTTCTCAGCGTTGGGGGTCGGAGATCTCGTGTCCGAGTCATCGACACCAAGTGTCCGAATCAACGACACACCGTACACCCTAGAAGGGTCCGGTCCGAAACTAGAGCACTGAGGACGCAACCGTCCACCTAAGAAATGATGACTTGGTAGTCCCTACGGGTCCTAATTCTAAGAATTTCTTTTCATAACCGTCCCTTCACTTTTCTTTTGAGAGAGGTGTAAAAAGAACCCTCAACTTTGACCACGTTACTCTAACTTTCCGTTAATAAACTGGAGGGAGTCATAAACAGTTTCTTCGTAGGAACAAATGCGCCTTTAAGGTAAAAATCCCTGTATTGGATATCGGAACCGGAGACTTCTAAGATATTTCCTGTGAATACATCGTAGTAAATATGAAAGTTTCCGACCCTCATCCACTTACGAATAGTTTTTTGTAGACAAAGGTATTTACTACCAGATGAAATTTTATCTCATCACACTCGATTTTCCCCTTTCGTAGTCACATATTTAACTGGTCAGACTTAGTTAGAGGGTCCATATAATAATTCACTTTTTTATTATCGTCTCCCTTACTCTCTTTCGATAGTAAATACAATTATTACTCGATCTTTATCTTCGACGTAGACTTCTGACCGTTTTCTCTTTCCCCAAAATAAAAAGAGGAAACATCGAAATATTGTTAGACTTAAAGAACGATACACGAGGAAGTCAGTTTTGAACTTTTTTTGTCCCTATTTAACAATAGTCGTTTAATAAACAGAGGGAAGGTCAATGTTGTCTCACACTAAATTGTGAAGATTGGAAATTTGGTACAGATTGACTTCGATATTACTCTTTTAACAAAAAGTGTAACTTGTTTTCGATAACTCAAAGTTTTTACTTTACAAATAAATATTTTATCTTTTACACATTCTCACCAGACAACTTGATTATTACTCTTTTTCTATTTTGTTTCTGTCGACGGAAAAAAAAAAAAAGAGGAAACCCGAGAACTTAGTCCTCTGTAATAATTTACTTTTGTGGATCTTACAACAATATTCACAGTATTTCGACTGTATCAAAAAGGGGTTAAAACGTGAACTAACTAAGAAAGATCAGAAGGTCAGACCGGAACTAAGGGAAAGTCTCCGTCGACAGAGTGATGAGAGATTTTGTCCGTGCACGGGTCTGACCAGTAAAGGATGATATAATAGCGTAAAATAAAAATAGTGGTCAATGGGATGAAGGAACAAATCCCAAGAAAAGGGAGGTCTTACATTGAAGACGTTTTCGTTCATGAAGTGGACACAGATGGTACGAATCTTACTCCTGATGATTGTCGTCATTTTTATTGTAGAAAGTTTAAATCAAAAATTTTGTTCCTACTCTGTGGACAGTCTTCCCGATAGTATGTTTCCAGACGTTTATAGTTTAAACACCCACTCCGAGACCTCTTTTCCCATCGGAAAACCTAACAACCGTCCTTACATTTAGTCACGTCGGTGACACCTTTTATCATATCTCTAAGGAATTTTTTGATTTTTATCTCAACAGTATATTAGGTCGTTAAGGTGAGGACCCATATATAGACCTTTTTTTATTTTTATGCTAAAGCTTTTCTATGTACATGGGGTCACAAGTATCGTAGTGACAAATGTTATTGACTCTGTGTCTTCGTTGGATTCACGGGTAATTATCTACTACTTACCTATTTCTTCTACATCACGAATATATATGTTACCTTATAATGAGTCGGAATTTTTATTATTTAAGACGGTGAACGTCGTTGCACCAACCTGGATCTCTAATAGTGTGACTCACTTCATTCAGTCTGTTTCTGTTTATATACGATAGTAAAAATACACCTTGGAATTTTTTACTACGTTCACTTGAAGAAACGTTTTGTCTTTGTCTGAGTGTCTGTATCTATTGGTTAAATACTAATGGTTTTCCCTTTCACCCTCTTGTCTATTTAATCCTCATACCCTAATCGTCTACGTGTGACGACGCATATTTGATCCACATGTTGTTCCGTATGAATATCGTCTCCCTTAATGTAAGTCATCTAACAGTATTAGACATTACCTTTTCTTAGACTTTTTCTTATGTGCACACACACATATACATATTTTACACACACATACATACATAAATATTGACTTAGTGAAACGACATGTGGACTCAGTAACATTTAGTTGTGATGCAGTTAATTCTTGTTAATTTTTTATGACTGATTTCCCCCCCTTTACAGTTATCATGTACTCAAACCGGTACCTTTAACCCTTCACACTTGGTGTGAACAAGACGGTGCTCCAGTTTTGGGTTGTAAAAAAGTCACTCTACCCTTTATTTTAGTCTCTCCTGGACACTCGGGAAACCGTAATTGAGTAGGTCATACTTGTGAACCAAACAAGGTCGAGACAGAGCGACTATGAGAGGGGATAGTCGTATATATGGAAATAGGTACAATTTTTTTTTTTTTTGTTTGGGGTAGTCCCTACCATAAGACCCGTTTATTACAATTTCGTCTCAAATAAAAATTGGTGTTTGAAACAGTCTCACGTGACCTCTTACTGGGTTTAGGTTTTTAGACCTTGGTAGTCAACGATAGTGACAGTTAGTCGGCACCAGATGGACCATGGTCAAAATAAAAATAAAATAAAATAAAATAAAAAACGTTAAACACATACAAAATAAATAAATAAATAAATAAAAAAGACCATGGTCAAAATCTCCATCTGTAAAAGTGTGGTTCTAGGACGGGCAGTAAACTTTAAAGATTTTTAGTTATTGTCTGAGACGGTTAGATTAAATGTACTTGTTTTTTTTTCCAGTTCTGTTTGACGAAGATCTTAGAATCACAAGCATAGACCTTTAAAAATCCCGTTACGAATCTTCTTGCATCTGAAGACAATCATTTGTTTTTTACACAGATCGGTGGACACTCTCAACCTGACACTTCTTCCGACTCGCGGCTTCTTAACTACGAAAACTTGACACCACAACCTCTTCTGAGAACTCTCAGGGAACCTGACGTTCCTCTAGGTTGGTCAGGTAAGACTTCCTCTAGTCGGGACCCACAAGAAACCTTCCTTACTACGATTTCGACTTCGAGGTCAGGAAACCGGTGGAGTACGCTTCTCAACTGAGTAACCTTTTCTGAGACTACGACCCTCCCTAACCCCCGTCCTCCTCTTCCCCTGCTGGCTCCTACTCTACTGACCTACCGTAGTGCATGAGCTACCTGCACTCAGACTCACTTGAGGTCCTCTACCACTACCTGTCCCTCCGGACCGCACGACGCTAAGTACCCCAGCGTTCCTCAGTCTGTGCTGACTCGCTGACTTGACTTGACTTGACTTGACTATGGAGGGGTGTTGTAAAATACACTCCCCACAAGAAAAAATTGTGTTCTGCAAAGAGATACTCCGTGGAGACCCCGTGAGGAAGTTCAAGACAGTTCACGTTGCAAAAAGTAAAACCGACACGACCCAAAAGCAATACCGTGTGTCCGAAAGGACCACCACACGGACACCCGAGTTAACGGAGTACCGTACACCCTAGAAACAGAGGGGTGGTCCCTAGCTTGGACGTAGGGGACGTAACCTTCCGTCTAAGAATTGGTACCCCGGTGGTCCTTACAGAGAGTTTAAGTCGAGAATAAGGTCCGTGCCTTCGACTCTAATCAAGACGTACCCGGAGTTAAGCTAACCAGGTCCGTGACGGACTGTCCGAGGGTCAACTGCGTACAACAGACACTAAGATGGGGTCCCAAAGAGAGTGGAACTTCCTTGGTGAACTGTAAGTGCACACACGAAGGGTCTTTGAACCCTTTTCGCATACGGAGAACCCCGTTGAGAACTTATTGATCCCCTGACTTCGTCCGTGTAGTGGAAAAGAAAGAAAGAGGTCGCAACCGAGACGTAACGGAGGTACTACCGAAAGTCTCTCCAGGGACCAGTCCTTTGGTGACGGAGAAACTAACGACTAAGCTCTTGTGTAGAGAGAAATGAGAGAGGACAAGGAGTACGGAAATAGGGACTGAGGTGTGAGACTCTAGTATGACGGCATACACACTAGTCTGACATAGAAACTGAAAGAAAGACCTCGTTAAGTCCGATTCTACGGAAATTGTCCTTTTTGAGAGACATTTACAAGTCTTGTACACTTCCTTCCATTTAAATCAACTTTAGTAAGGTTAAAGGAGAAGACCATTATAACAGTTATTTAGACTACAAAGACAGAAATTTTCCCCACTTTTCACCTTACCCTAAACGTAACTACTAGATTTTACCTAAAGGTGGGGGGGGTCCTTTTGAAATAAATTTTAGTCTCTCCGTACATAAATAAAACAAAAAGTTGTCTATAAGGTGTGGATTCACGATAAGATCCATTACCCTGATACCACCACTATTCTGTTTTAACGATAAAAGTCCCTCGAGTAACATACCCAGATAAAGTTAATCTTTAAGTCTTTTTGAACTATTTTTAGTATCACTTTATGGGAGTCCACTGTAAGTCCTTTTTAATAACAACAAACTCGACGATGTAAAACACAACCAAAAAATCCGTCACAATAACACTTCTGTCGATTAAGAGAGAACTCTTTTTTACCAGTCCAAACATGTGTCTCCAGGCATCCAACTTTGACTGAGTGTTTACCCTTTTGACCGAACTTTTGAAACAAATAAATATTCATACATATTGACTTAATTAGAGACTGTATACATGTCTAAAGTCTATTTTGACCCAAAAATTAAAGTAGTTTTTGAATCTAGATTGTTGTGAGACAGGTATAAATATGACTCGTTTTTAACCAACCTGGAAAGATCGGTTATGATCTAAATCGTTAGGTTGACCCGTGTGTAAGGATAGTGAAGGGTAAAGGAGAAAATTCCCGAAATAAAAGAAAATGTAAAAACATGATGTCTAATGAAAATAACGAACAAACGTATTGTCGATAAAAGTCCCTAATTTATACAAAAAATTTTTTGTGAAAGTAACTTCATACCAACTAAATGTTACAACACAATCGAAGTCCCGATATATCGTTTCACTAAGAAAAATTTTAAGAAAAGGTAATATCAAACAATGTTTTATAACTTATATAAAGGGACACTATATGTCATCAGGACAACCAACAGATAAAACATCTATCTACTCGAAGGGACCACTGAGTCACCTATTTCTCAGACGGACGTTACGTCCTCTACACTCAAGTCAGGGACCCAGTCCTTCTAGGTGACCTTCTCCCCTACCGTTGGGTGAGGTCATAAGACCGGACCTCTTAGGGTACCTGTCTCCTCGGACCCTCCGTGGTAGCGTCTCAACCTGTGCTCACTTCGTTGGCTTGTGAGTACATTTGTCATCTGTCTGTCATCACACATATACAATTACGGTTTGAGGATTAAATAGAGAGGGGAGGGACAAAGGGGAAACCATTGGTATTCAAACAAAAGATGCAGATACCTAGACAAAGACAAAACACAGATTCAAGTAAACATAGTAAAAAAAAGTCTAAGATGTATATTTTCTATAGTATACTGTAAACAGAAACAGACTGAAGTAAACCAAACTATTAGAAATCCAAGGAAGACACAACGACGTCCACTGTAATAAAACAAGAGAAAGGACCGACTCATTATAAGGTAACATGAAGCTACACGACTAATAACATCTATTGTCACGACGTTACTTATAACCCCACGTACATAGAAAAGTTTAACACCAAAAGAGACATAAATACAGGTCCTTATCCTAACTTCCTAGTATACCATTGAAATAAAAATCAAAACATTCCTTGGAGGTATGACAAGAAGGTTACCGTCGTGGTTGTAACACCCTCACAAGTAAGGATGTTTGTCACACTGGGAGAGACAGTAAATGATGAACGTCTGAAAAACTACTATCGGCAAGATTAGCCACGGTAGTGAAGAATAAAGGACAAACTGTGGCTCGGGTCGAAGCCATTAGTAAAGTCAAAACAGGTATTTCTCAATAAACGAGTGATTAAACCCTCTCCCTTTACCGTTGTGTGAGGTCATGAGAACGGACCTTTTAGGGTACCTACCTCCTCGGACCGTCCGATATCAGGTACCCCAGCACTTCTCAGCCTGTGCTGACTCTCTGAAGTGAAAGTGAAAAGTGAAGGTACGTAACCTCTTCCTTTACCGTTGGGTGAGGTCACAAGAACGGACCTCTTAGGGTCCCTGCCCCCTCGGACCACCCGAGGACAGATACCCCAACGTATCTCAGCCTGTGCTGACTTCACTGAATCGTCGTCGTCATCGTCGTCGAGTGATTAAATCCCTCTCTAAAGATTGATGAAGTACCTTCGTCTTTCGTAACTTATTAAAGTTGCTCGTCGTTAACCCTTCGGTATTATTACGTCCCTGGTGATTGGTCCGAGTACATCCCTTTCAAAAGACCCTTTGACTCTCGAAGGTAAAGTTACTGGACAAGAAGACTCTTTGAAGTAATGTATGAGACCCACCGACTCCCTAGACGAATCTGAAGTTTACATCGAGGAACGTCTACACTACTCCTTCACTCGACGGGAGGACATCTTAAAACCGAAATGTCAAAGAGACTAAGGTAGAGATATGTCTCCGTCGGCTTGGACCCCTTTATAAACCGTAGATGCGGAGTAGAAGAGACTGTAGTTCGAAGAAGCATCGAAGAAAGTAAAACTGAAACGACGAAGGAATCAACCTTCAGAAAGAATAAATGAAGTAAAGTATAGAATAGTAGACGGTAGACTGTAGTCTTTTGTGACTCCCTATGACGTCAGGAGTCCAAGGGTTTATAACCTTTCCCGATACTTGAGTTAAGGATCTAAAAGTAAACTTGAGTCAACGACTGAACGACTCCCGTGAACCTGTGTAGTGAAAGGAAGAGACTCGAAGTCGAAGGAAAGACGAGTCTTCCCGTAGGTACTTCAGGGTGGGGACATGACAGGCCAAGGGACCACCGAGTCAACCAATTTCTTAGACGGACGCGACGTCCTCTGGGTTCAAACTAGGGACTCAACCCTTTTAAGGGACCTCTTCCTTTACCGTTGGGTGACGTGATAAGAACGGACCCCTTAGGGTACCTGTCTCCTCGGACCGCCCGATAGGAGGTGACCCAGTGTTCTCATCCTATACTGAATCGCGGATTGGTGGTGGAGGTGACAGTCTGTTCACTTACCCACAGTCATAGAAAACATTACCCTAAACAAGACGTGTGTCGACGGTGAAGACAAGTACATCGTAATAAGGGAGGGTTCTTTTTGTCACACAGAACCGGAAAACAATTAAAAAAAAATTGTGAAACCTCAAAATTATAGGGACTTCTAACACTAAGTTTGACCTATCTCAAGTCCGTTTATACTAGGGGGGTTGTAAAATAATATAACTATTTTTTAAAATTTGTACGTCAATATAATTAGTTTACAATCTGAATTGTGGATATAGGAAGTAGCTTTAAGAAGTTTATTATAAAATTTATATGCATAAATAAACCGATGTAGCCCAGAATAAAACTCCGTACTTCAAAAAAATCAACGGTGTCCACTTGAGAATCAACGCCGTACACCCTAGATCAAGGGACTAGTCCCTAACTTGGGTCTGGGAGACGTGACCCTCGTACCTCGGAATAGGTGACCTGGTGGTCCCATCAGGGATGTTTACTGGAAAATTATTACAGAGGAAATAGTATGTCGGTAGTTACATACAAAGAAACGTAAATAACTAGGTAGAATAAAAACTATGTAAAGTTTTAGTCATAGGGTTTTCTTTTAGACCGGGTGACCGACTTCGTTGTAGGAGACTATTCTTGACCGGTGAGGTGTATCCATATCCCAGGAGTTCCGACGGTGGGACCCATAAGTCAGTAGGGTTCCGGAGGTGTGTTTCGACGAAACGAGAAAGCACCGGTAGTCTAATTAAATTTTCTCTTTTCAATCTCAACCGTCAACATTCGCTAATATATATCTTACCTATTTGTTGTCCAGAATGACATATAACGTTCCCTGATATAAGTCATTGGATACTATTTGATATTTTCTTATTTTTTCTGTATATATGTACATATTGACCAAGTAAAAAGACATGTCGTCTTTAATTGTGTGTAATATTTAGTCGAGATGAAGTTAATTTTTTCTCTCTCTCTTTTCTGAAATTCTCGTGATTTGATCGAAAGGGGTCTTAGGTTCATCGTCATAAGTTCCTCACTAACAAAACTTTACCTTCAGAACGTCACCCATATGGAGGTCAAGTATCTCTGGGACGACGGGAGTCAGGTGTGGACAGAGGGGGATAAGGAGCGTGGAAGAGTGAGACCAGATCAGACGTTGTGGGGTGGATAAACAAGTCCCTTTTGTGGACTTGTTGGAATATGGACGGTTGAGGTGTAGTAAATTGTACACTATAGTTCAGTCAAGTTACGATAAAGTTTATCACGTGTATATCGTTCTGAAATAATACACAAATAAAAATTTTAACATAAAATACCTTTATATCAACCAAAGGTTACACTATTAAAGACCACACGTCGTGTCACTAAGAAAATATATATAAGTCGTATATAAGAAACGGTAATACTGAACAGTGTTCTACAACTTTTATCAAGGGACACGATATGTCATCCAGGAATAAATAGGTAGGACACATATCATCAACCACAGACAATTAGGGAGGTAAGGGGTGTGTGTAAATTTAAAACTTAATTATAGACCTACTTCTTACTTCTCATTATACGTCATTAAAGATCGTGAGAATCCCTGAAAATCGGTGGGATGTCATTCTTTAAAGACTTCTGAAGGGACCACCAACTCACCAATTCTGAAGTACGAAGGTCACGTTCCCTGTACCCAAGTTAGGAATTAGTTCCTCCATCCTAGGGTGTACGGTGTGTCGTACCGGTTTTTTTTTTAACGAAGTACGAGTAGTTCTTCCGTAGTGGTGACGTTGGATTTATTTCGAACCGTTGACTTTTTTTTTAATTTAAAAATAAGTCATCGCAGGTAGACTCCTGTGTCTTCTCCAGGAGAGAAGACCAATGTAAATTTACGTTACCTTAAGAGAGATTGAACCAGACTAATATCGTTGGTACTAACTAAAGGAGGTAATCGAGGAGACAAGAATGAGGGAACCACTGACGTCACACAGATCGACGATTCAGCACAGGTTGAGAAACGCTAGGATACCTGATACGTCAGGTACCTTAAGAGGTCCCGTCTCATCACTTCATCCATCGGAAAGGGAAGAGGTCCCTTCGAAGGGTTAGGACCCTATCTTGGGTCCAGAGGGTGTAACGTCCACCTAAGAAATGGTCGACTCGGGGTTCGTTTCGGGTTCTTACGACCTCACCCATCGGATAGGGAAGAGGTCCCCTAGAGGCACTGGGTCCTTAGCTTGGCCTCAGAGGACGTAAAGTCTCATATTAAGATCTATTTTGATTTAATTCTATCTATAGAAAGGCGACTCTACGAACCTTCAAGGTATCAGTAGAACCTTGACACTCCTCTCCTTGTGGAACCTGAATTTACCGCAGTTTTGCCTTAGAAATGACCCGACGTTTTAATTGGTTGGGACTACGACGACACGGAGATCTAAATTACCAAACACTCTACTATTTAAGGAATAAATAAATTCGTGGAACATCCACCAGAAAACAATGAAGTTCGGTTTCGAAAGGATTGACAAGAGGGTTACAAAGAAAACAGAAACTGGGTGGTAACAGAGATTATTCAGTAAAGACCCACCGAAATAAATCGGTTGACTTTTTATAATTTCTAAATAAGGTAGTAAGACGAGGAGAAGGTTCCCAAGGAAGGAAATTTAAAACGATAACAATAAAATTATTAAAAATATAAAAATTCAAAATTTGAAACAGAAAATACAAAATCAAGACAACTAATTGTTACGATACAATCAAAGTCCACATATCGTGTCACTAAGTCAATATTTGTATCTACATAGACAAGAAAAAAGTTTCAGAAAAGGGTAAATTCAATAACGTCTCACACCTCGTTACAAGGGACACGATATGCCATCCAGGAACACCAATAGACAGAATTTATGTCATCACACATGTACAGTTAGGGTTTCAGGGTGAGAGGGGACGAGGGTCGGGACCATTAGTTCTCAAACAAGAGATTCAGACACTCAGACAAAGACAAAACATTTCTTCAAACAAAATAAAAAATTCTAAGGCGTATACTCATTACAGTATACTACAAACAGACAGACTGAAAGAAGTAATCATGTTATTAGAGGTCAAGGTAGGTACAACGACGTTTTCGGTAGTAAAGTAGGAAAAATAGGTTCTCGACAAAGGAAATCTCAACTTCTTTGTAGACCGAAATAAACGGCAGATCACTTTTTGTGTGTGTTGACGGAATGCCCCTACTGTTCGACAGCAATCGATACAGGTGAAATTAATTTTTACGAGTCACATGCCAAAGTAGATGGAGGGTGTTTTTACGTTGGTACTCTTATTTTTCGAAGGAGAAGGGATATACTATCGTCGTTTACGCACCATTAACTGGAACTCACAACCAGGGTCCAGAGGCAAAGGTCGTCCGTCAGTAGAGGGTCACGGTGAACGACTCTACTTCGACAACGAAGTAAACTGAAGGAAACGTTTCGGACGTCCAAGTCGAAACTACGCACAAGGCCTTTAACCGTCCAACATATTGGAACTCGCTATGAAAGTAAGACACGAATGTGGAAAATGTTTACATCAAAACCTTTCAGTTTATTTAGACATAAATTTTAAAATGTATGACGTCAGAAAAGTAAGATGTCACAGTATGTCTCCTCTTCGAGAAAACATGTATAAATAGAGAGACGGTAGGACGGGAAGGATATCATAGCTCGTACGTCCTCTCATAATCACCGGTAACTTTAGTGACTAGTTCAGGTCTTCTACCACTGTAAACAAATTCACGACGCCGGTCACCGTTCGTAGTATGACATTACGGTTAGACTTTTGGTAATAGAGAAAGAAAACGGATTCATGACTTTTACGGGGGTCTACAGGTTCAAATGGAAATTGGAGACTAAAATAACCTGTAAAAAGAAACAAGTTATATTTCAAATTATTTCAAGACTTTTTAAGCCTACTTTTAAAATTTTCCTTCTGATTTCTCACAAAACTATCTCTTTTCAAACGTTAGTATTGTTGACCACTTTTAAAGTCATGGGAACAATGTTACACCATCAGTGTATAAAAACTAGTGAAAAAAATAAGCAAATTAGACCCGAAAAAAAGTTTAACTATATCAACTAAAAAAATTTAACTATGTCAATTAAATGTTACAACACAATCAAAGTACACATGTTGTTACACTAAGTCAATACATATATAGATATAGTATATGTGATTACATTATATATCAAAGTATATACGATATATACATAATATATATTATATACATAAAAGAAAGAGTCTAAGAAAAGGTAATATTTAATAATGGTCTATGACTCATATCAACGGATATAATATGTTATCTAGTAAGAAACGTGAAAATAAATAAATGTAAACTAAAAATAAATAAATAAATGAAAACCGGTATGATACACCGAATGTACTCGAGTCAAGAAGAAGGTCCTTGACTTGAACTCGGTACCAACACTTTCGAGTCTTAGGAGTGGTGATCCAGTGGTCCTTTGAGGAGGCAAAAACACGAAAACTACGACGACAGTACTATCCATGTAACTAGTTTCAGTCTATTAGAGACAATACAACATTAGTCTCCTGGTAGGTGCACTTTAGAATGGCTAAACAAACACTTACTTCTACGAAAGGATGGAGCTGAGAAGATTGACGAGATCACAAAGATTTAGATTGACCATCTGGAAATTATAGAGTGTTGATGGGTACAGTACACTCTACTGGGATGCAGTGAGATCCCAGTGAACCGTCACCTCTGAACGTTTGAGAGGTCGGAACGACTCCGTCTCTGACACAAGGCATTAAACTACGGAAGTCACACTAAGACTACACACGGTCCTACACCCTTGACGACGAAAGCGTCGCCTGTCACATAGGGACAATATGATATAACTTGAAGGACTGGACATCTTATCAATGACATCTTCGGGTGTCCAAACCGTTCCCCCACCCACCCCTTCCCGTCCTAACCCTCAAACCCAACTCGTCTACGTTTGATCAGACATATCCTACCCCCGAAGGGGTGGCCGAGTCGTCCATTTCTTAGGCGGATGTTATGTCCTCTGCTCCCAAGTTACGGACCCAGTCTTTCTAGGAGATCTCCTCCCGTACCGTTGGGTGGGGTCATAAGAACGGACCTCTTAGAGTACCTGTCTCCTCAACCTGTGCTGACTTCACTGACTTGTGTCGTGTATACATCCTACCTATGTGTTGTGACAGGATGACATATCGGGTACTTTGACATAAGTCACAGGACACTATTTGTAGTACCTTTTCTTATACTTTATCTTATATGTATATACATATTGACTTAGTAAAACGATAGGTAATCTTTAATTGTCTTGTAACATTTAGTCGAGATGAAGTTATTATAAAAATTTTTCTTCAGGTGTCTATATGGAAATGGACGAAACAAAAGAAAAGACAAGTTAGTTGACTTGTTATTTTTTTAATTAGTCTAAGGGAAGTTTGTATACTACCTAATTTTTATTTTATTATAGTACGATATGATTATATTATAATCATTATTATTACATAATTATACTGTCTATATTTTATGTTATTTTATTACTTTGTTTGTATTCTTCAAAAATAACGAATTACGTAACGAATTATACAAACTTTCTAAAAAAACCTTTGTTTAAAAGAATTATTTACTGGACGGAAAGGTGTCTACACGTCACTCTGAAGTATCCCTTCTCTTGTTAAACTAAACTCTAAAATTTTATGTTGTCTATGTAAATTTACATTGCAACTCCGTTAGTTTCAATTACAGATTCTGTGTTATCATCCCTTTTAATACAGTATTTTATTACTAAGTGCTCATGAGACCCCACTACAAACAAAGTGTTCTTTATTCTGAGAGGAATCGAAGATCGTATTCCCTCAAACTACACAGTCACACCACTTAATAACTGATAGTCCATTATCCAATAGTAAACTCGGTTAACATATTTAATCCAAAGACCACCGTTCACTGTCTTTCGTGAGTTTGACTGAATTGTCGTCTCCCTTATATACTGAACACTTTGTTTTTGAAGGTTCACGTTCCACCGAAACAATTGACCTTTACAATCAGTGAACCAGTCTAGGCTGTGAAACGTTGGGGATACCTGACATCGGGTGGTCGGAGGAGACAGGTACCTCAAGAGGTCCGTTCTTATAACCTTACCCATCGGTAAAGGAAGAGGTCCGCTAGAAGGACTGGGTCCCTAGCTTGGGTCCAGAGACCGTAACGTCCGTCTGACAAATGACAGACTCGGTGGTCTCTTCGGTTGGTCCACCGAAATCCCTTCAAGCTAAATCGTAAAGTTTGTTATAGGGGTTCGTGAAACGAAGACTTGAACCGACACACCTCGTGGGTTCGAGGACAGACGAGAAGGGAACTTCCCGGGTATCGTCTGTGGGTGGAGGACCTTCGGGAACACCCACCATTTCAATCAAAAAACGAGAAGGTTTCCAGAATCTTGTAGACGAATTGAAAACAAGATAAGCCCAGTGTACAAGTAGGGATTTTGGTGGATGTTACTAGTCTGTAAACCTACGTAATTGACCGAATTTCAAGAGTCTGACATACCAGAGACCGATGTGAGAAATTTTAATAACTCCTGAGATTTTATACAAACAAATAAATCCAACATTGATAGTTATGAATGGGGTGATCTTTAATTTTGACTCTTTACGTTTTTTACATATAAATACTTAAATAATTTTTTCTCAACATTTCGGTTACGTGTACTCGTATTGTCATGCAAAAATACTTTACGTTGAGATAAAAGGTACGAGTTTATTTTAGGTACTCTTTCCGTCGTGAGAAGGTAAAAACAGCTAAAAAAATTTGTAGACTGAATTGTTTATTCTCGACCCAAGAACATATACGAAGACTTAAGTTCGACACCACTATTGTGACAAAAATAACTGTATATCTATCTCAAACCGGAGTGCACACCTACATCAACCTTTTCTCCTTAAAAATTATTAGAAAGTCTAGTAACACACACATATACACACACACAAAAATTATGATGTGGTTTTGAACAGCATATCAAAGAATCAACGTTACACCTATGATTTTGAAAACTTACCAAGTTTTTGGTAAGTACTTAATATTTTAGTACGCAACCAATAAATCTTTTATGACTAAGTGACCAATATATGTTGAAAGTTTACGACTGACTAAATAACGTCACAATTTTTAAGTGTAGAAGAAAATTTGTAGTCTTTTTCGGATATCGGTGACACTGTGAAAGTTTTAGTGTCACCGTCTATGGTCAAAAAGTTTTAGGTGAAAAACGATCTTTTGACAGTAACCGAGTGACCATTGTTCATGACAATCTACAAAAAGAACTTCAGCGTTCGAGTTAAACAGTATAAGCAAACACTTTATTGGTTTGACTTATGGGTATCGAACAATCGAAAAAAAAAAATTTACCATAAGGTATTTTTTTTTTTTTCATCGGTCGAATTGAGTGTCGAGTCTCTTATCATACGTACAAAGGAGTTCTTCTGGTATTCTTGAGTCTTACATTATCTTCAAATATACATAGATATTTTGTAGGGACCACTAGATCACTAATTCTGAGGTACAAAGGTTACGTACCCCGTGTCCAGACTAGGGACCAGTCCCTTGATTCTAGGGTGAACACGGACCATCCCGGTTTTAAAAATTTTTTCTGTCTATATTCAAACATATATAAACGGTGTGTCTTATAAAAATTTTCTGTACATAAGTTTCTGTGTAAATTATTTTTGTCAATAAAAATGAGAAGGTAGTTCCTGTAGGAGACCATTTTAACCGCAAAACGAAACTCACACAACGACACTTATTATCGTAATAATTCTCATGTCCAGCTAAAGTAACGGAACCAAATACGACTCCACTGTCGTCAAAATAGGTGGTAACGAAAACGTGGTAATAATGTTTACTGTTGAATCTTTTTTTCACCCAGCGTAGAACCAAAGTAATACCTATATCAAGACCGAAAAGTCTCACGGACCTTTGTAAACTTCTTAAGAGGCCCCCAAGGGTCCGATATGAAACTCTTAGTGTCTCCCTTCGGTAGTTCTTGGGACCAATGTTGACTCTCTACCCAGTAAAGGCGATTCAGTATCCCTTTATGACAGACCTCTCTGTTTTTACATGACAAAGTTGTTTTTACAATCAACGAATCACCACAGGTTAAGAAACGTTAGAGTACCTGACATCGGATGGTCCGAGGAGACAGATACCTCAAGAGGTCCGTTCTTATGACCGCACCCAACGGTAAGGGAAGAGGTCCCCTAGAAGGACTGGGTCCCAAACTTGGGCTCAGAGGACGTGACGTCCGTCTAAGAAATGGGAGACTCAGTCTCATTTTCTTTCGTCTTTCTGTTTTTATCGTCTACGTCCTGAAGGAATCACCGGGTCCCCGACTGAGGAACGAAGGTTACGTCCCCTGTGCCCAAGTTAACAACCAGTCCTTCGGTTCTGGGGTGCACGTCGTTGACTCAAACGTACAGCGTTGATTTCTAAGCAGTAGGACTCGCGACGTCGATTCTCGACAGTATCGGTGTATTTATTTACAATTCATCTTATCGTCTACGAAGTCTGTCGACAGGTTCCGCCAGTACCCTGGGAAACAGGTGTTTCAAGAACTTCTAGTTCTTCTGCTGGAACCGGGTCTACTAAGTTCGGGACAGGACGGTCTTCCGTGGTCCGACAACCAAGTACAAGGAAAATCAGACAATTGAAACAGCCTAGGATATTGGTGTGACGTCGACACAGTGTACTGGGTCGTCTTCTTACGGACGAAGATAAAGTTATTTAAGTCGTTCAGTTCCTCTTGTCTTAAGATTCCGGTCGTGACGGTGACTAGGCGTCAAAACTGAAACCCAACAACAAGTTGAAGAACAAAGACAGAAGAACAGATTTTTCGTTCCGTCCAACTAATCTAGTAGTGATTTAACAACGTATCTGGTCTAAGAGACCCTCTTTATTCACTTTTAGGACACTTTTCGGAATCCGACAACATGATACAAGGAAAACTGGACAATTGAGACAGTCAGATGGACTTTATGATGGTCGCACATTTTCATGGATAGCAGACAGAAGTCTTTATCTGTGGTGAATGGAGTATAGTCTGGCCGGTTCCCAAACTAAGAAAGAAATCAGTAAAGGAAAATACGAGGCGTGGTAGGGTTCAGTCCCGTTGATTTTCTTAAGTACCGACAGGACTGACCAAATCATTATATGGTTAACAAGTTTTTGTTTTTGTTTTTGTTTTTTGAAACTAATGATGAGGGACCTATGTTCTGTAGTAGAGTCTACCCCTAAGTCTATTCCAATTGAAAGACAATTGGACAGAAAGGAGGACCTGTCAGAATATAGAAAAGGGTCAGTCTGACAAGAAGGGGGTCCCAGAGGTCCTCAAGTAAGACTTTCCTGTTGGAATCAACTAGACACTGCAAGTCAGGTCCTCCTCCGAGATCCAGGAAGTCTAAAATGTCTTACTCTTGGATGGTCTTTTTACTCGTAGAGAAAACATTGTAAGGAGTATTAAATTGACAAGACAAGACGACTGGTCAAGACCCAACGACATCGCCTTAACCCAACAATAGGAAGATGGGAATTCTTCTCAATTCGTCCCTCCCCATTTTCTTCCTACCCCCTTTTATAGGTATTTATAGAAGTTGATACGTGTCTATGTGGAAATGTGTCTTGGTTTCGTGAGTCCTAGCTTTTATATATTTTCTCCTTTGACTTCGTCACAAGTAAGACTTTTTCACCTGGAAATACAATGGTGGAATTCCTTCGACCTGTAAATACAGTAGTACCGGGAACTTGTTCCAGAAACTCAAAAATACTTCTACTTGTCTCCTAACCTCTTCTGTCTCTTTATGACAGACAAATTTACAATAAAACCCTGTAATTTCGAACACCAATAAGAGATAACACATTAAAATCGTAGAATCAAAATACAGAAGCCATTTACTTTCGTGGGGAACTTTATTAATTAGGTATACTATTCAGTGGGACAATTGACTCGTGGGGGATACGGATTCCAAGACAATCTCAGATCCCGTTAGAACTACTCTTCATGTGTCTATTTCTTCAAACGATGAATCATACTATTTAATGTGTAACTAACGTACAGTTGATGTACGTTCCGTCATCTACGGATTATGTTCATGAACACCTCTTGTCCCTTCAAATATGGTGAACCAGTTTCTTCTTATTTAGTCCCTACTGAAGTGATCTCCTGAACGATATTTCCTCCAGTGTTTCCTTCGTACTCTAAATAGGTCTACTCCTTTTACCGACTTCATGTAACATCTGTTCCAGAGGTTGGAAAAACCGTGGTCTCTGGTCAAAGCACCTTCTGTCAAAAAGGTGTCTACAACACACTACCCTCTACCAAACCCCTACTAAGAGTTTTTCTCGAATGTTGGATCTATGGAACGTAAAAATCAAGTGCCATCACAAGGGTTAGGATTACGACGGTGACTGACTTACCTTCAGTCCCGAGTCCACCACTACGTTCGTTACCCCTCGTCGACATTTATGTCCGCTGTGAAGAGACCGACCGAACCTCGGGTGGAGGACGACACACGGGACCAAATTTTGTTCGGTGTCTGCCCGTTGATCAGACACCGGACCCTTAATCCCTGGGGCCAAGATATGGTCCCTTCTCGTACCCGCGAATTTGTGGGTCTACCCTCGTACCCCGTTGAACCCCTTACCGTCTTCTACGTCCCCAACTCTAGAATATGTGTGTATCCGAAACGACTAAGAACCCTGATTAAACTCTATTGGGTCAACCCAATAGAGTTTTCTCCTTCAAGTCCCGGTCCTTCTGACAGTGTAAGTGACAGGTTCTTTTGTCCCGACCACTCACGGACAAGGACTCGACCTTAGACCCAGAAGGAAGATGCTCCTACCCCTATATCGATGATAAGGTACTCTAAGGATCTCCAGACCCCCTGAGTTCCGGACGAGTGTCGGAGAGACCAGATTAGACAAGAAACTACAGACCAATGGACAGATACTTTCTAAAGAATTGAGTAAACTACTTTTCATCCCAAAGACCGATCATCCTTCCCGAGAAACTTGACCCAATTAACCAGACTTCATCGTAATCGAAAGACTGACTCTCATATAATACGAGAGTTGGATAATGTAAGATGGTACCTTTTTAACGATTTAAGTTACAGTGGAAACTTTGTGTACTAAATGGACCTGAACCCTTAGGTTCTTAATGGACCTGAACCTGACAGGTTAACTTTAGTTCGATATTCTCTAATAGGTGTGAGTCTCCCTCCTTTAGGAACCATCAACTTCGGTTTCACAATCAGTGAGTCAGTACAGACTGAGAAACACGGGCATCGGGCGGTCCGAGGAGACAGGTACCTTAATAGGCACGTTCTTATGACCTCACCCATGGGTAAGGAAAGAGGTCCCCTAGAAGGGTTGGTCCCTAACTTGGGTCCAGAGGACGTAACGTCCGTCTAAGAAATGATAGACTCGGTGGACAACTTCGGTTTCAGGAGGTATTTGAAATACTTAAATAATTATTCATGTATCTAATAAGATGGTTTCAAAGTTATAAAGTGACATTTTGTAAAAAGTTCTTTATACACACATATACATAAACATATTTCGGTAGTTTTATTTCTCCAAAAAGATAAAGATCTCTCTTTAGGTGAATATAATACTTAATAATATATAATAACATTAGTAATATATATCTTTTGAAAATGAATGGTAATTAGGTTCACCTACCACAGGTTCGTAAGGTGGAGATAGAGTATCATGTTTAGTAAGTATTTGATCAAAAGACGGGAAAAGTATTGACTTAAATCGAGACTTTGGAGGGCTCTAAATATAAAAATTATAGAACTAAACTTACTCCCAACAGGACCATAGACCTGTCTTACGAAAAGAAAGACTTGACAATTAACACGTCTCTTGGGTCTCTATTTGTTTAACTAAATTAAAATTAGACGAAAGTACCACTACGTATTACTATTGACCAAAAACAGAGGATCCCAACTTTTGGTGTCAGGAATTATTCTCAAACGCCCATATAATACGTCGAGATTTATCGAATACAACACGATCTGACGAGAGGTATTTAATAAGATTGAGGTCGTCATAGAGCCCCTGAGGATCAAGAACAGACGACGCCTAAAAGTTAGTCACTCTGATAATCACACTGTACTTCGTTGAGACTCGGATGAAGATACTTCTTGTCGTGACTAACGTACGGATCACAAGGTATTTACTCTAATCAAGACCTCTTTGATCGACACGAGTGACAGGGACCACTTATCGTCGTGTCCATCTCTCCTCTGTGTGTCCGAAAGTGTGTACCAGTAGCCCTTACTTAAAGTGTATCATCCGCGAGTCTGTAACCAATCTACTTACTAAGCTTCACAAATAAAACTTAATCCGTATCCATAACGGATCAACCCCGAAGGGACTAATCGAGTCCACCATTTCTTAGGCGGACGTTACGTCTTCTGAGGTCAAATTAAGGACCCAGCCCTTCTAGGCGACCTCTTCCCTTTCCGATGGGTGAGGTTATAAGAAACCGAAGGGAACACCGAGTCGGTCATTTCTTAGACGGACGTTCCACCCTCTGGACCCAAGCTAGTGACCCAACCCTACTAGGGGACCTCTTCCCTTTCTGATGGGTGAGGTCATAAGACGGGACCTCTTAAGGGACCTGACATATCAGGTACCCCAGTGTTTCTCAGTCTGTGCTGACTCACTGAAAGTGAAAAGTAACGGATCAATCTTAGTCTTAACTGAGAGTTTCACCCTGTCTTAAAAATCCAAGAATTGAACGGGGAAAAGTTAGGGAGTCTCTTCGTAATAGACTTAGGAAGTTGTAGTTAATCTAGGGGATAAATGAAAGAGTACTGTGGACTCTGAAGAAGTCAGGTCAGTGGTACTAGGCAACAGGACATTAGTAATTGTAGACAGAAGGAAATAACCGGTAACGATGGTTGGTGATTACCCTGAAGGGTCGACCGAGGCACCATTTCTTAGGCGGACGGTTACTCCTCTGTGTCCAAGGTAGGAACCCAGTCCCTTTAGGGGACCTCTTCCGGTACCGTTGGGTGAGGACATAAGAAAGGACCCGTTAGGGTATCTGTCTCCTCGGACCACCCGACGTCAGGTACCATCGTGTCTCAGTCTGTACTGAATAGTCGATTTTGTTGTTATCAGCACCTGATTATAGATGACATCCTTCTCTCGACCCAATACAAAGGGGTATTGGCGCTTCCACTTCTTGACTTCAGCGAGTCAGTGCAGGCTGAGAAACGCTTGGGTACCTGACATCGGACGGTCCGAGGAGGCAGGTACCCTAAAAAGTCCGTTCTTGTGACCTCACCCAACGGTAAAGAAAGAGGTCCCCTAGAAGGGTTGGGTCCCTAGTTTGGGCCGAGAGGGTGTAACATCCGTCTACGAAAATGACGGACTCGGTGGTCCCTTCATCCGATTTCTGTTTATTCACTGTCACTGCACAGTGAGGTGGTACCAACGTTCCCGTTTGACTGGACACTTCAAAGGTAGAAAAGAAGAGATCACCCCCAGACCGTTGTAAGGTCTACCATGTCGGAGAGAACCGAGAGGGACTCCCCCTACTACACAGGACACTCGGTGACTGTACAGTGACTGGGACCCACTCGTCCACGTGTCTACTCTTTATTGGAGCACAGTAAACAAAACATCCGTACTCAACGATAACGTCGTAGTGTACGGGATTGGACTGACAAGTAAGGGTAATTGAACTATTCGAGGTACTCTCGTCCTTGACCTTGACAAAGCACGAGGTAACATGGGGATCGTTACTTGTTCCGGTCCATGGGCCTACTACGTATCATTTACAGAAATTAAATGTTTATTTTGAGAACCCTAGAGTAGTTACCTCTTGACCCGAGAATCTTTAACTGTATACCGACGTGAATCCTCAAAAGGAGAAATTCGAAGTCAATCGAAGCTCACGAGTCTACGAGAAATATAACTTGGTTTTACGTGGAAGAAAGCTACAAAGATGGAAAGAGGCCGGAGAGTCCACAAGTGCAGGGTGGATGTGGGGTGAAGTGAAGTGTGAAGAATAAAATGAACTTCGGTACGAGTACAGAAAAGAATAAAACGGTCATCTAAAAGTTATACCTTTGAAAGGAATATAGAAAATCTAATCTAAGTGTACTGTCCTTCGTTCCAATATGAACAAGAAAGATGTAGTTTTTTATAATATCTCTTTAACTTCAGAAAAATCCACCCGAAGTATAGTTTCTTAGACAGATCAACTGTAAAAAGATCCACAGAAGGTTGTAACTTGGGTTTCATCTTTCTGATAATTATTTATGAAGACTGAATCCCTCCTTCTTTATAAGATCCAATTTAGTATTGGAGACGTACAATCCACTTTTCCTTACTTTTAATTTTATCTAAAGGACAGATAAGAGAGTCCATAATGGAGTAGATTGGAGTGTTGTACATATTTTATAATGTACACGTCTTTTGAGTCTCAGAAACATCAACGACCCTTTTTATCGACCACACAAGTCAATCCACAACCACCGAACAGACACTAATAGATAGTCTCGAGATAACGAGAAAACCTTAAAACCTCTGTCAAAATTTAATATTTCCAGAAATCGGACCCCGTGTACATACGGACTACAATACGGTTCGGTAAGTTTCTCATACATCTTTATTCAGTAAGAGAATTTCTCTTGTAAATTCTGTAAGAGAATTTTTACCTTAGACAAAAGACTCAAGAGATGAAGGTATGTAACAGAAAGGACTTCAACTGGATGATACTTTCATGGGTAGTCGAAGAATAAACAAGATACGTAGGTAGATCCTAGAGTGAACCTACCTAACGTGACCGATTTTCGAATCCTCGACATCTGTCAAATCACTATAATCACGGAAACTCTTTCGTCTAATGAGATTACTGATCTATTGTTTAGGGAAACATTCGGTGTCTTAAAGATTAGGAAACGAAAGTTGTTTCGTCTTCCCCGGGACTAGTGTGACAGTCTAGAAATTTGTAGGGGAACCTCCTACTTAGTGCTACACCACAAAGAGAAGATTTCTCAACTCTTGGTACTCACTGTAGAGACAGTGTTTCACGGGACCTGGTGTGGATACTACAGCTCAACGTCCTAACCTTACCTTCGACCGGTAGAGTAAGAACGTCAAGTACTTTGTGTAGGATACTACACTTTGTGTAGGTGACTGTACATGATTGAGTCCTTCTTCTAAGGACTTGATTTTGTAAAAATAGTCAAACGACATTAACGATGGGGATGACATAAGAAGAGAAGTAGTCTCTCGTCTTTGGACGTGGATACGAAAGGTCTACGGGAAAGGGGTACATAACGACCCAATCTCAGACGGTTCGTCTCCGTACTCCGAAACCTTTCATCTTCTCTTATCCGTAACAAGAGGACACACCGAAGACTTCTAAGGTCTATAAGGGTCTTCGACTCCTCGATCATAACCCTTAGTAGGTAAAAGGACGTCGTCTACCATCTCTATCAACCTTCCCCGAAAGGTCGGGAATAGAGGTCCAACGGTTATCAAAGACGAAGGGACATAATGTATGAGAGGTGAACCTGAACGAAATCAAGAAGATGGGACTACCCTGGGTGTCCTTGGAACGTAAAGAGACGAGGGTACCTCATACGACGTCAGTACACTGAACGAAACCGGTTAGACTACATACAGCGAAGGTACATCTTCTTTCATACTTTGTACCCCACTACAAAGTACAAGATAGAAGGAAACCGACTCTTTAAGACTTCGTGGTAGTCAGACTAAAAAAGGGACAGACGTACGTGCGTACGATTCAGTGAAGTCAACACAAGTTGAGAAACACTGCGATACCTGATATCGGGTGGTCCAGGGAGACGGGTACCTTAAAAGGTCCGTTCTTATACCCTCACCCAACGGTCCGGGTGAGGTACCTCTAGAAGGACTCGGTCCCTAGCTTGGGGATAGAGAATACAGACGACGTGACCGTCCGTGCAAGAAATGGTAATCGTGTATGTTACAGTCTAGACTCGTTTTTTATTTAGACAATGAGATTCGGTCATTCGCAGTCCCAACAAACGACGTAGTCGTATTCTTCCTGAGAGGACTGATATCTTGGGGGAAGGACAATAATTAGTCAAGTAAGGGCTATTAGGAAGTGACAGAACACAACTTATTAATAAGAAAGTTTATGTATATACGTATATATATATAAGAATTTACACATGACTTGTATTAACATTACGTAGAGTCAGATCTTAAATTCTTGGTGTAAATCTCTGTACCTGTGTCCCTTTTTGTTTAAACTTAAATATATGTATATAAACAACGTTTCTTCACACTGTCTCATTAGTTATTTTTTGAAAGTTCGTGTTTTTGTCTTGTGTAATCTCATTTGAAGACACTTTCTTTATTTTACCTATATGTTTGATTTTCTCTTTTTTCTTTATACTTTAACTTCGGACCATTTTTTCTCCACCCACCAGACACATGAAAAAATTTTGTCTATTACCATCCATAGTTTAGTGATACTATAAATCTAAGGTCACTTATGAAACTATATCGTCAAATTAAAATTTTACGGTTACCGATGTTATATGACTTTTAAAGTTGGAAACGGGGACTCTTCCTTTCAAAATTTACGGTTGAAAGTTTACACGGACGTCTCTGGAACAAAACATTTTTAGCAAGACCTCGTAATGATAGGGTGCTATAAAAGATACTGTACCCATACAAGAGATGGACAGGATCGAATGTCTCATCTTGGATAGACGCACACAATATCAGAGTTTAATACGAATACGGGGATTCCTTGAAAAAAAAAATTAGAAATGAAAAAAAAAAACCGGTGAGGTACGTCGAACGTCCTTAGAATCAAAGGGGCTAGTCTCTAACTTGGACCCGAGACGGCCGTCTCTTTCGAGTCTCACGATTGGTTACATGGAGACCCCTCCAGGGTCACAGATGTTAAAATTTAAATTTATCTAAGGGTACTGGTTCTCGATTGAAAAACTTATAACGTAAAAGTCCCAGACACGTTCGCTCCGCTTATCCAATACCCGATAGTCTACCTTTTTTCTCGGTATGTACACACATGTACAAATTAACTAAGTGAAACGACATGTCTTCTTTGATTGTTGTGATATTTAGTTGATATGAAGTTATTTGTAATTTTTTTTTTTTGGAAATTTTTGATCGTTTTTTCCCGGTTCATTTTAACACTTTAATAATTGTAAGTGACGACATTTTCTTCCCATTCGTGAACTCCATACAAGTCGTTAAAAATTGGAGATGTCTCTGTTGTTGGGACAGGAAGAGTGAAATCGTGGACACCTTCTATTTCGAGGTAAGGTAACGGTCTCCTTCAGATCACTCTCCGCAGGTGTAACATTACTTCGTATACAACCCTAAACCGAGTTGAACCTGACTACCCCACCTCAAAGTCTCTGAAGAAAGTCGGGTCACGCCTAGGCCCACGGTTCACCAAACCACAACCGTCTTCACCACCAGATCTATCTCTATGGTGAAGGAGAAGAGTGAAACTATGTACCCGTTCACTACCCAAACCACCCCCACACCTGAGGACGTCCACAAATTTAAGTACCTACTTGTCGAGTCTTTTGTTCACTTACAAAAAGGGTAACGGGACGTGTAAGGAGTTCCGACATAATTCCGGTCAATATATACGTTCGTTACTTCCGTCTTTCCTTTACATTTTGAGGGACGTTGTAGGAGATTTGAAACGGAAGTAAGTATTAAGTACTTATAAGTACTCTCTTTTGGTCACAGAAATACCTCCTTCATGTTTCGTGTTATACATTTAGTGAACATTGGGTTAACGGGTTCTACAGTAATGAGTTAAAACTGTATAAACGGATCGGAAGACTATACATAGATATGTAAGTAGATATCATAGATGTCCCTCCTTGTATAGTTCAATTTGACATTACAGTCTTTTCAGACGAGTGAATTTAGATATAGTATTCAAATAAAAGAAATAAGAAGAAAACAAAAGTGACATAAGTCTAAGATCCCCTCTATACTGTATCTAATCGTCTTAGTGTAATTCTTGGAATTTTCAGGATCCGTGACAGTCTAATACTCTTGGTGAAAGAAGACGATTAATAAAAGGTCATCTTTATTTTATACTTTCCGTTTTATGTAAAAGTTTCCGGGTTTTTTTAGAAGACTACTACTAGATTATAGGAAAAATCTAGTCACTGAAATTTTATTTACAGAAAACAAAGAGATCGAAAAAACACGTATATAAAGTGTGTATAAGACGTGTCATTTGTTACTTGAGAAGAGTTCAATAGTTAACGATTCCCCAGTTGGGTCCGAATTAAGACACCGACGTCTGGGTCCAGTACGGTGGACCGTCGAACAAGAAACTTTCTATGACGGATCCTATCTAGGTTGAAAAGTAATTCCGTAGGAGTTTAAGTTTACACGAGATGATATCCAATTTATAAAAGAATACGTAGGTTAGACCGACTATGGGACGGTCGAGAGATAGTTACGGTACCCCGACAGTTTGAGGTCATTTGCTACTCAAATTCAAGACATATTAGTCGAAGAGAAAGGTTCAACCTGTTCTTCTGCAACACTACCCAAATCACTGCACTACGTGAAGGGTAACCGTACAAAAGTGACCGTCGGATTCTTGACCGTCCTATAAACCACAGAACCTTCCTGTCTCTCTCTGTCGTTTTATCGACCCCTCCTATGTGACAAGCCTTTTGACCTACGACATTCAGTGTCATCCCGATCTCCTTTCCAATAAGTTCACTGACCTTGAAGTAGTCCTTATCCCTCTTTCGGGGTCTCTAGTCTGGTAGTTATAGAGTCTTAGTGTCCGAACCACTGAACTCCCAGACTAGATCGAACTCAGGTATAGTAACTTTTTAAAATCCTTCAACTTGAGTCCACGATGAATAGAATACGTAGTATTCGGAATGTCAGACGGAGGATGTCCCTTCGACCAACCTAAGGGGGACCTACGTCCAAAGGTCTAAAGAGAAGGAGTATTTTCCTCTCAATGAACGACCCCTTATAGTTTAAGTCACGTACCAGTGTTAAATATCCAGAGATACATTCCCTAGTTTAACGGTTGTAGGCGACCTAGTACCTTTTTTCGTTCTCGCAAGGTCTCTTTGTAGATAAAGACGAAATAACTGATACGGTTTCGGAAACTGACACACCTAGTGTTAGTTGACACCTTTTAAGACTTTCTCTACCAGTATGGTCTGGTGGACTGGACGGAGAACTCTTTGGATATACGTCCAGTCCTTCGTTGTCAATCTTGACCCGTACCTTGTTGTCTGACCAAGGTTTAGCCTTTTCCTCATACAGTTCCGACATATGACAGTGGGACGAATAAATTGAATATACGTCTCATGTAGTACTCTTTACGACCCGACCTTCTTCGTGTTCGACCTTAATTCTAACGACCCTCTTTATAGTTAGTGGAGTCTATACGTCTACTGTGGTGGGAATACCGTCTTTTACTTCTCCTCGATTTTTCGGAGAACTACTTTCACTTTCTCCTCTCACTTTTTTAACCGAATTTCGAGTTGTAGGTCTTTTGCTTCTAGTACCGTAGACCAGGGTAGTGAAGTACCCTTTATCTACCTCTTTGTCACCTTTGTCACAGTCTGAAATAAAAAAACCCGAGGTTTTAGTGACGTCTACCATTAACGTCGGTACTTTAATTTTCTACGAATGAGGAACCTTCCTTTCAATACTGGTTGGATCTGTCGTATAAGTTTTCGTCTCTGTAATGAAACGGTAGTTTCGAGGCAGATCAGTCCCGATACCACAAAGGTCACCAGTACATACCTACACTCTCAACCTGACACTTCTTTCGACTCGCGGCTTTTTGACTACGAAAACTTGACACCACAACCTCTTCTGAGAACTCTCAGGGAACCTGACGTTCCTCTAGGTTGGTCAGATAGGATTTCCTCTAGTCACGGGTTGGGGTTGGGATTGGGATTGGGATTGGGATTGGGATTAGGATTAGGACTAGTCACAAGTAACCTTCCTGACTACGATTTCGACTTTGAGGTCATGAAACCGGTGGAGTACGCTTCTCAACTGAGTAACCTTTTCTGGGACTACGACCCTCCCTAACCCCTGTCCTCCTATTCCCCTGCTGGTTCCTACTCTACCGGCTTACTGTAGTCGTTGAGCTACCTGCACTCAAACTCACTTGAGGCCCTCAACCACTACCTGTCCCTCCCGACCGCACGACACTAAGTAACCCAGCGTTCCTCAACCTGTACTGACTCGTTGACTTGACTTGACCACATTCCCTACTATCACTTCTCTTCCACCATTATCTACCCCGTCTCTAGTTCTAAAAACTGACTCTTTTCTCTTGTGTTAATTTCCTCGTACGTACTTTGATCTTCCCTTTGTCAATTACTGTTCTCCACTATCTATTTATCTATTAGTTATCAAGCTATCTACTATCTATGTATTAACTATGTACTAACTATCCATTCATCTATTTATTTTCTATTCATCCATCCGTCTATCTGTTAACTATCTATACATAAATCTACTAAGTATTCATCTGTCCACGTATCTTTCTTTTATCTTTCAAGTCAAGTCAAGTAAAGTCAACCAGTCAGTACAGACTGAGAAACGCTGGGGTACCTGACGTCGTGTGGTCCGGAGGGACAGGTAGTGGTTGAGGACCTCAAATGGGTTTGAGTACAGGTAACTCAGTCACTACGGTAGGTTGGTAGAGTAGGAGACAGACATCCTGTCTGTAGAGACAGACATCTTTCTGTCTGTATACCAATTTATCCATCTATCCGAAATTATAACCTCTATTATGGTAAAGTTACAATGAAAGGGTAACGTTTAAATTAGAAAATTTACAGTCAGAAGCATGTCAATTTACCGAAACAACCTTCAAACGGTACATTGTGTGTCCAAATGGAAGGAGTAAAGAAACACTACAAAGAAAGGCTTGTGTCAAACAAGTGAATGAGAGTCCGGGGTTGTCTGTATCAGAAAAAGTCAGACTACCCTTCCTTAAACCTCGTCCTCTCTTTGGAGTGATTGGAGATATTGTTCCTGAAGAGTTAGTCTCCTCCTGAATGACAACAAAGACCGGCACACACAATGAAGAAAGGTCAATGCATAAGTAGTGGAATTGGTTTTGTAGTCTCTTGTAACTCAAGAGAAACAACAAATTACAGTGTCCTGACATTAATTTGACAATCTGAGACACCAGTGACTACGTTTCCGTTGTAACCTGAGACAATTAACGTTCCTGTTTCCGTCCCCAGGGTTTGAACCAACGGAAGTTCCCCGTCCGTTCATTATTTTAACTCACTTAACCCGAAGAGACCACCGAGATCTCTTAATTTACCGTTACGTGAGTTTATAAGAACGGACCCTTTAGGGTACCTGTCTCCTCGGACCGTCCGACGTCAGGTACCTCACCTTCTCCTCAGTCTGTGCTGAATCGATGGTTTACTGTTGTTTTAACTCACTTAATCAAGTCCAAGCCGGATGCTTTTAACTTCTACGTGATCCCCTACCACCTGTGGTCCTTTTTCACCTGTTGAACACATGGCAAAGTCCACCATCGGAGTCAACTAACCACAAATTCCGTCGTCTAGTTCATGATAATATGTGATACAACTGCTCAGTCACTTCACCTAAGAATTTCCTTTACGAAATTAAACTTTTATTGACCAAGTTTAATAGTGTTACCTTATCTTGTTATAGTCTGTTCTCTACACATCCGAGTTAAGTCAGGTACCCGGCGGTAAATACTGAAGGCTCCCTCTTTGGGTGGAAGGGTCCATCTCGGGTCGGAGGTTACATCTGATTCCTGTCCGTCCGTTACCAAAAGGTCAAAACGTAGCCTTGTAACAACAACGTAAAAGAGAACGATGCACCCGAAGGGTCCACCGAGTCACCATTTCTTAGACGGACAGTTACGTTCTCTGTGTTATCTGTACCCAAGAGAAGGACCCAATCTTTCTAGGAGACCTCATCCTTTACCGTTGGGTGAGGTCATAAGAACGGACCTTTTAGGTTACCTGTCTCCACAGACCTCCCGATGTCGGGTACCCCAACGTTCTCTGTCTATGTTTACTCGTCTATGTTCGCGTTCAAAAAGAACGATGTATTGTGTAGAGCACGAGGTTTGTTGTTGGTAAAAGAAGTAAGTACCTAAGAGACACAATCTGTAACTCTTCGTCACATAGATCTCATTTATAGAGACGAGGTAATAATACCTTGGGTCCAGGTCGGTGGGTGACGAGCTTTCGGCTGAGGGGTCTCTGGTCACAACCATCCCTCCCTTTCCAACGAAATAACACCTCCGACCGGTGTCCTCTTCCACCTGAGGGCAGACTCTTGATCGGGGGTTAGCGACGAGTCCCTTGTCCTCGAAAATTTCCCCTCAAATTCCCAACATATCCGTCTCCCTCCCTTCTCTCGTCGTATCAGTAGAGTTGTGGTCATTACGTCACTAGACTGGTTACAGTGGAACCAACAAAATAAATAAATAAAACAAAAACCGACACGACACAGAAGCAGAGACACGCCCGAAAAGAGATCAACACCGTTCGTCTCCGATGAAAGCTCAACGCCACGAGCCCGAAGAGTAACGTCACCGAAGAGAACTAAAGTTCGTGTCCGAGATTTCACACGTCCGAAACCATCAGTACCGAGGACCCGAACTCTCGTGTCCGAGTCATCAACACCGCGCACCCGAATCAACGAGGAGCCGTATACCCTAGAAGGGCGTAGTACCTCTAGTTTGGGTACTAGTTTGGGTACCTCTAGTTTGGTGTAGTACCTCTAGTTTGGGTACAGAGGACGTAACCGTCCGTCTGAGAAATGGTGACTCGGGGGTCCTCCACCAATTTTGTGGAAACCAACAACATTCATGTCAATTAAAAATCAAGGTACCAGATAAGGGTCAAAAAAACTCTGATGAAGAATCTTGACACACTCCGTCTCGTCGACTGTGGTACCGAAGTTTATCCAGTAGTACTTCAGTAGAAGAAGGTGGACCACCCCGGAAGTCATAGACATTTTGTGGAGGGTCCTCTACCGAGTCTTATAATGGATACTGGGAACTCCTCTTTTATTTCTAGGAACCGGAACGAATCCCTGATTTGATCATATAAAATAGAATACATTTCCGAAACTCATATTTCATGTTGATTCAAGAGTCCGGTTCCACGACGAATGTGATACTTTCAACCCCGAAGTTGGTCCTATCGAACTTTCTCTACTGTTCTGGTAGTACTGTTAAGGGTCTGGTCTACTGTCAAGGGTGGTACTACGACCCTTAGGACAATTCAGAGTGACGTTTGTACGGACTACTACCTACGACCGAGTAAGGACTTGGAGTCGACCCCCACAGGAGTTTTCGGGACCGTGTACCGTAGGAATCGTACCCTGATGTAGTGTCGTACCGTCGAAGTCTGACGAGTCCTCTCCGAGTCGTAACACCCTTCTGGTACCTTCGGCTACCTAGAAGAGACTGGATTAAGTGTTCAGAGCATGGGAGAGAAAGTGGGATGTACGTTCGGAGGGAGGAAGTGTCCTCTCTGTTTGAGTGTTACATCCTTCTCTATCTACGAGAGTCCCAGTAAAAACCTGTTCTGTTGGAAGGGATAGACGATTTTTGGTCACCTGACTCCACTACTTTCGTTTCGACTTACCTCTAAATTTAGTTCGGTAATTTTACATGTCCGACAGAGAAGGACAAATAGTCGCGGAGACACAAGTGGAGGGGACCAACCGAAACATCAAATGTTGGCCGAATCGTGAATCGAAAGTCGGTCACAGGACTAACGTCCGACCATTACCGACACTTTAACAATGGATTCACAACATCTTTCACTTTGTCGACCGACAACTGTTTATGGTCGGGACGTCGTACACCCGACCTTCTCCGGCGGTGCGTCACAGTTGTCTCTACGACCAAGGGTACACTCGACTCCTAGGGAGAAACGACAGTGAGTTCTCGGAGTACTTAGTGTTGTCCTTTTTTGTTAGAGGCTCCACGTTAGTCCCTCCTGCTTATGGTTCGGAAGGGAAACAACTTATTTAGGGTGAAAAGTCATCACTTTCGTCTTCTTAATTTAGGAATGGGAACCGAGGGTTCCGAAGTTGTAGTTCAAAGAGATAGTCCTAAAAGAAAAAATTACAAAACTGGTGTGGGATGCCGTACACTCTTGAATCAAGGGTATGATTCCCCAGTTTGGGCGTTGGGGACCTCACCTTCCGTCTCAGAATTGGCGATCTGGTGACCTGTTCAGGGACAGTCCTAAAAAATTTACATTTTTATACTTTTTTTGTGTAGTCTTACTTTATTATTAATCAAAACTTTTACCTTACATAGGGAATATAGACCTTAGATTTTATATTGTGTTTACTTCAATAGAGACTTTGTCTTCGTCTGAGTTGTCTATGTCTCTTGTCTGAACACCCACGGCTCCCTCTTCTCTATCCTCTCCCTAGTCAACCCTAAACCCCCAATCGTCAACGTTTGATCACATATCTCTTACCTATTTGTTGTTTCACGACGAGATCTCATACCCCTTGAGATAAACCATAGGACACTATTTGGCATGACCTTCTCTGATAAGTTTCTTTTCTCTTACATATAGCTTCATATTGACTCGGTGAAATGTCATATAGTCTTTAATTGTTTGTTTTGTAACATTTAGTTGACATGTAGTTACTTTGTTTAAAAAAATTCTGACCTTAATAGGAAAAAAGTGGGTCACTCAAGGTGACTTGGACCTTTTAAGAGACAAAGTGGGTTTCTTGTCTAGAAAGGTCACTGACGGACTAGTCAAATAAAGGATAGATTAGTCTTGATTTCTTTGTCAGTGTCTAAGAATGAGTTCGAAAGGCAAATGTACAAGGATCCTTTTCCTTAGTCTCATCGGGACCGTGTACCGTAGGAATCGCACCCAGACGTAGTGTCGTACCGTCGAAGTCTGACGAGTCCTCTCCGAGTCGTAACACCCTTTAGGTACCTTCGGCTACCTAGAAGAGACTGGATTAAGTGTTCAGAACATGGGAGAGAAAGTGGGATGTACGTTCGGAGGGAGGAAGCGTCCTCTCTGAAAGAGATTTTCTCTCATATCAGGCCCAATGCGACGACATTGTTTGTCGGGGATCTGACGTCACAAAACTTCGGTCGACCAAAACAAAGAGACAGTGTGATGTATACACGACCCCGGGGACGAAACCACACAGGAGTCAACCCTAGACCCTACTACCCTTTCCATGGTGGACCTTGTAAGTCACAGAGACCCTCCTTCCCCTTCTGTAGTGTAACTCGTACGAGATTGAGAAGGTCGGAGTGGTTTACACTGCGCAACAGAGAGGTCGGACGTAAAATAACCGGTCTCGGTGTTTGGGTCTAGAGTGAAGTTCCTCTCCATCTCTTTATTTAGTATGGTGTGTGGACCTTCTTTTTTGGTTCCTTTCAGTATGTTGACGGGGAGAGACGTTCACTGTCATGGACAGGATTCAAAGGGGAACGAAACACACAGATTGTCAAGTAGTCCACAAGATTCCTTTGTCGGTCAGAAAGATTAGAGAAGAATTTTTGTATAAAAATTTGGGATTTTTAAAAAATTTGAAGTAAACAGACAAAAACCGACGTAACCCAGAAACAACGACACGAACCCGAAGGAGATCGGGGTGACTAATCCCCGATGAGATCAACACCACACGTACCGAAGAGTAACGAGCCCGAAGAGAACAACACCTCGTACCCGGGATCCGTGTACCTGAGTCATCAACACTACGTGTCCGAATCAACGAGACTCCGTACACCTTAGAAGGGTCTGGGCCCTGACTTGGGTACAGGAGAAGTAACTGTCCGACTAAGAATTGGTGACCTGGTAGTCCCTTCAGGGAGATTAGAGAAAATTTAGAACCAAAACAGTAACACGTTACTCTTTCGACTTTTTGAAAACCTTTATGAAAACACCGTCCCCCCCTTTATCGAAAGAAGAAACAAATTCCGTTAGGGAACAGATTCCCACCGTCTTCCATCTTAGTTGAAGCGGGTTGGGGCGAAACTTCCATCCATATCAGTACACTGAACGAAGTCGGTTATTTTACACTCCCCTTCACTGTCCACACCTTAAGTCCCCCATCAAACTCCTTGACTTCGGTGGAGCACCACAGTACTCCCTCTCACCATGTCGACCTTCAATTTCTCTCTTTATCTTTCCCAGTAACAAGTCTAAGATTAAAGGGTTCACCCTAAGAGAACAGGAATCTACTAAGTGACCCTTCGGTCCAAATACCTTACTCTCTTTTTAGAGAACTTTTGAAAGAAATAGGGGGTGAAACGTTGGGTGCTTCGACCCCCGGGTCGTGTCTTATCTAAGACGATATGACGTCCCCGGTCTTACCCCTCTTCTCCTACATCTTTCTGGTTTAGGGTGGAGACGCCTACATTTGCACCAGGACTCCCTGACACCTTTCTTCTTTTCCCGGTCTTTATCACCTTTGTCCCACCCAACGTACAGACACAACGATGGTCACCCCGTCTTTTAGACTGGACTCACTGTCCTGAAACGGTCTTTTCAGTAATCCTTGAGGTTCCCGCCTTCCTGGAGACGATCACTACACTTCAGCGAGTCAGCACAGGCTGAGAAACGCTGAGGTACCTGACATCGGACGGTTTGAGGAGACGGGTACCCTAAAAGGTCCGTTATCATGACCTCACCTAACGGACGATCGTTCATCGTAAATCCGAGACCTTCCTTCAACGGAGTTACCAACTAATGTGTTACTGAGTTAGCAGTCACAAACCATTCGGGTCCATATTTAAATCCAGTCGGGCTAACATTATCACACCCTATCGTATAGGTACCTGTTTCAGGGATACACAGGAACCTCCCCGTCCCCTCCATCGACTCCCGTACCTGACAGTTGAATCGGTCCCCTATAGGATGTCCCTCTTTTTTTCCTCGTTATCCTGTATCACCCATTCTTATCCCGAGGACCTTGGTAATAATCGACACCGAAATTCGTTGAACGAATTAAAGGGACACGGAGTCAGAAGTAGATATTTTCCTCCAATATAGAACAGAGGTATTCGTGGGAACTTTTTAATATGGTAAAAGTCTATCCTTAAAAAAAAGAAACAATGAAAAATTTAATACCTTCATACTATTCTGTAAATGTCTTCTGAACCTTTTTTCTAAGAGAAAAAAAATTACTTTCATATAAACTAAATGTTACAACACAATCAAAGACGACATGTCGTTTCACTAAGTGAATATGTATATACAAATAATAAAAAACATAAGAAAAAGTAATACAAAAGGGCGTCCTATAACTTATCTCGAGGGACACGAGCGTCATCCTAGAACAACAAATAGGTAAAATATATATTATCAAACGTAGACAACTGGGATTTGAGTCTGGGTAGGGAGTGAGGGAAGAGGGAGGACGAACCGTTGACATGTAGATGAGAGATACAACCTGTTCTGAGAAAATACACCACATAACTAAAAAGAGAGATCTTTGTGTTATACTCTACACTACTACTCCACAATAATATCAGATAGGTGACATGAGACCCTACAGTCACTACCTCTTCAAAACACACACACACACACACACACACACACACACACACACACACACCACTCGAACGTTCCTCATGGACTTGTTAGAGATGAAAGACGAGTCAAAACGACAACTACATTTTGACGAGATTTTTTATTTCAAATAATTAAACAATTTTTCACGATCAAGTTGTAATTTTAAAATTCGTTTCTGGGTACGTGATTGAATGAGTGACCTACGAAAGATCAACCTCTTATAGAAAGATATTGTTTATTTATCTTGTTTAAAATTATCAGGTAGTACAAACCCACTTTAACGTAATTATTCTCGACGGGTGATCTCAAACGTCTCTTGGTTGGCTTGACTGGAACGACACTCAACTTAACACAGGGGGAGCTAAGGATGGAGTGTCATGGACACCTACGCTGAAATAAACCTTTATCTCAGAAAAATTTATATTATTTAGGTTATGTCAAAACACGTGAATTTTTATACAATTACCTCATCTATAGTCCAATTCACAAGAAGTCATGTCAAGTCAGCAAGTCAACACAGGTTGAGAGACGCTGGGGTACTTAACGTCGTGTGGTCCGGAGGGACAGGTAGTAGTTGTGGGTCTCAAGTGGGTCTGAGTGTAGGTAGCTCATTCACTACGGTAGGTCGGTAGAGTAGGAGCCAACAGGGGAAGAGGAGGACGGGGGTTAGGGAGGGTCGTAGTCTCAGAAAAGGTTACTCAGTTGGGAAGAGTACTCCACCGGTTTCATGACCTCAAAGTCGGAATCGTAGTCAGGAAGGTTTCTTTAGGGCCCCGACTAGAGGAAGTCTTACCTGACCAACCTAGAGGAACGGCAGGTTCCCTGAGAGTTCTCAGAAGAGGTTGTGGTGTCAAGTTTTCGTAGTTAAGAAACCGCGAGTCGAAAGAAGTGTCAGGTTGAGAGTGTAGGTATGTACTGGTGTCCTTTTTGGTATCGGAACTGATCTGCCTGGAAACAACCGTTTCATTACAGAAACGAAAACTTATACGATAGATCCAACCAGTATTGAAAAGAAGGTTCCTCATTCGCAGAAAATTAAGGTACCGACGTCAGTGGTAGACGTCACTCATAAGAATGACGAAAAAATTTTCCCATTTCAATTTTTACTTTTCTCTTTTTCCGAGACCAATCCAGTCCACAGGGACTAACGAGTCACCCATTTCTTAGGAGGACGGTTACGTCCTTCGGACCCAAACTAGGAACCTACCCCTTCTAGGGGACCTCCTCCTTTTACCGTTGGGTGAGGTCATAAGAAGGAACTTTTTTTTTTTTTTGGTACCTGTCTCCTCGGGTCTCCCGATACCAAATTTCCCAGGGTTTTTTCCCAGTGTTTCCCAGGATATACTGTTGTGTGTACGATCACTCCTAGACAACTCCACCTCCCTATCAGAAAAGAACGACGAGACCCTTTTAAGGACTCAGGCAGTCAGACTAACCTGGTGTGGTGACACTAGGTAACCTGTGTACCTGGGTTCCAACAAGGGTTTCTTAACCTTATGAAAGTTCCGTTTGGTGTTTACGGACCTTCCAATAGTGACAGGACCTTTTGGACCACACACTTCGTCGGTCACAGCACAAGCTTAGGTTGACAGTGGGATTACGATTGTGTGTATGGACAATAGAAACGTTCTCTATTGAAGTCGACACAGGTAGTGGACAGAATTAACTAACTGCACATATACGAAGTCAAAGTCTCTACCTATAATGTTTCCGTGTAAAAAGAAAAAAGAACCTTTGACTTTCCGGTAGAAACTTCTACACGACTGTCTTTATTAAGAACAACTTTAACTGTAGTTTTATGAGGACTTCTTTACCCCTCTTATTCTTACTTTATCGAGATAGTCTATAATTTTGCAGTATTCGATAACACACACTTTGCGAACCCATGACCGAGTACACTTCTGTCTAGTCTGTCTAGCTACTTTCACCTCTCCGGTTTTTATTTGTATTTTTCCGCTTAAATCACGTATAACTTCTACCGTAAAATTTAGTTCATGACTCCCTTAGTAAATTATTTGGTGCACGACCATTTTGGGTATGTCTCTTTTCTAATTCCTTCTAGGGAGAAAGTAATTGAAGAGCGTGATTTTACTCAAGGACTACCTAGTTCCCTGATTGAAGGAATGATTATGTACAAGAATAACACCAACAAGTCAGTGATTCAGTACAGATTGAGACGTTGAGGTACCTGACGTCGTGTGGTCCGAAGGGACAGGAAGTGATAGAGGTTCTCAAACGAGTTTGAGTACAGGTAACTCAGTCACTACGGTAGGTTGGTAGAGTAGAAGACAACGGGGGAAGGGACGGACGGGAGTTAGAAAGGGTCGTAGTCTCAGAAAAGATCACTCAACCGAGAAACGTAGTCCACCGGGTCCATAACCTTGAAGTCGAAATCGTAGTCAAGAATACTTATAAGTCTCAACTAAAGGAAATCCTAACTGACTAAACTAGAGGAACGACACTTTCCCTGAGAGTTCTCAGAAGACTCTGGTTCTTTTGTTATCTCATCATCTGTTTCCTAAACTTGTTTATAAATCGTTTTGTCTTTTTTCAATATCCATATACTTTTTATAAGTCACTGAGTTTGAATTACTTCATGACAAACATAATCTAGACATCACTAGTTTTCCGTGTAATTCTGTAAGAGTCGCTTACACGTTTAACCATCTTAGAGAAATTCACCATTAAATCGTGCAAGATAGCTTTAACTTGTACCTGTAGAAAAAACTGAACCGTTAAAGAAAAAATTCTTGACAATGACACCTGGACGAACACAGATGTTTCGAACACAGATGTTTCGACGCTCACATACCTTCAAGAGACTTCACGACCAATATCATCGTTTCTAACCTGTGGAGGATATTCTGGTAATCTACCGGTTGTCCGTCAATTTAAAATAGGTTTATTTGGATGTGTAACTTCATCATGTAGCTTCCTGTACCCTCATATTTGTGACTATATCTACACACTTTTCTATGTCATAGCGTTTCTCAGCCTGTGTTGACTCACTGACTTGACTTGACTATCTATTCTACGTATTTTCACACATGTCACACAACGGTAACCAAAATTTTCTAGATATGAAGAAATAAAAAATTTTATTTCAGAAATAACTCAAACAACGTCATAACGAAGACAACGTAGAAAAACAAAAAACCGGTGTTCCGTACACCCTAGGATCGAGGGGTTGGTCCCTGACTTGAACGTACGGGACGTAACCTTTCACTTTAGAACTCGTGACCTGGTGTTCCTTCAGAGGTTTCTAGACGAAAAGATTTACACAATTAGAGGATCTTTTACCAGTGATTTGACCCCTCTTCAGACTCCTCTCTTCAGACGTCACTTTGAAAAACACAAAGACGGAAACAATACAACTTTATAAATAGTTGTACGAACATACTAAGAAAAGTTACTTTTTTTTTTTCAATTAATTGTTACTTAGGGAGATTTTTCCCGGGGACTTTTATACTCAAACAATTGGTATTGAGACCAAAACTAAATCTTACAAAAGGAATTAATTTCTTTATATAAATTTGTTAGGGAGATTTTGGGACCATTGGAACTTTCGACTTCCTTTGTCGGTAGGTCAAGATAATACACGACATCACTTTAATCTCCCAACCCCGAGTAATGTCTATTCTTTTAATCCAGAATAAGGTTTGGGGCCCTCGGTCTGGGGAGGGTCGCGGGTCACGTAGAGCCACGGGGCCCTTGTCTCAACCCTCAGAGTACAAGTTTGTGTTCAGTGGTTCCTTCTGGTGGTCCGAACGACAAAAGGTCTATGAGTAGCACGAACGAGACGAGACTAAGACGGGAACCCTTAAACCTTGAGGACTCCGGTTGTACTTGAAACTGAGGCGTAGAAGGTGGAGGGTGTCCTGTCACACCTACGTCTAAATAAAGTAAAACAAAACCAAAAAATCCTTTTGGTCCGGTAACCCATCACTGACGATATACCTACTCTGCCTTTCTCTCACTTTGAACTAAATTTTATCGACAGGTCGAAAGTTTTACCACGGACCTTTTCTCTACTCTGAGTCCTTCACAAACAACTTACTTAGTTACTGGTTTCTTCGTTTCTCTGGTCAAACTAAATGAGTGGGTCATTTGAAAATACATTGTTCCCTTTATTATTATCATTATTATAATTATCTGATAAAAATCACCTGTAATACCTGAACCGTGTGACATAGACAAATTTTTTTGAAAGTTAAAATATAATCTTATATCAAGTAATTGATACGACACTATCAAAGTCCACATATCGTATCGCTACTTACATTGGTAAGAGGGGGTTTGAGGGGAGGGTAGGTCCGACGGTGGATTGTTGCTCGTCCCAAGGGTCACTATATGTCATCCAGGGACAACCAATAAAATAAAAAATAGGTAAAATTCATATCACCACGTGTGACAAGAGAATATCTCAAGTAATACAAGTTGTTTCTTATCCTGAAAAAAAGAACGTACTTACGACTACATAAACTGACTACATAAACGACTACATAAACACTGAGACACTACTCTTTGAGTTATCGTACATTTCTTACTCCACCGGATTAAGACCAGTACCTGTATACCAGTCAAGTCTCTTACATCAGTGAATAACGAAACCATTGTTACTCCGTTTATTAAAGAGGACGAAAAGGTCTTTGTACTACAAGAGTACACCGTAGAAGACGTGAGTCGGTAGTAAATGACCCTTCGACACAACTCCCTGGAACAGATATGATTCCGGAACCAAAAAGTTTCCTTAGGTATTTACGACACGTACGCGTACACACAAGTCACAGACTGAGAAACACTGGGTTACCTGACATCGGGAGATCCGGGGAGACAGATACCTTAAAAGGTTAATTCTTATCATATCACCAAACGGTAAAGGAGGAGGTCCCCTAGAAGGACTAGGTCTCGAGTTTGAACGCAGAGAATGTAGAGGACGTAATCGTCCGTCTAAGAATTGGTGACCTGGTGGTTCCTTCGGGGTTAGCTGACCTTCTTTGTGTTCGACCTTAGTTCTAACGGCCCTCTTTATAGTTATTGGAGTCTATACGTCTACTATGGTGGGAATACCGTCTTTCACTTCTCTTTGAGTTTTCGGAGAACTACTTTCACTTTCTCCTCTCACTTTTTCAACCGAATTTCGAGTTGTAAGTCTTTTGCTTCTAGTACCGTAGACCAGGGTAGTGAAGTACCCTTTATCTACCTCTTTGTCACCTTTGTCACAGTCTGAAATAAAAAAACCCGAGGTTTTAGTGACGTCTACCACTGACTTCGGTACTTTAATTTTCTGCGAACGAGGAACCTTCCTTTCGACACTAGTTGGATCTATCGTATAAGTTTTCGTCTCTGTAATGAAACGGCTGATTCCAGGCAGATCAGTTCCGATACCAAAAAGGACACCAGTACATACCTACACTCTCAACCTGATACTTCTTCCGACTCACAGCTTCTTAACTACGAAAACTTGACACCATAACTTCTCCTGAGAACTCTCAGGGAACTTGACGTTCCTCTAGGTTGGTCAGGTAAGACTTACTCTAGTCGGGACCCTAAAGAAACCTTCCTTACTACGATTTCGACTTTGAGGTCATGAAACCGGTGGAGTACGCTTCTCAACTGAGTAACCTTTTCTGAGACTACGACCCTCCCTAACCCCCGTCCTCCTCTTCCCCTGCTGGCTCCTACTCTACCGACCTACCGTAGTGGCTGAGCTACCTACACTCAGACTCACTTGAGGCCCTCAACCACTACCTGTCCCTCCGGACCGTACGACGTTAAGTACCCCAGCGTTTCTCAGTCTGTACTGACTCACTGACTTGACTTGACTTGACTTGTGTATGTCTCAAGATAGTTCAAGAAAGTTGTATATATATTGTATAAATGCAGTATATGACAAACAATTAACGAGTCGACAGAGGCTGAGAAACGTTGGGGTACCTGACACCGGGTGGTCCGAAGAGACAGGTACCCTAAGAGGTCCGTTCGTATGACCTTACCTAACGGTAAAGGAAGAGGTCTCCTTGAAGGGGTGAGTCCCTAGTTTGGGACCAGAGGACGTAGTGTCCCTCCAAGAAATGTCAAACGTGATGTCCCTTCAGGACAGACAATCTATGATCAGAGTGTATTATTCGATACTTTATGAATTTAACGTAGGAACTACCAACCTACCACCAGACTGTAAAAAGTCATCCTTGTTCTTCACATGAAGTACGAGTGTACGGTCCGTTTCTAGTCTAGTGAAGATCTTCTGTAAGTATACACATAAAACCTCCCTCCTCCTTTCGAAGGAGTGGGGAAGATCCAGGAAGACCGACCAAGTTCTTAATTTAACTCTACTTTGTCTACTTGTCCTCTTTCAGTTTGTTTTCACATTAGTGTACATACGGAACCTCTTTGGTCCTTTTAACTGATGAGCTTTTTTCTGGTTCTAGAAGTAGAATTTGTGGTCGAAGTCGATTACCGACTTCTTCTACAACCTCCATCCCCAAACCATGAAACCACCCCTCCTTTCGTCGACTGTACCTCTACCTTTTCGTTCACAAACCACTTGTTTACAAACGACCCGGTCCGTCTCTGGTACCCTGTGTCTCTGTAGAGACTAGAGATTCTCAAGGGGGGTGGTATGGATTAGAGACAAGAAGAGTCCAGGAGATAGGGACCACTATCGAGACAAGGACGTTGTCCTGGTGATAACTTTAAGAAGTCCACCAATCCCTTCCCAGTTGCAAAGAAGAACTCAAAACCCAGACACTAACAGAAGTAGACTTTTATTAGACGCACGGTCTCTGTAAAACCCGACCGTCTAAAAGGGGGGTCTATATATGTAAAGGGAAGATGAAAGGGTGTACAAAACCAAGGACCGAAATGGTAAAACATAATACACACATTGTTTCAGAAAAATTCTACCAGTGAGTGTAGGACCCTAGAGGTAGAAACACATTCTATCAGTAGGAGGAGGACCCTAGAGGCAGAGAAACAGAACAAAAATAAAAAGAAACATCTTAAATAGTTACATTCTTTACACACACCCAAACACACACACACAAGACAGAGAGGGGAGTTCTTACAATAAAGGGACAGTTATCCTTCATACGAACAAAACACGGATTGTTTGAAGGACCTGACACTTACTACGGACCTCTTGTCCACCCTGAGTCATAAATAACTTACTTAGTCACCGACTTCTTCGTCTGTTTCTCTGTCCAAACCATATGAGTGGATCACAATGAGTAATGTAAGTACTGGACGAAATCCGTAAATATAGACTTGTAAAACCACCTTCCCTCCATGATCCCCCCCTAGTAGTGAAGGAGATTTCGAAAAAACTATTTATAAATTATAATAAAAAATAAAATAATAAACTCACACCTTAGAAATCAACGTCGTACGTTTGAGAATCAAAACCGTACGTCCCAGTTCAAGAGTCTGGTCCCTAACTTGGGTCCGGGGGCCGTAACCTTTGTGTTTCAGTATCGGTGACCTGGTGGTCCCTTCAGAGGGAGGTTTCGAAGATTGTCAATCGTGGGTGTGAGCAGGACAACCACACGAAAGGTACACCACACGTCAGGAAGGACAGGGCAAAGATGAGTGGTGTCGACAAAACCTGTGCACGGGTATTCTTTCTACCCAGAGACCTTGGAAAAGACTTACTTGACTCTCAGTCTCCTTTTGGTCCATGAACCTCTCTGATTCCTGATGCATATCTTACGTAAATCGAGATACTACCGAAAATAAAATAAAATAAAAAAAAGATAGAACTTTAAAGACATATAAGGGGTACGAGTATAAAAGTTCGAAACTCATGTACAAATCAATAGTTGAAGGACCACCGAGTCTACCATTTCGTAGACGGATGTTACACCCTCTTGGCCCAAGTTAGGGACCCAGCCTTTTAGAGGACCTCTTCCTTTACCGTTGGATGAGGTCATGAGAAAAAAAAAAAAAAAAATTAAAAAATTAAAAAAAATAAAAAATTTAAAATTTTAGAAATTAAGAATGTACGCAAGGGTTTGTACTTCTCAATCACTCGAGACACGACCGTTTCCATCGGGTGTCCAACTCAAATGACCCTACTTTTCACCACTGAGTACCTTCAAGGTCCTCTTTGTCGGTCAAGAGTCGGAGACGTGGTCGTCGGTCGGACCGGTCTCTGACCGTAGTGTACAGCGAGTGGGAAACCCAGTTCTACGTCTCAAGACAACGAGACCGAGAAGAGGAGTGACCCGAAAGGACTCAACCGACCGCCGGTCGGACGAAGGACGAAAGTCGATAATTAAACAGGCACCTCAGCCGACTCTTCTCGCCGGTCCCACTAGACACTTATTTCGTCATAGAAAACATACTAGCCCTAACAACGCTTGTTAACACTTCTAACATGTGACGAGTTGAGATACTCCGGGATAAGTACAGTATTAAAGATCCGTACCATGAAAGACCTCAACCAGTCCCGTGTTCAATATACCGGCATACCGTTAGGACCCGTACTAGAATAAATAACTTTTAATATCTTAATATTGGACCCACACAGTCGACAATTTTTTTTTTATGTCGGAATTGCAGTTCTTAATGCAAAATAAGCCACCTGAACTTCTGTAGGAGAGTCTAACGAGACTCCCAGACGAGGTTTCTCCAGTCCCTCTTTGACCTATATATGCTCAAAAAGGGTTTTTTTTTTTTTTTTCATCAACTTGAAACTTTCTAATGACCATCAGTGTTTTTGTCTGTAAAGTTCACTTATTAAAACCACGAAAAGAAACATACCCTTCTAGGTTCTCAGACTCGAGTAACTTTAGTAAGGAAACCACAAGTGATTCGACAGGTCCCGGGCATAGGACAAAAAGAGGTACGACTCAGGGGAGTCCCACTTGTCCGTTCCACCGACGTCATCGACTCCCGACCTACAGATCGCGCAGGAAACAAATGACTTTACCGCCCACGGTAAGAAATAGGTGTCCACACTTGCTCGTCCTACTACTGACTTTAAAACTACTAGATTCAAGTCACACTACCTTCAAATCCGTCTAAAATGAAAGAAGGAATATGGACACACATAATGAGTCACAAAAAGACGTCATTCGTATAGGGTTGGGGAATTAATCCTGTTTTTACTGTTTCGATAATTAGCACAGGTCACACGGACACCCCTCCCCGTTCTACAACCATACGAAAAGACGCGAACCTCTGGAGTCACTATGAAGACTCCATCGTACTGCAGTGTGTGGAGTAACTAAGTCAGGGAGTAAGAGAGTAAGTACTACCTAACTAGAATGACACAAGGTCGGTTCTCTCCAGTGTTTACGACCCGTCGAAGGTTAGGAACTTACTGAAACGAATCGCTCCTACCACAAAAATGTAAAAACCTTAAAGTGTACGTCGACTCTTAAAGACGGGAGGGAAGTTACAAAATTTCTGAACCGGTGTGGTCCGGACTCGAATGTCAGACTCAATAGGTTGGGAGGAAATCAAAAGTGAAATATTCCTTACTGTAGTAGAGGTGAAGGTCCCGGAAACTTTTAAGTCAACTAGTCGGTTACTGATTTTTCACAGGTGGAGGGAGGGCAAACCGACCGTCCCCCAGGACCTCCGGTTCAGGGGGAGAAGGAGGTGACAACCGAGGAGGGTGACACCCAAAACCCCTTACGGGGATGGACATACTGGGTCTAGGTGACACACAAACTAGAAGACGAGAAATTAGGGGGAGTCTCACACCAGGAAACTGTCGACCCTACTACCATGTGTGTGGAACACAGTCGGATCCTGAAAGTTACGGAGTCCTCTCGTTATGTAGTTTTTGCTGAACGGAACTTCACTGACCGGAAGTAATACTTAAATGGGAATGGTTTTACCGTCACACCTTTGTCTAAGAAGTATGAACATCCTTGTGTACCTTAGTCGTCATCTCAAAATAGAGAAATAATTACACGTAAATAAATGGACGAAGGTATATTGTCCTGAAGACGAGTAATACAAATAAGTACAGTGCGAACCCTTAATTTCCAAGGTCTTCTAAACTCGTTAAGGGACATTCACCCCACACACGTGGGGTTCTCTATACGTTTCACTAATTTTTTAACGTTACTACGTTTTTATTCTGGAGAGTGGTACAACAAAACATTAGAGTAGTAAAAATAAATATAAAAAGACACATAAAAGATCGTACGTACAATAATACAGTCGTCAAGTTCATATTTAAACTATTTATTTATATAGATATAATTTCACTTTACGATTCTATTCCACAGGTATACACACACCTAAATAGAGACCCGAAAGATAAAACAAGGTAACTAGATATACAGACAGAAACACGGTCATGGTATGACAGAACTACTGACACCGAAACATCATCTCGGACTTCAGTCCGTTCAACTAAGGAGGTCAAGGTAAGAAGAAAGAGTTCTAACGAAACCGATAAGCTCCAAAAAACATAAAGGTATGTTTAGAACTTTAATAAACAAGATCAAGACACTTTTTA